>JAVJGI010000050.1:37455468-37474304 GCA_035590275.1 Ibycter americanus
GTGCCGGTGCCGGTGCCCTGGCCCAAGGCTCAGGTCTGGCTGCTGCCGGAGGGGAGGGAAAACAAACAGCAGGCGTCGGTCTGGTGGGCTGCACGCTCGGGATCTTCAACCGGTTTCCTCTTGAGCTGCGGTGGATTTGGGGGGTGTTTTCACATCTTAGCGCTGCATCCCAGGTGAGGATCTCACGCCTCAGAGCTCGCTGGCGATCCAGCCACCACGTCAGCTGTGTTAAAACGTGTCCTTGTTAAGAAGAGTGAAAAAGAACTCGGTACAGAGTTGGCATTTCAGCTCATACTGAGGTTAACGAAACACACGCTCTTTGGTTTTGCTCTGGAGCAGCGATGGAGATTCTGGGCTGTAATGATGCCCTAAAACCTCCTTCCCCTGCTGCAGTGACACCCTAAAACTTCATTCCTCTGCCCGTTTTTGCTATCTGTGGTGTCGGTCAGGACAAAATTTGCTTCATATTTCCAAACCACGGGAAAAGTGGTCACTGTCACTTCTGCGGCTGTTATGGCACCTGCCACAAAGGTGGTTTTGCCTGGGTCTCCCAGGTACTGCAGGAGCATAAATAATACTGTGTATGTTAATTAATCTTATATTGCCGTCTGCCAGGTGGAACGGGCACCCCAGGGCTGCCTGGGACAGCGGTGTGAGCCAGCCTGCATGTGTCCCTGGGCTGGCACGGGCTGGCAGTGCCTGTCCTTGGGGAGCCTGTGCAGGGCTGAGAGCCGGCGGGAGATGCCGTATGCCTGGGGGAGCAGAGCTGCGGCTCAGCTCCTCCATGTGCTGGAGCACCCTCCGGAGACTTCTGAGCCCCTCCCAGCGCTGTGGGCGGTGTGTGAATTTGGCTTTCTGCTCGGCAGTGGGTGTGAAGAGACTGTGAATTCTCATCAGCATTTTCATTACCTTAATAAAATAACTTCAGATCTGTTAAGTTCTTTTGCAGAAAAATAAGACATAATTGCATGTTTCATTAGCTTCTCCTTCCCCCAGCCTCGAAAGAGCTCAGCCCCTGGGTCTGGCTTCCATGGCCGTTCATGCAATTCATGTTGAGGGGCTACGGGGTCTTCAGCAGCCTGGATCAGGTGCCAATGGTGAGGAGCTGGTAAACTCTACGGCGCATGGAGCTTCTATCAGGATGTCCCCTCTCCCTCTTTCATCCTCTTTGACAGACACTAAGGAGTTTTTCAGAGCTATGGTCTTTTTGAATGTTATATTGTCAAAGCTTTTCTTCTGTAAGAGGAACATACTTACCTACACTCACCCACTTCACAGAAATAGCAGTGATAATAAGCCCAAAATGAGGAGATTAAGCACTGGCATTCATTTTACCCCAGGTATGCTGCTCACCAGGGTTTTCCAGCATTATCCACCATGCTTTAGGCTCTCTGTTACCCTCACTCTTACGGTGGAGACTCTATTCAAGTACTTTTGGCTTTGCATACAGTTGAGACTTGTTCTGTTCAGGCCTGGATGGTCGCAGTTTGGAGTCAGCAGCACTGTGTGGACCTGCACGATCCAGATTTAGCACTGACTGGGCTAACCAGAGTTTGTTTCAATGCATGCTTTGCTTTGAAACTTATATTTTTCCACATGGCATCTCTAATGCAAAGTGATAAATTGGGGAAGGTCTTTCCTGTCACCAGCTGTAGCTTTGTTAGAGCTCAAAGATCGTGGTACCCTTTGGATGGCTCATTGACACAGGAGATAAAAGGACTGTAGAGATCGAGAGAGAATTGCCTGGAAGCAAGTTGATGTTAGATGCTACTGGATGGTCTTGGAGCAGATTGTTGGATTAATGGATTAATTAATGGGCTAATCAGATCTTAAATTCTCTAAAGAGCCTTGCAATACAGATGGAGGCCATCCCTACAGCTGGGTTTGGGGAATGGTCCATAATATAAATGCAGTGCAACCTCCTAGCTGGCAATATTGCTTCACTGGGGGTGTCAGCTAAGCTTCTTGTTTCAGTACCTGCTGTGTGTGGTCTTAGGAATATGGAAACCTCCTGATAAGTGTAATTTCTTTCCCTCTCACAGCTCCTGGAGTGGCTGTAGTAATTGGCTCCACCTTAAAATCAAGGTAGATGCCGCACCCTCTAGTAACCAAAGTTGATAGCAACGTCGCTTGTGCTGGACCTTGAGGGAAAAGTTGCTGTCACAGAGATCCTTAGATCCTTCCTTTGCTCTTCAGTCGCTGCCTGCCTGATACCGTGCGAAGATCCTGGCCTCTAAGCTCATGGATTTTGGAAGTGTTGCAGAGAACGAGAACGTAAGTATGCTGGCAGAGCATGTGCAGCGTCTTGCTAGCAGAAATATAAATATGAAGGTCTGCAGCCCCTTCCTGGGTCATGAAATGAGCGCTCTGCAAATGAAAGCCTAATTGCAGGAGGAAAATGGCAGCTGAAAATCCCATCTACAATCTGTTCAAGCTCTGAAAAGCTGGATATGCTGTGTTCTTCCACCAGCACTGTGGTGGGAGACTATCATGGGGGAGAGGAGGGCTCTGCAGGCTGGCAACAGCTGTCGGAGCTGTTGTGTGTCACTAGGCGCAGCTGCAGCATAGGAATGGGAGGCTGTACCAGCTCAAAGACCTGCAGAAGACGGAGAAGCTGGCTGGCTCTGAAACAGATTTGTCAGCCAGAGTGGTCTTCAGTGAAGAGGAAAACCTGAAGGTAAAACAAATACTTTGGGAGTTGGAGAGAACTGAGCTGTGAAGTTGTATGAGGCTGGTAGATCTGCAGTGAAAAATCCAGTGGGAAATGCCTCTTTCTAGGGGGTGGTGGCGTGGGGTGTGTTGTGCTCAAATTCCCTGGTGTGATCTGTTGAAACAGTATGTTGGCCTCAGAATCAGTCCGTGGCCTTTATAATGTCCTTTCTCTCTCCTAGATTTCCAAAGACCTCATTGATCTCCAGATCGAGACAAACAAAATGAAGGAGCAGTATGAGACAGAGAACTTTGAACTGAAAAATATGGTATCCAAAAGTTTGAAGTAGCTGGTTTCAGCTCTGCCAATACCTTTATTCACAATCACAGTTTGTTGTGCATCCATCTTCACTTTGCTTGGCACATTCTTCTGGCTTTAGCTAGAGGAATGGACTCCCCCCAATTCCCCAGATACCATGAAACTCACATGAAACTCACCGGTCTTTAAATTATAGCATGCCAGAACCTGCCTGGCTAAATAAATGCCCTGTGATTCTGCTGGTCTCTGCCACAGCCTAATTCTGCTGCCTCCCCTCTGTAGATCCTGGCCCTGGAGAGCCGTGTGCTGGAGCTGGAGCTCTGCAGTAAGAAAGTCAGTGGGGAGCGAGATGCCTTACAGGAGCGCCTGTATGTTCTGGAGACCAGTTGGAAGGAGCTGACAGATGAGTACATCATTTTGAAAAGCAATTATCTGGCCCTTGGCAAAGAACTGGACCAGGAGGTGAGACAGGCTGCAGTGTTTGTTCTGGTGTTCTCGACTCCATCTCACAATTACCTCATCTGCAGACAGCTTGGCTGGCTTTGGGTTGCGTATCCACTTCACAGCCCAGGTCCAGTAAGGTTTGTCAGCTGTGAGACAGTGTAGCTTGGGCATGGTTTTGTTTGCAGGACCCTGGGATTTCAGGTAACATGGTCACCTTCTTAGCAGGGCTTGCAGAACCTGCTCTGCTCAGCAGGGACAGTGCTGAGCCCATGCTGACCCGTGTGCTCTTCTGGGCACCCCGCTGTCAGAGTCCTTCTCTTTTCACGCCATCCCAGGTCCCCGTCACTAGCAGCAATGAGGAGGTCACTGCGGGGCTGGTCTGAGTGCACGTTGCAGGTCCCTCTTGACTGCCAGCACGCTTTGTTTCCCTTTTTTCTGCATGGCTTGCACAGGCTACACGTGAACTGATTGTAGTGGCTCTCATTTCCTATGGTGGCAGGAATGGGCCTGGAAGTTTTTGAGGTTGGCAAGTTTATGAAAACACTGAATGTAAGCAAGTTTCTGATTGTTCCTTAAAATAGTCAATTTCCTGGCAACTGTTAGCTTAGCAATTATTAACTAAAGTCGTTTGGACCCAGATTTGTGTATCTCTTTGGCAAGAATAGCTACTTCAATAGACCTTCCTCTCTTCCCTCCCTCTCCCCCCGCTCATGTCTCCTTCTTTTTGAATTAGATTGAATGACTGACACCCTCCTGCGTCCCTCCCCCGGCAGATAATTTAGCTGGTTCAGCCAAATGACCTGGTTTACCATGCTGGCCCTGTACGGAGTTGCAATGGGAAGATGTGGGGCTGGGACCAAGAATGCTGGTTTTGGAAATGGCCAGTCTGTCTTTATGATGAGCATTGGTCTGCAGGGCTCTGGTAGAAGAGAACACAAGATCGTGATCATCCCATTGCAAATAAGTGAGTTAGTGACTCTTGTGAAGCTATCGTTTGTCTCCTGTAAGCTGAGAAATGGAAATTTCTTGCGAGGAGGCAAGCTCAGCTGCTTCCAGAGGTGTGAACCTGCCCTGTTGTCCTGCTGGAGCACGAGGCAGAGTATGTGCAGCTGACTGCCAGCAAGGCAGCACGCTGCTGAGACACAGTACTGCCGGGCTCACGGAGGAATAGCTCAGCATTCAGCAGTCTCGGCTGCTTCTTGTCCCCAAGGGGGTGCAATATGTTTGTCAAAAATTGGATTTTCAGGTGGCTGACATCTCTAAATGATGGGTTTAGCAGGTTAGCAGTAATAACACACTGTTTTCACGTGGATCTTGGGATGTTTCAGAGAGTGAAAGCACAGTTATGTGCCCAGATAGCATCCTGAAGAAGTGCTGGAGCAGGGTCCAGAAGCCGAAGGTGAACTCCTTGGTTGTAATCGGTAGGCTGAGGGGTTTACCCCAGTTTCTTGGCTCTGACTACCAGATATTCCTGCCTGAAGTGAAAGAGGCTCCAACTTGGCAGGCTGGGACTTGTCGCAGCATGGGCCTCTTGCTCATTATTTTCCCAGTGTGGACTTTCCCAAAGGAAATGGGAAAAGCAGCCTGCGGTTCTGCCCCCTCCCCTTCCCCGGCACTCTTCTGGGGAGACAATGAACCTTTTACACATTCCCAATTACAAGTGCTACTTGTGACCTTGCCAATATGTTGTCATGGCTGCTTGGCGCAGAAGCAGCTCAGCAAGCTCATTCATGGTCCCTTGTACGGGAACAGTTAGAGCCTCTGAATTGTCGCGGCCCCCATTGTACGGCTCGATTCACACATCGCCCTGTGTCTGTCCCAGGCGAAGGAGCGCGGCAGAGCTGGCCTTGCCTGTCCCTGGGGAAGTGCCTTCCAGAAGATGCCAGTCAGGCACTTTGTGCCTGTTTTCTAACTTGCTGTAAATTCTTCCTTTTCAAGACTCTGACCTTTTCTCGACTCTCTGTTTCCTCCTCCCCTTTTGTTCGGCAGGCTTACGCTGTCTCTGGCGGTACAAAGTGAGGCTGTCGGAGGGAACCCAAATGGCTGCGAACTGGTTCCACACCGGGGTTTTCCCTGGAGCCAGGCCAGGCTTGGGAGCGCAGGGGAGGCAGCAAAGCCCATCACAAACCTGGGACTGACTCTTTCTTTCACTAAGCTGGTACTTCTGTGCTTGTGTGACCCCCTCTGATCAAATTGTCAGGGCTGACAGCTGCAGATGGATCGTTTTCGGTTGGAGAACAAGCAGCCCGTCTCTGCGTAGCTGTCAGTTTTCACAGCTGTATATCTCACCTCTTTGTCAGCCTCTTTTCTCCTCTCCTCTCTCCCTCAGCCCACCCTGTGCTATCTTTTGATAAGCTATTCTCTCCACGGATGACTCAGATGACCTCTGCCTCCCATCCTCCCGATTCACTGCCATGGTAACAATTACTCAAGCTTGTCCCCAGTCATAAACCCCATCAAAGCTTTGTTATCTACATAGAAACCCTCCCGTGAGACATGAATTCCCCCAGTGTTCCTTCCAGATCACCTGTAACAGAGCCTTTCTCATTCAGATCCTCTTTATCTTTTGGAAATGTGTCACTTCACACCAGCATCGCTTTGAATCTCACTGCCTACACGGTGCTGTGGGCTGGCTGCTGTTGGAGGGATGCATTCAAACAAAACTGGAATTAGCTGGGTGGCGTCAGCCGAGATGGATGGAGATTTGGCCCTTCTCTTACATCATGGAGTCCAGCACTGTTCAAAGCCATTGTACGGGGAAAGAGATGCCTGAAGTGTTGGGAAACTGTGTGGAGGGCACAGGGTTAGACTGAGGAGCAAGGCTGGAGGTCAGGACCGAGAGGTGGTGGCACAGCTGTGCCCAGGGCTGGGCTGGCACTGGGATTGGTATCTGAATGCGAGAGCGAGGTGGGCAGAGGGAGTGAGGCTGCATGTGAATAATCCTGGTGCCTGGCAATGATACCCTGCATTTCCATGAGAATGAGAAAATCACTGATATCTTTGGACATACAAGACAGAACTAAAAATAAAACCTGATTTCAGAAGGGGATGTGAGCGCCTGCCTTGTGTACACACCAAGAGCAGTGGCTATGCACTGAACAGGTAGAGTGCAGAGCTGGAGAGGCAGGATTTCAGAATCTCTTTCCTTCTTGTTTGACCTGGCAGGTCATGCAGAATGAAGAGCTCAGCCTAGAGCTGCTCAACCTCGCCAATGCCAGGAGCAACCCTCCCCGCACAGAGAGCAACTGCTCCCCTGCCATGGCTGATGAATCCTCTGTTGAGCTGGGAAGAGTGAGAGCAATGGTGCATCGTCTCTCTGCTCGGAAGGTGAAAGTAAAGACCTCTCTGCCCTGTCCCAGCTTCTTGGAGAACAGGGATCTAACAGGCACCTTCTTCTGTCTCTTACTAAAACCAGCCAGAAGATGTAGTTGCCTCTGAACGTGAGCGGCAAAAGCTGGAGAGAAACGTGAGTGTGTGGGGGTCTGCTGCTGGATCGTTGGGGAAGAGAGGGGGAATTTATTCCCACTGTGGCTGGCACCTCCTGGTGCTAACTTGAGGTTTTTGGATTAGCTGATTCTTTTATTTATTTGAAAAAAATATTTTTAAGCTGTGCAGTTGAAAAATGAGACTAGAATATCTCCAGATCTTGTGCAAGCAAAAGCTGAGAGAGGGTGGCTGTGGTTCCCTAGGTCAGTGCCCCTGAGTGAACAGAGGCAGGAATTTAAAAGCCAAGAAGTGCAGAGGACGCTTACTTTTCTTCTTCTTGCCCATACTTGAGAAAGATGGGGCTGATAAAGCACCTGAAACTGAGAGCACAGAGATGTTCCCTGCCTTCTGCCCATCTGCAGCCCATATGAAACCAGCTTGGGCTCCACCACCACCTCCTGCTGGGAATCTGACTTTCAGCACAAGAATTTCCTTTGGGAGAGAGACACGTATGCACCTCCATGTGCCCTGTCTCCAGATAGGACACAGTTTCTGGTGTGCTATGGAGCACTGGTCACTCCCAGTTAAACCTGTCCTTTCCCAGTATGTCACTGCTCAGCTGGACTTGTGCTCAGCTGGAGGTTCTCCTCACTTCTTCCCCGTTCACAAATCCCTCTCTTAGCTCAGTCCTCTGTCTCATCTTCCTCTTCATTTGTCCCTCAGTTGCTTGGGAACCAGGATCACATAAAAGTAGAGCTTGAAACACTGAAGAAAACCTATGATTCGCAGCAACAGAAACTGGAAGACAGAATGTGAGCATTTGAGGGCACATCCTTCTGGTTTGGCTGGGCATTTATGGAGTTCGTTGAAGGTGAATTTGATCCTTGGGAACGGGAGAGGAGGCAGCCTGCCTTTGGTGGGGTACAGGGTGGGAAATGATGATTCAGCCTTGAAAGAAGTGAGGCCTGGAAGCAAAACCTGATGTTTTCAGGCTGTTAGCTGTCTGCTTAGAAGTTGGTGATATTTAGGTACCCAGCTGGCCTATGCACCTTTGAAAATCCACCTTCTGTGACACACAGAGCAGATGTGTGACAGTGGAGATGCATCCAGCCCTAGGCCTTAGCCCCACAGCGGTTCTTCCGTCGACAGGCTGGGCTGGGGTTGGTGTCCCAGCAAAGGCTGCCACAGCAGGGATGCTGCAGAACTAGACCCTGTGACTGGGGAGGACACTCACCTTTGGTTGCAAGAACTCTGTGGCTGCTGATTGGCACGCATCTGGGGGCTGGCAGCTGCTGCTGAGAGGTTTCTGTCATCCCATAGTGATTTTCTTCTCAAAGCTGGCTGTATTGGACCTCCAGAGAAGTTTGGGGGTTTAAAACACACTTTCTTCCTGTGTGTCCAGGATCACGATGGGGAAGGAGCTGCAGGAAGCAAAGGGAGCAATTGGGGACACCCAGCACAAGCTGGTGGAGCAGTCAGCGGTAAGAGCAGGCTTCCTCCCAGCCCCCAGCACCCAGGCTCTGGCACTGCCCCTGCTCGTCTGCTCCTCCTGGGTGCCATGTGCTCCTCCTGGAGCTAGCAGGGGGTGGCTGTCTTGTATCGAGGTATTCCGACACGTCTCCCTCTCCATGGAGTTTGTCATACCAAGGTGCTCCTCCCTGTGTGGTTTCCTTCTCCAGGGATGCAATGCATGGTGGTGGAAGGTGCTGCTTGCCACAGGCAGTGGGAGGAATTTTGTTCACTGGTATTTAGAAAGAGTTGGTGAAATCACAGGGAAGGGGGTCGGGATTGCAGATGACAAGAGGTAGCAGGGGAATAGGGATGATAAACATTTCCAGTGGGCTCCTGTGAAAACCCAGGACTTTCCCAGCTCTAGTGAAGCTGAATATCTGGCCATGAAGTCCCCTCAATGCCCCTTGCTTGGCCAGAGGACAAGGACAGCAGTGAGCATGTTTGCTGTGCCTAGGTGCTGCTCACCTCCCAGAGCCAGCTCCAAGAGGTGGAGGCAGAGAACTCCCAGCTGCAGCTCCGTCTGAAGGAGCTGAACGAGGAATATCGCTCCCGGCTCGCGCAGTACATCAAGGACGTGGCGGTGGGTACCCCCAGCCCCAGGGGCTCTCCTGGCCTGGGGAAGTCTCTGCATGCTGGCTGCCTACTTCTTGCAGGCTGCTGCTGTTTCCCCTCCTTGCTGGGCTGTGGAGCAGAGCAGGCAGGGGGCTTGGGGAGCCATGCTTGCAGCTGGAAGGGGGCTCTGTACCCTCGGCTTGGCCCAGGGGAGGAGTTGTTGGCCCCCCTCCTCACCCAGATTTCCTATATGGCCACACAAAACGCTCTGTGAGTTTCTGCTGGGACTTTTCTTGGTCAGATTACTTGGATTGAAAGATCGTCTTATTTACTATGGCTGCCTTCCAGTTGGCTTCTCATCTCTATTGCTCTGACAGCTTCTCCAGCAGGCCAGGCGATGCCACTTAGGGCTTTGTCGCTGCCTCCATGATGACTCTGCTGCCATCCTCGCAGCGAGCTCTGCCAGCCCCTGTGGTCGGCTACAGAGCAGTGTAACACCAGTGCCTGGGACTGGCTCTGAGAACAAACACCTTGCGTGTAGAGCTGGGCTCACAGGGCATGGTAAGGACCCCGCACAAGGCAGGCGTTTCAGGTGGGTTCAGGCGTGGGTATGTGCTTATAGCGAGTGGTGAGGCTGGGAAGAAACCTTTCTACCACCCTAGGCAGCAGCAGGCAGGTTTTGGCAAGAGCTTCTGTGCTGAGATAGTACCAAAGAGCAGGGTGTGGTGATGGATCAGGAGACTAAGCAAAGGAATTTTTACTATTAAGAATAGTTTAGTTTCTAACAGCGCAATGTTGAACCGTCTCCTAGCTAGCAGAGAGAGCAGGGCACAGTGGAAAGAATACAGGACTAGAAATGGTAACTGCTGATGCCAACCCATGTTTCCCTAGGTGGGTCACTGATATGGTACAGATGCCTTCTCCATCTTGATGGAAACATGACGGAAGTTGATTTGTCTTTCCTGCTCTTCAAAAATGGATGATATACCCTATTCCCTGTGCTGTTAGCATTAAGATGCCTGGACCTTCTCTGTGGGAAATGGCTTACATGCCATAGGGAACGACTTTATCACCTTGATTTCTTTCTCTGTTTAAAGGACTACATGGACAGCAAATCCAGCAACATAACAGGGCCTAGCAAGGCCCCAGCTGATCTTGCTCCGATGAAACGCTTTGTGGACAGCATGCTGAAGGATATCAGGGCTTCCTACAAGTCTCGGGAAGAGCAGCTAGCTAAAGCAGCACGTGGCTACAAGAAACGCATGAAGAACTTGGTCAAGAAGCATGAGAACCTGCTGATTGCCTACGGGTAGGGCTAAGCCAGACTCTGTCTCTTCAGCTTATTGCTAAGGACCAAGTGGAAGTGCCCTGTAGCACCCAGACCCTTGGCCGAGAGGGAGGCAAATGGGGCTCCCAGCTGGAGCAGAGGATCTGGAGTGCTTGTTTATCTCCCTGCTGTTGACAAGCCAGGACAAGGTGTCTCCAGCTGCACGGCAGGGTGCTCTGGACACCCTGGGGCTGCTTTGCATGTACATTTCTCTTGTGTGAAATTTAGAGTGAGAGATTGATTCCACGTTGGGTGGTGTGGAAATGCAGAGGTACCACAAATAACTCCTGCCTCCCAGCCCGTCCCTGCAGGGCTCTCAGCTCCGCTCCACAGCTCTCAGCAGCTTGGGCTGTGGGAAGCAGCAGAAATTCTTTTGGCATAAAAGCCACAAATAGCTCTAGGACAAGCTCTCCTCAGAAACACTCCCAGGAATATTGTGCATACTGCTGGGCTCTCCCACTTATCCTTTGCAGGTGGACTGGCTCTCAGTGGGCCAGAAGCCAGCAGGTCTCAAGCGAGTGGCACCTCCATCAGCAGCAGAAATACTCAGAGTTGTTACCCAACCAAAGCTACGAGGGACTAACCCCTCTGGTATGTTACAGGCTCCAGCGAGAGCAGATCCGATCCTTGGGCAGCAGCGCTATGGATTGTGGCCCTGCCGAGCTCCACTTTTCCATCACAGACCCAGAGCTGCTGACAAACACAACCCGGGAGCTAAACCGGCTGCGGGAGGATAAAGCAAAACTGGAGATGCAGCTACGTGAATTGCAGAAGGTGGTGGCTGGGCTGCTGGCTTTCCGCAGTGGTGAAACTGGGGGCTAGTGGTGGGAGTCTCACAAGTGATAGATTCAAGCCCCTTCCTTAGGCATTCCCTGAGGGTTTGCTGTGCCTGTGGCACAGGCAGGAGCAGTGCTTGCTCGCTTTCTTATTTTGGGAAGAGACGGCATGTCCAAGCAGTTCCTTCATTGCTTCAACCCTGCTACGTAGGGGTGAATTACAGTTAGATCTAGGAGGCTGGGCAGCCCCACGGGTTGGGGTCGCTGAGCTCTGGGAGGGCTGAGGAGCAGCAGATGTTATGGGAGAGCTGCCAGGCTGGCAGACTCACTCACTGCTAAAAGAAGTGAGTGGGAAGGGAGGATAGGATGAGGCTTTCTGTTCTTGAATGCCTTTGCCTCAGTGTGGATAGCTAACTGAGCGGGCAACCACAGTCAGAAACACGCCAGTCAGCTCCATGGCCTCCCACTGGTTCTGCCTGGGCAGAGATGTGTCTCTTGATTTGCACGAGATGCATTTGTTTAAAAATTCAGAGGATGGGAGACCTAAACATTAAGATTGCAGTGCACATCGCTTCCTTGGCAAGGCACTGGTGGCTGTTAGAGCGCTAGGATATGTCGTGCCACTTCAAAGGAACAGGGTCTGTGGTGAGATTGCAGTGGTTTAATGCTTACGGGGATACTATTCTTCGTTTGCCTTCAGAAAAGACTGAAAGAAACCTCTGCCTTTCCGCTGTCTCCTGAGCAGTAAGTGCTGTTTGTTTCTCGGATATTTGTAATTCTGAATTCTCCTTACTGTGTGGATTGAGGAGTCTTTTCTGCTCTACTTGGAGATGGTAATAAATAGGGAGAAAGTGAGTTGATAGGGACTCGCTCGTCTGAGAAGAAAAGCCAGCTGTCGTCTCAGTGCAGCGTTTCCTGTGGTGAAATGAGTTGGTCATTTGGGCCTTGATCCAAGAAAGCTCTCAAGCACATGTTTGATTTAATCATGTTTTTAGTTTGACTGATCTCTTTAGAAGCCAAAGTTAAGCATACACCCAAGTGCTTTGGTGGATCACAACCTGAGAAAGGCAAGTGAAATGCCACCAGTTTGGGATGGTCTTGTTTCTCCTCCCTCCCAACACAGACACTGGGCTGGAACCGTGAGCTGACCCTGTACTGATACCTCCCTGGCTTCCTGATATGCCCTCGATTTGCTCATTTTTGATGGGTCTCTTCCCCCCACTCAGTTATTCTGTTGAAACTCTATCAGCTTTGGAGAGGTGGAACAAAGTGCAGGAGAAATCTGAGCTGGGATTTTTCAGCCTAGAAAACACGTCAGGTATTTAATTAACTGGATGCCAGCACTGAGGAGTCAGTCAGTGTCTGAGCCGCTGGGCTCTGGAGCAGTGTCTCAGGGAAAAGCTTGAGCCTTAACCAGGCTCCGTCATGTTTTCCACACTGAAAAGCAGTAGTAGTCCTTAAATACATGCATTAATTTTGGCAGATCAGAACCTGAATTTTAGTGATGCATCTTGCTGTTAATGTGGGGGGTTTTAGCTGCCAAGAGATTCTACACACTTCAAATACTTGTTTTCTGTGTGCTGATGGGTTTATCCATGCTGTTACCTTGTTCCTCTAGCTAGAGACACGAAGGCTGGTGTTACCACAGCACTTCAGCTAGAATTCCTGCTGCTTCTCGTCTTTATCAGCTGCATGCCTTTGCTGGTTATTGTTCCCTTCACTTCTGCTCCCATGAAATCTCGGCCATGATTTTCCCCTGTGCCTGGCCTGGGAGGCTGCAGCCACCAGAGGGAACTCTGGCAGTCACAGCAGAGCTGCTCTTGAGCACAATGCATTCCTCCCTTCATACAACCCAAATTCCTCGAGCATCAGATGTGACCTGTATTTTGCTTATTCAGACTGGGACAGAATAGGAAGAACTTTCCCACGGCTGGGCTGCACAGACAGCTCACCTATCACGCTCGGTGACCAGAACAGACGGGTTTGTGCTCCGGAACATGAAAAGCGCCTGCATTTGGCATTGATTGCTCTCTGTTTCCATCAAATTCAGTCCTGCAGTGTCAGGTTAAGGACTCTTTCTGCACGAAGTCCTCTGATGTATGAGTGTTGATGTGAACTTGGAACAAACCCAGCCATCGCAGTGGGGAATCCCAGGTTGGCAGAAGGGCTGTGACTCTCCTGCCTGGGCACAGGGACAGCACCACACGCCCTGAAGTTTGGGAGAGTGGGAGAGAAAAGGCTCAGAGTGCTGGGGTTCATGGTTGGATGGGCACGAGTTGCATCCAGCCCCTGAACAAAGCTGTGTGACCTACAGATGGGCTGGATTTGAACATCTGGGCATGATCAAAATCTGCTTTTCTCTCCTAGGCAGCTGGATGAGGAGGGCTGGGCAGAGGTCAGGAAGCAGCTCCAGGAGTTCGCACACACCACCCAGGTAAAGGTCTGGAACAGCCCATCTGAATAAAAGCATATCCCTTACCCACATGTCAAAGTGCTGCCCCAGCTGGCTGCTGCCCTGGGGGCCGATATGCTGCTCCAGGCTGCAGCGGGGAAGCTTTCCACGGAGCCTTGCTGTGGCTTTGGCCTCAGCCCATCAAGTGACGCTAGCAAGTCCTTGGCCGGTGATATATCAAGGCTGTACTGTCCCTACTACTAAAAGGAGAGCAGTGCTTATGGCTGCTCATTCCTGCTGTATTGCTCCCTCCCATGTTCCAGCACAAGCATTTAGGCATCTGTGTAACACACTGAGTCTGCATTTGACCTGGTTCAAGTCTAGCCTGAATCTGAATCAGCTTCCCAGTCTGGTTCCCCCTGGGTGCAAGGATATTTGCGCTGCACTCGGGTATGGGGTGGCTCAGAGCGGGGAGGACAGTGCTCTCCATCCACAACACTGGCCTACAGCACCCGTGAAACCACGGTGATGCTCGCTGGGAGCGGGCTTGGCTGAGGTGGGGGTTGGCTGCCTGGCAGCGATGGCAGCAGTGGGAAAAAGGGTTGGTGCTGGGATCCCTGCCACACTGACTGCCACGCGTGGGTAAAAGGGCTTTGGAAACCAAGCAGAGGCTTGCTTTTTCTGTGGTAGACAAATCTATAGATATGCTACTACAGCCTGCTTCCCTGTCATGCCTTCCTCTGTCCACAATGACCTAAGGAAGTGCTCCACCACTCTCCGGTTGTGTAAAGCTAAACACCTCAATTGTGTGTATCTTTGTGGCCAAAAGAAGGGAGATGCCGTTGCTGAGAGGCTGGAGCACTGCACTGGGAGCTCTGCTGTGTACCTCAGGTGTGAGCTCAGTCAAGCACCACAGATCCTCCTGGTGACACAGGGACTGTGCAGTTAACTTGGGTAAGCTGGTGGTCTACTGCCTAGAAACACTGTGCAAAAAACAAATTTTTTTTATCTAAAAGGGGAGGTCACTGCCCTTTGCAATAAACTACCAGTGGAAAGGTGTGAAAGCTGTGTCCGAGTGCCAAATCAAGCGACTGCACCACGAATTGTCTGCGAAGCTTCTGGGGGAGTAAATCATGGCTTGGCAGGCAGGGGTTACTGCCTGTCCTGGGGTGGCCCTGGCCCCCAGACCTGTGCCTGGTCTGCCTGGCCGATGCCCTCGGGCAGCGGTGCCTGCAGAAAGCTGTGCTATTGTCATCAAGCTCCTTTCCCTAAGCACATCAGTTTTTGGTTGCTTCTGCACCTTAATGCCAAGTGGTGCCGGAGCTGAGTGATGGGGTCAGTCTCGCCTGGCAGAGGGGCACTGAGCAACTTCACTCCCATCTCGCAGACCTCCCCATTTTCTCCATGTTTCTCTGCCCCTCCAGGAGGATTTGGAGCAGAAGAGAAGCCAGCTGCTGACTCGGGCGATTATGGCAGAAGAGCAGGTGTTGGAGCTACAGGAATACATAGATAAGCATCTTGCAAGGTGAGATGGTAGGATCCCCTTTATGTGTTCTCTGCTTTGTGCTCCAAGTTTATCTCCCAGGCTAATTGCCTGCGACATCGCCATGCCCGCCACACTGTCGGCACCTAACCTTGCTGCTGCCTTCCCACAGTGCTGCCAGCATGGCTCGTGTCCCACAGCACGTCCAGCTGTGCGGGCAGCTGCCACCATCCCTTGCTCCGCGGGGCAGGGGGCAGCATCTGGCCTGCCCAGCCACACGCCTCCTTCCCTGTGTGCTCACCCATCCTTTGGAGGAAGATAAGAGAGAGGCTGCCTAAAATCTAAAGCCTTCCAGCAGCCCCTGATCTATGGTCCTCTCCCTGGTTCTTCAGGCCCCGAAGCAGGGAGAAGAGGAGCTTGGGCAAGGAAGGGTGAGAACAAGCAGGGCGTGTCTGTCAGAGCAATGGTCCAGCTGCGCCTGTTGTAACTCCCCAGCCAGCTCGGCTGTGAACTTGGGTCAGACTCACAGGCTTGTTGCTGGTGTCGTTACCTGGCAGAGCCCACTGACACCTCTTCCTTGGGAAGAGCCTGTGGTTCTACATCTGCTGGAGCTCAGCTCCCAGCACGGCTCGGTGCCTGGGCTGGCTGCTCGGCATTAACTGACACCGCATGTCCTTAGCACACAGCAAATGCAAGGCACAGCAATTGCTCAGGATTGTGACTACACGGGCAGTGACGGTGCCATTTCCCCACTGCAGGTACAGGCAGGAGATCCTCCGGCTGAGGAAGCTGGCTGGCAGCGATGTGCCACGTGTGCCGAGTGCTGGGGCGGCCGACACTCGCTCACTGCCCAGAGCCAGAAGGATTGTCAGCCATGAACCGTAGCTCTCCACCGCGGCTCTGAGGAGTAGCATGATCATAAGAAAGAGCAGGATTTGAAAAGGAGCTTTCTGTTTTGCGGACAGGACGAGTATCCTTCCCTGGCTGAGAGCTGGGAGGCACAGCAAGGGAAACCACGTGGGTGTTCTCAGTCTCAAATTCACAGTACTAAAATGAGACAAGACAACTGCATCTCATCTATCCTCTGACCCCTCAGCTGCAGGAATTCTGCTGTTCCCTGAGCACATCACGCCTTGGGACATGGGGTCAGGTTCTCAGGCAGCTTTTTACTGCGGGGCTGCAGGGACAGGTTCCCATTCCTGTGGTAACATTTCTCCTGGGTCAGACCTAGACCAGAGTCCAAGCGCTAACTCTGTTCCTGCCTTTGCTCCCCTCTCAGCTTCTAAGAGATAAAGCCAGGGCTGGTTCAAGCTAGACTTTGGTCTAAGAGGTTAGACAAAGGGGTGAGCTGCTTTTGTATGGTGGGAAAATTTTTCTTTCCTCTGTGTCCGAGCAGAAAAGGGAATGTTATATAAGGTGAGCAGGGCCAAGCTGATTCTTCAGCAGGAGGTAAGCTGGACTAACTCCCTCCTGAGCTGCCTTCAAAAGGACAGCAGAGCAAAGCCCGAGGCCAGGAGCAGCAGCCACCCTGGCTCCAGGAGCACCCTGCAGCTCAAAGGCAAAGCAAGTGTCTCAAGGGAAGAATCGACCAAATGTTTATTTTGAAAAATTAACTAGAAATGAAGTAGCAAATGTACAGAAAGAGGCACTGGAGCTTTAGCCCTTAAATCCTGCAATAATTTCAGGATTTCTAGGTCTGATTTTCCCCTCCCTTGCTTCCCCCAAACTGCTCACTCTTTGGAAAACCGAGGGACTGCCATCCTGCAAGTCCCTGTGAAAAAGCCTGGCCAAGCAGCCCTCTTGCTGCTGTCCTGAGCTGAGCCCAAGGGCTGGAGAGGCTCTGACCCCTACCACTGCTGACCCTTCATGCCAGGCTTAATGAGGCTGCTATTAGACCGGGCTTCCCCGCTGTGCTGCTCGCCGCACCTCCTTCATGTCATAGGCCCAGACTTGCTCCAGCCCCTGCCCAAGGGTGTTGGTGGGGGTCCAGGATGGGAAGGGGAAGCGTCCAGCCACCACTCGGGCTTCGTCAGGGAGTTCTGCAAGTAGCTTGGTGGCTAGGGGAGGTTTCTGGAGAGAGAAAGACAGCCAAGGACCAGGTGGCCTTAGGGAACAGTCACGTAGTGGCAGTGCCACCAAGGGCCACAGGGCAGCTTCTCGGCACGGCTGATGAGTCCCAAGCAGGCAGCATCAACCACAGATGCTTCCAAAACATAGGACTGGTACTAGCCCTGTGTATGGTTGGGACTAGGACCAAGTAACAAGTGACAGGATGAGAGGAAACAGCCTCAAGCTGCACCAAGGGAGGTTTAGATTGGGTATTAGGAAAAATTTCTTCACTGAAAGGGATATCAAGCACTGGAACAGGCTGCCCAGGGAAGTGGTGGAATCACCATCCCTGGAGGTAATTAAAAGATGTGTAGATGTGGCACTTAGGGACACGGTTTAGTGGTGGGCTTGGCAGTGCTGGGTTAACGGTTGGACTCAAATGATTTTAACGGTCTTTTCCAACCTAAAAAATTCTATGAGTCTATAAATTTGAGTGGTGCGGAGCACCAATCTGCTCACTCGCAGCAATGCCTACTTGGCCTTATTTTTCAAAGAGTCTTTGCCGCTGTCCCAGATTATCTCTCTTTTCCAAGAAAACCCTCCTTTGAGCTCACTCTGAACAAGTGGGGTGCAAGGGACTGACTTACCACGCTGGGGGCCAGGAACACAATCACATTGTAGCAATCAGAAAGATTCACCTTAAAAGAGAAGGAAAAGGGGAATGAAAGAAGCAACAGGCAGAGGGGGAACGGAGGGGGAACTGTTCCAAGTGGCAGAACGCCTTGCGGGCAATCTTCTGAACCTCGGAGAAAGCAAAAGATGCCCCATAACGTGTGGGATAGGGATGTGTTGGTGTGATTGGGAGCTGGGTGTGAAGGCAGTGCCTCTTACAAAACAGCTGCCTTCGGCACCGTCCCAGGACCATGTTCTCTGCTGGGTTTTCTCCGGTCAGGCTGCAGGTACCCAACGCCAGCCTTAGCAGCACAGCTCTGAAGGCCACCATGTGTCAGCAGCACCTAAACCCTCTTTTTGATGCTGCTCCAAGAAGGAGTGCTGCTGCCTGCAAATCCAGCAGCCGGCCATAGGCTGCCCAGGCTGGTGTTCCCCTGGAAAAGAGGATGTTTTTTCCACCTCCTGGAAGCAGCATGGGTTTGGGAAGGAGCAAGCACCCATCAGCAAAGCCTGTCTGAAGCTGCAGACCAAGCCCTGGCCCTGCCCTAGCTATGGCCAGTGCTGAGCACAGCTAGACTCTTGGGACACTGTTACCTTCCACAGATCTTCCTTCAGGAAGGAAACCTTCCCGTGGTACCCAGCCTTCCAGGCCCGGTAGTTGGAGAGACACAGCAGCCACGGATTGAGCTCATAGCCAACGGCTGGTCTGAGACCTTGCTTATAAGCCTCTACCACCTGGGGGGGGAGAGAGAGAGAGTTGCAACTAAAATGAACCTCGCTGTTGAGTTTGGGGGACAATCTGGGGGGCAAGGGGCTGTTGCCCAGCTCCACTCGCTCCCTGTCACTGGCTCACGGGCAGGGTGACCTCAGGCCTCGGCACCTTCCAGGTGCAAAGGCTCTTTTGTCCTAGAGCAGTCATTGCCACCCTGCTCACTGGGTATGATGCCTTCGGGGACCGTCTAGGGCCAGCTAGGGCTATCTAGGGCTGCCTAGCGCTGTCTAGGGCCAGCTAGAATCATCTATGGCCACCTAGGGTCATCTAGGGCCACTAAGGGCTGTCTAGGGCCAGTTAGGATCATCTGTGGCCACCTAGGGCTGTCTAGGGCCACCTAGGATGGTCCAGGACCATACCAGGAGGGCCATCAGGAACCAGGCGCCAGGAGTGGGGCAGCAGCCAGCTGGGGGGCTCCCACCCACCCCCTGGTGAGTGCAGCCCCCCTCCCTGCCCCTCGCCC
>JAVJGI010000050.1:37509603-37540568 GCA_035590275.1 Ibycter americanus
GGGGCCTGGCTGGGGCCTGGGCAGGGGCAGGGGGGCTGGGGGCCGGGGGGCTGCCGCCAGCCTTCCTGCCCCACCGAAGCGCCCCTGGCTCAGGGCTCTCCTGCCTCAGCCGCCCTTGAGCTCCCAGAGGAGGACGGCGGTGTGGGAGGCTGTGAGGAGGCGGCGACCGGAGGGGGCGAAGCGGCAGAGGTGGACGGTGTCATCGTGGCCGGCGTAGTCCTGTGCCTCACTGCCGGGGCCGCGCAGCAGCCTCAGGAGCCGTTCTGCAGGGAAAGGAGGGCAGTCAGCACCCCAGGAAGGAGGTTCCACCACCACGGGCCTGGTCCCTGCCAGCAGCAGTGCTCCTGCTCACCCCCGGGCCCTCTCCCCGCTGAGCCACCGGGCTTCTTCCCACAACAGCTTCTTGCCAAGGCAAGTAGGCAGCCGGGGAGAGAGTGTGACATGGTGGCCCCACGCTGGGTCAGGCTGGCACACCGTAGTAATAGATGCAGCAGCACGCGTTAGTGCGGTGCTGCTGTCTCACACCCCCACGGAGCACCTGATCCTGGGCTCAGCGGGTGCCCTGCAGCTCTGGGGCAGACATGGAGCTCACCCCGCTCTCAGGAGCCGCTGTCTAAGCAGGACAGCGACAAGCACTGCCTCCCCAGGCAGATACAAACAGCTACAGGAGCACGGTGCCCTTGACAGGAGAAGGGTGCCAGTGGTCCCTGTTGCTGTGGGAAGGTCCCTTCTGCCCCCCAGGCTGTAGCTCACACAGCTGCACAGAGGTGAAAAGAGCCCGTAACCCCAAGAAGTCATTTGAGTGACAAATCCTGCTCATTGACAAACAGGACTGTGCTCAGGCATCTCGTTTCTGAGGTAGGAGTCTCCCAGAGCACTCTCCTTGCCCAACATACACCCTGCCCACAGTCCCAGGACCGTAGCTCTCAGGGTCTGAGGATAGGGGCTGTTGTGTGTGCACGTCTCTCTTGTTTAAAGGGAAAAGGACGCTTGGTTTCCCCACTTGCAGAAAGAAGGGGAGACACCTGCCTGCTGAGGGTAACCTGGGGACAAGGCAGCCTGGGAAGCAGAGCCCACGGCACCCCCCAGTACTCACCACCGAAGCCGACAGCTATGAAGCGTGCTGCAGGAGACAGGCTGAGCGACGTGGCAAAGTATGGCAAGGAGATCTTCTCAACTACCTGTGCTCCAGCAAGAGAAACACACCAACACCTCAGAAATGAGAAGGCAGGAGACCAGAGCTGCTGCAGTGAGTTGTTAGGAGGGTAAAGGGCTCCTCTCAAAGGGGAGGCTGACAGATGCACAGCACCTCTCAGACCCTGGAAACCTGCCAAAGGCATCGACTTTCCAGAGGAGATTTGGCTCAATGATTTAGAGACAGTTAGTGCTCCTGAAAGCCAATGCCTTCCCCTCCAGTCAGATGGAAAGGCAGCAGGGCGGCAGGGGAGACTGGCAGCCTGCCCAGACACAGCCCAAGGCAGGGGCAGGGCCCTGCTGCTCACCTGGGCTAGGCTCGGGAGCTTCCTAGATGAAAAGCTGTTGCCCTCAGCAGCTGCTTGCCTGAGCCTACCCCACACCTTCAGACTTGGCTTTACAGGCAGGGCAGCACTGCCTCCCCCCACTGCACCTCGTTTGACGTGGCCATGGCCCCACAGCAGCAGAGAAGTGCCCGCACCACCTGGG
Organism: Ibycter americanus; assembly: GCA_035590275.1. Taxonomy (NCBI): domain Eukaryota; kingdom Metazoa; phylum Chordata; class Aves; order Falconiformes; family Falconidae; genus Ibycter; species Ibycter americanus. Next base: position 37,511,287 of record JAVJGI010000050.1, read on the forward strand.
CAGGGCATGGGTACCTGTTTCTTGCGCAGACTGTAAAACAAGGCTTCCTTCTGCGTCCCAAAGCCAACATAGACCAGGGTACCGTGTTCCCAAGGGCAGAATGCGGCCAGGCTGGGCGGAAGGCTGATGAGACCCTGGTGAGGGGAACCAAAGGGAACAAAATTGAAGCTAGCTTCTCCAGCCTGACCTGACAGAGTGGGGGACAAAACAAGAGCATGGAGGGACACCAGCCCTGGGGCTGCAGGTGTCCAAGCAGTGGGAAATTAGTATGATGGAGGCTGTTTCCTCCCTCTTGCATTGACAGCTCAGGTGTTCTCACAGCAAAGCAAGGAGCAACCACACACTGCCATGGAAACCTGAAGCAAATTGTTTACTGTCATAGCGGGACACATGAGGGTCCAACAGGCTGAATTTCCACCGAGGCATTATTGTTATGTGGGCTTGAAGGTGGGATTTGGTTATGGATCAGCTTAACACAAGGAAATAGGGCACAGAAGATAAAGATCTTTAGTAATGGATGCAAGACCAATCCTTCCCCTGCTTACTGTGGGGAGACCTGTAGTGAGCTGTCTTCTGTCCTGGTTTTGGCTGGGATAGAGTTAATTTTCTTCTTAGTAGCTGGTGTAGTGCTGTGTTTTGGATTTGGTGTGAGAACAATGTTGATAACACACTGATAACACACTGATGTTTTTAGTTGTTGCTGGATGATGTTTATACTAAGTCAAGGACTTTTTAGTTTCTCAGACCTTGACAGTGAGAAGGCTGGAGGGGCACAAGAAGTTGTGAGGAAGCACGGCCAGGACAGCTGACCCAAACTAGCCAAAGGGGCATTCCATACCATAGGGTCTCATGCTCGATATATAAACTGGGGGGGTGGTGGTGGCCAGGGCCTGACGATTGCTGCTCGGGGGCTGGCTGGGCATCGGTCAGCAGTTGCGTTGTGCATCCCTTGTTTTCTTTTCTTTCTTCCCTTTGGGTTTCATTCCTCTCCCCTTTTCATTATAACTGTTATTGTTAATATTATTCTTTTGGTTTCATTTTGTTTCAATTATTAAATTGTTCTTATCCAACCCTTGGTTTTACATTTCTTTCTGATTCTGCTCCCCATCCCCCTGGGTAAGGGGGGAGTGAGCAAGCATCTGCATGGTTCTTAACACCAGCCAGTAACTAAACCATGACACCTTCATGGAGAGAAAATGCATTGTTTTGGAAAAAAACAAAGAAACATTGTCAGAACTCAACTGCTGTATGGGCCCGGACAGCACTTGGCCCTAGGGTGGCAGGCTGAGGCACCACCGCTTGCCCCCAAAAAAGACCCAGCTCTCTTCTGCATGCCAGTGTCACGTGTGCTGGGGACCATCTCCACGTCCTCTCCGATACAGACCCTCCTCCCTTTCTAGCAGGCATCCTGCTGCCCAAATCTCACACCTGGGTTGGAGCCAAAGGCTTCTGCAAAGCATCACAGACATACAGGGCTAGAGTACTTGGCTCTCTGAACCTGTCACTGGGCTCCTGGCTCTGAATATTCATGCTCTTTGGGAGTGTCAAAGTTAGCAGCATGCTCATAATGAGGTCTCTCTTCTGCATGCTGTGCTCACTGCTGCTTGTGCTCTGTTTTGCGTAGCACAGGGGTGTCAGCTCTTTGCAGATGCAGTTTTTGACTCCTCACGCTTACAAAGTCAGCGCTCCCCAGCAGTTAGGCGCTGCTATAACTCCCACTGCCTTTTGACACGCAAGACTGTTCATTAACAAGATACTCTGTGAGCAGCAGAACTAACGAAGGTGATCTTCCTAAGCCCACACTCTCTCTTTGGCTCCATCCCGCTCAGAGCCTTGAGGCATCCCTCCTCCAGTACGGTGCCAGGACCCATGCCGTGAGCAGGCAGGGGCTGGCTGGTGCCACGCTCACCTCGGGGCCGGCAGGAGCCGGGAAGCTGAGCCAGTCGAGGAGCTCACACTTATCCTTCAGCCAGTCGGAGGCCCAGACGCTGACCCGCCGGTCCGAGCTGGTGGCCAGCCAGAGCTCCCCTCCTTCCACCCCAAAGTCACGGTACTACGGAAGATAAACGAAGTGCTGTCACTCCGGCAGTACAGAAGCTTTAAAGAAAGCTGCCCCTAGAGCGAGTGGGGGGCAGGAGCTCGTGGGAACACAGGCTTTATACCCATAGGGGATCAACGCCAGGATTAACCTCTCTTTGGGCAGTGCTTAAAGTCACTTAGAATAAAATAGGACAATGAAACCGTGGTATTGGAACCAGTGGCACGCTCTGGGCTGAAAGCCCCAGCAGAAGAGGGGTGAGTGCGTGGCCTGGACAACTCAGATCTCTTCCCTGGAATGCCCTCTGGATCTGCACACCTAGGGGAGTGCTTGCCGATACCATGTGTCCTAACAACATCCTTCACCTAAAACAGAGGAGGATCGCCTTAGTCTAGAATTATCAGGGAACACAGCCTTGCAGCACAGATGATTTTAAAGCCTGAGAACTTAGGCAAAATTATTCTTATTTCTGCTGCGCGAAAGGAAAAAGGCTCTCTATGAAGAGAATGACAACGGAGATGCTAAAACCATCACACTGCTGCACAACCAAGTCTTCCTAGCGCACAGAGGGATGGCACAGAGAGCCAGCGACACACAGGAGGCCAGGCTGCCAAGGAGCGATGCGGGGAAAGCACATTTTGCAGGGGCACAGGGGCTGGAAGCTCACAGCCCAGGCTGCTCTCCAGGGGTGCTGCTCTCCGAGAGCCCGTGGTGCAGGCACACATCGCAGCTGCGTGCAATGTGCCGAGAGCACCCACCAAAGCCCCCCCGGCCACAGGCACAGCCTCGCTCAGGGCTGCACCGGCAACACGTGCAGCTCTACTCCAGTGAATACATCCCCAGAAAAACTGAACAGAAGTTATTGGAGGGAACGGGAGCCCGAAGAGGAAAAGCAAGAAACGACAAAGCAAACTCACTGACGGACCTGGCCACGCTGCTTCCTACAGCTGTGTGGTGACAGGTGGGGGACACTGGCAGGGCAGAGGGTGAGGTCTCACCTGCTTCCTGGTGCACTGGAGAACAGTGATGGGGGAGCCTTTGTGGTCTGCGAGGACACGGATAGTCATTCCGGTGCGAGGGCTGCTGACAGCCACAAGCCCATCCTTGTCCCCTGATAAGATCATTTCTCCTGTGGGCAGAGGAGAGAAAAGAACGGGACACTTCTTGTAGGAAAAGAAAAAGCCCATAGGGGAGAGGTCCAAGATCATGGGATACCGGTGTCCCAAAGCACCGTGAAAGGCTGGGAACATCTGAGTCAAGGGCTGGGTAAGATGAGATGTCTCAGAGACACCCACTAGAACTCCACACTGAAGGAGAGCCACTGTAGGCTGCAGGCAGGAGGACACAAAGGCACGTTTGTTGCACTCAAACCCCTTCGCTATACCGTTGCCAATATACCTCCCGTGTCCCATTTACCACATGCACAAGCTACCAAAGCTCATTGATACAAGCTCTCCAGCTCTCCCTGGCCCCGGGTTTTTGGGCAGGTCACCAGTACGCAGAGTGGCTGGAGGCCAGGGTAACCCGGGCACAACCAAGCCACGTCCCCCGAGGCAACGTCTCCCCACTGTCCTGACAGGCAGCCTCACCGTCTGTGGAGTAGGCAACTGCCGTCAGTGCAACGGCGTGGGGGTGCATTTTCAGCTCCATCTCTGTCCTGGAAATGCTGAACACGCGGATGGTGCCATCGCTGTACCCTGCCACTACCTGCTGGCTCTCAGCTCCCCAGGCAATGATGGGACGAGGCTTCCAGGCCAGGCACTGGCAGCTCTGCAAAGGAACCAGGGCAGAGACCCGATGACACAGTGCAGACTGCAGGGTTGTGCAACCACGTGCACCAACAGCTAAAGCTCCACCTGCAAGTATTTCTCCAGCTTCAGTTTACTTCGTGAGAATACAGCAACCCTTGCAATCCCAGGCAGCAGACTGTGCCCTGTGCCAAGAGGAAGAGATCAACGTACGCAAACAATTACCTGGTTGAGCACCTGGAACTGTACCACCAGCTCCATGCTGCCCAGAGACCAAATCCTCACGCTGCCGTCTTCCCCACACGTTGCGCAGTGAGTCTCATCAGGACTGAAGCACACTTGGGTCACCTGCAGTGAGAAACAAGCTGGGGAACAGGGGCTCTACAGCTGCCACAGCCTAGAGCACATCAGCTCCTCTGCCCCTCTCATCCCCCGGGACCCCTCTCATGGGAGACATCAGACAAGAAGCCCTAAATGTAAAGTGGGGTGTTTGGGGTTTTGTGCTTCAATGTTGGGCTAACAGCTAGGCTTGTAATGGAAATCAGTAAACTCAACCCCAAAGGCAGGACTAGGCACTATGAAACTTAGATCTATGTAAAATACCTTCTCTTCTACCATTTGAACCCTTTGGTCTGTAGCATAGATACCTCAAACCAACAGCAAAATTCAAAATGGTCACTCTTCACCTAGGTTGTTTGGGGTTTTTTTGGTTTTTTTAGGCAAAGAAAACATTATCCAGCGTGGATGTCCAGCTAGCAAACAGAAGGCAGGCAGAAGTCGCAGCACTTGGGAATGAAGCCTTAGTGACTGCAAACTGCATTCTTCTGCTCTAGCAGAAAGGCCCCCAGCTGCTCCCAGGCTGAGGCTGTTAAACACCTAAGGCTAGAGCGGGTGAGCTCAGATTTCTTGATGAAGCACATGCACAGTTCCCTGCAGACTCCTCCATGTCATCCTGCCAGCACTGGGAGCCCTGCAGCTCCCCGACCTCTCTGATGGCCACCCCAGGGAACAATTCTGCCACCTGCACATGTTCCGCAGGACAAACGCCCCCAGCCCAGCCCCTCTAACCTTGTTCTTGTGGCCACTGATTAGTCGGATGCTCGTGCTCTCTGTCCAGTTGATGTACCACAGGGTTCCTGCTGTGGTGCCCACAATTCCCATTTCTAGAGAATCATCAAAGGCTGCACTGACTATTGTCCCATCAAGGGTAATCTCATGTTCTAGCAGGACCGAGCTAGACCTGGAGGAAAGGAGGATGCGAGGACTGGCTCCAATGTTGGAACAGCCACTCTGCATCCTTTAAATGCATTTTTCTCACAAGCCCAGTCACATGTTTGCAGCTAAATGGTTCAGTGAGGTGCTCCTGTACACTGAACAGCAACTACCATTGCATTTGCACTGCAACCATCTTTTATAGGAAAGAAGGAAAATAGAGGATGTGATAGCACAAGAGAAGAAACACAGGCAATGTATTTTCAGCAACTCTCTTAAATGACTTCCTACAAATCACCAACACAAACATCAGACATGATAATACTGGAAATGGCTGGAGTTTAAGAGGGTTCAGCCACCTGTGGCGAAAATTCAGTAAAAAGATCCAGGCAGAAAGAATCAGTCATGGGATGGAGAGGAAAAGCTAAGGATGAAGAGCCACAGGAGCAGCATGGTTGCAGGCAGAGCCGATGTCTGTCCGTGAAAAGCCACCTCTCAGACAGGTCCTGGGAGCTGCCAGATGAGGGGAAAAGCATCTCGAGAGCACAGTGAGACAGGCGCGAGCACAGCGGGGATGCTGGGGCCACAGTGTCCTTCCTACCTGGCGTCAAGACCTTTCAGCTTCAGCTCCTGCACGGCGGCCACTGCCCACAGGCGGATGCGTTTTGTGTTGCTGCCACTCACCAGCCTGTTGCGCCGACCAACTAGCACGCCTGGGAGGCCACAGGGGAATGAAGGGCACCCGTGAGTATCCACCGCTCACACCATCACCCAAGGGCTGCTCCTGACAGCCAGGCCACCGATTCATTCGGGCAGGGCAGTAGGGGTCTTCTACAGCTTAATACCCAGCATTTTTACAGACTAAAGGTGAGCTCCCCAGGAAACCCAGGACCTGCAGAAACCCAGGTCACAGATCCACTGCCACCCCACGCATCTTGCATCCAACAAAGCAAACTGCGTTCCCAACCACAGCTGAAATTGGAGGTCTGCAAGCTCATTGCTCTTCTTTCCTAACGAGTTCCCTGTTACAGCCCCGACCAACGGCCAGGGTATCTGCACCCACCAATCTCGCCCTCGTCAGCCTCCCATGTCATGAAGCAGCAATTAGTCTCGGTGTCCCACACACAGATCTGGCCTGAGTTGGTCCCACTATAAAGAAGAGTGTCAGCACCGTAGCAGAGAGAGGTCAGCTCCACCGGCCCCAACACGTCTGGGGCAGGGGCCCGATGAACCTGCCGGAGCACATAGAACAGAAATGTCAAAAAGAACATGGTGCTTACCTACATTGGAAAAAAACAACCCCTCCTCCGACCCTCAATTCATGCGGTTAATGCCTCAAGTACAACTGAAAGCCACTCACGGCCAGTCAGCATCATGGCACTAAGAGAAATCATCAGCTGTCACAGGTCTGTGGGGGCAGAGCCTCCATCGCACTCACCAGGGGCTTGGAAAAGAAGTCAGAGATGCTGAACAGGAATTTTAAAAGAAGGTAAAACTGAGGTTTACCTTGAGGTTGACATCAGCTCCCTGCTCTTCCAACAGCCAGAACATCACAGCTCCCTTCCCCACACAGGCCAGTTCTCTGTGAGAAAGAGGACTAAAAGCCACGTCATGGACTGGCTCTGAGATACAGGTCGACAGCACGAGTTCGTAAGTGTAGGTGTTCCACAGAGCAATGGTTTGATCGCTGTAGTCCCCTAGGCAGAACATGAAAGACAGTAGGAGGAGGTTCTGCAGCCTCAGGATGCTCGCAAGCACACACATTGCACACAACGCAGCATTGACTGCTGCGAACACCGCCCCAGGCACGGACACAGCTCCTTGTGTGCTCAGCAAAAGCTGTGCGACAGGATGGGTCCTCATCCGAGCTGAGGACAGATATAACTGGCCCAACGCTTCACGCTGGAGGCTGCAGCAGACCTGGCCCTGCGGCAGGGTCTGCAGGCAGTGTTCGGAGCAGCCGGCGGCTGGCACAGTAGGGATTTCAGCAGGCAAAGCTGCTTCTACATCCTTAGGAGCTACTGCACACCTCAACATATGCCCCCACACAAGCCCTCCAGTGCGCTCAGGGCTAACAACAGTCTTAAAATAAGAAAGGGATGTCACCTTTGCTGAGGTCAAAGGTGAGATGGCAGCTGACCTTAACAGAAGGCACATACCCAGGTGGCAGCAGAAGGCACTGGCCTTGGTGATGGCAAACACACCATCCCAGACAGCTCCAGAGGACAGTGCTCTCCTGCTGTCCTTCCCAGGCTCCACAAGCTCAGTGGAGACTTCCAGCTTCTCTCTTCCCGGCGGCCCAGGCTGGAGCTGGAGGAGGAGGGCTGCCCTCCCACGCTGCTCCGGGGAGAGCACAAAGCTCTCTTTCTCTCCAGCAAAAAGCTCGCTTTTTCCAAGGGCAGACTCACCAACCCAGAGTGTCTCGCCTGTTCCACAGGTCCTCTCACATGCAAAACAGGAGCTTACTAATTGCATATCTGTCCTTTAAATGTCCCCTGCCTAAACAAAACAGACAGCTTGAGTGTCCATCTTGTGCTGGCATCGCTGCCTGGCAGGAGGCTCACAGTTTGAAGCCTGGCTACTTCTATGCGGTTCCACCTAAGCAGCAATAAGAAGTCCAGCAGAAGGCTTTTCCCTTTGGACACTATATATAGTAACTGCAAACTGTTTACACAGATTTAACAAGCACTAGTGAGCCAGCAGAAGCTGCAACTTGAAGAAAAACAAGCTAGCTGGGGCCAGGAGAAAGAACTGGAGGGGAGCTGGGGGGAGCCTGGCGTTCATGCCGGTGGCTGAGATGCACAGGGTGCTTGCTGCTCCGTGAAACGCTGCCAGCAGCGCCCTGGAAGCAGGCTCAGCTGCAAAGAGTGCATCTGCAGGCTGTCACTCCCAGGAGGACCTGAGATCACTTGCAGTTTTACATGCTGCATTATCCTTTGTCCCAAGGTTACCAAGCAACAGCTTCACAGCCACCAGCGGGAACGTCTCCCGAAGGTACTGCATGCTTGCAGCATCTTCCCCTCAGGAGCTGTCTACTCTAGGGTGTACCCCTGCACCCACACCTGGTGTTACAGGCATACTCACCTAGGGTAATAAGGAACCTGTCATCCCGAGAGAATGCCATGGCTTGTACTTGCGTCTCGTGATGGAAGAAGTTTGCTGTGCAAACCCCATCCTGGACGTTCCAGATGCAGATCTGACAACGGGAGTCTCCATTTGTCCGTCCTGAGGCAGAGGCAAGAACCTAACAGAACAGTATGTTGTCACTAAGACCTTGGTAGGTAATTAGAGAACACTTCATTAGCTAGTTAGCCTTAGCAACTACTAGTCTCAAATTATAGTGATGCAGCTGGCAAATGGAAAATTCTGTGAGAACAACCATCAGCTGATGGTAGGAGGGAATGGTAGCATCACCCAGAGGAAGGCAGCAGCCTTTACTGTCACACTGAGCCAGCACAACGGATAGCTGGGCTCCAAAACCATTTATTGTATTTCCATAACCCCAGGTCTCCATGCAGCAGGAGGAACGGACAAACGGAATTTTAGTCTGTGATATTCCTTTAGCCCAAAGCGACACAGACAGAGCCCTGCCCGGGGCAGCAGAAGCCTCTCCAACCTGGCCATCGTGGCTGACGGCGAGGGTAGAGATCTCCTCCACGTGGCCAAGCCAGTGATTCTGTGACCCCGAGTGCAGGTCTTCAACCACGATGACGCAGCCACAGGTGTAGGCGAAGAAGCCTAGCAGAGGAGGAGGAGATGGATATTTCCATGTAAAGGCTTCACATACAGCACCCACTACATCCTACGTCACAATTCAGGAAAATGCTTTTTTTCAGTAATATGTAAAAGCTGACTCTTCTACACAGCTTGATAGCACCCTTCCCATCAGGCTGAGAGTGGAGTAAAATCTCACTTCCCCTAACCTGAGCAAAGCAAAGCTGCTGGGCATCGCTCCAGGCTGGAGAAAGGAGGGGAGATGGCCTTTGAGAGAGCTTTCCCTTCTGCTCTGTCCACTCCACAGCTCAAGCCTGAGTCTGCCTGTATCAACTAATGTTTGCCAACAGCAAAGAGGAACGGCTACCGAATTTTAACGCCACAAAGAACCCTTGCGTTAAAGCAAAGATCCCAACCCAACAGCTAGAAGGTCACAACTTGCCTCAGCACACACACCTCCTGCCCCTCCAGAGCCTTCCCGGTGTACCTGTGTCCGGGTTCCACACCATATTCCCTCTGCCGTTCCCATTGTAGCCGATCACTGCTTTCAGCTTCAAGACCTCACTGCCAGCTGGAGGAGGTAAGAAACTCTGCAAGAAAAATACACATTGGCTTAAAATAAGCTCTAGAAGGACGGCCCAGTTGGGTACATTCAACACCCATGTAAGAAAAAGTGTGCATGCAAGCACACACATGTCCTCGCACACACACACCCCACGCAAATTCATGCCGATGCTCACAGCATTCAAGTCCAAGATGTCAACAGATGAATACCAAAGTGCACACTTATACATACAAAAGAGAAATTGCACCAGCAAAACCAGGCACAGATGCTTTCAAATGGGGCACAAAACAGGCTGGCAGCAACTGCCCAGCCGATGAGCAGCTGCTAATCCTGCTGGGAAAGAGTTCAATGGGTTTTGCTGACTTGGAGATGTTTCAATAGGAAGACAGCGTGGGGAAAAAGTGCTACCAGGTGGAGGGACAGAGGAGAGAACTGAGGGTGCAAGCCGAATGCAGCTTTTCTCCCAGCACCACGAACAGCAGAGCTTGGGAAAAGGTGGAGTTAAGTTTCTGTTTTATTATTGCTCTGTTTGTTATCAGAGCGGGAGCTGTGCCTTGACTATCTTCACTACACTCGATGGATTGCCTTCCCCAGCCTGCTCTGCCAACGCATCTGCTCGCAAATATGGGTGCGTGATGAATCACTCCATTGCTCACTCGTCTTTCACTTTCAATAGCACATGCCATTCCAATTTCTTTTGAATAAAAATGTATGCAGATTTGCTGAACAGAAAAAGAGTTGATCACAACTCACTTTTTACTAGTCTGGAAAGAGCTGCATGTAGAGGAGAAAGGGGAACTACTGTTAAGTTATCAGGCCCAGGGGTATATTTTACAAATTGCTTTCAAACAGAGAACAAAACGGAAACAATTTGGAAAATCCACCTACTCCAGCCCCAAAACGCCTGTTCGCCATCTGCCCAGGTAACCAGCCCTGGCACAACTCTCACCTGGGGGAGCACCGATGCCTTAAAGCGAGGAGTGAAATGCCGGTAGGAATCTGGGCGGACGGAGCTGTGGGACTTGAGACTTCTGGTTTCTTTTCTGGGTTCTGCCACACAAAGAAAACAGTACCCATGGGATGCTGCTCCTGGGAACGGCTTGGGAGCAGCAGCTAGGCTGTGGCTTGCTGTCCGTTCAGATGCTGCGTATACGTGTGCGTATACGCACACATGACGCAAAACTCAGACTGCAGCGTCATACATGCTCCTACACAACCGGCCATAGGAAACACAGCAGATTTCCAGGAGCAAAGGAGGAACATCCATCTCCCCCCTGCAAACAGCCTAAGAGCATCCACGCTGCCTGCCCTGGGCATCGCTGCGGAAGCATAAGCCACATGGCTGGGAAGAGGTCTTTAATGGGAGCGACGGAGGCAGAGTTTTATGTTGAAGCTTTCCAACAAGCCCTGCCTGGGGCTGAGCGGTGGCAGCTGCCTGCTTCTGGCAGCTCGCCACAAACTGCTGCAGCTTTCAGGCTGGGCATCTATTAATAGAGACACTGGGAGCTTTAATTTCTGCCGGGTTTAATAGAACGTGCCACTTAGAGATGATATTGGCTCCAAACCGAAGAGGGGCTCGCGGTGTGCCTAGAAGCAGCGGCAGGGAAAGAGCCAGAAAAAACAGCAGTGCTGGGGACCAGCCTGAGCTCCCCTCACTGCTGACCTCCCTCGGTAAATCCTGCCCAAGGGAAGACCCCCGAAGAACACGTTCCCACCCTTCATCTCACAACTTGGAGCACAAGCCCAGGTCTATCTGTACCACATTATTAATGATCTCTCTTTTTTTTCAGGGATAGACCAAGCTGCCACGCAGGCCTGCGCACACTGTGCCCCCAAGGAGCCAAGCTCTGCAAGAGATGGCAGTACCCCTGATTTACCGTCTGCTGGTTTTCCAGGAGACCCCAAGCTCTCCTGCCTCCCTTGGGGCCTCATGACAAGCTCCTCGTTCCTGACCGACTCCACCACAATGACAGAGGCATCTCTGTCGCCATTCGCCACCACGCTGCTGCTGCCTGGCAGATCTGCTTCCTCCTCTTTGTCTGACTCGGAGAAAATACCTGAAGAGAAAAAATATTGGGAGGACAGAGCCACCCGTGTCCTGCAGGATCGCTTCATGTGTGACCGACCTTTTGATTTCTGACAGTGACATTCTCCTGCTCTGTGCAACAGTCCATCTGTTAGGGCGGAGGGCAAAGCAGGCATTTCCTACCGGCTATGTCCGACAAGGAATTTACCACAGCCCTCAGAGAAGCTGTGCCAGCAGCTTAGCCCATGGGGGAGAGCAGGGGATAGAGCGGTGCTGAACCCCAACGCTTCTGGCTGGCTTTCTTCAGCTTAGGGGAAGGGAAGCGCAGACTGGTCTGTCAGTCTGCAGAAGGGGATCACGGGCAAGGATGACTCCAAGAATGCTGCTAAACTAGACAAAGAGTTTTTCCTAGAACAAGATCCTTCTACCCCTTTCCTGCAAGCAGTTCCTCTTACTTTGACATCCTGCTTGGTGGACAGAGCCGACATCCAAACATGGTGGCGAGGACAACAACGGAAGAGGCACAGTCTGCCGAGGCGTCTCAGAGGCATCCTTTAGCTTCTCAGAGCTCCCCGCTGCAGGAAGAAACAGGGTTTGTGTTATTCCCTTCATCCCTTAGATCCTCTCATCCTCCTGGGTTGGTCCATGGCGATACCTCCAAGCTCATTTCTCCAGCTTCCTCCTGCACAGGAGGAGCCGCTTCTCCTCTGTCCTTCAAGAAAGGGAGGGACAGAGAGAGGGAGGGACAACGAGGGCAGGGAAAAAGACGACAGAAGAGACGGAGGCAGGGAGAAACAGAAGGCAAAAGCTGAAAGACCTACCAGAAAACCCAGAGCGGCTCTGCTCATAACATCGCCTCCCTGGCAGACTCCCACCGAGAGGTGCCAGTTAATTGCACACTGCTCTTTGGGGCTAATTAGCTGGTTAGTCCCCCCGCTATGTGACTCCCTCAGGGAAGGAATCAAAACCCGCCACCCCCTACCCTCTCTGCCATGAAGGGCAGCGGTGGAAGCGCTGCCAACCCACCGGCCAGCGCCACTCACGGGAGGAGGCAACTCACCGGCTCCCAGCAGCAGGGCAGCCTGCGGGGAACGAGCCCTGGAAAGGCAAGGGGACTGCCGTTACACCGGGAGGGGACGGGGCAGGGGAGGAAAGGGGGGGCAGGGGAAGGCACTGCCCAGCACCGTCGCTTACCCAGCTGGGGATGACCTCTCCGCAGGCAGAGCTAGGAAATCCCAGAGGAAGATGGCATCTCCGACGCTGACGACGTGCCGCTGGTCTGGGGTGAAGGCCACCTGGCGCACTGGCTCCGAGTGGCCGATGTACACCTGGCAGAGAGCACACCTTGAACCTCTCCATCACCATGCCTGTCCTCCGGGTGGTGGTTACTCCACTCCCTGCCCTGCGTGGTCAGTGCCTGAAGGCCTCAGCAGAAGATCTGCTCAGAGGCCAGCACCACACCTACAGCGCTCAGACCTAGGGCTGATCTGCCTCGGGCCGCCCGGCAGCGTGCTGATCGGGGCAAGCAAGAAGCTGAAACCCCCAAGGTCTTATCCTGGCTCTCAGCGCCTCTGAAACCCAGGGCGAGCCCTTTTCTTCTCTGGGTGGCTGTGTCCCTAGCACCGAGGTAACACCGACCTCTGTCCCTCGCAGAGGGTCTCCCTACGTGTGGTGCTTTGGCAGCCCCAGCCCGTGCTCGGAGCCGGGTGTTATTACCACATGGGAACAGGGCTACGTTTCTCAGCTGCTGGGCAAACTGGGACTGGGAACACTGGGTCAAGTCACACAGAGGGCGTTTGCTGCTCTCTTCTCCAGGGATTGAGAAACGCAACTCCAGCCCCCTTCCTCCCTTTGCGGGCAGTACCTGGAAGTTGATATCGAAGCGCATCTGATAGTCCCACACTTTGATAACTCTGTCACCAGCAGTGAGCAGGTACCTGCCATCCTTGCTCAGCGCCAAGGAGGAACAGGACAGCTTGTGCACGGGAGGCACCTGAGGAGAAGAAACAGCACCAGCAGCGTTAACTGAGCTAGTTCATATCCTTACTCATGTTTCAGCAAGAGGACAAGAGTGTGACAGCCTGGAAAGCAAGGACAAGTTCGGGCTCAACCTCGAGTGTGACCATACCAGGATAGCTACAGGCTTGCCACCCATGTTTCTCTGAAGCCTGTGAACACCAGGACGAGCTCCTTTCTCATTTAGCCTCCTACAGTGACATGAAGCTTCCAAGCCCCACGTGACACGAGACCTCAGTGCATGAATTCCAGTGTCCTACCTCTCGCACCAGCCGTCCTGTTTTTGCATCAAGCACCAGGATTTTATTGGAAGAAGTGGATACCAGGAGCTCGCCTCGAGGCACAGGAGCAAAGCAGACTCTCACTGCAGAGTCCATGGCTGTGCTGTTCAAATCAAGGATGCTGACGTCCACTCTCAGCAGCTGCAAAACAAGGAGCTACTGAACAAACGTCCTGCAGCAAATACTGCAGAAGCTTCAGGATTGCTCTCGTGGTTCCCCTGACACAAGGCTAGAGCCCCCCAGACCCTTCCCTTCCCACCTAATGAGGGGCTGCAGGGTTCTGGCAATGTCCCTGCTGCCCAGGAGAGCACAGCTCAGAGAGGTCAGAGCTGACAAGTCTACACAACACTTCTCCAGGTTATCTTTCTAGAGGGGAACAAAGCCAGAGAAGGAGAAACCTCGACTTTGTTGTTTCTATCTCACAGAATGGAAAACAAACCTCATTGTGAGCGCCCTGAGCAAGCGCCTGCTGCGCCGGGAAGGGCCCTTGCCAACACTGCTGGCGCCCAAGGCCCTTGATCCATCTCATGGGATGCAGCCGGTGGGAATTCCCCCTCCTGCCCACGGCACTCTGCCGCACGCGCTCCCCTCGGCACCCTCCCCCAGGAACGCGGGGAGCCTGCTGGGTACCTCATCTAGAGAGCAGGCCTCCATCACGGTCACAACGTACTGGGAGGGACCCACGAAGGCCAAGAGACGGCTGTCCCCACTGACCACCAAAGCACCCGGACTGCTGCCAGCGTCCCGGGCCACCACATTGCCTGAGGGTCACAGCAAGAGACAGGGAGTGAAGAGAGGAGCAAAGCCCCCGCTGCAGCCAGCTCACCCTGTGATGGGAGCTACAGCTTCTCCTGCCTCCGACTCAGCCTTGGGTTAACGTTCTGGCCTGAGAAAGAAGCAACCTCTGTTGTAGAAGATGCTACAAATTCTATCTGCGACACCCGAAGTGTGCAGTGAACGCCCTCAAAGACGAGGTCTAGATACATGGCTTGTTGCCCGACTGAACATGCAGTGTTTTCAAGGAGAGCAGAACAAAGTCAAGGGAATAAAATCGATTTTAGTGCTTATTTTTTAATGTTACAAGAAGCTGCAACAAGGAGCTATGAAGGTGAGATCTCAGCTGCAGCCTGGGTGCCTGAACCCTGCACAGAACGAGGTCAGTGCCAAACCCCACCACGCTGACGTCAGTCCAGTGGGCAGATAGACCCAAAGGTCTAAAAGTCACAGAAATCACAGCAATTCTCTGTATTTATTCCACTACCAAAATTCCACTGTTCCGTCCCTGCAACATGGCCAGGCAGCAAACACTGTTTCAGAGCAGAGTCAACATATGAATGTCCAGCTGCAGCCCTGACACCAACCTTGGGTGATTTTGGACACATTCCCTGGTCTCTCCAAGCCCCTGTTCCTTCTCCACCTACTTCCTGGGGCACGATGCTCCTCCTCGTACAACATCACATAACAGAGCTCCCTCTCCCTGCCCAAGCTTGTGCTGCCACAGCTCATTTCAAAGGCATACATTAAAAGTGACATTAATGTCTCCAAACTGCCCTGTACCGCTTCCCCTGCCCGCAGCTCCCCACCTTCTCCATTCATCAGCACGGCACCTCCTGTGCTGCAGACAGGATTAGGGGAAACGATCCAGTTAAAACAAATTAAATTGCACATCCACAGAACAGGAAGAGTCAGGGCCTGGGCACAGATAAATCTCTGATTTCAGTCCATTCACGAAATCATAACACCAAGCAAGCTGAGAGCGTTTGAACCAGGACGGGTAGGGAAGGCTGGCAGTCACCAGGGCTTGCTCACACGTACAGTATAAACACAAATGACACAGCTCAGAAGGTTCATCAGAAAATATCTCTCTGAGTAGGCTGAATCTGCTTTGGCTTTGGTGCTAGGATGTCTGTGCTAATTAAAACAAACAAACAAAAAAAAGGCAACCCACAACCCCAGAGCCTTACCCAGGACTCTCAGGACGTGGCTTTTCTGCGCCATACAGCTGTAAAGAGCCAGAGTTCCCTGCAAACAGGAGCTGAACATGAAATTGCCATCTGGAGAGAAGGTCAGTCCAGTGATCACAGTGCGGTGCTGCCTGAAAGAAGGCAGAAAACATGAAAAAGAGAAGGAGAAAAAACAAACCGGCCCCCAGAAAACAGAGCAACGCCGAGCACAACATGGTGAAGAACGCAGGAGAACAAAATAATCAGGGACAGGCAGAGGAGCCCGCCATGCTCACACCTGCAGCAGCCCAGGACAATCAACCCTCCAACTTTTTGGAAAACTGAGCAGCAAGTGCAGCACTCCAGCTGTCCCTGGATGGGACATGCTCCCTCTCCCTTTGGAGCATCCTCCGCTGCCCACGCCGAAGCTTGCAAGGGTTCCCTGTTCAGCTGCTCTCTAGGACAAGCTCTTTCCCACTGGTGGCCAGCTGTCCACCGGCAAGTCACAAGGAAAGCCCCCACAGCCTTCACAGGCTGGATTTTACCACCCAAAGCCTTGGCACAGCAGGCTCGCTCTGCCCGAAAACCACTCAGCCGGGATGTGAGGATTGCCAAGCTCAAGAAAAGCACTTTTCCCACCTCCGTGATTATCACTGTGGCTTTTGCCAGGACACCCACTTCAACCCACGCCCGTCCCGGTGCGGCTCCCAGGGCAAACACTCACTTGTGCTCCACCAGGAGATCGGAGGCAGCCAAGGAGAAGGTCCGCACCATCCCGCTGTCGAAGCCACAGGCCAGGATCTGCTGGGCAGGGTGAAAGGCCACAGCACACGGCATTTCCTCCGCAGCGGTGAAGTCGTACAGCTGCGGGGAAGGGACACACCGCAGGCACGAAGCTGGATCAAGCTCTGCCCAGCAGCCACACCTGGCAACGGAACGGCCTCAGACCCCACCATGGGCACGTCCCACAACAGAAACCTGATCCTGCCTGGATGGCTCTAAAGCCTTGGGAAGTCCTGGGTCTTTGGGCATTTAGATAAAGCCCTCGGGTATTATGCTTTGTGTTAAAAAGCAATATTCAAGATGTGGAGAAAAAGAAAATATTTTTGTTTGGCAATACCTTCAGAAGCTAAGGCCAAATTATGCATTAAGCTAAAACTCTCAGAACTCCATACTTCCAAAGAATTTCTTGCCCATGGTACCCTCTCATGCTTCAGGGAGGACATTTAAGGGCTCTCAAACTGTGGAGCTTTGATAACTAGACCAAACACAGACCAGGGAGACTATTAATAAATGTGAGACACCTACTGACTCTCGTCTCACCTACCTGCTGCATGGAGACAAGGTCCCAAACTCGGATGGTATTGTCCTGGGACACCGTTGCCATCTGCTTCCAAATCCCCTCCACCGAGAACGCCAGAATGGAGTCCTCGTGAGAGCGCATCAGGGTGTTGTAGTCCCGGGACTGGATAGCCAGGTAGCCCATATTCCCAGCAGCCGTTGTGCACAAGACTTTGCGGCTGTCCGGGCTGATGCAGACAGAACTCACCGGAGCCTCGTGCTCTGGTGAAAGACACAGGAGTCAGCAAACCCCCCTGGAGAAGGAGCAGCAGTGGCTGGAACACGGCCACCAAACCAGATTCACATTTAGGAAAGTAGTGCACGCAGGAATGAGCATCCCACAGCCTGAAGATTTTTCATGGGCAGATGAGCCATAGGTACGAGGGCACAGAAATTAAGATAGAGTGCCTGCTCTCACCCAGGAGATCCTGCCTTTCTCCTACGAGTTACAAGAATGAACATGAATAATTGCCATTGAAGACTTCCAAGCCAGTCAGCCAGTCACCCCTAGAGACAGCAGGCACAAAAGATGCCCTTGCTCATGAGAATTGCTTCAGGAGACATGGCAGCGGAGCTCTGGCTTCACAGCAGCAGGCTGACGGAGGTGCTCCCAGCTCTACTCACCCGCCTCTAAGACAACAGCCGAGAAGTCCAGTGGCCACAGCCGCAGGTAGCCATCTTCTGAACCCGTGGCACAGAAGGTTGAGGAGATGCTAATACTGTTTATAGCAATCCCAGGGCCTGAGAAGCCAAAAAAACAACACTACCTGCTACAGCTGAAACAAGAAAACCCAAACCGAGGGTTGCCCCATCCCGAACCAGAGGCTGAAGCCTCAGAAGCAGCAGCCAGGAACCCCACGGTGATGACAGTGTAGGCTGAAGAGTCTCAGCAAGCCCTTCTCAGCACTCAACACATGTTCAGTCCCCATCCCTTTCCAGCTCTCCTCTTCCCCACTGTGCAACTCCCACCAGGCACAGAAAATTCTTCCCACTTGTTAAACCCTGCCGCATTTTTGCCTTGAATAGGCTCTTGTAGCAAGGGACGTCCTACATTAACTGCCCGAGATCCAAACCCCTTTCACTTCCACGTCTCAGATCGTCTCTGCAGCGCATTGAGAAGGGAGAGAGAACACAGATCTAAAGAAACTGGGAGGTTTTGATTCAGGTATAAAGTCCGTTGGCCAAAGCACCGGTGAGAGCCAGCACTGCTCTCAGGAGGACAC
The DNA here is from genome assembly GCA_035590275.1 of Ibycter americanus. Lineage (NCBI taxonomy): Eukaryota > Metazoa > Chordata > Aves > Falconiformes > Falconidae > Ibycter > Ibycter americanus. The sequence goes on from JAVJGI010000050.1 coordinate 37,529,394, forward strand.
CCAAGGACATCGTTTCATCTCCTCTTGGGCGTTTTCTCGTCCACGAAGTGAGAACCGGAATTACATACCTCTCAAAGGGGCATGCTCAAGATTAATCAGCTCAATTTGCCAAAGCAAAGTATGCACTAAGTTTTAAGATATCAGAGCAATCACACTTGAAAGCAAACTCTTCCCGCTGTTAAAATTAATGGAAGAGCTGAAAGCTGTACTACTTAGTATACAGCAACAAAGATTTCCTAAACACTCTGCACAGGCTGAATAATGACAAAAATCCCTCAATTCATCTTTTTCGTTGGTCTGCTTAGCTCTTTTTCCATCTCTACATTAAGACTCCCATCAGCAAATTAAGACCTTGTTTCATGTTTCTAAAAGTAGTGTTTCTCTGAAAGTGCAATCAGCATTTAAAACGCTCAAATTCTTTCTTAAAATTATACTTTGCTGTACTAAGGAAGACTATTTGCAGCACTTAAGAGGCAAATAGCCAGCAATGATCTAATCAACCCAAAATAATCCTTTGCAGTAGGTAAATAGCTGGTTTATTTTACCAGAGATTTGTCTAAGGTCCTTTCTGACCCGGAGGATGGTTGAGGTGCTCCCTGCCTGCAGCTATTCCTACCTGAGTCGCCGCCTGCCCCGTCCGGCTGCTGGCAGCGCCGGGACCGTGCGGGCAGGAGCCGCCGTGCGCTCCTCATGCAGACGTTCTTGTAGTCCACCTCCAAGACGTGGCCGCTCTTGCTGCAGACAAAGCTGTACGGGAGAGAGACCCCTGCGCTGGCACACCGGGGGCAAGAGGAGCGGGGCTGGCGGGGTTTAGTTAAAACCCAGCTCGGTTCACCCGTTAAACTGTTTGCCTGATGGAAAGTAATTCTGGTTCACGGTAACACGACAGGTCAACGAGGTGTCCAAGGGCACCTTTCCATGCGCTACCCTACAGATCTACAACCAAGGCAGAGTTTCCTATTTTATTTCCCGTCCCTTTGAAACGTTAATTAGCAAAAGAGCTAAAAGCCCAGCATAGACTGCAGAAAGGAACCTCCCTCTGCCACAGGACACAGCTTGGGGAAAGATGGGGCCAGCTGAGCTGGTCTGGCTTTGATGATTAAAATAAACCAACAAAAAAAAAAAAGCGTGTGCCTGCCTATATGCAAAAGGATACGTCCCGCTGCCAACAGACCACAAGGCTCAGGTGGGGAGCGATTCACTGAATAACATCAGTACGGCAAGAGGAATACCCGTTTCTTGGGCTATTCTGCAAGCAGCCAAATTTCTTTTGGGAAGCAAAGCATGCTGAGGAGGAGGGGGGTGCTCCCAGCTCCAGGGGGCACCTGTATTTTGTAGGGAGAGCCTGAGCAAAGCGCCACGCTCGTGCAGAGGGGGAGGGAGGAAAGGGAAGGCAGCCGAAAGCCGTGGCAGCCCCTTACAGCGCGCGGTCCTGCGGCTCCCGCTCGGCAGCGTGCCCCTCGGCAAAGGCCAGGTCGGTGAACTCCAGGGAATGGTACTTGCCCAGCCTGACGGGACACGAGCGCAGCGCTCCGCCCCGCACTCGCCACAGCCTGACGTTGTCCCGGCCGCACGACACCATCCTGTCCCGGGAGAGGCTGCGTGAGAGCCGGGCAGGACCCTCCAAGCCCCCGGCAAAGGCCAGTGCCCCAGGGGCCACCAGCTGACAGCCAGGACCCAGAACAGGGATGGCAACCCGACGGCTGCAGCTCCGTGATTCTCCCCGCAGCCGCGCCAGAACCACTGCTTTTGATTTATTTTCTTTGCATGCTACCTGGTATCGTCAAAAAAAGCAATCTTCAAGGCCTGGATGTCCACATCTGTGTGTGCTTTGGCCAGCACGGCCACCTCTCCGCCACGGGTCACCTGAGCAGTGTTCCACACCACCACCATCTGAAGCAAGAAAACACAATGGCAGAGCTGCTCAAACGTGGAAAACTTGGCAGCAAAAGAGCTTTTCATCACAGCAGCTGGGCAGCTGCACGCACAGGAGCCTGCTCCAGAGCTGGGCACAAAGTATTGATAGCAGAGTTGAAAAAAACAAAAACCTCTCACACAAGAGGGTTTAGGACAGTCCAACAGCTTTGCAAAGCTTCATAGCAATATTCTTGTCTGGCATCCATAATTATAGGTTCTAAATCCTAGGGCTGCCTGGCAACAGGGCTCAGACTTGGGAAAAAAAAAAATCCACCGAGGAGTGGGAACTCTGCCTGCTGAGACACAGGAGCTGCACCAGGGCTGAGCCGGGCTGCCAGGGCTGGAGGCAGCACAAAGGCGGCTGCACCGGCTCTCACAGCACTTCGCTCCGATGCGGCTTTGCACGCTCACAGCACCCACCTCGAGGGGTGAGAGAGTCAAACCCTTTCCCCAAAGGAAAGGGGGAGATGGGTGAAGAAGCGCAGGCGACTTGATGCTCTGCATTTCAGAAAAGCATTAAAAACAGAGTCAGGATCACCTCGGAGGCATCACCCTGGGCAAGGTGCTCCTGGCCAGCACCCATTTTCCCCATCCTGCTTTTGCCCTATCGATCCCCCTCTCCCCAGTTTCAGCTCACCAGCTCCCACCCGGATCACGGACCACTGCCACGTGCTGGGAACAAAACCAGAGCACTGTTCGTTTTTTCCTGCAGGCAACACGCAGTTAGCGATGGCACAGCTAATTGCTGGTGGTCGTCAATAAGGGATCAGTGGATGAGAACAGTTTCACTGATAAAGCAAAACCCCCAGTCCCATGAAACAATTTTATTTTTGGCTGCTACATGTGGGATCTGCGTCATCCCCTAGCTACATCGGTGGGTGGTAGCTTCAGTGCCCAGCATCCCTTCCAGCAGCGATGCGGGTGATGCTCAGAACTGAAAGATGAAACCTCACATCTTGCCCTAAATGCCCTAAAAAAAAAATTATAAAAATAAAAAAATGGGGGGGAGTGTTTGGGGCTCCGGTCAGTGCTGACCCTCCCATTTCAGTCCCCATTCCTTCACTATGTGCTTGCAAGCCTTCCAGCTCAAAATGCCACACAAACATGTGTCACCCCCAGCCCCGTGGGCCAGAACGGCTGCGGAGGCGGGCAGCATCGCCGCGCGTGAGCCTGCGGCGATCCCCACAGGGTACAGGCAGAATCACACAGCCGCCTCCGTCGCCCCGCCTGGGCTCATAGCTGGGCCGTGCCGCCCTAGCGACAGAAACAGCCCCAAAGCTCAGCCCGAGCAGGTCTCTCAGGCTGCTTCCAAAAGCATTTTTTTTGCTTGCAGCTGAGAAACACTCACAAGCATCAGGTAGAAGGAAAGTATTTCCTAAGCACCTAATGGAAGGGATCTCCCTCTGACTGCAGTGAGGAACATGTCTAGGAAAGCCCAGAGCAGAGGTTTGTCTGCAAAATAACTACATGATCTGGGAGAACAGTCATCTCATGTCGCTTGTTCGTGGGGCAGGGAAACCTCCAAGTTCAGTTCTCACCGTTTTGCCGTGCCCGTCCTTTCCAACACCACACAGAACGGCTCCGCTGTAGGAGAAGCTGCAAGAAGAGGCCACCTGGTGAAATGCAACTCCTCGTACCCCGAGAGCACCTCAGCGGGGAATAAAAGGAGACAAGTTGTGGGTATGGGGAGACAGCAAGACCTGAGGGATAAGCTCGGGAGGGAGCTGGCAGTGCATCGGCTGTTCCGGGCCAGCTGCCAGCAGGTCTCAGTGATAAACACAGGCAACGGAAGCAGAGCTGTAATTCACCCCTGGCTTATCACGGCCGAATAGCACAAAAAAGCTGCCGTGCTGCAACACTTCACCCACCTGAACGCATCCCTGCACCCACGCTGAAACCCACCTCAGGGACAAGAGGGAGTGGACGTGGGTGTTAAACACCGAGAGGCAGCTGCCCGTCGGGAAGTCCCAGAGACGCAGCACGCTGAGGGGACCAGCCTGTGTGGAAGCCAGCAAGGTGCTGTTCCCATTGAAGGCCAGCGCCGACACCTGCGGGAAGGACCAGGTCAGAGGCTCTCGAGGAGCGCTGGGACTGGGAGTACGTCTGGGGCACAAGGACAGCGCTGCCGTACGGCTCTGTAAGGAGTTACCTTATCCGTGTGTCCAATGAAGAACCTCTGCTCTCCGGTCTGGATCTGCAGGGTCACTATAACGGCGTGGCAGGGGTAGACCACCGCAGCGTTGTTCTGAGTCCACAGCGCCTGCAGGACCGAGACCGCGATGAGAGGGCTGCAGATCCCCCAGAGATGCCCCAGGTCCTAGGCTGGACCCACAAAGATTTCTTCAGCAGATCTGCTGCACGTGCGCAGGTGACAGGATGCTCTCCCACACACGTACCCTTCCAACTCGCAAAGGAAAACTAAAGCCCAGCCAACATCCTACTTAATTCGGTGGATTTACTGTACCAATCATGTCTACGACGTGAACAGCAGATACAAGGGTAATGATGTTGCTGGCAGAGCTTTGAACTGGCTGAACCGAAACCACCCTGTCTCTAACATAGACGGCAAGCTGGGCTCCTGCGAGGCACAGTGCCCCACGGAAACGATCCAAACACAGCCCCTCCTTTCCAGACTCCTGCAAAGCAGCTCTAGTTTTAACGTGATAAAACACAGAAGCTGTGAGACCTGGGGAAGGGGCTGGAGCACAAGACTGATGAGGAGCGGCTGAGGGAACTGGGGTGGTTTCATCTGGAGAAAAGGAGGCTCAGGGGGCACCTGATCGCTCTCTACAACTACCTGAAACTACCTGAAAGGAGGTTGTAGTGAGGTGGGGGCAGGTCTCATCTCCCAAGTAACAAGCAACAGGACAAGAGGAAATGGCCTCAAGTTGCACCAGGGGAGGTTTACATTGGATATTAGGAAAAATTTCTTCACCAAAAGGTTCATCAAGCACTGGAACAGGCTGCCCAGGGAGGTGGTGGAATCACCATCCCTGGAGGTATTTAGAAGACATGTAGATGTGGCACTCAGGGACACGGTTTAGTGGTGGGCTTGGCAGTGCTGGGTTAATGGTTGGACTAGATCTTAAAGGTCTTTTCCAACCTAAATGATTCTATGATTCCATCTATAAGGACCCCACAATTTTTAATTCACCATCGTAACAGCAGAAGACCCGTGCACAAACATAAGCTTGTGCCTATCTGCTTTGGGGTCATTTTCCCCATCAAGAAGTGCAGGAAGGGTGGCACTCAGCTCCCTTTCATGCCTCCAAAAAAAATCAATACACCGGCCACGTGATTACAGATCAACTCCCCAAACCATCCGAGTTACTGACCCACTTGGTGTTGCAGCCTCCAAAGCCAATAATCATTCTCAGCTTCAGGATGGGATCTGGTAAGAGCCTCTGGAAAAAACAGACAGCACTTAGAGCTGGATGGAGTTCCTCAGCCCACAGGGACCCTCCGTCCCCATTGCTTGTTTCTCTCTAAAGCACAGAGGCAGCTTTGGTCCCCTCCTGTTAGAGGGGGTGGCTTTAAAGTACTTAACGTGGCAGAAGTGAGACCTGGCAGGAAGGAGGAGCTGGGATTTGCCAGTGTTGAGCAGCTCTCCCACCCAGGCTGGGGGTTACAGCCAGCCCTTCCCGGCGCCCTGGCGATGCCCAGAGAGCCAGCAGCTGCTGCGGGAAGGGCTGTCCTACCCTGCAGGCAGAGGTTCTCCTGCCAGATGACACACCTGATCCAGGGCCCTTCCCGTACATGCTCTGGGCAAATTAGTAAACATACGTTATTGGCTTAAGGTCAGTGCACTTGAACACAAGGTCCCTCTTTCAAGGCAAGTAAGATACTAGTGGAAAGGAGAACTGCTAGTCAGAAAACCTAACACCGGCACAAGAACTCCACAGGACTAACTGAAACTCCAGCTTGAAGCTCGCATTTCCTCTGCTGCTTCTGCCAGGTTCACAAGCACCAGCCGTAAGCGTCCCAAAGCCACTCTTGAGCTCCTGCGACTCCTCAGCGCTTCACCCACCTCTGAGCCGGCGCGGACAGCTTGGCTGGTTTGTTTGCTCCTCTGGTGAGCGTAGACATGGATGGCACCATCACTGACTGCTGGTGACTGCCCAGTGTCCCCCGCACTGGGCAGTCTCTGGTTCTTCTCTAGCTCCTGGTCCCCAGCAGGCATGGCTCTCCGAGGCCCTGGGGCCGTCAGGTGAACCTCAGGGATGCTGTCTGTAATTACCGGACACCGGCGTGGCATCTGAGAAAGAGCAAAGCCTCAGACAGAGCTCAGCCCTCCTCCCAGCACCTTCCACCCACCACAACGGCAGAGACAGGGAGACAACCGTGCCTCCCTGAGTGACTCTTCACAGCAATACAAACAAGGACAAAGCAACACTGAGGGAGAGCATCCCTGTAAGTACCTAGCCAGCGACGTCAGCCAGCCACTCTCCCTACACTACCAGCGTTGTCCATGCACAGTTTGTCTCCTCCAGACAGCAAACCAGAGCCCCAGGAAAGATCCAGCCCTGAACAGTCTCTGGAAGAGCTGCCCTCTCTCCACTGAGCAGGGGAGGCAAAAAGCACCTGGCCAGCCCACTCGGTGCTTCCCAGTTCAGAACAGCAAAGTGGTCGTGCTCCTCACTTTCTCCCTCTCCATAGCCTAAGAAGGGCGGCTTCCCCCAGTCCCTCTCCAAAAGCCCATCACCACGCTGTTTGGTAAATCAGTGTGAGCACCAGCTCCCACGCCACCACCAGCAGGGAAGGGGAAATCCGCGGCGAGGGCAGCAGCCTGCAGTCCCAGCCATCCAGACTCCACACACTGCTGGGCTCCCCGAGGGCACCCGATCAAGTTCTTTAGTCACCAGTCCTCATTCCTTATCTATAATTTGAAGACACAACTATTTGCTGGCTCAGTTGAGACAGGGAGGATAGATGTCTGGAGATTAAGAGGTACTTGGCATTTATCTTGTCTCTGCTCTGTGCTGTGCCATGCCGAACCACCCAGTCATTAACTGCGGGGCTGTGGTCAACAGACCATGCCCAGACCAGGGGGCTGACCTGCCCGGATCAGCTGCAAATGCCAACAAGCAGCTTCTACATCTTAATTAAAGGAACTCAAAGACAAGGCATGGCGAAAAACTCCATGGGAGACAGAAAGGAGGAAGCTGCAGCCTCCTCCACGGTGCACTTACAGCTCTGGGACTGGTTATCTGATGGACGAGGGACAGTCGGTCACGGACTGCTTTGGTGAGCGTCACCGCCTGGGGCAGCTGGCAAACGGGGTCCTCTGAGACTCGGCCACCTGGGCGACATGAGGAGCGGGCTGGGCTCTTCTGGAAACCCAAGGCAGCCACCTGGGGTGGCACAGCCTTGGCTGCTGTCCCCAGCCTTCCCACCTGCCGCAGGACCGGGACAGCTCTTCTGGATGGAGTCGTACGGCAGCTTGGACCCCTCGGATGGGAACCTGAGCAAAATCGGAGGAAGGTGCCATGTAATCGGGATATCGCGCTGGCACCTAGGAATCTTGGCACAAAAGTCTCTTCACTGTCTCTTGTGCAATTCCCCACTTTTGCCCCATCATCTCTGAAATAGGGATACTAAAGCACCTCCCAAGTCTGATCTACACCATTAGTTTCCAGGGGTTAACTTGGCACCACGAGCATTAGGCAAAGCCACTAAGCCAATGACTGCAACGAGCTGCAATTTATGACGGACACGGTTCTCTGGCAAAAACCTCCCCAGCGATGGGAGCCCAGCGGCGACGCTGAGGAAGGTACGCTGACTCCTGCCCCCCGACAAGGTGTGACAGCTGATGACAGCGCAGCAGCCCCTGTCAGACTGCCCCTTACATTAGCAAGGGGCTGAAGCGCTCCCTAGGAACAGCATGTGCAGAGGAAGGGCTTGCGTTATGCCATTAGCCACGGGAGCAATCCCAGCAAGAGACCGAGAGAGAGGACTGGTGTCCACGCCAGGCACAGGAGTGCTCTACAGCCCTTTTCCTGCCCCAAAACATCACCGATCAGCAATTAAGCTTAGACCGGGGCAGATGTCTTAACACCACCAAAATGCTGGAGCTGGGGTGACCAAAATGTCTCCACTTGAGCCCCAGGTTTGTCTGGATCCATCATTCCTCAAGCGGCGTTACCCACCCTGCCTTCCCCCGGGAACGGGGAGGTCTCGGAGCCGCCACGGGTCCGAGCGCGGCCGGGAGCGGCCATACCTGATGTAGTCGTAGAGGTCGTGCCACTTCTCTCCCTTCGGAACAGGGAAAGCCATTTCCCGCGGCATGGGAGCGACCCCGCGGCAGGCCAGGTCGGCTTGCCGGGCCTCGGAGAAGGTCACACCTGGCAGCATGGGGACAGATAAAGGGAGTGAGTTCTCCAAGGCCTGCGGAGCTGGCTGAAATCATGTTCCCTGTGGGACATGGGCACAAACCACTTCCCTCTTTGAGAACGCCTGGAAAACAAAGATTACGGCCCTAAAGTCTGTAACAAACTAACACACCTTTGCACCAGAGGATTCCTGAAACTCCCAACCTCCAAAGATGACCCTGGAGCATAAGCTCTTGGTGCCGAGTTGTAAATCTGCCAGGCCAAAGATTCACTTAGTTTTCTGTTCAGTGATTCAGCAGTTTCACATGATTTCTGTTAAGGCTCTTTTCTCATCTTCTTTCCTTCATGCATTTGTAAACTCATGAAAGTCTCCATGAGATCACAAGTTTCAGAAATCTGAAAGCAGCATCTCTAACTCCCTCCTCACTGATGCCTTCCAGCAGGTCAGGCAGATTTGCCACACAAAAAAGGACAGGCAGAAACAAAGGTTTTGACCTAAGTATCTCTGCCACACTGAGGAGGTGAATAAAAGAAGCAGGTTGAAAGATTTCTGAGACAAAAACCCCACAGGCTCTTCCAGCAGATAAAAGCAGAGGCCTTGGAGGAGCGAGGCTTTCTAACACCTTTTTTTCCCCTGAAAAAAAATTCTGACTTTGGTAAGATATTTAACTTTGCTCTTATTATTCGCTGTAGCAGCTGGAAAATGAGAGGACTGCTGTCTCCAGAGGTCACGAAATTGTATGCACCAGCTTAACGTCGTACTGAGTATTTTGCCCTTTCTGCTCCATATCGTACTGCTACAGTAACGGCAGCCCAGGGCGAACAGTCCTGCTGGCATCACACCTGCAAAACCAGCTTTAAACCCCCGCAGGTCCCATGCAGGCTGGGTTGGAGTCACAGGAGAAACCTGAGGCTACCCCGAGGTCTCGGCTCCTCACCTGGGTCAAACACCAAGTCGCTGGTGCAGAGGTTTTTCACCAGCAGGTTGGAGCAGAGCTTGACGCTCTTCAGGTGGCTGTAACGGCGGTTGAGGTAGAGGGAGAGGATGGAGTGGAGGTCAAGCACCAGGCAGGTCCAGCGCACGTCAGCAGGGGCTGCCCCCAGCAGATCTGGGGAGGAGAGTGGCAGGTGGCAAAAAGGAAAACAGGAAAAGATGCTACAGACCTCGGACCGCGGACCTTGTGGAATGGGAGACGCAAGATTAACACGGTTGAGTAAAAAGTATTTACCAGGCAAGACTCTCACCAGGCTTGGCTTGTCTGTGCCAAAGTGGGAGATGGGAAAACACGCCTTGGAGCTCGCTACTGCAGCGCAGGGGTGGGGGAGGACAGACAAGCAGCCCCACTGCCTCATGCCTGGCCTGACAGCGTACCCCACTGCTCGGGAGAACAGGGATTGGGACATCCCTCCTGGGACCTACAGCTCCCACTTTCCAGCTGCTGAGGGTCTCCTGCTCAGGACCACCGCCCTTCACCCTCCCTGAATGCATCAAGTCAACTTCTGAACTCAATTTAATTTCTACCAATTTATTTCAGCGGCGATGTGCCAGCCCTGTGCCGCAAGCGGCAGCCCCCCACACGCTCCTCACCGCGCCCGGATGGCGAGCCCTTGGCCGCTCCGCAGACGAAGGGGAACTGCAGCCAGGTGGCCGTGGACTTGAACTCCTTGAAGAGGTTGGAGAAGGAGATGCGAACCACCTGGTTTTCCTGAGCAGACAGACACACACAGAGCTCGAGTCACCCTGGTGGCTTCAGCAGGGAAATGCTGCGGAGGAGAGCGCACATGGCTGTGTCTCCTGTCCCCTCCGTGGCCCCTGTCCCCAGTGGAGATGCCATGAGGATGGAAACCATCCCTACCCCGGGGTAACCCCCCCAGCAGCAACAAGGACCGGCCAAATTCTGCACGCCCCAAGCACAGAAGACCACCGCTGCCACCCCCTGGCCCTTCAATCAGGCTACGACGCTAGTGACGATGGTTTAATGAGGCCACCCAGTGTCACGTACCTTGGTGGTGACATCCAGGTGGACGACGAAGTGCTTGCGGGGCATGGGCCTGAAGAGCAGGTAGAGATAGCGTCCCACCAGCCCCAGCGACTGCGTCCCTGTCCGGGGCAGCTGCAGGTAGCTGCTGGCAGGGATGGAGCTCCGGATCCGGTAGACTGTTCCTTTCAGCCTCGTGTCCTTCCAAAACCAGGGTAAGGGGTGACAGGGAGGGGGGGTCAGCACTGCCCACCTGTGGCCGGCCCCCCCCCAGCCCCGTGATGCCGGTGTCCCCGTTACCGTGAGGGCAGCCACGTCCCCCTCCCTGGCGGAGCGCTTCCACTCCTCCACACGGAAATGCTTGAAGATGTTCAGGTAGGGACGCTGCCAGGCTAGCGGTACCAGCACCAGGATCGGCGGGGGGACGGTACCCCCACCCAGATGTCCCCCATTACCCCCTGTACTGGGGACCCCACCAAGAGCCCCCCCTCCATGTCCTGAGGTCCCCCACCCTGTTATCTCTGTGCCCTGGTGATAGCCCCCAGAACCCCCATGCTCTGCACCCCTCCAAGCCCAGTGATGTGCCCGGTACCTCTGTGCTCCGAGTCCCCCCAGCCCTGGTGTCACTCCCGTGCCTGGAGCCCGGTGACGCACACAGTAACCTCATGCCCCCAGTCCTCCCGCCCCAGTGACACCCCCAGTACCTCCCTGCTCTGAGCCTCCTCCTGACCCAAGTCCCCCCCGTGCCCTGGTATCTCCATGCTCCAAGTCCCCCCAGATCCATGTCACCCCCACACCTGGTGACACCCCCATTTATCCCCATGCTCAGAGTCCCCCCAGCCCCAGTGCTACCCCAGTATGCCCATGCCCTGAGCCCAGCAGCCATGGTGCCCCCCCAGTACCTCTGTGCCCCGGGCCCAGCAGCCCTGGTACCTCCATGCTCCGAGCTC
>JAVJGI010000050.1:37542292-37566305 GCA_035590275.1 Ibycter americanus
ATCTGCCCTCTTTTAGCTTAAAGCCCTTCCCCCTTGCCCTATCGCTATGGGTCCTACTAAAAAGTCTGCCCCCATCTGTCTTATAAGTCCCCTTTAGGTACTGAAAGGCCACTGTAAGGTCTCCCTGGAGTCTTCCCTCGTCCGGGCTGAACAACATGATCTACAACACGTTATTCAGGCTGGTGAACAGATGCTGAGAAACCCGCCCGCTCTGTCAGGGTGGCGGTGGGAGTAGCTGGCTGGCTGGGCACTCACCTGCAGGCAGATGAGGGCAAGATAGCCCCACACTTCAGCACTGGTGTTATTTAGGGCATTGGCTTCGGAGAGAGCATCTTCTGCTTCCACCATCTCTTCCAGCTTGAAAGAGAGAAGGAGAGGTGTGGACAAAAGGCAAACAGCAGGCAGAAAGGGCTTCAGAACTGAATGGGCATCTGCTCTAACAGCTGAAGAAATCAGTGCAACAGAAGCGTCTAGCAGGGTTTCCCTGATAGGGATGTGGGGAAAGGATTTAGGGCAAAGACAACCAGTTATCCTCAGTGCCAGCATCCAGCTCTCCGGTCTGCAGCACAAGCCTCTCACCACTGACTACTGATCCCCATGGGAGCACACACTGTTTACAAATCAGCACAATTACAAAGCAGCACAAATGCCTTCACCTCTGCCTCTGGGGACCATGGTCCAGCTCCATGAGGAAACATGACTCTGGTCCTGACCCCTATTCCTGCTGCACACTGGCTCCTGGGAGGCAGGGGTAGCTGGTGCCTGGAGGGCTACAGCCAGCCCCCAGGCCACCGCTCACCTCCCTGGCTCGAGTCTGCAGCCTCCCAAGAGGTATACATTTCGCCAAGGGGGCAACAGAAGTTCAAGTTCCTTCTGTTTGCTTCCCTCTGCCAAACTCCCTTGGAGGAACCTCACAAGGTGTACCCCTGGGAGATACTGTGCTGGTGGTGGCTGGGTGTTCTTGGCAGCCCTCCAGAGGCACTGAATTCCTTTGGGCAGGGAAAGCACCGAGATTCCTCTCTGCTGCCATTCTGCTCAATTCTTTCATAGTGACATGCAGGTCATGCACAGGCAGGCACTCAGAGCGAAGCCCAGGCCCAGATTACATGCTTGCCATGACATCCTGGGGAGGGAGGTGCTGGCAGGCCCTGGCAGCGGGATGAGGGGGAGGATTGCTGCTCCCAGGGCAGCTGCTGAGGGTGGTTGTCTCCTGACATCTCCTGTATGAGCAGTCTGGGGTGCCACGCTGGGACTGTGACAGCACACGGCACATGATGGCCTTCAGAAGCATTGGCTTCACAGGCAGCTAAGCTTTACTTTGTTAAAGTTAAAGTAGAAAGCAAGCCCTGCATCCCCTGCCACAGAGCCAATTAAAGCACAGATGACTTGAAGGTAATTGCACTTACCCTGTAGCAGGCGATTCCCACTCCCAGCCAGGTGAGACAGGACGCAGAGTTCTTGCAGGCAAGCAGGTAGGTCTGCTTTGCCTGGCCATACTGCCAGGAGAGAGACAATTGTGTTTCTCTCTGCATTAAAAGCATCGCCCCGCAGACAGCTCCCCCTGCCCAGGAATTTGCCAAACACCCTATATCTCCAGTGGGGCTCAGAGCCACCGTCCCCACTGCTGCTGGGGGACTGAGAGCCTGCCCTCTGCCCCCGACACAGTGGCTCTGTGCTGCCTGGTACTAACACAGTAATGTGGAAGTCACCCTCTTTGCTAGGATGATGAGAAAAAGCTCAGCAGCACCCTGAGACATTGCAGCTGGGACCTGGAGCTGGCACAAAGGAACAGGGCAGGCCCATGCTCCAAGGAGCTGAGCACTGCAGAAGGGTTTGCTGTGTTGTGTGATCTTGGCTATAGCTACAGATAATGGAGTCTGGAATCTCCTGTGATTTGCTTTGTGGCAAATTCCTTTCCACCACTCGCGCTGGCTCCTCACCTCTTTCTCTTCCAGGTAGATGGAGCCTAGGCGCAGGTAGACGAAGTGCATATCCGCAGCATCCTCCACAAAACTGATGGTTCGCTCGTAGCACTCCTTTGCCTCACCAAAGTCCCTCTTCAGGTAGCACAAGTGCCCTTTCTGAGCCCAGACATTTGGATTCTGTGCACACAAAACCAGGAGTGAGACATGGCTGGGAGATGGGAGGGAGAGAGACTCAGAGGAGGGGCAGGGACCCCTGTAATCAGCAGAAAGGAAGAGCTGATCAGTGTTTAATTATAGCAGGGCAGATTTTATGTACAGAATTGAAAACAAGTTAGTGGGCTGCCTGCATAACGCCTGCATTGGGAGCCCCTCCAGCCTTCCCCTTCATGGTGCCCTGGCCCGTGCAAGGCTCCCCAGGTACGGTGAGTACGCAAACAGCAGTCGGAGGTGTCAGCTTCCTCTGCCTTCCATTCAACATGACTCCCCAAACCCACCTTCCCTCTCTGCTGAATAGCAACCTTGTTTCTCATGAAACAGAGCCTGACTCATCAGCAGAGGGAAAGACGATCAGGATATACTTGTTCAAAGGGAAAAGAAAGGCAGATGCTGCAGAGAGAGGAGTCCTTGCTCAGAAATGCCGCCTGTCTGCGCAGGAGATTACAGAAGGCAAGTAATAAGCAGGGTAATGAGGAGGGCAGTGCTACAGCCACAGCCTGATGTGGTTCACTAGCTATGACTGTCCTCCCCTGCAGAAATTGCTGCGGACTAACATTAGATTTGCTCAAGTACAAATGAAGCACGGTGTCTAGGTTCACATGCAGCAGCAACGCAGGCAGAGCCTGCTGTGGTGTTTGGCCGGTGTCATGCTTCGGGACAGCATGCTGTACCCCAAGAACACACACAGAATTACCATGCAGTCAATTCTAACAGCCTCACAGAGACATTCTTCGCATTTGGAGAGGTCTTCCTTCAGCATATAAGTCTGGGCCAGCACCAGGTAGTACGCACAGGAGGGACCTCCCTGAAAGCTCAGCAGCTCATGGGCAAGCGCCCTGTGAACAAACTGTGGAGGAACAGCACAGCATCGCGGTTAGGAGAGCAGGCAAACCACAAGCATCCCCAGAAGGACACGACAGGAGGGCTGACTCGCACTTATTTGACTTCCGTGAACAGAAAACAGGAGATACTTTTTTTCCCCCTCCTTTCAATGTTTTTCTCCATTACTTCTAGTTTTGTTTTGCTTTAAGCAACTCTTTCTGCCCTGTAAAATTAAGACAGGCAGCATAACATGGCAGTCAGAGAGATCCCACAGAGATGACTGTGTGGGACAGGGACATTCCACAGGTGACACAAAAATTACTCTGACATACACAAGTGTCTGAAACAAGAAAGGAGTACTGGCATCTTGGAAGCATCACAATAATGCATCTCATCTCTGAATGTATAGAGAAGAGCACATCTGCACCATTTCTGACTTGGCCGTTCCCTATGCAGCAAGCAGTGCTAAGCTGAGGCACCCCAAGAACCTCGCCTGCCTGAGATGATTGTGTCCACAACCAGCATTTTTGTCTGAATACTCTGCCTGGCCACAGTTTTCCATTTCTGGGCAGTTGAGGTTCTGTTCCCTCTTGTGCTCGGCATCTGGGGTAGCCACAGCTTGTTCTCTGAGTCCAAGAAGGGGGCTTGCTGGAGTTTGCCACCAGCTCTTCAGTAATAATGCAGGGAAGGAGACCAAATCTCCCTTCCCAGTCCTCCACCCCACACTGAGCTGACCTGGACGGCATTGACTTTCATCAGGAATTCCACTGCCTTCATGAAGATTGTGCAGGGAGGCTGGCTAAGTCCTGAACCAGGGGATGGTGCTGCAAGAAAACATATCTCCATCAGTCCTAAAGTGGGCTTTTTGTTTCTGAAGCAACGGTGGGGGCTGAGACCCTGCCGGGGACAGAGGAATCCCACCAATACAGTGTAAAACCCAAGAGGTGGCAGGGGAGGCTGAAGCAGAGATTAACTCAGCATTTCTTTCTGAAGGGCTTAAGTTTTGTAAGAGATGTGAAAAGAAACGATGCTCTTGACCCACTAATTTTCCAGCCCAAAGTCATAGGAAGAAAAGGTAGGAATTTATGATTGAAGCTTGTCAGAGTTAACTACAGTGAAGCCCCTACCTCCCAGAACTTCAGGCCCCAGCAGGGCCTGAAGCACCCAGCACTGCCATCTCTTTGCCAGAGCTGTAGAGGAGGCAGATCACACAACACATGACTAGAGGAGATCCGTATGGACAGTTTATAGAGCTGGCATCTCTGAAGGGAGACATCTGAGCAGCCAATGAAGGCTGCTGGGTGCAGCAACATGTATGGAGAGAGCTGCATTCACCCACTGGCTGTCCATCCTGAGATGTGCTGCTCTAAAAATCAGGATGAATCTGCTTTGGCTGGAGATTCCCCAGCTAGGGACAAAGAACAAGCCTTGATATCTTGCCTTGCCATCAGGGTGACCACAGCTCAGTGCTCCCAAGTTACTCCCCTCCCCACCAATCTCACGAGGCCATCTCCCAGCACTAGGCTCGCCCTCACACACCAGGTCCCCATCTCCCAACCTTTTGGGGCTGCCTCCAGTGCAGTAGCCTCTTCCTTGGGTGCCATGCAGGCTAGGGCAGGCTCCACCACCTCTGGCAGTTTGCCAGCTGATCCATCTGGAACCTTCCCTGGAATGAACCCCCCAAACAATCATTAGGTGCAAGCAAAGTTTGCCATAAACTGCCCACTTTGAAGCATGGTTCCACAGAAATAAGGAAGAGAGAAAATATAAAAGATCTATCACATTTTCAGAACAGGGAAGAAATTTCTTTGCAGGAAGCAAAACCTGGGTCTGGGGTTTTGAGTACAAGATTACCATGTGAAGCTAGAAACAGGTATAAATGAGGCAATACCCTTTCCCTCATAATCAAAAATGGCAAAAAAAAAAGCATATGATGCGAGGCCTGCCTGCCTGAGGCACTTTGCATGGAGTGGTGATAATGTTAAAAATAAAGCCAGCCACCCTTTGCCACAGCCTAGCCAAATATTTGGGACTCAGGACAGAAAGTCTGGGCTCAGAGTGAGGCTGGGCTCAGCAAGGCTCTGAAGTAAGCCTTCGGTTCGGGCTGTTTTGCCCTTTGAACTGGTGAGGCAGTGCTTTCCAAGCTGTGTTGGGAAGTCACACCAACAGCTTTTATAAAAGCTAAACCTGGATGACCCTAATGTATGACTGTCACAGGGGCAGCTCTGCCCTCCCAAACCCTCAAAATACGCCCGCTTACCCCAGCCACCCTGGCCACTGCCCACACGTCAGTATATCAGCAGCACTAGGCTGGAGCAGAAAACTAAAGGCAAAGGCTGGTCCCTTTGCTAGGCTGCGGGTAAGACAAGGCACCGGCTGTGCTGCTTTCAGAAAGCTTCATCATTTAAAGCAGCACACTTGCCGCTGTTGTCTCTCACTGGTGTAGTTTGTGATCTGTCTATTCTAGCTCACAGTCCACATCACGTTCCTTTACCCTTTCTATTTCTCCTCTTAGAAATACTTAGAACTTTTCCCTCTCCTTCCACCGTTCAGCATCTCCCATGCTGCAGTGAGCCCCCTCCTTGCTGGCGGTAGGGCACCTCCTGGTTTTGCCCAGTGTTACCTGGCAAGCACTCTTCTGGGCCTGGGCTGGGAGACCTCACACACCCAGCAGAAATGTGCTTTTTCCCTCCTTCTCCCTCAGCAGCCTCAGTGATGCTCCTCTCCTTGGCGAGCTGGGCTTGCAGTAGCTTCCTAGCCTCACGGAAGGCCATTTCTGCCTGAATATTATTATTCTGCAGCTCATAAAACAAACCTATGGGAGACAGAATGAGCAGCATAAACAGACATTCGACCCGTAGCAAAATCCTTCCCTTAGTCCTCAGATCAGAGCAGGGGGAACAGGACTGGGGCAGAAACAATGCTGGGCTCTACAGGAACATCTTGAGCATACAGGCCGGCTTGCTTTTGTACCTGAAAGTGTCCAGGCTACAACGCTGGATGGCTCCAAGCAGCAGGCATCCTCAAAGAAAATCTCTGCCTCTTCATAGTGCTGCAGCACCACAGCCACTATCCCACAGAGCAGCAAGCTAGGGACAGGGTCAGACAGGTTAGCCTTGCAGGGCCCAGGCAGTGGTGCAGGGGACACCGCCGACCCTGCCTCCCACCCTCCAGGAGCACTCAGCACCTTTGGACATGATGGGGATCCAGAGAAAGAGCCTGCTGGAAGCATTCCTGGGCTTTGGTTGTTTCCTCGAGCAGGAGGCAGAATGCCCCATAGTCCAGCCAGTACTGGATGTTGCGCTGGTCCTGAGCTACCCTCTAGACAAAAAAGATCATCGTTGGAGTAAGGACTGCTGCAGTCATGCTCAACACACACACCGGACTGGGGAGACAGCTGTGGAATGACCACAGCTTCCCTCTGACCACCCCAAGCCCTTGCCTATCACATGCTGGGATTGTGCTGGGCTTCCTCTAAGCCTCCTTCACCTAACACATGCCCTCCAGCTTCAGCTGACCTCCTCCTAGCCTCCCGTTAAGAGGACTGTATCCCCAGTACTGACCCAGCACACCTTTTGGACCAGCTCATCCCATTTTGCCTGGCCTCGAGGCTGAAGTCCTCAGTGACCTGGCCAGGCTCTATCTCACATCCTCCAGAGAGCAGCATCTCCCTAGAAAATCCCTCACACATTCTGCCTGAGTATCCTGGTTGGGTTCACCTCCTTCCTCCCTACACCACAGTCAGGGCTGGCTGAGCTGTCAGCAACACAGGCCCCACATCACCGCGATGGTGTGCTGGCTGCCAGCCCAGAAACAGGCTGGAAAGAATAGGGGCTCCTTTACCTGCTGGTAGTAGAGAGACGCCAGCTTGTAGTCCTTGTTGACTTCAGCTTCACGAGCAAAGAGCCAGAGCTGCTCCTCAGTCGTGCAGGACAGAGGGGCAGGAGGAGAAGCTTCCTCAGACAGTAGCTGGTAGGGAGCAAGACAGAGCGTGAGCCCTGGGGAGGGTGAGAATTGTTCACACGATCCCAGTACAGCAGCAGTCCCCAGTCTGGCACTGCACCAAGTACAGCCTGGTATGGCTGGGCCTGGGCAGGCTGGAATGGCAAGCTGTCCCAGCTCCTGTTTGTGGCCGGATGCTTTCCTGTCATTCCCAGGTACCTCTGCCACACAGGGACAAGGCAATATCTATTATTTGCAGTTATGACAAGTAAAAGCATCCCCTAGATCAAGACCATGTCAAACTTCTGTGGTGTCACTTACTGGTGACCCCAGCTCATGCTGGAAGGTCTGTGCTCTGCTCAGGTGCGTGGCAGAGGGCACGGACCCAGCCCCCCTCACCACGAGCCAGCTACAGCAGCTTGTACTAATGGTGTCTCACGCATATCCCACCGTCAGGATTTCATAGCAGTGGGATACGGATGCACTGGACCCTGCCCCTGAGTGTGGCTCGGGACCCATGTGATAACTGCAGCAAATGAAAGCATGAGCCTGCTTCTGCCTTGAAGGCAAAAGTCCCCCTGCCTTCACTAGATGCAGTGTCTAGCCCTGGATCTACAGTGAAGTCACATCCCACATCACCCAGGTTTCTCCCCACCTGGTTCAGGGCTATGTGCATCTGGTCCACGAGGTACACATAGAGCTCACTCAGAAATGCCTGGAACTGCTCCTGGGTCTCAAACGCTGTGGTCTTCAGGTATTTCTCCCTCACAATCTTCACTACAGCATACTATGGAGACATGAGACTGTTGGCCAAGGCAGACCCCCCTGTACCACCCACCAGTTCTGTAATCATGCAGAGCCAGAACACACTGATTTTGCCTGAAGCTCCAACTTAGTTCTGAGGAAGAAACCCAGCCCAGCACTGATAAAAGTTAAAAAAAAAAAGCAAGGAGGGGTGAATTTTCCCACCTCCCAACCTTGGCTTTCCCTGACACAGCAGTGCCCGTTTAGGGACAACATCTGCCAAGATTCATCCCCTTGGCACAAAGAGGGGTCTCTGGGCAGAGTATGGCCGAGGCTGACCAGCTGAGAGAGGAGAACGCCCTTTTTCTGCTGTGAGTGTGCAGGAGCCGTGAGCTTTGCCTTCCTCAGGCTACGAGCATGGGGCAAATGCATGTGACCAGCTTTGGAGTCCTCCCCATTGACAGGAACGGTTCACCTGGTGTGTGACTGAAGCAGCTTGGTGCCTGCTCCCTTAGAGGGAAAACCTGTTCCCCCTCTGCCCACTGCAACAGCTGCAGGTGGCCGGGATTCTGGAGCAACACATCATCTTAAGTCACCACCACGGAGCAGCAGTTGCTCACTGAGAAACTGCCAGGACAAAACAAGCAGGGAAGCAAAAAGCACAAATGGACTCTTTACCTTTAGCTGTTCCTTAAAAGCAAAATATTTCCCAGAACTATTAAGCGCAAAGTTGAGCTGCCGCTTCTGTTCCTCCAGGGTTTGGTGGTCTATCACTCCCTGGTCAGGCAGCCGCTTCCCGAAGAGCCCATGGTATTCACTTAGGATGGCAACGGCAATGTTCATGACACGGCTGTGATAATCTTCCACTGCCTTAAGAAACAAATAATCAAACTTCACAAGTCACTTATGCCATCAACCTTGAAATGTATTTTATTTGGCAGAGCCCACGCCTCCCATAAACTCCACCTGACTCAAGTCTCAATTAGTCTGTCACGCATCCTTTCCTGCCCATGCCTGAGGGCTGCGAAAATATCTGCATGTAAATACAAAAGAGCTTCTTCACAATTAAATATTGCTCTTGACGTATTTTTCAATCAGAACCCAGTATTTCAGCCATTGTCTCTTCTATAGCAGTATAACTGGCTGTAAGTAAAATATATCTTATTTGCTGGGAGCTTTTTAAACTCATGGGGCCAGCCCTCTTCAGCAGAGTCTGTAATCTCCCTAATCTCAGTGGCAGAAGCTTCCACGCGCTGTGATAATCAAAATGTATCACTGCATAGTCCAGCACTCCAGACAGTCCAGCACAAAACAATTCTGCAGCAGCACTGGGGTCAGTTGTTGAAGTGCTGCTTCTTCTCCCACTGTTGCTTTGAATTTACAATCACCCAGAAGCCATCCAAGGACATTCTCCTTTGACGGCTGCTCTGTACCCGTACCCACAGAAGATGAGCCAGCACTCTCAGACCATTTTCTAAGGATGTCACACACACACAAAAGTCCTCAAAAATTCTGGGTGACCTGAAAGCAGTCAGGGCTGATTCTGTTCACGTTTGTCTGGGTCTGATGAAGCACATGGGCTAGTCTGAGACAAGAAACTGTTGGGACTGCTCAGGGTAAACATAAGGTTCTGGTAGCCTCTCTCCCCAGCATTCCATTTCCTTCCAAACACCACTACACTGCTGCCTTCCCTGCCTTTGCTACATCTCTCCCCTTCATATGGGCTGTGAACATGAGTGACACAGCCCAGGAATGACTTCCCAAGGCATACTACTGTGAAAGTACATCCAGAAGTTTTCTTTTTTGTTTATTTTCTCTTCAAGCCTCACCTACATACTGCTGTGGGGCTGAGACTGATTCTCCCATGTGAGAGGGATGAGGTGGCAGAGTAGTGGCAAGGTCACAGGATCTTGCACGTACCTTCTTGGCTCCTGCAGTCCGGGGAGGCAGTGGAGGGCGAGGAGGAATCATCTGCTTGACCCTGTCAACAAGAGGACAGAAGAGCTCAGCCAGATACACTGCCAGCAACAGTGGTTTGCCTTGGCCACAGGCAGCCTGTAGTGCGAGGGCTCCAGGCTGTCATCATGTTCCTGAGACACCTCACAGGGACCCGGGGAGGGAAACTGAAGTCTCAGACCAAGAATAAACTGTGAAGACCAGGCACCCACATTCAGTGCTTAGAGCTCATCATAATAAGGTTAACTTTTGTTATTGCTAGCAATCAGAAATGCTCTCCTAGAGAAGCAGATCTTTTTTAACTCACAGCCTCCTGGGTCTGCCGGAACAGCTGTAAGAAAGGCACCAACCTGAGGAAAGCTCTGAAGAATTTTATCACTTTATCACCCAGGCCTTATCACCCAGGCCACCTGATCCATCGGTTCCCAGCATCGCCCAGTGTGGCTGTGGCACCTCATCCCTTGGCCATGCACTGACCCCTAGACACCATACTGACCCTGTCTGTACCGCTGCTAGTTATAATGACCTTTCAAATACTGATCAAACTCCCTTATGATTACCATAATTTTTACTAAGATGGTATTAAAATTCTTGGTGTCAAAACAGCCTTAATTCATGGAGTTTTTTATCAAGATTTCTTGCTTGCCAATACCTAAACACCTTCAGTCCTTAGAATGCAATCCAGCTCACCAAGCAAAGATGTCACATCCCTGTGATGGCTCCTACCCAATTAGCAAAGCAAATTGCTTATTCCCTGCCGAATATAAACCACTCCTGTAACTGTTCTGCCAACTTACAGAGCCCTGGACCAGCTGCTCCTGGTCCTGAGCCCTGGCCACCTCTCCCACACAATCTCTGCTGTGCAGCACAGTGCCGTGGCCCTGAGCAGTCCCCGTGCTCTGCAGGGACCTGTCACCATCCCTTGGGAAGCTGCAAAGACTGAATGAGTGGGTAGCGCAGCTCCCACGCTCACAGTCCCACCCTCACCCAGCCTCAGAACAGCACCCATCACCGATGTGTTACCTCTACCAGTGATACAGATGAAAAGCAAACTGCTTCACTTTCAGATGAGAAAAAGAAAACCAACAACAATCTGGGGAAAGCAAGCGAAGGGTGCCAGGCGGGGGCTGAGAGAGGATTTTGGATGGAGTCCAAGAGAGCGAGCTATGGTTTGCTACTGAGATATGTATTTAAACATCCTTCAAGAAAAAGATCCACTGTTGGTCTCGTCTGCTAGGACACACGTACGTGGCATCAGCTGGAGCCCCCCAGGATAGAGCCCTTCGCACGACTCAGGAGGGCTCATTTTTCAGGCCTGACATCTGCAGCTGCACATGGCAGGTGAACAAGGAGGGGTTACGCTCAATTCATGCAAGTTGCAGTAGAGCAGAAATGGTACAAAAAGGGCCAGGAGAAGGTCTGTTCTAAGCGGGGGTTCACCTTCCTCAACCTGTTCTTCCTAGAAGACAGCAGGCAGCACAGAAAACAACACACATACTTTCCCTTCAAAGAATGGCTGCTGCTTATATTTCTGTTTGAGAGAGAAATACCACCTGCACTTGTTATACTTTATTCATTTACTGCATTTTCTCTTTTTTTATTCAATAAATTATACATGCTAGGCCTTTCCTAGACTGTAACACAGCAGGGCTACCACTGGACAGGAAGAAACCACCTCAAATCAAACAGACAGTGGAAGACTCGAAGCGGGAGAGATGAAAGAGCAGCTCTGCAGCAGAAAGATGTGAAAACTAATGTAAGAGCCAAGGAATAGGTAGAAGACTGTGAGAAAACTTCTGAAAAGGAAAAAATGACAGAATGCTATGGTGAAGTTACAGAGCGCTACCCAGGGCAGTCCATGCTGGTGACCAGCCCTGACCAAGCAGCTGAACATCACATGCAAGAGGCAAGCATGTGGGAATTAATGGGAAACAAAGCCCAGATGGGAACGCAGACACTGTTGTGCTGCTCTGGTGTTCTCTCTTTTTGAGAGGAATGGCAGGGAGATGCCAGCTGGGAGGAACGAAGTGTTTTCCCCAACACACCAGATGCCACCTCTTAAGCGGTCTGGCCAAATCCTCCCCCGATTGCAGTGGGCTTTGGCTCAGGCCCTCAGCACTCCGAGGGGGAGCTTGCTCTGCAGCCCTGGTTCTATCCTGCAGAAACGAGCTGTCAGCCCCAGAGTTACAGCACGTCTTTACGCACCGTCTGGTGAGCTCCTCTCGCAATCGCTTTGGTACCAAGGCCTTGTCCAGCTTTATCTCCATCACCAGGAACGTTCCTGCTTCAGTGTATTGCTGTGAAGATAAACATTGCTCTCTCAATGTCGTGCTGTCTACAGCCATTACTGACATGATGAAAGACTCAGCATATAGCCACAGATCTTCAGCAAATCCTCTTCAAACTGCAGAGATACAGCTTGTTTTATAACCTGCCCTCAGAATGATTTACAGCAGCAAATTCAGCTCAAGAAACCAGTCTAGGGAAAAGGAGAAAGCCCAGATAATCAATCTGCTTGCAGAATGAATATGCATTTTTGAGGAAAAAGCCAAAACATGAAGGAACGTTTTTAAATAAACGCCTGCTTATTTACAGAGAACTTCTAGCCCAATGCTAGACTGCCCTCCAGCTGGATGTCACTGGAAGAACTCCAGGACAGCATCTACATAAAACTTCCCTTGTCCAACTCACTTTTGAAGAATTTAATTGCGTGAAAGGTGTGAGACACCAGTGCAGTGGCAGTCTAGCAGTCTTTCCTTCTTTTTGGAGATACATAATTACCTGTCCATCAAGGCTGAGATATGTGTCATTTTTAGCTTCTACACTGGCATCTGACAACTGGATTTTGGGCGCATTGGACATCTATTGAAGAAAAAGAAAAGATGTCTCTTGTTTCAGATTCAATAACCCTCACACCTTTGCAAGTTCAGGATGCAAGTTGTACATTTGTTCAGGCAGCATGTACAAAAATTTCCAAATAACAAGTATCTCTCAGTTGGCTGAGGCAACACAGCATCAGTCCCTGGTTTCTGCATGCCCCAGCTACCTCTGATGTGAAAAAGGAGCAACCATGTTGCAATATGCCTTCCTAGACCTTACCCTTCTATTGGAATCCTTATCTTTGGTGATTTTCTCTTTGTCTTCCTTCTGAGTCTTGCTGGCAACAGCTCTGGAAAGGGGAGTACTGATTCCTGGGGTCCATGACCCTTCCTTGGACAGATTGAGCTGTGTCCTGAGATCCCAGAAAACACTGTGCTGACTTTTGGTCTGAAAAAAAGAGGGAACAGAGGGAATCAAGGGACAAACTAGGCTTCCCCACCCTCTCTCACATCACAGAACACATTGTCAGAGTCCTAAATGCATTAAGAAGCTATGCAGCCTCGTCCTCCCCTCCTAGGAGTGTAGTTGCTGGCGCTCAAGGCCAGTTCTGATACCATATAGCTGTGAAGCCTCAGGTTAGACTGTGAAACAAGCTGCCTGAGAAAGCCACAGCAGGGTCTCCCTATCTTCTCTTGAGAGCTGCATTTTCACTGAGGCACTGGCCCTTGACTCTTGCCTGAGATATGGGGTAGAAATGCTGGAACCCAGCCTGTGCTGCCCTGATCCTGACCCACTGACCTGCATTCCACGGCTATGGACTTGCCTGGTGATGTGGACTGTTAGGTGAATCTGGCTACGCTCACCAGCTCTGCCCTGTAATTTTTTGGGTGCCCCTGCCTGCCCTGCAGTGACTCTTGGCTCCCGGCTCACCTTCTGGTGTGGAGCAGCTTCCCTAACACACATCAGTGAATTGCAAGGAACAGGTTTTTCAGATTGTCTGTTTACACACTGTTTGACCACCTAGACAGGCTGTTCCCTCCCAGCCATCACTGGTACATGAGCTGGGCTAGCAAGAACTGCGGAGATCCTGGGGAGAGGATGGAGCAGCTGGACCAAGACTGCCCAGACCAAGGAGCAGCCCAAAGCACCCATAAACCAGAGAATGAAAACAACAGAGAGAGCACGTGTGTCACTTCAATTGTGACAGATAAATGCTACAGGACAAGTAGTACCATGCAGCCAAGAGGCCACTATTCATGGTGGTGAAGCAGAGACACACCAACAGCTGTGGGCCTAGCCCTGCTTTGCAACAGCCAGCAGGAGCATGGAGGCAGGGAGAAGGGCTGTCATTCCCCCGGCTGCTGCGGCCTGGGCAGCAGCACTACGGGAGACGTGGGCAGAAAGAACAGGCTGTGCATGTGCCCTCCTGAAACAAGCTCAGGTCTGTTACAGCAGTGCTGTGGGAAAATGGAGATGTAACTGTCACTCTTAGTAACAGAGTGGGGAAAAAAGCAAAGGCAAATAAACCTCGTGAGCTACAGCTGAAAGAGCTCCAGTGACAGCTTTTTTGGTTGTTGCCTGGGGTAACGCTATCCTTTTAGAGCCACTGTTTGCTCTTCCCAGCAATGCAGTTCATTTGCCCATGTTCCAGACTGGGGAGAGAAGAGCATTCTTACAGCTCTCCCTGCTCAGCTGCTGGCAGAGAAGGGAGTGGACTGAAATTCAGAGTCTCTTTCAGCCCCCAAACCTGCTCATACAGGCCCAGAAATCCCCTGAGTTTGAGAAGTCTGCACCTAAAAGCTTGTCTCATTATTTTTCTCCATCACCAGAAGGGCAGTGAAGTTTCAGAGCCAGCCTCCAAGTACCACGCTGCCCATGCTGCCTGCTCCCAAACGCCACACTGCCCATGCTGCCTGTTCCCAAACGCCACACTGCCCATGCTGCCTGCTCCCAAACGCCACGCTGCCCATGCTGCCTGCTCCCAACCCCGCTCTGCACAAACACAGCTGCAGAGCTGGAGCAGAGCCCGGCTGTCTGGTCTGCTCTCACCTTCTCGAACACCTCGCTGTCTTGGTAGGCAAAGACACGAAAAGCGCCTCGGATCTGCTTCACACCAGGGCACAGCAAAGGCACCATGTTGACATATGCCACGCCATGGAAGAAAATCTGCTTGTCCTCATCTCCCTGGAAACGCAGAGCAAGGGACTGAGATACTGAACGGACTGTTACTCTCTTTAAGGAAACAAGGTCACTGATCCCATTAAGAAGAGGCCACACAGCAAACATGCACCTGATGAGCCAGTGGCTCTCCGTCACTGGCACACAGCTGAGACAACCTGGATGAATACACTGGAGTCATTTAATATGTAGAACATCAATTTTATCCCAATCCCTGCAGGGCAGCTTTTCTCTCTAATGCCCACACTGTGCCATTGCACAGGATGGTCTTTTTAAGATACAGCTGCAAAATTATCAACCATGTGGTTAGAAATCCAAGCCACCCTGCCAGAGCTGTGCATCTTGGATTTGACAGAAATCATGTAGCTAAGTATAGAGGAACTGTAGAGGAATGAAGGCGGGTTAATTAACATTGATAATATACAGTTGTGGGCTTGCTTCAGGGGCGGTGGGTTGGCTGATGTGGATAACCTGTGTACAGCTGTGTACAGCTGTGGCTTGTTCCTGCTAAGTAGCTAAATAGCACTGAGAAGCCCAGAAGAGAAGGAGCACTGGGTGAAGAGAGAGAGGCAGCAGATGAAGAGGAACCCTGGATGTAGGTGAGATAAGGAGAGGCCCTGGGAGAAGCAGAGAGAAGAAGGGGACCCTGATGAGGAGAGGCTGGCTGGAAGAGGAGCCAGGAGAAGGAAGAACGTGGATGCAGCAGAGAGGCAAGAAGCAGCATGGACTGGCCTGAAGAGGATGAAGAAACAGCACGGACAGTAGATGAGCCTTTGAAACCTTGTGTGGGACTGATGGTGGTGCTGAGGCATGAGAGGGCTGGTATGTGATGCTAGAAGCCTTGTTGCAGTGTGATAGTTTTAGTAGTGCTGTGACAGCTAAGGAGGTCTGAGAGTCCCAGCTAGCAGCACACTGGTAGGGGTGAGGGAGAAAGATCTCTGTCACAGCTGCAAAGTCCTGACACCGGTGAGTGCTGAAAGGGATTTATACCTGCTTATATGACTTTGCCCTGGAACAGATTAGGAGGTCTCTCACAACCAGCCACCACGAACAGAACCATTAGCTAAGGGGCTGTTTCTTCATTAAACCACCCGAGTTTATAGGCAAAAGCATAACTTCTTTACACCCTGAGAAAGAAGGTGTGAATTTCTTCAAGATATTCCAAAACCCCATTGGCTGAAGATAAATTACCCTCAATTAATTACCTTAATTCTCAAAAAGCACCCTTTCCCTTACCCCGTTCCACCAGGCTACCACAGACCATCAGCAAGACTGTATGCTATAAGGAAAAAATGTTTTATCCTTTGTCTATTTAACAGCTCTATAAGGCTGATTAATCCCTTTACAAAGCCTCTGGCTCTCTGACTTGCTTTGGCTGGTTCAAGGCTGGTTTTGGTATTACAAAGGCATTGAAAGGAAAACGCCCAATAATGCAATGCTGTTCCACAAGCCAGAACATACCCCTCACCACTTTTACCTTGTCAGCTTTGCTAGTTTTGCCTTTGCTGGATGGGGCTACAGACATCATGCAGACCTCCACGGGCCAGTACTGGCATTCTGCAATGCGCTTCTGCAGGCTGAACACAAAGGAGGGCACTGAGAAGATGCAGAGACCAAGTTGGAGAGCCCATTGCCCTCCCTTCTGCCCAGTAGCCCCAAAACATCCCCCCTGGGGTTTGCTCCGACCCATGGGACACAGCAAGCACCCTCGGGCCACTGCAACACAAGTACTTTGGGGCAGGCTTGGTACATTTTCTTCTCCATCCACCGCTGCATGCATTTATGGCACAATCAGCTATAAAACAATTGAGAGAGCAACTCACTAGGTTTTCTCTCTCCCCTGGTTACTTCAGAAATAAAATGAGTAAGAAGGAACATGATTAACTTTGATATAAATCCTGAATTGCACAGAGCAAGCAGACCCTGAGCTCCCATTCAATGTGCCTGGTAACTCTGAAACCAGCAGGCAGGCTGATGAAAGTGTAGGGGAAAAAAATGTTAAAAATCAAACCAGATAGAAGGGACTGTTTACACAGGAGGAGTAATTTGGCTGTGAAACTCACAGCCGTGATGCAGCTGAGGCCAAGAACGTAGCAAGATTCAAAAAGAAATGGGATACTCGTCCTGATCTTGGGCATATCTGGAGTCATTAAAGGCAACGTTTATTCAATAAGAAAACAAATTAAGAGGGCCCACAGGAAGTGAAAGGATTTTAATGTATTGGGAATTCAGCAAAATTTAATTAGCAGCTCAGAAGAGAGCTGTGCGGGCCACCCTACTCCGTGTCTGTTCATCATAACTCTGCTGCCCCTTCCTTCAGACCGTGGAGGGAACAGTCACCAGCTCCAGTTGCTGGCAGCATAAGCAAACATTTATGGCCTAGAGGCAGCAGCTACAGTAAATTCATCTTCTCCCACCATAGCAGAACTAAGTTGCTGCCAGTAATTAAAGGCAGTTAGCTGCTCCCTTGCTCATGTGAACACCTTTGGCTAAGAGCCAGCCATAGGAGCCATGGGAGGCAAAGCAGAGCCATGGTTTGACCATGTGAAAGGTCTGGGATGCCTGCATGTTTCTGCTCCATGCCTTAGGTCACTCAGCTGAGGGTGTTCTGGGGTGGTTTCTCCCCACTGCTCCATGCTGGAAGGGAGGTTCTCAGGTCCCTTACATGACTACTGCAGTGGGATCCAGGTAACAACGCCTTTCCATGTCCCATATGATTCTCTTTGTGCTTTCTGCTTGGATCCTGAACTCCCTGTCCTGTGAGAAACAGCATGTGGTCAGAGCCAGGACAGCAATCTCCACAGCCTGCTTCATCCCCAAATCATGCCCAAAAATATTTCTTGGGAGAGAACGTGAGTCATACAAAGGTTTCCAACCCACCACACCCCGACCATCCTAGCAGAGCAAGCTAGCAGCCCTTCCAGCAGACACCAGAGCCCATCAGGATTAAGAGCCTGGCTCACAAGGAGATAATCACAGAGTCATAGAATCATTTAGGTTGGAAAAGACCTTTAAGATCTAGTCCAACCATTAACCCAGCACTGCCAAGCCCACCACTAAACCGTGTCCCTGAGTGCCACATCTACACATCTTTTAAATACCTCCAGGGATGGTGATTCCACCACCTCCTTGGGCAGCCTGTTCCAGTGCTTGACCACCCTTTCAGTGCAGAAATGTTTCCTAATACCCAATTTAAACCTCCCCTGGTGCAACTTGAGGCCATTTCCTCTTGTCCCGTTTCTTGTTACTTGGGAGATGAGACCTGCCCCCACCTCACTACAACCTCCTTTCAGGTAGTATCAGGTAGTTGTAGAGAGTGATCACGTGCCCCCTGAGCCTCCTTTTCTCCAGATGAAACCACTCCAGTTCCCTCAGCTGCTCCTCATCAGACTTGTGCTCCAGCCCCTTCCCCAGCCCCATTGCCCGTCTCTGGACACGCTCCAGCACCTCAATGTCCCTCTTGTAGCGAGGGGCTCAAAACTGAACACAGGACTCCAAGTGCAGCCTCACCAGTGCCGAGCACAGGGGGACAATCACTGCCCTGGTCCTGCTGGCTACACTGTTTTGGATATAAGCCAGGATGCTGTTGGCCTTCTTGGCCACCCCCAGGCACACTGCTGGCTCATGTTCAGTCAGTTCTGTCAACCAGCACCCCCTGCTCCTTTTCTGCCAGCAGTACAATAACACAATACAATATTCCGCCAGCAATACAACTCCCAGCCCAGCAGCTCGGGGCTGGGTAGCTTTCTGGGGACCAGACCTGCCACGTGCACCCTAGGGAACTCTCCTGCCGTGAGTCAGCATGCCCACTGTCCCAGGGGAACCATCTCTGTGTCTGGACACTGCGCAGAGGACTGACCACCCGCCTTCCTCCCATAACAAGTCTCTGCAAGTCTTCCTCAGTCCCTTCAGTAAGACCTGCTGGTTCTCTTCCAGCCATGACACTGCCAGTCCTTTCTCACCTCTCTTTTGTTGAGCTCCCCATCCTCATCCTCATAGGGACCACCAGTGATGAAGGAGTTGGGTATGCTCAGAGCGCCAGGGGCCATGATGTTATCAAGGGGCCATTTCTTGGGCCGGGGTAACGGCTCTTTTTCACCAGCAAGCTTCAGGATGCCATTCTTGAAGAGCAAGGGGAATTCCTTCTAGAGAGACACGAAAATGGAAGGACTTGCATTTCCAGCATGAGCAGGAGCAAGTGCCAGCTGCTCCGAGCTGGGTCTAACAAAGCAAAGCAGCAGTGCAGGGGCATGGCTTGGAAAACACACTCCACCACACACATACAAAGAATGGAGAAAAAATAAACAGCCATGTGGAAAAAAACCTGCCAGTTTCAATCCAAATGTTGCCGGGCAGACCTTTGTGTTAAAGAAACATGTCACACCAGAGACCCTGAGCACTCGCAACAAAGACTGCTGTGGCACGAGCACAGAAGCTGTACACCCCATGGGTCTGGACACTTGTTCCACGGTGCATAGCGTGGGAGAACAATCCCCTTTGTAGCAGCCAAAACCCCTCTCACCATGTCTAGACCAATCCTTACCTCCCCAACTGCTGGCACTTGCAAGCAAGCCATGTAGTTTTGCAGGGGTCCAGTGGCAGCAAGCGCTTCTGGGACAGAATAAGCTGCCTCCAGCGTGACACTCAGGAGGTTACCATGTGCAAGCTGCACCGCAGAAAGCAGGGGCTCTTTGGTGCACACTGTCACTTCAAGGTCACCCTGTGAGACAAGGATAAAGTAGAGCCAGTAACTAGACAATTATAACTCTCCTGCTCTGGAGGGAGAAGCAAGCAGAAACCCAAGGCCAGAATATATACTGTTATCTTATTCCTCACCTCAGATGTAAAAGAAAACAGACCAGCACAGGAAAGGAATTTCATGATCAATTTGGCTGAATTGTGATATTTGTTTGTTTAAATTGGAGCATGCTTGAGGCATGACATATGGCCCAAGGGTCTCATAAAATGAGACAGGGAGAAAGAGTCAAGGTCTCATGAAACAAGCCACAGAGGAAGAACATGAGGGTTGGAAAATAATGATTTTCCCCTGGTGATTCAGAGCATGCCAAGCTAGGGCCACATTTTAACTCTGCCCTATCTCCACGCACTGTGTGGGGTCTTTAATTACCTGTCCCAAACCTGGATGGATGGTGTGCAGTGAAAAACCAGCTCATCAGCATTTATCATATCTGCTCCCTAATGAACACCCCCCTACCTTGCTTACTATGCAACACCTCTTAAATACAGAAAAGTTAATGCAATATCCGCCCCTCCAACTCACTCAGTGCTAACTGCAGGCAGACTCAGGAGCAAACTTAGACACATTTTCCCAGTCTCATACTTCATTCCCTGCTTTATTCACTGGATACTTTTCAACCAGCTGAATGAATAAGGACCTTGCAGGAAATGCAGTCAGAGCTTGTACAATAATGGTCTCTGAGACATTTTATCCACATAAAGTTGGGCAGGTGATCTGCCTTTGCCTTTTTCTGTTTTTTCAGCACTATGCTTTCCATCTTGAATATTTTTTGCAGAGCAGTTTGGTAGCTGAACACATTAACATTTCCTAGCATGACTTCACCTATCATAGGCAACTAGGGACAGACATCAATGGGAGCAGGAAAGGCCTCCAAGCTTGTAGCATATAGGGCTGTAACATATCCGTGATGAGCTAGGTGGCTGAGTCATGCTCACCTTCCCATTAAAAAGCAGCAGAGAGCCAAATGAGTGAAGGAACTGTTCCAAATTCCACATACCTTGGCCTCTGGGTGAAGGCTCTCTAATGGAGAGGTAGGTACTGCATACAAAGGAGTCGAGACCTTAAATGAACACTGTCCTGGGAAGAAACAGAAGTGAGAACAGCATAAAGTGAGATGCTCTGCAGAGAAATCATGGCCTAACTCCTAACGGTGAGCTACTGATGTCACCCCCTCTTCCCCCAGACCCAGCTTTCTAGAGATGCTATGAAGTGCATTTTGTCAAAAGGACCTAAGTTGCAACCAGGGATCCATCAGCAAAGATCAAAAAGTGCCAGGGAGTAAGAAGTGGTTACAGAGGCTGCGGAATTCAATGTTGTACCTTGCAGCAGAGGCAGAAGGTCCACAACAGCTTGGCCAAGAGGCGTGGTCTTCTCCTTCTGTCTCCTCTCCCTTTGCAACACTTCCATCACTGTCACTAGAGAGATAAAAAGAGAGGAGCTGGCAGAGTTTCTCAGACAGCTTCAGACCAGCAGTTCAGGGGCTGCAAAGGGTCATTGTCAGCTCTGGCACACGCTCCTACTTCATCTCCCAAGGCCAACAAGAACAGCAAAGCTAAGGAGCACAGGCCAACATGAAAGAGGATTCTTCCAGCTGGCAGAGATGGGAACAGAAGTTCCGAGACCCTCCCACCACTGTTGCCAAAGTGCTATTCTTGAACAAGTGACTCCTGCGGCAGGCAGGCAAACCGGAGCAGCTGACAGCACTCACCTCCAAGGAGGGAAATTCAGCATCAGGTACTTACAGAGCACAGGTTTTTGTGCAATGTCAGCCAAGGAGTTGGGCCCGTCGGTGCTGCACTCAAAGCTGGTCATGAAATTATAGTTTGCTGTTCCACTTGGCAAGACATCAGTCTTGGAGGAGTCTCCTAAGACAGCTCCATTGAACTCCGCACGCACCAAAGTAACTGACACGTCGCTTTTGATAGTTTTCTGTCAAACAAATGGTACATTAAGCAGCTGGCTCTGCAGCAACAGGCCTAGCATCAAAGTTGCCTCTGGCAGGCAGCTCAGTTCAGCGCCCAGGACAGAGTTCACTGATTGGGGTCCTTGGTTGTTCCGCTACAGGAATGGGGAAGAGGAGCAGAGCTTGGCTGTGCTGAGACCTCACCCTTCCCTGTCTTTAAGAGGGAAATTTTCTACTCTACCATGCTGTGATGCCCCAAGGATTATCAAGAGCTGTGGCAGGGGAGATGGAGAGGTCCAGGCTTCACCCCAGGAAAGGCAATGAAAGACACATCTAAAGCAGATCCCAAAATACCCCATTGATATTTTTGTGCTTCCAGGAATCTTGAGACTTTTGTCGTCTCCTAAGAAAGTAGCTCCCGAGCTATGTGGCTGAGCTCACAGGACACTTGTGTATACCATGTGCCTGCAGAACACCTTGAAATCAAAGAAGGGCTCCAGCAAGCTCTTGGGAGAGCTCTGCAATTGGTTCTTACACCACCTTCACACCACTTGCTTTAAGCAGACATGAGGAGGTTTGAATTTTAAAATGTTTCTGCAAAGGGGCTTAAACACGGGTGAACAGGGGTGGTGAGAGCACAGCACATTGCAGTGGGTATCCATATGTCCAGGCAGCACCAGGCACCTCCACAGCAGCACAACACGTGCTGAGACAAACGGTTACCGAAGGAGAAACACAACTTACTTCTCTGTCCAGGGAAGGGCAGCTGCCACCCTGAACATGAGCACCATTGTGCCCAAACCCAGCTTTTCTTTAGTCCTGAGCTGCAGGAATGCTTAACCTCCATGGGCCTCTCCCTCAGCTCCCTCTCTCCATGTGACTGGGGTAATTAGTACCATATTGGCTCTTGCACAAAAAGAGATTTCATTCACTTGGTTTTAATTTCCAGTCCTTCTGCCTGTCTCCTTGAGCATATATTCTATGAATGGCTAAACAGAAGAATCCAATTAACCTTTCTCTGTACCATTAATTATCCTAGACTCCTCTCTCGTCCTTCTCTGCATTACCTCTAATTAAGCAGATTCCACACTTCTTACAGCTGGATTTTTTTTCATATTGTTGTTCTTATTATTGCACTTCTGTAACCCCCTCTCCTTTTGTCACAGCCGTTTCTCAAGATGGAGCAATCAGAACCACAAACTGACATTCTGGATGCGATCAGTCCACGGGTCTACTCTTTTCAGCACTGTTTTTCCTCCTCTTACCTTATACTTCTCACCTAAGATGCTGTTTGCTGAATCTATCAGTGTGAGAGGTACTCAAATACTACAGTGTAAAAACTGCCAAAAAAAAAAAAAAAAAAAAAAAAAGCAGGTGCTTGTGGTTTGCTTTTTTTGTCTCCTGCTAGAGCACAAGCAGGGATTTGCGTTTTTCTGCTTACAGCAGTAGCTGAGCTTCTCCTCCGCATTCCCTCCTAAATGCCAGTTCCTCTAGAAGACTTTAAGGACAGCTGGGTGTATCACGCAGCACATGGAAATCACAGTAGTCATGGTTTGATCAGAACCAGCTCATAGTCTTGCCCTGTAACCGCACTGCAGCCACTGCCTTTTTACAACTAGAGCCACCCTACTGGTTTCAATACGATGTAAACCGCTGTAGCTGGGATGACAATCTGACTTCATACCCAAGGTGAGATCTTTTTAGAGGTATTTGTCTCACTCGTACACATTTTTCCTGTGTTTTGTTTAAAAAAAGCTGCCATTGACATACAGTTAGGCAGAGAAGGCAGAGATTCACGTTCCACCACTGCACCTCTGGACTGCTGCTGAGGTGGCGTGTTCCCCAATCTGCGTGAATCACAAGCCCTTACCCTGCGCCAACAAGCCCTCACCGGGGAGGAGGAAGCCACCGCGTGGCATTGCTGGATCTCCGATACTCTCACTGCTCCTTCCTATAGCCTCATCCCCTCATACCTGCCTTGAACGGGATCACAGCACACAGAATTGCTCTGGCCCCGTTTATTAAAGCAGTAGAGACGTTTTCAGAAGTAGTTTACCAGGTCCTGCGCCTTCAGCACTGCAATCTGCACCGGTGTTGGCAGTGGCTCGCTGGGAAGAGCTGCAGCAGTGGGCAAGCCAGAGGCCTCCTTTCCTGCAGACCCCTCCATGGCTCTGCAGGAGGAAGAATGAGGAAAGAAACATGAAACGGCTCTGTTCCTCTCCCAGAAACGTCTGCAGCATAGAGCAGCCGTGGTCGCTAGCATTATTCAGGGCCTGGCTGTCAGAACACCATTGAAAGCGCGAGGCTCTGTCAGTGACGCATCTCCTGAGGAGCACAGGGGGAGGACAGGGAGAAATGTCATGTGGGAATTATCCAGCTCTACAGACTTCACCCAGGTGCGCCGGAGAAGGCACCATGTGGCAGATGGCCCCCGCAGGGCCCTCCCCAGCACCAGCACAGCCCCACGTTCCCTCCTGCTCCGTTAAACAGGAGCCCGTGGGGCTGCCGGCCCGTCCCCACGTTGCTCCCACACACACCCAGGGCAGCCGGCTCCATCCTGCGCCACAGGTTCGGCTGCACCGAGGCCCCTGAAACCCCCCTGGGACACGGCTAGGCCGAGGAACCCCCGTGACCCCACCGCACCCCACTGCCTGGCGCTCCCCCAGCGCCCCTAGCCCGGCTGGAGGGTCTCCCCCGAGGCTGGCAGCCTCCCGCCATCCCGCCGGGCCCGCAGGCCTCGGGGTGCAG
>JAVJGI010000050.1:37601974-37641827 GCA_035590275.1 Ibycter americanus
TCCTGCCACAACAGCAAGCCCTGCTTGAGCTTCCAGCTGGAATTACTAACCACACATGCCCAGATGGAGCCGGGGGGGGCTGTGTTTCTGCCCCCAAGCATGTAGAAGCCAGCAGCCCTCACCCAAGCAGCCTCGTATCCCTCTCCTCCTGCCTGCTAATGCCTGCTGGCTCCACGTGCCATCGTCACCGTGCTCCCGCCACTGCTCCTTCAAAGCAGAAGTGGGAACGGGCCAGGGTGGCACAGCCCCACTGGGTTTGCAGATGCAAATGCGCTTGGCTGAATTTTAAAGCAGGCAAAAGTGACAGATGTTATACAGTGAAGCTGCTGTCCTACCTTTCTCTGCCCAGGCAGGACCAAACACTCTGGGTTATGCCTAATTCTGGAGGGGCTGCTGAGGCCAGCTGCCCCACATCCCCCTGACTTGGGGGGGCAGGACAGGGCTGTGGCAGGCAGCCCCAACCCTACTTACCTCCTGCGTCGACTCCTTCTCCTTCTGAAACTGGTGCCTCTCCTGACTCAGCTTGTCCCCCATCTTCCTCTTTTTCTCCTGCTCCTCTGTGAGCTGCACAGTGAGGTCTTCAATCTCATCCAGCAGCTTCTGCTTCTCCTGTAACGACATGAAAAGCAACAGTCACAGGGCCCGTCTTCACTCAGCGCTGCCAGGGCTCTTCCCGCTCGCTCAAGGACACGGCACACGCTGAGCACCACGGGGAAGGCTCTTCTCGCTGACGCATTCGGATGCTCTGCCTGCTGGGATTTCATTTGCTGTCTGAGGGCTTCAGAGCCCGAGTGCTTTGGCAGCAGCAAGAAGAGCCACACACCAAAATAGCACTGCTAAGAGAGAGGCGGTAAGAGATGACTCAAGAACAAATGCACACAGGCAAACAGCCGCACTTGGGTGGCTTTCGGGGCAGCGTGATGCTGGCGTGGGACGTGGCTTGGGCAGGACTGGGGCCAGCACGGGGGCTACAGGCCAAAACAAGACATTAAATCACAAAGTCTGAATTTCAGAAAAGCCATGAATCCAAGATCTTAAGCCACTCTAGGAATGCTCATTCTCGGTTTCAGATATGAAAGAATTTAATTGAGGACTGACCCAAGAAGGAATATGACCAATTCAAGTCAGGATGTAAAACATACAGCCCAGCTCTCCCGCCCTGTCCCCTCCTTACACTCAAAGCCTTGGCTGAATGTTTGGGATGGCAGATAAAGCTTGTCACTTGGTGGTGACAACAAGCCCTGTGCAGGACACTGCCCTGTACAGCAGCACCCTTCTGCCTATGACCGGTTCACACCCCCCCTCCAGGGCTCACAGCTTCCAGCCTGGCTCTGCCCGTGAGGAAGGACCACACAGGACCCCAGCCAACACTGGTGCTGGATGGCCCATGCCATGAAGAGGTGAGAAGCAGGTCCGAGGGGAGCTCCAGCTGCTGGAGCAGAGCGCCACGGGAAACGCCACGCTGACAACAAAATCATCACTTCAGACCCTGCACAAGACAGCAGCTCATCCGCCGGGCTTCCCTCCTGCGCTGGGAGGTGCGGCATTTGCGCCCCTCGCTTCTTGTTAATCCCACTGACTGTGGGGAAAAGCAGCACCGTGCTGCGGAGAGGTTAAGGATCAAACCCAACTTTGCGCGGCTGAAACACATCTAGGCAGGAGACCTCTCCTCAGACCCACAGCGGCTTCCCTACCCCCAGCCTCAATGCGCTGCGCTCATGAGGTCTTGGCAGACGAAGACCACTTCATCGTGGCCGAGACAGGTAGAGATGGAGCTGCAGTGTTAGGCTGCGGCAGACGAAACGCTTGAGAGCCTTCAGATGGGCAGAGAAGTTTGATTTCACTTAAATTATAATCTTACATCTGCCACAAGCTTGTGCAGAAACAAAACGCAGCCTTTGTACCAGATGTTACACCTGCAACCCACACTCTCTCCAAAAATGAGGATGTTGTCCATCCCACGGAGACTGCGGCGCCGGCAAGCCTCCCACCCCAGGCGCGCCAGCAGCTGCACGGCCCTGAATCCTGAGCAGGGCAAGAGGATCGGGGAGATAACACGACGCTTTGAAGACTCAACTGGCAAAGCCCAGCGGGGTCTATCCGCCTGGGCAGGATGCAGAGATGAAGCGCCACAGGGATGGGGACAAGTTTCCACAAGAGGGCACGAGTCCCCTCCCGAGCAGCCAGGACAGGGCTGCCACTGCTGCACGCAGATTTATCCGGGGTTTGTTAATCCCAGCTTCCAAGCCCATCAATGGGAACCTGCGGTATGGGATAGCTCTGGTCCAAGGTGAGGTCTACAGGGACTAGAAGGCAGAACCAGCCCATTTGCTCGTTACATTAAACGGATCTCATGTCTGCCCTTCGGGTAAATGCGAATTTTAGCCCAGAACGCAGAAACACAGCTCCGGCTTGTGCGCCCCAAGCCCACGCGGTCCTCACCTCCTCAAGTCTTTCAATGTTAGCTTTTAAACAAGGGACACAGGATCTCAGCTCGCTGTTCTCATCGTCCAGTTGCTGCAGCCTGCAACAGTAGAGAGATGTGTAAGAAACTCACCCAAGCATCCCAAGTGGAGGAGACTCGGTTGAAACATCACTAGGAATATTAAAGCAGGTCCTGCTGAAGGCAAGCCAGCAGGGATTGATCTTTTCAAAGCAAACCCTGAGACTTCCACTGCTCCTACTGTCAGGGGACAAGGCGGGGCACCCACACGACTTCTGGCAAGTCCACTGTCCAGTGCCATGCCCTTCTCAATTGGGTCCAATGCTATTCTTTAGGCCAAGGGCTTCATCGGTCCACAGGCATGCTTCAGCGCTAGGCACCAAAAAGCAGACACATCGCCTGGGCAGAGTCAAGGCAGGGGTTCGGGGGGGCTTCAGCTTTGCGTTCTCCAGGTAAAGTAACATCCATTTGTCATGGTAACTGTTCTACTACAAGCCCAGTCAAAAACCCCACGGCCTTCATCTTTCATTTAATGCACTGAACAATAGCAAAACACATTCTGGAAAAGCAGCAGAAAATCTGCCCAACAAATGAAACCTCTCCCACACTGCTTCCTCCTTTGGAAGCCAACAGGCTGCATGAAGCACCCTGTCTGGGACACTGCGGTGACAACTCTTCCTCCCCAGATTATTTCCCTGTTTCCATGAAGGTGGAAAACATCTGAGCAAACGTACTTCACGGGAGCAAGCACTAACAAACCACCTCTTCACCCGCACACCGCGGGGCAGGCGCACGGATAGAGAATGTGAGCTAAATTTAAACTGCATCAGGGACAGTCACACAAAGACTCTGAGGCTAGGTTCATGGAGGGGCTTCATTTGGAACAAAGGTAGGAGATGTAGCCAATACTCAGGGTTAGCTACACCTTTAACCAAGTTAAACTCGCTGTCTATTGCACTTTGTGTCCCCAGAGATGCCGCCTTGCAACTGCAGCCTGTACGCGTATCCCGGTGCATCCCGGTGCGTACACGTGGGACCAGGAGCCCTGCCACCCCCCAGCCCTGCCCCAGCCCCACCTGGCCTGCAGGTTCTCAATCTCAATGCTCTTCTCCCTCTCCATTTTGCTCAGCAGCTCCCTCTGCTTCTTGATCTCCTCCAGGAGCGTTTGGTCAGCTCTCAGCTCCTGCTCCTTCAGCTGTTCCTCGAGAGCATTTGCTCTGCGGAGAGGAGAGAGACAGGATTAACCATTCCCGATGGCTCACCCCCGGCACGCTGCCATCCCGAGGGAGGGATCAGACTCTTCCCAGCCTTTCTCCCAGTGCACAGGAGAGCTGGCAGAAGCAGACTGTAAAACAGAGTGAGCTTTCAGGGGAAGTGCACCTATTGCCACCTCAAGCAGCAGGTGTATGAGGGCTTCACTGCACCCCAGCAGATGCAGTGGGAAAGCAGCAGGGCCCATGAAACCCCCCAGGACGCTACAGCTGACCACCAAGACCGACAAATACCATAAGCCAGGTGGTACATGCTGGTATTGCCTCTGTCTAGTTTTATAAGTCTGCATCAAAATCCTTTTTAAGGGGGAGGCCGACAAGCGGGTGAGGTGAGGGTGGAAGCACCGTTATCATTTTATATATCATTTTATAACCCACAGCCTGTAGGTCACAGTCATAGCATCACCCAGAACAAGGTGCTTAACTGCAATCTCATGGAGTCATTTCAGTTGAAAAAGACCTTTAAGATCATCGAATCCAACCGTATATCCCAGGGTTGTGGTTTCACCTGTGGTGGCCACGGCAGAGCAGTCCTCCTTCAGCTGTTTCTAGCACTTTGGGCTCCTTTACTCTGCCCTGAAGTAGCTCGTTGCCCAAAGAAAAGACGACAACGGCCCCGACCCTCCTCCCACTCACGTCCTCAACAAAACCCACGGGATCGGCACGTCAGCCTCCTCTGTGCGCCAGCACAACAGCAACTTCCACACGGTGCTGAGACCGTGGCAGTGCAGGCGGTGGCCGTGTTTGTCAGATGGGGCAGGGGCATATGCCACCCACCCAAGGCGTGGGCAGAGGCAGCCCGTGCCCCTGCGCTGCAGTGAATCCCCCAGCCCCAGCAGCGGTCCGAGGGCTGAGCTTCGCTAGGAGGCTGCTGAGCTGGAGTTGATGCAACTGCTTTGCAGAGGCAGGTGGGGAAGGCTTTTGCCAGATGAACCCATCCTTCAACCAGCAACGAGTACACTCAGGGCTTTATTTGATTAAAAGCTGACTGACACTTCTGGGCCAAGCTGCTAAAGTGAAAACATTTCCCTCGCTGCAAAGTTTATCAGGGCTTATAGAAACCTTTGTTTGAATCGCTCTGTTCCCTGACATGATTGTTACTTAACAGTCTTACAGCCCTATAGATAAACCCCTGCTGGGCTTATCAGCTGAGGGTAAATACAGTGCTGGAAGAGAGAAGCCTGGCAGCTTAGTAAAGACAGCGATTACATCGAATGGGATCCAAAGGGCTACACCCCAGCCAGGATCCAAAAGCAACAGGATCAAGGCTGGCTGTGGGGAGGGTAGAGATGGGTACTGGGACTCTGCTGTACTGTGGTGTGGAAACTCACACCTAATGGGAGAAATAAAAGCCAGAAAGGGTCCATACAGAGCAAGTATGAAGGATGTATCCTCCCCGAATGGGAAGCTTTCCAAGAAGAATGACCCCCTGCGGTCCTCTGAGCCAACCCCTGGAGCTCCAGAGCTCCACATGGAGCTCCAGAGCTCGACAGAGGCCTTTCAGGATGGACACACGGGGCAGGAAAGCACATAAAAGAGATTTTAAAAAAAAGATCTGAAAAAAAGATCTGAAAAGCACTGTTACAGCTACATGCATCTGAGCAGAATATTGCAAAGGAGCTATCTGCTGTTTGTTCCATCTGAGCAGCAAGCCGCTTCCTGCACTCCTGGGAATTTGCCAGAGATCCAGAATAGTGTGTGCAGGATGCCACGATCCCACCCAGATCCCACCCACAGCCCTCATGCAGAGAGGGCAGCCTGCACCCCGGCTGGATTTGCCCCTGGCTGCCCTCTGCCAGGGCAGGATTGGATCATCAAGGGCAGAGCTGGGAAGCTTTCCTGCTCCCTCCTTTCCCCACACGCTCCGGCAGCTCCTGAGCAGCCCCTGCTTGTGTGCGGGCAGGCAGCTGGCCCATCGGGTAGGCACAGGGTGCCACAGGACACGGAGGGGGAAAAGAAAAGGCACCACAGGCGATGCCAAGCTGCATTTTGACCAGGGCACAAGTCGGGCTCCCTTACCTGTGCACGAGCTGCAGGTTTTCCTGCTTGAGGCGGCTGTGCTGCTCGCCGTTAGCAGCCGTGTCCTTCTCCAGCTCCGTCACCCGCTTCTCCAGAAAGACCACCTGTGTGACAGGAGGGAGGAGGATCAGCCGCCCGTGCTTAAACCCGCTGGCAAAGTGGCACCAAGTGCCGCAGCAACTCCCACCGCCTCCGGCGCACCGTGCCGGTGCTCCCCACTCGCTCTGGGGCTGCCTTGGTTGGTGGCACTGGTTCAGAGCCGGTCACTGGGATACAGCTCCCGGCATCACCCGCATCCCGCTCCTCACCGCACAAAGTGGCCTGAGCTGCGGGAGCCATCACTGGGCTTGCTCCTGGGCAGGCGACTTAAAAATGGATGCTTGCCACTGGAATGAGGTAGCCATTTCTTGATTTAAAGCATCCTTTTAAAACATTCTTTCATACACTGGTTTCTCCAGTTTTGATGTCTCCCATGTACCAATACTGGGCCAAACGCTTTGCTCTCTCCTTTCTTCATACCCTCCATGACAGTATCCTATGTGGAGGTCTAGAGGGAAAGATCCCAGCTGAACCAGGGCTCTGCCACATCCAAGTGCAGCCCTGAGGCTGGGGATAACCACCCGCAGCCTGAAATAGGACTGGAAGACCCTGGGTTCACAGCTACAGGTAAATACAGTCACGCAGGAGGAAACAATGCCAGCTGGTGGGAAAGGATCAGAGAGGAGAGTTTTCTCCCTGGACCTACATGG
This sequence comes from Ibycter americanus, assembly GCA_035590275.1. Lineage (NCBI taxonomy): Eukaryota > Metazoa > Chordata > Aves > Falconiformes > Falconidae > Ibycter > Ibycter americanus. The sequence goes on from JAVJGI010000050.1 coordinate 37,608,457, forward strand.
GGCTCACTTCAGCTGTATTTGCATTTTCATTCACTTCACCTAAATAGTGCACAACTCTGAAGAGCAAAGGGGACCGGGAATGCCTCTCTGCTTCCCATCCAAGCAGGAGCATGGGTGGGTGAGGAACCGCAAAAGGACAGAGTTTCTGGTCCCCAAAAAATCCCATTTATACCCATACAGGAACAATCAAGAAAGAGAGGCAATTAGGAGTACATCTGCAAAGCCCGAGCTATTGTTCCGGGGAAGATGGCAAGAGACATGCAAGTGTATTAAAAAAAAAGAAACGGGCAGAGAGACACAGCCTTCTCCAGAGGTACACACATGGCTTCCCAAGCCAGATGCCTTAAGGAACACAAGTGTTTTATTCAACTTTCAGACTTGGGAAAACGTTGATTTAAAAAAATTTTTTTAAAGGCTTTCTATGCATTATAACTATATTTGAGTGCAGCCACATACATATTTATTTCTCTTTCACATGCTGTTCCATGCAGCTCTCTATTCATGATTCCAGAATTAAAAGCCATTTTCAAGGAGTTTCAGGGCTGCAGCAGATGTTTACACAAGCCACAACTCACCTACCTTTCACCTCCCTTCTTTCCCTGAGCTATTTTTAGCTAGGGCTGCTCAAAAAAAAAGCTTTCTTGTGCTCCTGCCCAGCTCCCATCTTGCCCTGTCTATAATCCTTTACTCATAACCCCAGGAAAACCCAATGGGACCAGCACAAAATCAGCTTTATAGCCTGACGGCACGAGCAGCAGCGGCAAGAGCATGCCAAGGAAAGGAAGTCCTCATTTCGCACCAGGCGACTTTGCTCATCTCAGAAAAGCAGAATTTGAGAACAACTTATTGCATGAAGCAGAAGTGAAAACACAGCCTGCAAACAGCTACCCCCGGCTCCCGGCAAGCGGGAGAGAAGCCACCCTCGATGCAAGCCGGCAGCACACCTCCAGCCCGGCCCCGGGAGAAGGCACCAGTGCCACCTCCTGACTCAACACAGGACCTCTGCAATTCGCCTCGGAGCGCTGTCATTCTCTGTCCCCTCGATGCGATGCAGAGGGCTTCGTATGTCCCACCTGCGCTGATCTGCCCAGCGCCAGCTGCGCAGCAAGAGGAGCATCAGCCTGATTCCTGCCCGGGGATCTCGGAGCGCTGCAAGCCACTACGTGCTCCAGGATAGCACAGACAGCACCGCTCTTACCTTGTCCGTGATGTCCTCTTCTGTACACTCCAGCGTATCACGGTAAGACTCCTCCATCACCCCCACGGACAGCGTGCTCGTCTGATGCAACTGTCTATAATGGAGACAAACCACCCCAACCCACAGCAACATGCACATTAGAGCGAACATCACAGGGTACGGCAATTTCAGATGACAACCCCTGTTGCAGGATACGGTCCCCTCTCTCCCCTCCTCTGCTGCCAGCTCCTTTTCCAAGGGAATTTAATAGCACTGCTCCTTGCTGGGCTGCAGGATTTACAGCAAAGGATGGTGTGGGCCAGGTCCCTTCTCACCACCAAGTTCTCCACCAAGTTCCCCACCTTGGTGCGCCCAGGTCACAGGGCTGAGCAGGTGGCTGCTTACCGACCAACCGCCCGCTCCCTGCGAGGGAAGCGCAGACGTGGACACATGCTGCTGGGACTTCATACCATGATCATTTGTTCTTGCTCTTTGGAACGGGAGTAGAGATAAGAGCTCACGCTTTTCACTTTTTCTTTCTTTATGAACGTACCAAGGCCATGCATTATCCAGCAAAGGACAGAGCACTCCACTCTAGCCACTGATAAGGTCACTGAGAAGTGGGGAGCAGTGGGTGTAAAGGGAGGGAGGGGAGGAAAAAAAACCTCTGAACCCGTTGTGAAACACCCCAGCCCACCTCCCCGCACCGGCCACGACAGCCGAGAGCGAGCTAATCATTAGCAAGGCCTTGCGACGTGGTGCCCACAGCTTTAGGCAACCTAAAGGACACCCCGTGGAGGGGCCGATTTGCACTTAATCCTCGTGGTATCGCTACAGAGCGGCTCCATCGTCCCGTGGCACAAGAAACTGCTATTGCCACAGGGAGGGGTGGTCGTATTCCCACTCTGTGAACCCCTGGCAGATGCTGCCTGGAGAAAACCGCTCTGCTCTCCCACTGCAACACAAGCGATGAGCAGCCTCATCCACCTATGAAGCCAGTGCTGCTTTGAGCGGGACGTGAACGAGAAAACCACAGAGGTATCTTTGAACCTCAGTTTTTCCTAGGAATTTATATTGTGGGCTCGCAAATTCACCCTGCTGCACAATATGCTCATGTGAATATTCATGAAGCATAACTGGCATTTACCGGAGAGACCACAGCTGAGTACCAGCCTTATTTTGTATCCTCACCCTGAGTATATATTTAGATTCTAAAGTGTCGGGCACATTTGTCATTTAAATCATGCCAAGCACAACAGGGCCTAAGCAGCTGAGATTTCTTGGCACAAGCAGAACCCAGATAACAAAAATCAGGAAAGAGCTCTTACCAAAATAAAAATAAATTTCCTAAAATGAAATGTTTTGGTATTATTCAGTAATTACAGTGTCTGCAACAAAGAGCCTTCTTTGGGCTCATCTTCAGGGTCTGGCTCTGCTCTGCGGCAAAAGCCTGTTATCTCTCTCGTTATCACAAACTAGACTCAACTGCTCTTGAATTAACCAATTTTTACCCAAGCCCACAAGCCCCAGTCTCAGAAAAGCATCTTGCAAATGCAAAGGGCTGGGAGGGCTCAATTCCCCGTAAGACAGGACATCTCCATTGCCTACAGTTTAACTCAAATCCTCTCTAAATTTGCTCTGCCAGACACGGGACAAAAACTAGTCCTAAAACAGGAAAGCTGAGGACAGGCTGCTCCCTTCAGCCTTCTTTCCTGCCGGTGTTTTTAACAAAGATCTAGAAAGTAAGATGATCGGAACTAGGAAATGTAGTATCAAGGACCTGCTTCCTTGCCAGGAGGCGAAATCGTGCCAGGGGAGACTTGCTGACCGCAGGAAAAACGAGGAAGGGAAAGGTGTGAGAGCGCAGCCGGGAGGGCGAGGCGTACGGCCGCTGCTCCGGTCAGCGCAGGGGGCAGACCCCGAGCCAGGGCGCGGGGGTACGAGCGTCACCCCCATCGAGCTGCCTCTCCTCTGCAGCATCCCTGCCTCACTCGGAAACAAGCAAAGAGAAACCAAATAAACAGAGGGCAATCTCCCTGCCGAGCGGGGCAGAGGCAGGCGGACAGCTAAGGTAAGCCTCGGTATATTCCTAAAAGCACGATGGCAGGGGAACAGGCGGGATGGCGAAGCCGGGAGAGGAAAGGTGAGCACCCGATGCCATCGAGAGGGGATGGACCCTCTGCCCCAGCGATTCAGACCAAACCCTGCAGCTTTTCCTGTGCTGTCAGGAACAAAAATGCCCACAAGGAATGGGTGACTGGCATCACATGAGCCAGTCCTGCAGGACAGAACCAGCGCAGCGCTAAACCCCAGGTTGGGGTTACCTGCAGCTGCCCCCCCGGCACTCCCCAACACCCCTGCCCGAGCCGGGAGGGCTGCTCCTGCAAAGTCAAGTGCTGAGGAAAGTAAAACAAAGTAACACAGAACCAGGAGAGTTGCCCAAGGTGGCTGGCTTTTTGAGGGTGCTGAAGAAATCCCTCTGAGTGGGTGTACTGACTGGTCCGGTCTTCTAGAGACTCCAGGTATCCACCACGGTGACGCCGGGGAGGGGACAGCGCAGCCAAGCAGTCCAGAGGGACATGCCCTTCTGGAGCCTCCTTCCCCACCCGACGTGCCCCCTGCGAAGGCACCGGTGGGATGGAGAGGGGAAAGCACCCCTACTTTTGTCCTGGAAAAAATCAGGTTGCCACCACCCTCCAGCTGTGGGCACAAGTGAGAAACCCCCATTTCAGAAAAACCACTATTGCAAGGTGTATCGGAATTAAATCTGCTTTTCCCCAGCGCTACGCAACACGTCCAGAAGTGCGACGCTGCAAACTTATTTCGACAGCCCTCCTTCCGCGGGCCCGGCAGCTAGCATGGGCACCCCTCTCACCAAGCAGTAGTAAGAGCAGAGCTTACCTCGCCACCTTCTTGCTGGAGAGTCTTTTATTTGGACTGCAAAATGAAGGAAAAACAGGAAAGAGTTAGGAAAACTGACAGCGGAGAGCAAGGGAAACAGGAAACTGCGAGCGCTCCGGGGCACATCCTTCGCTATGGCAGGGGAGCGCCCATGCGGCATGCACCACCCGCACAGCCCGGCCACCCCCGGGAAACGGCAGGCGAGGAAAGCGCTCAGCAACGCGGCGATAACGAACCAAATGGACTAACGCCGCAGAAAACCTCACCGCCTCCAGCAACGGTATCCTCTCACCAGCTGATCCCTGTCCTGAAAAATGATCCCCGAGAAAAAGCGCTAATAATAACCGTGGGTTTGGTGGGCTTCAGCCTGGCGCTGGTGGCACACTGAGCTTCATCTCCTGCACCCCGCAGCACCCCAGCGCTGCCTCCCCGGCCACCCCGGTGCTCCCTGCCCGGCACCTGGGACAGGCACCCCTCCTGCCTGCCAGCGGGCACCTCCGTCCCCCGCACGCTGCTCTGCGCTTCTCAGAGATGATTCTCACTCTTCGGCTCTGGTTCACCAGAGAATTGCTGCCTACTTGTAGCTCAGAGATTTCAGGAGCTGTTGATTGTGCCCCTTTCTGGATGTTAAGCATGAGCGCTGTTACAATCGCTGGGGGGGGGTAGGAGCTCTGCTTTGCACAGATAACTGACAGCCATCACCCCACCGCCCCCGGCTCTGTATACGCCTGAGCCAGCTGCCACCATACCGCAGCGGTCAGGGTTTAGCTAATGCCCAGCGTGACCCATGGTATGAACAGCCAAGGTCTGCGTTACCCTGCCCCTCGGGACGGGGCTGCAGGCTCTCCCCGCTGAGAAAAAGGCATTTTTCAGAACCAGCTACTTGCTAAGATGCTCCTTCCAGTCCTTCGGTCGTGACCGATGCAGCTGCACGCTCGTGAAGCGAGCGGGGCTTGGATCTCACTCCTCGTCTTCCACCCAAACACACACTGTTGTCAAACAGATGCCACTGGGACATATCACTGATAACGTGACAATCATCATCACTGAGCGATGGCAGCAAACACGGCTCTAGCCTGAGCGGAGAAGCAGCAACTGCATTCCCTGGTGCTTAGCTCAATTTAAAGAAAAAAAAATAAAAAATAAATCATCTAGGAGTCCATTCCTGCCCAGAGCCGCAAAAATTATATTAGTTCTTAGAAGGAGGAACTACAAATAGCTCAGGACAATTTTCTTTTTAAAAAAAACAATGACCAACCAGGACCAGGGGCTGTTGTCAGAGTTACCAGCCCCCGCGTCAAAAGTGCATCCTCAGACCCCAGATTTCCAAGGAGCGCAAGAGCCGCTGCTGGCCGGGCTTCAAGGACACTCGGCAGCCGCCCGAGGGGAGGAGGTCAGACCCCTGTGTTTGCCAGCAATTGCAACGAGTCACGTATGTCCCCAGCACTGGAGGGAGGAAAAATATTTTTCTCTGCAAACAGCTTATCGGAAAGCAGTGCCGGCACCCGCAGGTCTCTCTGGAGGGGACGAAACACATAACCTCTGCTTCAAGGGCACTAAAACAAAACGTATTTTCACAAAACTGATTCATCCTGAACTCCTTGCGGAATTCCTCCCTGCCTTCCCGTGCCGTGGGCTCGGGCAGCAGCACCCCAATGCTGGGACCAGGCTCCCCACCTTATTCCGTGTGTAGAACACAGTGTATGTGCCCACAGCCTTGAAGGGTGAGGCTGTTAGACAGCGGCTCGGGCTTCACCCCAGCTGCTAGCATCCTCTGGGGCGGGCGTCTTCAGGCTTTGCCTGCCAGGCGCAGCGTGAGGCTGCTTGGCCCACGTTTTGGTCCAGTCTCTGCTGCTCCCTCCGCCTGCAGCCTAGGACTTGTCCCCTGCCCTGAGGGCTTCACGCTGCTGGTGATGCTGGGAGCAAACACCAGGTCCTGCTGCATCCTGCGTGCTGCATGGCGACACCTCTGGCATCCTCACCGCAGAAAGGGTGGGCAATGCCCCTCCCAGTGGGTCAGTGCGCAGGGGCTCCTGGAACAAGTTTCCAGCAAATTTGTGCTCGGGAATCCCTGAACACAGACGGAGGAACCATACCTACTTGCCCTGAGCCCCAAGGGCACGTGTTAAATCAAAACCTATGGGATTCCCACCACGACACCATGGGATGGGGAAGTCTCCTCTGGAAATCCCACCCATCACAGGAGGCTCTGAGGCGTTAGTTCAGCTTTGCACGTAAATTAGTGGGAGAAAGCCTGGAATGGAGTGGGGTTACTGGTGCATCCAGGGAAGTCCAGTGTTCTCCTTAATAACCGCGTAACTTGAGACCCATCACTGACCCTCAAGGCCTCCAACAGCAAAGGCAGCTGTTTACGCGAGAAAGAGAAAGGGAGAGAAGTACTTTTTCCACTAAGAAAACTAAGGTCAAGCTCCTAACTTGTTTTCCAGTTCTCTTCCCACAGCTATACAGCCCAGGCAAGCTCCCATGTCACACTATCCCTGCAGTGGACAGACAGAGACCAAGAGCATGACCAAAACCCAGGCTTGAAAAAGCACACCAGCTATGAGAAGAACGATTATCATTAATGCCACCCATCCTTCCACCGTATGGGCTGCAAACAGATGTGAAAAAACAAACAGAAATCCCTCCCCACTTGTCAAACCAGCAAGTCCAGCTACGCAGGCTGGTAGACCTCAAAACATTACATCCAAAAACTCCCTATATGAAGTCCCTAGGCAAAGGCGCTGGTGTCTCGCACATCTGCCTGGCTAGTGGTGGCACAAGGTGGGCAGGCAGCTGGTGAAGCCGGGTAAAATAAGGTTTTACTGCTGCAAAGCAAGAGCATCTACAGAAGAGGTCCCCAGCTGCGGAGAGCGAGCTGATGCTTTCAGGTTACTGCTGCAGCGGGAGGACGGGCTGCGCCTGCCCCTCCAGGTTGAACCAGCAGCTCACGCGTGCCTCCACGCTGGGTATTACCGGCCAGAAGACCTGGCAGTCTTTTCCTTAGTGACAGAAATACTGTACACGATCAGCTTACGGCTTCAAGTCCCGATGCAAGGACTGCATGGCTCGGAGCGTGAAGAAGCACCCACCGCTGGGCAGGACATGCAGAGAGGCTGCCCAGAGCGGAAGGGAAGACCCTCATTGCCTGCCAGCTCCGGGGCTCAGATTAAAGGAAACTTCTGCTCACCCTCCGTAATGTTACTACAGCCTTTACCACCTGGAGAGGCTCACCTTTGGTGAAACTCATCCCCTTTCGCAACCAAGAATCAAGCAACGCACCAGCGAAGGAGAGCTGTGCAAGACAAGGAGAGTCTTCCCTTCCAGACCATCATTCCCAACACTGAAACGGCCACACACAAGCCCAATTACCTATTCATTTCAAGATCATTCAGGCGAGCAGAAAGATCCTCAAGGCGGTTGATTTGTTTGTGGCACTGGCTACAGTAAAACTCAAATGCTTCATCTGCGATAATGCTGTGCAGTTTCGCAGCGAGCGGATGGGTGCTAGAGAGATCACAAGGGTCATTTTAACAGGACAGAACAGACAGGGTTGATTTTCGTCCGTGGCTTCCACAAGCTGAGTGTATGTTTGGGCAGGGGAGCTTTTGGTGTCAGATAGGAGACTTGCAATTAAAAACTTCAGGGCATATTGGGTCACAACCCCCGCCTCCGCCCTTGATTTTAGAAGCCAAATCGCTGTCAGTATGGAGTTGCTATAAATGAGCAGGACTTCCATCACCCTCCTCCCGTAGCAGCTGAGCTTGGCCCACATTTCCAAGCCCACGTGCCAGCCAGCTCTTGTGGAGGACTCCCTGAGAGCCCAGGGAAGACGAGGTGCATGCTTTCCACTAACCCACACCGCTACAAAGTTTATTTTCTGACACGATCTCCCAAGCACCCTGTCTCAGGAGGCTCTAGCAATGGTCCTGGTTTGCATCAGTAAATGCAGACCAAACTCACGCATCACCGGCCGGGGCACCGTGAGCAAGAGCCAGACCCTTTGGTCGGATGCACCACTTTCCAATGGGATGCTTTAAAGCCAGAGCAGCTGTGCTGCTGCAGACCCACCGTCAGCAACGCACGGCATCAGATCTTCATTGCAAAGAGCTTTTAAGCTAAGCCTAAAAAGGTGGTTGCAATTCAATCGCTCGCTCTCCTACAAAGGGAGGCACAGAGAAGCTAAGCAGCAGTGTTGCCTTACTGTAGCGCAGGGAACATAATTTGGCAAGGGGGCATGGGGGTCTACAGGACTTTAACAGCTCGGGAAGCTAATGGGTCTCATCAGCTTTTTGTTTTCAGCTGCTGATGTGGAAAGCAAGCCGCCGAGGCATTCGCTGACACTTGGCAAACCAGGGAGTGATTTCCCCCACCTGACAGGACTTGGGCAGGACAGAGTTTGGCCGAGGGATTCTGAATGGCAAAAAGTTTGTGTTACTTTGGGGCCAAATATACACCACAACTCCTTTCTGCAGGAAAACGTGCTTCTGGAAGCCACGGACTTTAATCAAAGAAAGGTTAATAGTGAAAAAAACAAAGCAGTTCAATAAGAAAGACAGGTAAAGGTGTGAGCAAACACAAGCAAGCTTAAAACCAAAAGGCATCTGAAAGGACTAGTCAATCCCGTGATACAGATACACACTGGCAAGTCCTGGCCCAGGAGATGCTGAGTGCACGAGACACCCCAGGAGGGGTCCCCTGGCCCAGCACCTTTGCACAGCCCCTCACTGACATTTTTGGTTGCAGTGGGGTGTCAGCAGCCCAGCCACCCCCAGGGTCAGGCCTCTGAGTCTGTGCTGTCTGTACAGTATTTCCGAGCCCTCTTAGAACAGGCAAGTGGACAACAGTAAATGTCAAATTGCTCATCTCTTCCTATTCCTGGAAAAAAAAACCCCACCCAAAAGAACATTCCCCCTCCCCCTCTAGGGCAGGTCTGGACCCAGGATGATGATTATCCACCAGCGGTCAGTTCGGTCGCTCAGGCTTTGTGCAGGGTAAGAGGGGACAGCAGCTTTGCGGCACCCGGAGGAAGCGGTGTGCCCTTTTCGGGGCTCTGCCCCAGCGCTGGGCTGCACGTGAGCCCTCTCGGGGAGTCTTCCTCGCCTCCGCCGGGAGGCAGGAACAGCTCACCCGGCTGGGTGCATCCCTGGGCGAGGTGTGAACCCGAATCTAATGAGCATTAATCAACATGGGAGAAGAAGCGTAGAGGAAGAACCCACAGGCCAGCCTGGCAGCTCTTCGGGTGCGTGCAGATATACCTGGCCGCTGGCTGCCTTGGTTGCTTGCCTGTGGAGTGGGCGAGAGCTTAACCGCGCCGTGCCTCAGGGCACCCCCACCTACCCTCGTGGCAAGCCACCACGCTCTGCGCCGTACCCAGCCTTCCTGCCTCCTCCCTCTGACTCGCGGAGTAACACAGGGCATCCTCGTCTTCCACAGGGCATCGGTGCTTCCTGACACAGCAGGGCGCCAGCTGCGATGGGCACACGTGAGGAGCTTCCCTTTCCGTTGCCATTTGTTTCCCACCAAGCGTGGCAGAGAGACCTGCTGCCAGAGGGACGTGCCAGGGACGAGGCGGCAACCCAAGAGCAGGGATCACAACACACACGCAAGGACTAAGCAGGAAAATGCAATACCCCATAGTTTTCCCTGGAGGCTCTTGGGTTCTGTATTAGACCTCCGGTGAAGATCTGGAGCTGTGGCAGGAAAATTTGTCGATGTTATTCCTGTTTAGAGACGCTTGTAACATGGAAAGGCTACGTGGCGATGTCACTGCTTATAAGTGATGCTGTTCCTCGTATTCAAACCACAGCCAAAAAAAGAAATTCAGCCTGAACCAGTGATATCCTGTAGTTCTTTAAGGTTTCACTACATTTAAATGTGCTGGGGCAGCGGGGTTTTGTGCAGAAAAACAGCCCAATCCCATAGAACGATCAGCTAAGGACCTACGCTTGCACAACAGTAATCCAAGGTAAGGGCTAGACCTGAGAGGCATGAGGAACTCCTCTGTTTCAAACAGAAGCGCATTCTTTACTCTGGAGGTACTGCAGGGTTTGTCTGCAGCCTGCCTCCCTAGCAAGCCCCAGCAGCGAGTCTCCAGCACAAACCACCACGAGCTGCGTGGCCACGTGCCGAGCGAGACCCTCCCGGCAGAGGAAAGATGCTGCGGAGCCTGATCTGTGGATAAGATCCAAAGAGACAGAGCAGCAGAGGGGAGACGGTGCCCTGCCAGAGCAAGATCTGAACACTGGGAGTGTAGGCAACCTGGGAGCTCCAGACTGATATTAAAGAAAAAGTTTAACTGATTGCAAAGCTCCTTTTAGCCAAGTATTTTTCTTGCCAGGAGCCTTCTGGCCTAGGTTGAAGGCCCACCCTCAAGGAGAAACTCAAAATGAACACCAAGGCTGGTTTGTATCTGAGAGCACTTCCCACGCTGCAGCACCGGTACAGCCAGCCACGCTCAGCATCTCTGCACAGCGCAACCAAAGGGCAGACGTGGATGAACGACGTGTCCCTTCCACTGCCGGGAATCCCATCCCATCAAGCGCTGGAGCACTGGTCTCCTGAGGTAATGGGTTAGGCATGCTTCACAGCAACACTCTCCTACTGCAGGTTTAACTAACATCTTCAGGATGTTTCTGCACCAGCAGAAAAGACAGCCAGACCCGACTGGCAGCAAAGCGCAGGTGTGGAGATCTGACAACACTCCTTCCCGGACAGCCCTGGGCAACCAGAATTGCCCAAACTCTATGAAAGGCTTTGAAAAGCTGGTAGAACATAGGTAGACAGAAAAAAAAAAAAAAAAAAAATGCTATGACATGTTTATACTGCTGCAGAAAGTCACAAACGTGTATGATCCCAAAGGAAAAAAGTACGTTCTTGTCTTCCAACAGAAGCGTGTGGCTGGCAGGGACCGCTCCTGCCTCGTGCAGAGATGCACTGCCCAACAGAGCAACGTGTCGCTGGTGTCACCTGTCCGCACAAAGACTTGGTGGGCTGCAGCAGTGGATGATCATTCCAGCTTTTACTTTTTTTCCTTAGAAAGTAAGTATTGATGGGTTTTGTACTGTTATACCAGCTCCTCAGTCCACCCTGCACGGGCTGGAAAACCAACATTTGGCTGGTTGCAGACTCTAATGCAAGGAGTGCAGGAAAATGCTACAGCCTGCTGCTTGCTCCATGTATCCCTTAAGCTGCCTGGAGAGGGAAGGCTGCCGCAGCTTGTGCAAATCCAACCAAACATCATATCAAACCCAAAAATACAAGCACAAAAGAGGAAGAAAAAAAAATAGTCATCCAACAGGACCAGGGGTAAAGCTGCACGGTGGTTCTCTCTGCCAGAAGGTTCTGCGAGGAGCCGTATCTCCTCTAACAGTGGAAATGTGATGCTGTCTTGGAGACATGTGAAATGCAGACTGCTCTTTCACCTGCTGCCAGGCATTAGCGCCTCTGGATGGGAGGATGTGCACTGTCCAGGAAAAGGAAAGACTGAGGGAGGCAACTCCTCTTCCAAACCAGTTATCCCATTGTATCCAAAGTTTGCCAGGAACCCCCTCTTGCAGGCCAACTAGTGTGCAAACCCAAAGGAAAAAACTCTCTCACACACAAAGCATAGGCGAAGACGCTAAGCAACTGAAACCGGTTAAAACATTGCCAGCACTGTGCGGGGTGTTACCTGGGAGAGAGGAACGAGGAGCTGTTAAAGCTGCTTTCCCCATTACACAAGCTGTCCGAGAACAAATCTGCTTCATTCCCTTCTCCATAATCCTCAAAATGCTCCTCTCCGCTAATGACTGTAACGATGGAGTGGCTGAGGTCTGAGCCCAGGGGCAGGTCGTGCGGATGGGATCTGTGGGAACAGAGGGGAAGACGTTAGAGAGCGGCCACCGCAGCAGCTTTTCCAACTGCATCCCATACATCTGCTTTCCAAGTCACGCCTCCCATTTTGGCAGACCAGGCTGCTCTTCCTTACAGTGCAATTCACCCTGTGCCTTGAACACTGAAGGGGCAGCCCAGGCATCACTGGAAAGTTTACAGCAATTTTTTTTCACAACAAACCGCTGCTTTTTCATGCAAGCTCCCCTGGCAGCTGCGACACAGGATTTGGGGGCAGTCAGACTTGCAAGACGGTATCCAGGGTTGGTGGTGAGCTCTTGCATGGCACAGCCACAACCAAAAACATAGCAAAGAAAAAGCTCAGCATGTCCCAAACACACCCTAAGTATGTTTTGAGATCCACCACCCATCTATGTGCCAGGCTCACACTTGCTTATTGCTGTATAATCCTATCAAGAGCCCAGCATCAGGGTTTAACACTGTAACACCCCCCCACGACACAAATCCCAGCGTTTTACAGGCAATGCCAAACCCGGCGGCCACAGAACCCCTGGCAAGACGAAGGAGCCCCTTCCCTGCTCCTGCTGGGAAAACACTGTATGCACTCCCAACAATCTTGCAGGGGGGAATGCTGTTTCATGTGTTTTTAACACTGGATCCAGAAGGCTGTAGTGTGTTAAGCCTCAGCCTAAACCCCAAATACACTAAGCACAGGTCCTGGGATGTCCCTTGCTTCGGAGGGGACACAGCTCAGCACAGCACGCATCGTTTCTGTGTCTTTTCGCGTGCGCAGCTTTGTATGAAGTCAAACCACCCGAGCAGTACGCGCGCACTCTCAGGGACCTTCCCGCCCAGGACTGCAGGGGGTTTAAAATAAAGCTGGGGGGAAAAGGCAGGGGGTGTTTGTAAGAACCAGACTACGAAAGCAGCCCGGGTGTCTACGAGCCACACGTCTGTGTTTTGAGGGGACTAGCGCCACTCTCCTCTGCAAAATTCAATGCTATATAACCCCTCCCCTCCCCCCCAGTTGCCTTATGGTAACAACTGGTATTTCAGGCTATACCCCCATCTTCACCCACTTGCTAGGAGAGGGAAAACGGGGTATGACTAGATTGCTGTACTAAATCAGAAAGAAAAAAGATTACGGATAAGCCATTTACAACAAAAACCTGCACCATCTGAAGGATTTGCCCTTATCCCACTAATAAAAACATGTCAATCCTCCAGCCAAAACAGCAGCAGATCTCTCTTTAACCTCAGACAAGTCCAGTCCAGCTTGCGGGCATCTGCACATCCTCCCCGCGCGCTTGAGAAGCAGCGTTATTCCCGCAGCGGGATCCATCAGAGCCCATCCTCCCCAGCAGTGAGTCAGACGCTGCACCCAGCAGACCATTGCCAAAAGCATCGGAAATCTCTCCAAGAATAGAAGACAGGGGGTGGAATTTTTAACTCCCAAGCAAAACCCAACCCCAGATCTCTAAATTTGGGGCTGTGGTTTGACAAGCACCGCACAGAAGCAGATCTGATCAGGCACCTGGAAACCCCTCAGCCAGGGATGCTTCGGGCGATAAACAGCACGTGTATTTCACCCACACCTACTGGGGCTCTAGCTGTTTCAAGATGCAGAGTCCACCTAACCTTTCCTACACAGAGCCTAAATAACCACTTAAGCTCAAACCATCTGAGGTACGCTGAGCTTTAACAGCTTCCAAAAAGCAGCGTTGAAGCTCTGATTCAGTCCACCGGCCGCACTGGTTGGACTGTACTTACAGACTGTCCCCTAGAAGAGCTCGGAGCACCAGAGGTGTAAAACTGTTGTCCTGCCTGGGGTTTGGTGGCACCTAACCCAGCCCCCAACAACTTAGGAATAGAATTCCAGAGGTTTCCATCTCAAGCCTTCCAAATCTTTAAGCCAAATGAACATTCTTCTTGATTTTTTTGGCTACCTGGAATTTGCAGACATTTAGCACACCTGGTAAGAGGTATCGCTGCGCTGGGACCGAGCACCCAAAGGACACCCGACCTCCCCAGGCCCACACTGGGAGTAGCAGGGAAGCCCCAGGAACAGCCTAATCTTAAAAAAATTCTCCAGCAAAGAATTTTGTACCTACAGGCAGGTGAATCTGAGGCACGGCATTTTCCCCAGAGGATGGGAGCGCATGCAGGCTGCCATGACCCCTCCAGAGACCCTCCGCTCGGCGGCCGGGGAGCTCAGCAACCGATTATATCCCAATTTAACTGTCACTGAGCTGAATGCGCTTGGGCGAGGAGAGCCTAGCCAGATAATCTCATTTCTTCTCTAATCTACAGCACCCTTTCAGCCCTGGCGTTGAGTGCCCAGCAGCACTGAGCTCTCTGCATCTCTAACGTCCCCAGACACGATTTTGGGGTGGGAGAGAAGCCCGGTGCTTTCTAAAAGCAAAGGGAACTGTAAGTACTCACCAGAGCACCAAGCCTGGGTGATGTGTTTTGGGCCAAAAACATTCTGTGCATTAGCAGACCTTAAGCGATGATGGTCCCAGAGGTTTCAGTGCAGACCGCTGCCCTCGGGTCACTACTAAAGGAGCTATTCCCTCCCCTCCTGCCTGCCAGCATCCCAGTTTCACTCCAAAAGCCACTTTTCCTGCAAAATCTAGGAAACAAGGTGGGCCCAGGAGCAGTTTTGCCAGCAGCGGTTCAGACCCAGGGAAGATGATCTTAACTCACACTTCAGTGCTTCAGGCACAAGTTTGAAACTAGTTATTACAGGAGGTGGTTGCACATCAAAGGGCGCACGCATGTTTAGGTAAAACAAGAATACGATGAGCTCCCCTCCTGACTTGAAAATTATATGTTGTGTTTCTGGCTTAAGTGATAGATTAAAAACTGCAAGTATTTCAGGTGTTTGGATCATCTGAGAACTTATTTTAGAGGTTAAAGATGCTAATGAGGGTACAGAAGTTCTCCCAAGGCAAGCAACGATTAACTCAAAGAGATTGCCAGGCCAAGCTCCAAAACAGCCTACACACGGTGCAGACTAATTATTATCATTATTCTTAAAGAAGAGCTATTTTGGTCTTGCATGAAGTTACAAACACAAAGAACAAATCAACCAGTTTCAGCAAGACAGACTCAGCCCACTTTATTTTAAATCCTCAGGCTGCGTCTCCCTCGCTCCTCGTCTGCTCCTGGTTTGCCAGCTTCCAGCCCCTCGCCGTTCCCACTCACCCATGCTCCGGCTCCTCGATGGGATCCGTGAACTCCGAGTGCACAGTGGAGTCGATGGCACTGTCAGTTTCTACCTCGTCGTGCATCTCGTGATGTACTAGTGTGCTGGTGTCTTCATCCGTGAAGGTTTCGCACTCGCTGTACGTGCTCTCTGAGCCCATGTACGCACTGTCAGTCACCTCATTTGCCTGCCAGAAAACACAAGAGGACAAAAATAAGACAGTATAGCTATGTGGTTTCGTGGCAGAGCAGGACAAAACACGTATGAGGCAGCTAATTACTGTTGCGTGTTGGATTTCTGTGCTTAGAAATCCAGCCTCCTAAAACCAGCGTGAGCCGTACCCCACGTCCCGCTGCTGCTGTGATTCCAGGTCCAGGGACCGAGTGCCGCTCCGGGTGTGCCACAGCCTTTGGGCCACACATGCTTTGCAGGGTTTGGAAAGCAGGTTACAGAAATATACAATAAATTAGAGTTGGAGTGAGGTTTTGTTGTGAGCAAGTATGGATTTGTCGAGTCCAGGAGGGATTACCCACTGCTTACTCAGCGGTTCTGATCACTGTTGCCTTCACCCACTCCATTTTAAGGGGACACATTATTAATCTGAATTCTCCGCAAACACCACCACTCAAAAGTATCAGTTAGCCCTTAAAGCATTTTCCCCTCCGTCTAGTAATACAAGGGCACTTTCCATCCTTCAACAGAAAATAAGCTGGTTTATAAATCTTCATTACAGCGTCTAATTTGCAGGGACTGCAGCAGCAGAGCACTCACATCTCCGCACTTCAGCTGATCAGCATCTCGACTATTCCGCACTGCTTCGCCACATCCATCACCTGCAGCAGGCTCTAGGAAAGCAGCACAACGTGGTTTTTAAGACACCACGCTATGAGCAAGGAGGACCAGGTTTTCCTCCCAATTCTGTCCCTCAGGCAGGTGTTATCATGGTCCTGCCGGCTTGCTCGCACCCGTGGGCAGGGACGGCTCTCCCTGGACACCCACGGCGCCGAGCCCAGAACCACGCCGATGTTCGGAGGAGAGCCGTTGGGAGCACCAGAAGGAACACCCTCCTAAAGCAAAAGCTCTTGTTACCCATCAAAGTGTCAGCTCATTTCCCAGCATTTATGGGATTTCCCCAGCGCACCTCAGAAGAATTCAAATAATTTTTGACTCTAGGATCGCAGCTGCGGTGGGATCTGTGAGTGCCGGTGCTGAACTCCAGCTGATCCCGTCACCGGAGGTGTCGGACACAGGGACGGGAGCCCTCCTGCCTGGCCTCAAGATGAAGAGACACCCATGAAAAGCCATTTGCTCCATCTGAAGTTCACCCAACGGGATCAAACTTGCTCAGCTGCTGGCTGCACCCCCTCCAGCAGGGCAACACAGCGGCATTTTGAACGCAGGCACCAACACTGGAGCAAACCTCTCTTCCTCCACGCAGAGCAGCTTTCAGGGCTTTTTCCAAGGATTTTCGAGAAAACTGTATTTCTCAAAGCCCTGCACTACAGCAGCTGGAAAGAAAACACACAGATGTACCACCCTTGTGACAGCAGAACGAAAAATTGCCTTAGAGCTGTTCATCCAAAGCAGGGTGTATGTCTGCATTTGGACAGCAGGAGAGCACCACGCCGAGAGACAAACGTCCCACTGCCGTTCTGTTGCCCAGAATTTGCAAACACTGCTCTCACCGGCCTGATTCTCCTCTTTTGGGTAAATGCTTTGCAGCCCAAAGAACTTCTGCAGCTGTCCCTGGTGCAAAGCGGCTCAGCACAACCAACACCTCGTTTTGTTTCACCCGTAAATGCCCAGGCTGCCCCGGCATGCGCAAGGTGCAGAAGAGATAGCAAGGACTTGTACAGGTGCCCTGAAAACCTTGAAGGGATGGAGAGAGAACTGCTCAGCAGCGGTTCCTATTCCGCATGGACACTGGGGAGCAGAGCGAAGCGACCCAGGCAGCACCCTTGCTGTGCTCCCTGCTGTGGGCTCTCACCACCCCCTGTGCCAGCCGAGCACTCTCGGCTGGGTGATGGATGGAGACAGCCAGCCAGGAGCCCCTCTGGGAAGCTCAGCTCAGCTTTCGTGGACCTACGCTGACTTACAGGCACCAACAGCTCTCTAGGAAGTTAAACGTGACATAAACCTTCACAGAACCAGTCTGAAGTCGGCATCAGGAGGAGGCAGGGCTGTTTAAAACAAACTCGGTTCAGAGGAGAGGCTGCTGTGGCACATCATCCCCGGCACGAGAGAAGGCAGCTTTCACTTCGAGATAAAAACAAAAGCCTCCTCAAACCCCCACCCACCTTAAAAAGCATAAATCGAGCAAGACTACTTCTACACCTAAAGCCGGAGACTTGCTTAAGTGCTTTACTGGATTTGTGCTGCACTTCCTAGAAACACTGTTCAGGCTCTTAATACTTGAGCAGAAGGAGGACGAGTTGATTCGGAAGCGGAGGCTTGCTGTGCCAGCTTCCTCACGGACACACCAGGACACCGCACCATCCCTCAGCCTGGCAGCTCCCCAGCCTCCAGAGGAAGGGGTGCTCGGGCAATTCTGAGTGCTTTTTCCAAGCTATTTGCAGCATATCCCAAGTTTAGGAGGGGCCAGGCTTCAGCATAGCAGACAATGTTGTGCTGCATCATCGCTTATGTTTTGGGCTGGGGGAAAAAGCCCATTTCCAGCCCAGACTGCAGGTCCCCAGCGCTCACAGCAGCGATGGTGCTCCGTGCATGGCTCTGCCAGGTGGGAAGCAGTGGGGACCCGATGCAGCAGAGAGGGCCCAAGAGATGACAGCAGCCATCCACATCTGCACATTTCCCTGCATGCTTCAAAGGGGTACTTTTCATCTGTCTGAAAAAGATTTAATGCCAAACTGGAAATAACTTGGCTTGCAAGCTCCAAAGTAAATGCTTTGGGTTTTGGTTTTTTTTTTTTTAATACAAAAAACCACTAGGAAAGCTTAAATTTAAGTATAAACTGAAGTATTACAATGAGCACAAAGTAAAGACAACTACTGCAAAGAAACCAAAAAAATCCAAAACACTCCAGCCCACAAATAATTTGATTAAAAAACACCCTGTTGTGATTTGGAGCTGACCCTCTCAACACGAAGCATAATCAGGAGCTGAACAACTCAGGGCATCAGTGCCCTCAGATGATTTATCTATCAAATTGTTACAAAACATGTTATTTGATGGGAAATACCGGTACGGCCAGGCTGAATGAGGGAGCAACCCTTTAGAGGTAGAAGTAGCCACCAGAGCAGCACGTTAACCATCCTCCTTCAGCCACACTGAGGATGTGCAGCTTTTTATTTATTTTAAATAAAAACAAAAAAATTTAAAAAAAGACTTGTAACACAATTTTCAATTTGTTCAAACAAATCAATCAAACACTCCTTGTATTTAGCAAAGGAGAAATTTTTTTCTCTTGTAATACCAGCCTAGATGAGAATTCAAATGCGAGAGCCCTATTAAAATTAAACCTACGTGGTCAATGAGTTAAGAGGCAGTTGAAACTGTAAACAAAGTCTTTCTGCTGAGCATGAGCGTGGAGAACTTTGCTTTACTTTTCATCACAGATTAAGTAACTAAGCTAAAAGATGCAAGGAGGAGATAGGCAAAACAAGGGGACTTAGCTAAGGTATTACCGACTGCCTGAAAAAGCAAAGCAAAGCCAAGCCGCTGAGCCCTGGGCAAAGGTGCAGCTGCAGGGTGCAGAATGCTGCTCTTTGCAGCCTCAGGAGCAGCTGGTTTGTGCGCTGACCCTTTCAGCCCCCCTGCCACATCTCTTGTTCGGCCAGGTTTGCCTTTCTGTGAGCAGGCAGAAAACTAAAACTTTTTCCAGATTAAAAACCTCCACGGTACGCTTCAAGACGTCTGTGGGCTTGGGACAGCCAGGCCAGGCTACAAGTGTCCCGGGGGACTTGCCAGGGAGGTCCCCACCACGTTCAGAATGGGGCTGGTGTCACCACTATCACCGCATTTTAAGTTTCCATCAAATAAAAAATACCCTTAGATACTTCAGGTAAATCTCAGACCTTAAAACCGGGAGACACGCACACACACGGTCCCTGAACTGACACAGGATCCTGGTTCCACTGGGGTTCCCATCCCAACGTCAGCTCTTCCAGGAGGGACCTCCCCTGGTGCCAGAGCCCTTTGCCCTGGCTGAGCACAGCCTCGGCCATCCCGGCACATCCCTGTCTGCCCAAAGGTGTTCGGCAGAACTCCGGGGACCTGGAAGGCCGGCAGTGACCCCTCCTGCTTCTAAAAGGAAATAAATGGATGAAATCATCGGAGCCACAATGTGCCCAGATAAAACTGGTGAGATGATGAAGCACCTTTAAGGAGACTTCTCCAGCAGCAGTTCATCTACTCCAGTCATTTGATTACACATTGAGAAAAGACCATTCAATTAAATATTTTAAAGAGCTGTAAAACCCACATTGATGAAAAAAAAGCCGCTTGAGTATGAGGAGAGGAAACAAGCCTGTTGGGAGTCACTTGCAAGGTCTAGGTAGGGCCAAGTCAGGCTTTGATCTGTGACGGGCAGAGGCTTTAGCAAGGCACTGCCTTGGAGAGGAGGGCAAAGTCTGACTCCCAGGGAAGCTCCTCCCGGGCATGTTCTGCAGGGCTGGTCCTTGTGCTCAGCTCTGCTGTCCTGGGCCACCAGCACCCAGAAGCTCGGCAGGGGAAGCTCGGGAAGAGGAAAAGGAAAAACAGTGCTGTTTTCCCAGCAAGTGTGAGCCTGTTCATGATGAATGCCCGCTCCGACAGCAGACAGGAGAGACGGCTACAAAACCCAACCTCCAAGGACACCCTGGCTTGCTGCTAACTGCAGCCAGGGCCCCGATGCCAGCCCCCGGCTGGGAACGCTGCCCTGGCTGGAGCCGAGCCAGCGCCGGCACTGCGAACGCCCAGAGACCCCCACACTGCGGCTGCAGGACAGGCTCCGTCCAGAGGGAGAAGGGATGCAGAGCATCCTGCCCGCTCGGTGCAGCATCCCACCGCGCAGGGGTAGCCCGGCATGGCTCACAGTGCTGCGGCATCAGCCTGCCGGGGACACGCACCTGCCAAGTCTCACAGCAGGCAACCTGCGCTTAAATTGGCTTTAAACCCATTTAAAGCCAGGGAGAAGGAAGGTAAGTTGTGTTTATAGTCCCACCTGAGTCTGCATTAATACAACCACCCCCAAAGCCCTGAAACACCCTGCGGCAGCTCAGCCTCCAAGTGCCGGCAGCCAGAAATCCATCACGTCACTGGGTGATCCTGTATCAGAGGCTGCTACCAGCAGCAAGGTGCTGACCTCTTGGCCACAATATTTGCCTCTTCCTGCACATTCCGGCAACGTCTGCTTTTCAGAGAAGCCAGGGAGTCTGCGTTCAGCCTAGGGTGAAGGCACATTTCACAACACAGCCCCTGAAATTGGGTTTTGAGGCTGCTACACTCAGTAACACCCCTCAAAGATGGGCAAGAGAACCACACTGCATCTGTTGGAGCAAATCAAAATCACCCCCTGCAAAAAAAAAAACAAAAACAAACCCAAACAAAAAGCAACCCACAAGATACCAGATCTTGCAGACTGCCCTCGGCACCCCGAAATCCTGCAGCCACCGTCCCTCCCGGCCCAACTGCCCCAGGAAGACCCATGCAGAGAGGACTATGAAGTTACCATCATGTGCACACCCTCCATGGACTGCAGGGAGGAAAGACCATTCCTAAGTTGCACACGCCAAGAAAACAGCAAGCGGCGGAGTTGGGTGGATGCCCAGCCTGCCTCTTCCCGGCACCTCCAGGGCTGGGAGCAGTCCCTGGGGCCGGAGACCTGCCTTCCTCTAGAAACCCAACCCCTCCTCGTTTCGTGTTAGCACTCAAAACCCACCTGCGGGCACATCGTCCCCTCGCCCCAGTCAAACGCAGCTCCAGGTGTGCCCACCGCCAAGAGCCGCCGGCCGCTTCTGCAAGGCAGGAGGGAAACAAAGTCCAGGAGATGCCGGGTGTGAGGCTTACTGACTCAGCGCCGTTCCGAACAGAGCGCCTTTTGTTCCCGACCTCCCAGCCTCCACCATAAGGAGAGGCGAGTAATGCACACCGCCCTGCCGTGTGACTGCAGCCCTCCCGATTACGTGAATGCCAAAATAAAAGCAACGCAACGGCCAGCCCCGCTCCAGGTGCACACACTTCCTTTCCCCCTGAAACCATCACCAATTAAAAAGGTTAATTTTGAAGAAGACCTATGGAGGCTTCCAGGCCTTATCTCGTCCTTCCTGATATTTCTGGTGAATATTTAAGCATGAAATGACAAATTCCTTCCTTATAGCTACAAATAGAAAAATGAATAAAGCTTGTCTTGCTCAGCAGGGGAAGATCAGGAGCACTTTGCTACTGATAAGCAATCTCAGTCACCACTGGGGTGACTCAGATGGCAATCTATGATAGGCAATGACAATACTGGCATCAAAAAAGAGCTGGTGCTTCGGTCACAGGTGATAACCAAGTTTACAAACACACCAAGCCCAGCGCTGCCCGAGCTCTGCATTGCCCTCGCCCAAGCAGCTGCTTTCTGCGGATGCAGGAGCCCCATCAGAGCCAGCACCACAGGGTGACCTGATCCACGGGATCCTCCCTTCCCACGGCAGCCGCTGGCATACAGAGACAAAGTCCTCGACAGTGGATGGTTTGCAATGCCCCGCTCAAACCCATCAGTTTGAGAGTTTTGTCTATTTTTCTGTTTCCTCTCTACAGAGACTTCACATGCTTCAAACTTCAGACCCCCTTAATCGTGCCTGTCTAGCATAAACAAACTTATTTCCTCCCATTACCTTCACAAATCACATGTTCTCATTTCCTCTGGGTTATCCTTGCTCTCCTCTGGGCCACATCCTTCCCGAAGCACAGTGCCCCGAGCCGGACCTACTACTCGGCAACACTGACTGGAAGCGTCTTGCCCCTCGATAACCAGTTGACCTTCTGTGCCAAGTCCAAAGAAGACAGGGACGCCGGCTAACGGGCACGGCAGCAGGGGGGTTACGCTTTAACCCAATCTCTCCTCCTTGCTCTGTTCCGATCTGCTACTCAGCTGAGCAGGTCGTAGCCCTTCTGCTCCCCCAGCTCCTCTGTGCATGCCACAGGACCTCCGGGAAGGTCCAGCACCACTGCGAGGAGCCCAAAATCAGACACCCCTCCAGTAAAGCTAATTAGCAAACCCCAGCCACTGCCAGCCTTACTTTTCAAATGCTTACGGAGACCCCTTTGCTTCCCAGGCTGCCTGGCCCGCTCGCAGGGTCCTGCTGCTGCCCGCGCCCAGCCTGCCCGGTGTGCTGCAGCCCAGCCTCCCACCCCTGTCCGCCGCGCCGCGCTGGTGGCTCAAGATAAGGCTTCAAGGTCTTTGTTTTCCAAACTCCTTCCAACCTATTTTGTGCAAGGCAAACACTTCAGCTAGGACCTTTTCAGACCAGCAAAGACATTTCTCATGATAACCCTGAACCAGAGTCCTGCCCCCAGGACGGTCGTGCCAATAACACTCCCATCCTTTCCTCTAAGCAGTACTGAATCTATACAATATATGAATTTCCTTGGTATTTTCAGGCTTTTTGTTACCAAGTTACCACCACGGACTGGTTTTGGAGTTCAGTCCAACCAGTTTTAGTTATTTGATGACTTGTGTTTTCTTGTGCCTAATCAATACAAAGGTAATACCGACTGTTCACTTGTTTGCTGTGAAAATGTGCTGCACACACGCAAATGGCACGGGCAGCTCCCTTCGCCTCTCCGTGCGCAGGAGCAGAAAGGCCTTGGGAACAGTGCGGGACATTGCTCAGGGCTCCATGTGCTTCCCCAAGGGACAGGCAGATGAACAGACATTGAACTGCATCTGTTATATTTCACACCCTGCAGTTCTGGCCACCTACGAGATTTTGAGTGCAGCAGCTGTTTAGGACAAAATTAACACCAATTGCAGCAGCCAACTTGGAGAGGGATTTGTGATTTCCTTTCATTCAGGCACAACAATGCTTTTGGGTCAGCCTCGTGACCAGAAGCCCATTGAGGCCAGTCCTTCCAGAGAGGGGAACAGCACTGGTAAAGAAAGCCTGAGCCAAGGGGTGAAGAGCTGCAGTCTTCCCACGCTGCTGTCTCATCTCCATCTTCCCATCCCCATCGCCGCCGCGGTGGTACAGCAGTGCTGACGTGGCAAAGGGCTGCAGACCTTCATACCTGGTGTCAGGGTAGGCAGGGAACAGCCCAGAGAGTCCATGGCAGAGCTGGCGAGCTGTACCCCAGGTCTGCGCTGCAGGCAGGTTGCCTTTGAAGGCTGCAGAGCTTAACCCCGCCTTTTCAGACTAGCTGGCCTCTACCAGACACGCATCTGCTGGTAACAGTGGTATGGAGAGGCAGAGGAGGAAAAACCTCACGTAAATTGCTGAGGATTGCAAAGCAGGTCCATCACGAAGGTGGAAAACACATACTCCAAATACTCTGCGCTCACCTTGCACAGCGCTCTGCCTTAGGGAAGGCAAATATCTTCCTGGTTAGTCTATAATAAGAAAGGAGGGATCAGAAGGTCCACTGGGCTACCAGGAGAAGACACAGCAAGCCTACAGCAGACTTGTACAACCACCCCACGTGGGCTCGTTGTAAAACACAAGCCACGAGGAATGATAACCGATGCCTCCGGGGAACAGCTCCTGCACACCCAAGTTGGGGTACACCACGCACTCTCAGCAGCAGCTTCTGTCTTACCAGCACACAGATGCAATGCTGCAAGCCTTTGGTCCCCTTTGCAGAAACTCCGAGTAGCTGGAGAAATCCAGCAGTGTGGATTTAAGTTGGCTCACTCTTTATTTTTTGCCCTTCAAGAAGCATTAAATTCAATTGTGCCACATGAAAAGAAATTCCAACTTTAACAGACGAAACAGTTCTTTCAGCAGCCGCCAGCTGCGCCTGCGGACAGGCGGGCTGGAGAGAGCCAGGAGTATCCCCTCCTCCCAGAATGCACAAAACTAGATGTGGGACCTCTCCAACAACCATTTTACTCCCCGGATCCAGTCTTGCTGTGCTGTGTGACTTGCTACCGAACATTTAGCTGGAGGGGATATACCTGGGGGGGGTGAGGCTTGCAGGGTGCCCCTGTGCGTGCCTGTTAGTGCTGCTGCACGCCTGGTTAGCATTGCTGTTCTGAGGAAGCAAAATTCCCCTCTTGTGGCTGTGCAGGGCTCGGTGTGATGCATTTTCCTGGCTGCTACCGAGAGAGGAGCCACAGCGGCCGCCCAGCAGATGGCAACAGCCCTGCGCAAGGTGCACAGCACCCCACAGCACCGCACAGCACCACCACCTGCCCCGCTGCCCCTGTGCCTCTCACCTGCAGGAGCTGCAGCTGCCCTATTTTGCAGATCTCAAAAAAGGCTGACCTACAACCTCGCTGGCCCAAAGCACGAGTTCCCGTGGCTAAAATCAGTATTTGTGCTATTTAGCGCATTCCCGGTCAGCCTTTACAGAGCACAGCCTTGCACTGGCGTTGCCTCTCCTCCAGCCCACCTGAGGTTACACGTCTCCATGCCCAATCCCAGTGTAACTCTGGCAGCAGACCACGTTTCTGTGGCTTGCTTTTGTTTTGAAAGAGTCAGCCTCCCCACTCTGCACTGCTCCAGTGGGCTCATCTGCCCCCAGCAGTCGGGGCAGAGCCCTTGTCCCAGGGCAAGCCACAGTGGCTATCAAGAAAGCCAAGTCCAAGTCCACCTTTCCCCCCCGCAGAGCACTGCGAACGCATCCACGTACCTCAGAACTGAGTCACGAGCTCCATGGGAGCTTGCAAGGGAGGCGAGGATAACTCCTACCTCCCAGCTTCTCAGCCGCAAAGCTGCGCTGGCCCAGCCTGGGGGGAAACAGGCGAGGACCCAGGTGCCTGGACAGACAGACTCCAAGCTCCCTTTACATAGCTTTTACAAAGCAAGGGAGCCAAAACCGCCGTCAGTATTTTTTGGTGAAGTTTCCCTCCAGAAGTAGAAAGCAGTAAGCTTGTCACCCAGCCACCCTGCAGCCACCGCACTTCCACCTCGGTCAGGGAGAAACACGCTACCCAGGGCTGCAGGCAGGTAACCCTGGTGAGGTGATGCTCTCCCTGCTCTGGAGCGGGTACAGGGGGTAAGATTCCTCTTGCACGTGTGACAGCGGAGCGTGAGGGATTGCGATGAGCCCCCTGCAAGCACAGCTGGGCGCACAAGAAGCCACGTGGCCGCAGGAACCCAGGCTCCTGAATTTCCAAGCCCCTGTGAGCCGCTGTCTCAGCAGAGCCATGCAACCAGAAATCCTCTTTGAAAACAGCTGGACAGACAGACCTGCCTGCTGGACAGACCTGGCAAGGTGCAACAAGAGCCAGCAGCTTCGTGCTGCATCAGGAGCCACGCTAGCGGCTGAACTGTGGGAGTATCTCACATGACCGAGGTCCCTGCGTGAAGTGTCGAAGTTCAGACCTCGCCCCCTTTGAGAGGCTTTTACACCCATACTGGAAGGTGCAAGTGTTGGTCCTTCTCTCTATAGAGCAAACACTTGCTGAAAGACACCACTGAGTGGGTACTCGGGGGTTTGCACAGATGTTCAGCTCGCTCTGAGGACAGCCACCAGAAGAGGGGATGAGTCACCGAGAAGGGCAACCTTATTAAGAAAGAGAAGACATTTTCATTTAGACTGCTTGAAGCACTTGTTTACACTTGTCTGGACAAACATTTAGGAGAAAAGCCCTCTGTCAAGGCCCCAACACTTGTAAGAGCCAAGCACTCAAGCCGCTGTGATTCCGTGCTGTTCAGGAGGGACCACAGTCGATGGTCCCAAGCCGGTACCCACAATCACTCCCAGTACCACGGCGCAGCAAGCGCAGCACCGCTCCTTCAGCTCACCTTCCAGACATCCTCCGGTGTGACACGAGAGGAGGAAAGCCAGCTGTGCTCCTTCACCCCACGGCCCTGCCAAAGCACACGGGGCTCAGCCGGTGCCTGAAGCCCATCAGCTGCATTTTGGGGGCCCAGAAAGAAGCCGTCGCGTTCAGCTGCCCTCTGGTCCCACGTGGCAGCAAGTTGCAGAGCTGCGTGCTCGCTGTGCACCAGCTCCCCGGTCTGAAACGGGGATGCCTGAGAATACAAACTGCTTTTTGGTGGTGTGGGAGGTCTACTCGGAGGAAAGGCAACGTCTTCACTTTTGGAAGGGTGCTTTTTGCCCCTCTCTTCTCTTCCAGCTGAATCCAAGCAAGATGGAATACATATTGGGAAAGGCTATTTATTCTGGTTTTTGTCTTAATGATTTCCAGAGCAGGTGCCTGCTGCACCTAACGAAGAAGGGCCTGCCGGAGCCCTCCCACCAGCAGACAGCTCTGCCAGGCAGGGCAGCACCGTGCTCCGGTGAAAACACACTCATTCGCTGCTCCCAGCAGGTTGCTTTGTGCGACGGCTTCTCTCACCGCCCCCCATCCCTGAACCAGCTCAAGCTTTCCAAGGTACCGCACTACAGGACATGTGGCATCAAACACGCGTTGGGAGCTCGCAGCTCAGCTAAACAAGAACAAAAAAACACATGCCCCAAGACGCCAATTTATTTTTACACCCGCAACACTGAGCGGTATTTCTCGATCATGTTCTCATTTGCTGAACCTCTACAAAATCCTTGCAGGCTGGAAATTTTATTTCGAATCATGTATCCAAGACAACAAGGGTAATTCTTCCCTGGCATATTAAATGTAGACACCGAGAGAGCTTGGATCTTTGGACGATTACCCTGAATTCAGTATAAGAATCCATTTACATCTTTCTGAAAAGGAGATTTCAGGACTCGTCACCTTTTTCCTTTGGGTCACCTTGTCGTTTCAAGGAAACGATGGCCCAGCAGCAGAAGTATTTCATCCCAGCGGGGAACACACCCGGCTTGTTGGTATTCCTGCCCAGAATAGCTTGCAGCGCTGACAGAGCTCATCTATGTTAAATTAGCCCTTAGAAAACATCCCTGCTCTGAATCTCAGAGAAGATTGTCCCTTGATGCGGGTCTGAGGAGCAAAAAGCAAAAGCCCTTGCCTGCACGAGCACTGCGACGCAGACTGTCACAGCCTCTCAACCGCTCAGTCCAGCGGTTAAAAAGCACATTTGTGACCTTGTACCAGATAGAGAAGGAATATGAAAACCCACCTCCCTTCCTGTCGCCCTTCCACCCAGCTATTACTGGCTTTTGTAACTATCTTTCAAAAAGGAAAAATAATCCAATATTCAAGAGGCCTTTGAAAGCCTTCTAGGGGAGGAACCCAGCTCTTCAGGCTGTGTTCATCCGAGCAGCCCCAAGGGAACTCGGGACTTGCTCAGGGTGACAATGCAAGTCTGTTGACTTGATCGAGAATGGGAGCAAGCAAACTGGCTCCAGAGAAAACCCACGCTTGACTGGGAAATGGGATGATGAGCTGGTCGACTGTCAAGCATTAAGTTGTCAAAGCGAGAGCTTCTAGCCATCTTAAGTGATGGACCCATGCTTCTCACTAATGTGGGGCCAAGTAGTTGCCCGACACCCAGTTTATCATTAGGAAACTCAAGACTAGTTTGAGCCTTTTATCAATAAGTCACAAGGCCAGAATAACATATTACAGACTATACAGAGCAAAGGCAGATACATTTGCATGCAAATATAAAGGAGGCTGGGAGTCCCTTTGCAAGTGACAATTTGTGTGATAAAAACATCCAGGCTACCAAGACACAAGGGTCAAAAACCTGAAGAGGAGAAGCAGAAGGAAGCTATTCAGTCCCCACATGGGACTAGGGAGCCAGCTGGCCCTTTGCTCTGGAGGCACCTGCAGCGCCTTCTGCTCCAGGCTGGAAGGCAGAGAGCAGGAACGGAGGAAGCCTACCACAGCAAGCCCAAAAGCCCATCAACACAGAAAACAGGTCACTGTAGCAGCAGCCTCTTTTCTAGCTGGGGAGAGCAGACACAGGACATCACTGCAATACGCTCCTGTGCTACGGAATACAAGAGAACGCAGGGATGGAGGCTGTAACTTTAACAAAAGGAAAAAACCATGCCAGATAAGCATCCTTGATCAAGCCCAGGAATAGAGAGAAAAATCTACGTTTTTGTCTTTTGCTCTGCCTTTTACTGGCCAAACAGCACCGAGTACCAATGTCCGACCACTCTGCTGTGCCTCCCAGGTAGGCTCCTGGCTGGTACATCTCAAAATCAGGCTCAGGTTCTCCAGTCTCAGACATTCCAGCAATAAGACAAGCACAACAGCAGCAGGCACCCTTCCTGCACTGCTAGCGTTTCACCGCAAAAAGCATCTCCCTGTTTCACCAGGGCACCATGCTCTGGCAATTCTGCAAGCTAAGACAGCACTAGCTGTGGATTTTTGCTTGAACACCATTTTTAACTTGAACAGCACCAAATGCCTGCTGCAAATTCTCTGGGCCAGTCACCTGCAGATTAAAGGATTCGCCTTCACTACATGTTAAGCATCCCTGAGCCCTCTCGCAGCAAATGCTCTTCTCCCCCAGCCAAACCCTCCCTGCTCAAGTCTCACACTGTATCCAGCTGACGTTTGCGGGAGGTTACAGCGCTCATACTTGCCTCAAACGTGACAAAGTCATCAAACTCATCAGGACAGGCCGGGGCTTCCTCCTCAGGGGTATATCCCATATCATACAACTGGCTGTCAGGATCTGCAAAGCAAAGTGAAAAAAGAAAGAGAATCACCAAAAGGAAACCCGTACCCTCAAGCGAAGGACAGCGTTGGGAGACACGATGGCAGCAGGACAGGAACTTCCTTTTGCAAGCACCGGTGCCTCCAGCTTTCAGAAAGGATCTCTGCTTCCAGGCATCCCACCACCACCTCAGGTGGAAGGCAACTGGGACGGCTGCTCCTTGGCAGAGGTCCTACGAGGCCCCTTGCTGCTCCGACGGGGCTAGCACTTGGATTCATCCCTACCCTGCCATGGTCTCCATTCCTTTTCCTGGTTTCTTCCCTATCTCCGTTTCCTACATCCTCTTATTCTTTTCCCAGAAGGCTTTAATCCTGCTGTGGGCAGGGAATACATTAGATCTATGTGTGACAGCCAACTACCATGGGAACCGCAGAGAAAGCAGGCTGCACCGAAGCTTTTATCATCTACTGCTCCTCCCTTGGCCAGCCACATCAGGAGCCATCCTCACAGGCGGACAGGAAAATAGGAGGTTTTCAACAAGATTTCTTAAAAGAAGGAAAAAAAAAAAAAAGAAATTACTCCTCTCACCCCCAAACACCCATCTGCAGCAGAGCGGAGCGGCATTTCTCTGAGCCCTTCAACCGAGGAAGGGAGCGTAAATTCTCTGTGCTCCCTCAAGCAACAGCTAATGCCTGATCCAGCACACGACCTAGATCACAGGCTGGAAACACCAAATCAAGATCAGATGCTGCAGTCCCAAAATAAATAGCAGGCTCAAACCTACATGCCTTGGAGCTGCAAACGTTGTGGCACTACGTTTGTCTGATGTCGATAAACTTGGCCGGGCAGAGGGAGTCATTATGTCAGCGCTCCTAGGAAAGCTCGGCAACCGCCCGGCTTTGGGGAGGGACAGGCTTTCCTTCACGGCTGCTCAAGGCAGACGATGAGAGTAGAGCTACAAAGCAGGGTGTGCTTTCTGTGTCCTTCAGAGGCTGGTGGCTTCCCAGCAGGCTGGCGGCACAGCCAATTCTAACAGCTCCCAGGCTCGCGTCCAAGCTGAAGGGGCACGTAAGTCGCACGACGTTTTGCCGCAGCCAAGCGGCACAGCCACCCCGACGGGATCATACGCAGCCTCCCTCAGAACGTATATTCCCTATACAGTCACAGCCAGAGCTCCCGCTTTGGGTCCATCTCCAGATATCAAGAAAGGCCATTTTTCATTATGGGATCTGTACATCTAGCACAAAGTCAAGGGATTAGGGCACAGGACAGAGTAAGGAGCCAGGCTTGCAGCAACACCCCTCCCAGCCAAACACCCTCCCCAGTGCCTCTGTCAGCTGAATGCGAGTTAAATGCAAAGAGAGTCAGGGCCCAGGAGACACAGAAGCCACCAACCTGATGGGTACCGGCAGCCCACGGGGGCAGGAGAAGCTGAGCACGTAGCACCAAGCAACAAGCCCTCCCCTAACGCGCGTCTGGGGCTCCCAGGGGTTAGACTGTAAATCAAACCCA
Source organism: Ibycter americanus (assembly GCA_035590275.1). Taxonomy (NCBI): domain Eukaryota; kingdom Metazoa; phylum Chordata; class Aves; order Falconiformes; family Falconidae; genus Ibycter; species Ibycter americanus. The sequence goes on from JAVJGI010000050.1 coordinate 37,638,746, forward strand.
GGAATAAGCCAAATTGCTTTTCCAGAAACCAGCACACGATGCTGTGCTCTACAGTAAGCACACGGCAGGGTCACGGCTTCAGCAGATGACAGGTGCTCTTGTTCACAATTTATGAGTTCAATATCCCCGCTGCTCTCCCCGCACCCGGCGGCAGTGCTGCTATGAGCGGTGCTTCCAGCTGCTGGGGCTCCTGCGTGGAACCCCGGGCAAGGCAGCGAGAGAGGCAGATGAACACGCTGCTGCCTGAGCACGCTGCTCAAGGCAAGGCAGCCTCAGGCCACCTCCTACTCTAATGAATGGGTTTAGCACTGAAGTAGCTTACGACCGTATTCTCCCTCTCCTCAAATGTTACCTTGTCCCCACTCGCACAGTTCTACCCATGGGTCTGAGCCTACAAGCAGGAGGAGTTTTCCCATTAGTTATCCCTGTTGCTGTTCTGGGATTTGAGAGCCTCCTTGCTGACAGCAGGGAGGACCGAGGGGATGGGGACAGGGACCTAAAGCCATGGGAGGACCTAAGAGTAGGTGTCACCAAGAGGAGCCTCTGCCCACTTCTGGGAAAACCAAACAGTGCTCCTGAAAGGCAACCCATGTCACTTCATCAAACAGAGGGGACAGCCAGCCACATCCCTGGCCAAGTACGGACTGCAGCAGGCAGGCAATGGCCACCTCCAGAGAGGTAGCTGCGATGTGCACAGGAGCATCCAAAGAGCCAGATCAGCTCACCGCGACACAGGCTGCAGGCACAGCGCCCTGGTCCCATGCCCAGCCAGGGCTCTGCCCTGTGGCATGTCCCACCCAGCATGAGCCCTGGTGACAGCTCTGCTCCCCGCAGCTTCCGAGCATGCCCTGGCGCAGCACGAATGCTTCATCTGCAGCACATCCGAATCCCCGAGCCGACCGCAGCAGGACTCCAGTCAAACGGCTGGGTGCTGGGCAGCTCCTAGTGCTTCCAGCTGCCCGATCTTACAGCTCTGCTGGGCACAGCTGGGCAACCCAGCCAGCCTTACTGGTGGTCACCCTGCAAGGCCAACCCCGGCGCTCCTGGTGGCACCCTGCAGCAGCCCTGGGAACCGCAGGGTGCCCCAAAGGCAGCGGAGCCAGGCATGGGCTGCTTATTCCCATATCATTTCTCTTCCTCCCCCTCCAAGTAGACACACAAAAGCTTCCTGCTTTCCTACAGATAAAGATACTTATTCTGCTCATTCCTTGCAAAAGAGACTTGGAAAGGGAGGATTTACAGCCAAGTGAAGGCTTCCAGCTCCCTTCGGAAGCAGGGGTATAAAGCATGGGCAGACAACGCACAAACAGCTCCCTGACACCAGCTGCCTCCTGTACAGCTCTTGCCCAAACCAAGTGCTCCTGGAGCCTTCCCGGCCCTTTGGGGGCTTCTTAGCACAGGGGCAAACAGGCGACTGGTTGCTCCACCTGCCTGCAGAGCACCTAGCCCAAAGAGCGGGTCTCTGCGCAGGCAGGGTTTATTTTTACAGCAAGCTCTACTGTAAAAAGCAAAGACCATTTGAGAGGTCACCTGCACCCTTGGTGGTGGCCCGGCCAGCAGAAGCCATGCCCAGGAGACAGCACTCCACGTTTCCACCTCCCCACGCTCCACGTCAGAGAGCAAAGAAAAACACCACCACAGACAAAGGTTGACTTTTCTGCTCGATTCATTCCCTCCCCCTCCAAAAAAGCCATATGGTGCTTTGTGTATAGGGAGAGTTGCCATGGAGAGCCTGCCTGCAAGCCTTCCAGCACAATAGGCTGCGTTAAGCTTTCACATTCCTGTCCAAAAGAGCCAAAAAACCCAAGAGACCTTTGCTGCTGGACTGGCATTCCCCCTGTGAAGAGCACCATCCTCCAGGTGCAGAAAGAGGTGTGTGGCGAGAGCTGGAGGGCTCCACCAGCTGTCTTCCCTCACCGCACCATCACAGGTGCAGGATGGCCATGGGCCACCAGCCCTGCTCCAGCGGCACGCAGTGAGCACAAACGCTCAGATTCCCTCTGCTCTCCCCCTTGGACCTCAAAGCCAAATCCCAACTGACACCTACTCTCCTTCACATCGCCTACTCCGTGCCCCACAAAGCATACTTCCACCTCTTACACCCATCCTTGGTTTCATTTGACCTCTTTCCTTCCTCTTCTTCTGAGAGTCGATGTGCTCAGCGCCCCTGGAATCACCTCTTTCCAAAACTGCTTAAAACCACAGCTCCAGCTCAGAGATGTGGATGTCATTAGGGACTGCTTTTCCTCCTTGCCCAGCTTCTCCTGTGGTTTCAGCTCTACCCGTCACTCCCACTTGCTAGTCCCGTTACATCCACACATGGCCAAAAATCTCAAAGCTAAAAATCAGGCTTCAAGAGACCCTCTGGGGAGCCTTACTATTCAACAATCTCCCTGCAAAGAGGCTACAAGCTTTATACTAGGTCTTTTTCCCAAATTAATTGCACTAATTTATTTGTCTGGAACATGTGGGCAGGGTACCAGGCATCTGGATAAAGCTTTAATTGAACTAGTGCGGCAGCACTGTTTTACCAGGGTAATGTGGCTGATGTAGAATTTACAGAATTGATTGTAACCAGTAAGACTGGGCATATATACTATATCATCCAGTGCAGATATGGTGGATTTAGGGGGAAAAAAAAGTAACGTTAAAAGCAAATTAAGTCTACCACGAGGCACTTGCAGTATCCTTTTGACATCTTTCCCTATCCCTGCCTTGAAGCTTCCCGTTGCCCAGCGTGTGCTCGTTCCAGCCCTGCTGTACCACCACCTTCCAAGCTCACCGCATCAACTGCGCCACTCACTTGGGAGAGCTGCTGTCATACAAATTTGGCCCCAAGTCCAGCTCTGACCAGCCAGCCACAGCACTCCCTTTCCTCCTACACGTGATGTTACACACCCTGCGTAACACCAGGGGGGCTGGGAAGGAATTAGCTCGAATTAGGAATAAACAGGAGCGAGTTAGGGGTGTGCATGCACCTGCAGGGCTATGATGTTACTGGCATCAGCATGTGACGCTGTCCCGCGCCCCATCCTTGTCTCTAACCTGCAGACACTGATCTGACGGACGGGCCGCTCGGCAG
>JAVJGI010000050.1:37642435-37671834 GCA_035590275.1 Ibycter americanus
TCCAGCCCTCTGAAGACAGGCTGAGAGCTGGGGTGGTTCAGCCCGGAGGAGAGACGGCTCCGGGGAGACCTTACAGCACCTGCCAGTGCCTAAAGGGGCTGACAGGAAAGCTGGGGAGGGGCTTCTTACAAGGGTCTGTAGGGATAGGGCAAGGGGGAAGGGCTTTAAGCTAACAGAGGGCAGATTTAGATTAGATATTAGGAAGAAATTCTTCACTGTGAGAGTGGCGAGGCACTGGCACAGGCTGCCCAGAGCAGCTGTGGGTGCCCCATCCCTGGCATGTTCAAGGCCAGGTGGGACAGAGTTTGGAGCCACCTGGTCTGTGGAAGGTGTCCCTGCCCGTGGCAGGGGGCTGGAATTAGATGATCTTGAAGGTCCCTTCCATCCCAAACCATTCTACAATTCTATGATTTTCTGTGTTCCCCAGTGCTGCCCTGTTTCTTGCTGGCTTGTGCCTCTGCACTAAATCCTGCAATTTCCCCTCTGTTCTTCAGATGTCCTCATTCCTCCCAGCATTTAAAAAAAAAAAAAAAAAAAAAAATCATTGTCCAAACACGCTGCGTAAAGCTTCTGACAAGGACCGCCTCTGTGCAAACACATCTGTGTGCTCTCCCACTGATGGAGTATTTCTCCTGGACGTACGGCACACATGCAGCTAGAGAACAAGCAGGACAGGTCCTGGGCTCTTTGTGGGGGTGAATGTGTGCTGAGCTCACACAGCGGCCAGAGGTGCACCCTTTGCCTTCTCATCGTGCAGACGGGAGAATCGCTGTACTCCAAAAGGGCTCGGGTGTGCAATAGTAACCTGGGATTTTCAAGGCACACAACAGAGCGCAGAGCCACAGCACCAGAAGTCCCGGGGTACAGAAGGCTCCTGAAATAGATTCTAAAAACTGCTTTCAGAAGACAGGATTTCAGTGAAAAGGCACCTTGAGTGAAGAGCTGTGGGTACAGTAGTGACACACAGGTCAGAAACAGAGCCAGTTTTATCGGCTTCATATAGGAATGACCTAGAAAAACAGAGCCTTTCAGAAGTATTTAAGTCATCTGCCAACACACACTGTACATACTGCTGCAAGCCACAGAGCCACAAACTCGAAGTGATTCAAACAGTATGGATTATGTGCAGCTAACAGACCCGAATTATTCAACGCAGGAATAAGGCTAGGAACCTGCACGACCGGCACAAAACAAAACAGACCCAAAAAGGCACGATGAAGTTATGGCTGGCTTAAGAGAAGACAACTGATATAAACTGAACTGCCTTACCGGGCATGCTGCTTGAAAACAAGATGGCAAAAAAGACACACAGCTAGGTATTAAGGAGTTACAGGCTCATTTAGGAGGATCTTGCATCCAGAGCAAAGAGACACCAGGGGAAACCACTGTCTGCTATTTCCAGAGCCAGCTCAGGGTCCTGTGCTTTCACCGAAGCTCAGGCACCCACGTGGTGTTAGCTCCTGTAGGATAAAGCTAGCAGCCATCCAGCCATCCACCCTTTTGCTTTCCGTAAGTGATCCAGGAGTATGTTTATAATTGGATGCTCACATACAAAGTGGCAGCGCCGATCAGCGCTGGGAAGAGCAGCTTTCCGCTGTCTGCTTTTCCTGTAGCTCAACCTGCTGACTCCTCCAGAAACGAGACAACGGGCCAGGAACACTTACTGAAGACTGTAATTTTACAACTAAAAATTACACAACTGAATAACTGAGTGGCAAGCTCGGGCTCCCAGGAAGGCAGTGTCAGAATTAAGGTTGCTTACACAACCCTCATCCCAGCAGCCCCTCTCGGCTAACGCGCTTTAGCAGTCCTTTGCTTCCTGCGTATCATTGCTCATCGATTGGTACTTATCGCATATTCCTTTTGATCCTCTTCATACAGCGCAGGCCCTCGAGCTTTGTTTAGGCATATCATCTAAAGACATAATAAAAAGAATTAACCTCACAGTATCCAAGTACTTCGGAAGCACAAACCTAGCTGCCTTCACTTTGTCTCAGAGCCAGGTGAGCATTGCTGCCTCCACCGCAGCGATGGACCAGAGACAGGGAGCCATGGCTAATAACACACGTGGGATTTGGTACTAAGTTTAACATATAGGTCCTTGGTTTTAATTCTCAGCAATCTGAGCTGTCTTTTCAGTGTGTGCTAGTCATCACGACCACCTCAAATTCCTCTAGACTTATGTCAGTCTGGAACAAAGCATCTCTACCGGAGGTGTGGAAAATGAGGAGCAGGCTTGTGGCCACCAGCAAGTGGTTCAGAGCCACTTCGTGATGTACCAGCAGAAACTGCCAAGAGACTGAGCCTCCAAAATAGCACAAGCTGCCCTGGTGAGGAGACCTCCTGAAGGATGTCCTCCAACTCCTTCACTCTAGCTTCTACTTTCAATAACTCTTTATTTCAGGAAACCAAGCTGGATTTTGCAGCCAACAGCTTTATTCCCTGTTCTGTGAAGCCACTGAGGCAGGACCTCTTGAAACAACAGAGCATCCTAACTTAGCTTCCTAGAGCACACTCAGTTTAGACACCACCTTTGGGACATCCAGCAGCTGGTTTCTTGTCAAGCATTTGATTACACTGAAGCAGCAGCTCTTCTAGATGCTCCACAGCTGCAAGAGGGGACAGCAGCCCTTCGCTGCATCCTGTGAATCTCTCATCGGTGAATTCAGCACCGGTCACCTCGTTAGCGGGAGTCTTTCCTATCTGAAGGAGAAACGAGCTGCCTAGCGGCTAGGCAGACTTACAGTCTGACTCCATGCACTTGGAAAAGATGATCATCAAGGAGAAAGACATCTGAGGGACACATGCACCGACCCAGGAGGAGACACTGCTCGCTACGGGCAGAACGGGATTGAGGTGAAGGAGCGAGCCGTGGTTCCCCAGAACACCAGGAAAAGGTTTCTCCCAGTGCAGGGATGCCCAGCGGAGCCAGCCCGCCTGCTGCCCGCCCGGTACAGCCCAACCCAGTAGCTTTGCAATTAGGACCAATTTCCCAGCAAAGCCACATCACACGCAGCCTCTCGTGTCTAAGAGCGAGACCAGGAAACACTCAGAAGAAACGAGCTTTTGCCACATCAATCTGTCAAGGCGTCACAAGGATACACTCACCGCACAGTCACAAGCCTCCGGGCCGTGACAGAGCCGAGCACAGCTCTTGGAGGAGCAGAAGTCACAGGTGAGTAATTAGCCCTTCATTAGCAACACCAGATTGACTGGATTCCTAACGAGAAGTGTTCTGACAGCTCCGGCTTGCCTGCTGGTGCAGCGGCAGGATGATGGGCTACTTACTTTCCTTTACCTAAGCCCAGGGAGCCAACCCTCCCTGAGCTGTGGCCAGACGTCGCTGGTGAGGATGAAGGCGGCATTCCCCAGCTTCCTGGGTTGAGCCCAGCGTTAATAATCCCTCGCTCCGGAGCTAACATCCGAACCTGAGCTATCAAAACAGGCAGGACCGAAACCGCCGCCACCCCATCTGGAGCCAGCCGCCCAGCCCAGCCTCCTCCCACGCACTCCCCAAACCGCAGCCAGCCCAGCCTCCCAGAAGCATTAGCAGCGGCAGATGTGGAAGGAAACAGCACGCTCCCGACGCAGAAAATAAGACTTATGATGGAGAAATACTGAGACAGCAGATGGATGATGAGAAATGTCTGTTTTCTAACAGAAGTTGCCTTTGTTTTCTTTTTAGTCATCATCTCCGTAGAAGATAGAGTGTGCTAAGCATCACTCCAAGGCTCTAATAAAACACCGCTCTATTTTTATACCGACCATCTCCCCAAGAAAACAGGTAGTTCCTGCAGAGCTTTTTCTTCTCCTTTGCCAGAGAAATTAGTTTTCTTTTGGGCATCAGACTTAGGCCTTTCACTTGCAATTTAAACTCACCCCAGCTTGCCTTTATCAGGCTTGGGTTATAGTCTGAGTGAGCAGCCACCACCAGTTTGTTTTAAATCACCAGGACACACAGAATTAATTCCTTCCACTGTGTAATTTGCAAGAGATCTGGCTACACAGAGCAGTGCTTTTCTCTCACGAGGAACTGTGCATGAATGGCAGCACTTTGGGCATGTAACCACAGCTCAGCTGGGCACGGTGCGTCAGGAGCAGCTTTGCAGCGCTGTGAACTGGATTTCCCTCGGACTGCACGTGCGTTTTGGACCTGCAACCTGTTACACTCCACGGCAGTGACCAGACACAGCAAGATTTCTCTGGCATACGCTTCAAAATATTCATAAAGAAGGAATTCGCAAAACGGGAGAGATGCTCGTGCCAATCTCCCGTTCCCCGGGACCCCGAGGGCTGTCGAGTCTTAGCAGCAGTTTTACGGCAGCACGTTTGAGTAATCCCCCACCATTCTCATCCCAGAGCTGCGAGGAGGCCTACGGACACAGTTTCTCCAACACTTCTGTGCTTCTCCCGAAAGTAGGTCAATGCAGTATGTCATCTGCCAGGCTGTTTTTGGGAAGACGTGCTCCCTGCTCAGGCATGGCGCACACTGAGCCGGCCGGCCTCGTCCCTGACGTAACCCTTCACCCAGCTGCCAAGTTCAAAAAATTAATAAAACACAATGTTTCCGTAAATTAAAAAAAAAAAAAAAAAAGAGAGAGAGAGAAGAAGAAAAAAAAGAGAAATGCAAACCAAAAAAGCCACAGTGAGCCAGAAGTGTCCCCCCCGCCACCTCATCAGCCTCCGAGTCCTTTCCCTAGCATGTTATAGCAAAAACAAATAGTGACTTAAAAGAGCTCGAGGGTGATGTGAGCTGTGTGGTTCTGCTCCCTGCTGCTCCAGAGCTCCGCAGCGGGACAGGTTCCACAGCTGAGGAGCATCTCCTAGCTCCCCGCCGCCCCAGTCACTGCTCCCGCTTTGAAGGGGAGCAAGCAGTTACCCCCATTCATCCAAATCTCCCTGCTTACGCTAATGCGGGGAAAGTCTGTAGTCAGAGTTAACCTTGCGGAGTCCTGGCAGCTGCACAGCTGGAGATAAATAGTTTTGCAGGAAGCGTTTTTGTTCCCGGTTTTGCTTTCAAGAAGTAAATATCCCTCCTCTCAGTTGAGCCAGTTTGGAGTTATCCCTTCCAGCATGAAAGGATTCCAAAACAGAGGATAAGTGTGTGCACTGGGAACGCCAAGCACTGACCTCCCATCTCCCCGCTGCCCCGCAGCAGCTGCAGGCAAGCTGAGCAGCATCCTCACCCACCAGCCACCCAGCCTGTGCTTCGCCCGGTGGCACCAGCACAGGAGCCACGGCCGGGGTACAGGTGGCTGTTATAAACAAGCGTGGAGAACAAAGCTACATCTGCAAAGGTGTCCAAGTGGTACAGCTGTCTCCTTGTTTCAAGAGGTGCGATAACAAAGGATTTGACCACAGGCACCCGAGAGGCTGGGCTAGCAGCTGTGCATGCTGTGCAGCATTTTGGGGCTCCTGGGAGCAGATGACCAAGTTTTCTTCTCCAGTGACATAGTGTGATGCGGGCTGGAGGAAGAGATCAAACACCCCAGTGCCACCTGCGCTGAGGCTTTCCCCTGTGCCCTCCCCTCACCCAGGAACAGCCTCTAGGGATGATAGTTGGACTGGACTCACATCTGCTCAGCTCTTCATCTGTTTGTGCCATCATGCAGAGGACCTCCATCCCAGCCTCACTCCCCTCATGCCCCAAGCACCAGCCTTTCACAGGAGCATGCCTCTGTGCCTCCAGGTACACCTGACCCCCTCCTGTTAGAGATGCTTCTGAAGGAGAGGGACGGGGAGAGTGCTCAGGCCATTCTGACCACAGGATACCACCAAAGCAGCTCACCTCCATCACAGACTAACACCTACACTCCTAATTCCCCATCCCCTGCGAGCAGGGAGCGTTACATAGGCTCAACCGACAACCCTCACAGCCAGTGGTTTCCAAGACAAGTCTTTAAGTAGCACTGTATCAAGAAAAAAAAAAACCCAAGTTCAGCACTTCCAAGAAAGGCTTGGCTGCTTCTATCCCTAGCAGAAGGGGTCACAGATGACAAGCATGTGGACTCCCAGCTTAACAAGCACAGTCATGGTGCTACAAGCATCCCTCTGCACTACAGGGATGAGCAGGACTCGGAGCTACAGAGAACAGCACTACAAAGAACAGTGGGGGGATCCCCCCCTCCCCCCTGCCAAGCATACATACAAATGTTAAAACCACATTTAAGTCTTCACTCCTTCCAGGGGCAGAATTAACACTCATCTTCATAAACTCTTTATCCTAACAAGCAGTACATAGATAGTACATATACATACACACACACATATGCGCATGCCAGAGCAGAGCAAGATGCAATGCAAAAAAATGCAGAAGACACATTCAGAGCAATTTCCATTTTATTCTTGCTCATGAATCAATCTTGATTTCCCATTCATGGCAGCTCCTGTTCCCTGAACAACAGCTGTACACAAAGAGGCATCTGTCCTACCTTCAGCCATCGAAAGAGCTGTCTCCCTAATCGGTGATGGTTTAGCCAGGGTTAGGAACAGGCAAGATCAGCAGGAAAGTCTTCACTGCAGCAATGCTGCATGAATAGAGAGATCAGCAGATCTGATGAGAAGATAGAAAGTGCTCATACCATTGCCAGAAACTCACAGAGTTTAGTCAAACGTGCACACAAGCTCTCCTTCCATCTGCTAAGCTTCAGTGAAGACTTTCCTTTTAAAAAGAAAATGCTTTGAATATTAAATTTGGCCTGGGTATCCCCACTGAGAAAGCGTGCTTAGATGTCAGCAGTAGCCTGTTGCAAGTACTACCATATTTCCAGCATCAGTCTGGAAGAAAGACCACTGAAGATGCACAAAAACACAGCCTCAGAAATTATTACTGGATTGGGAGTGTGTAAGGGAGTGCAAGGAAAGCTTTCATTTTGCGTAGCAAAAGCCATCTGCAATGCAGATCCTACAGAGGGGAAAAAAAAAAAACCTACACACAAACCCAACAGTGGTTTACATTACCAGATGGAGCCAAATACCCAACACGTTCTGCACCTTCAAACGCTCTGCAGAGCCAGAGCGGATCCGTATCACCAGGGTAGCAGCCAGCCTGGCTCTCCAGAAATTAATTCAGAGCCACCACATGCTATGTAACGGACTTACACAAGCACTAAGTGGTTCACGGGCATGATCTCAGAGATGGCCTCTAAGCACGATCAGATCCAGAGGCATCTCCGAGACCACACCGGCTCGGCAAGCAAGCAGCGCGGGCGCGGGGAACGCTGCTGCTCCCCTTGCAGCAAGGCTGCAGAGCGCAACCTGCATGGAGGGCGAGCAACGCAGGGGTAGTTACTCAGACCTGGTTTTAAGATCTGATGTGCAGTTTCCTCTCTTGGCTGTAAGCTTTTAAGATGTAATGCTCAAAGCCTTCACCCAGGGGGAGGGCTGGATATGTGCTTTTCTTTCAGGAAATTCCCAAATTGGCATTCAGCTACCAGGAACAGACCAACCATTTCGGGATATGAAATGCCAGCTGCAGAAACTGCAGTCCCTACTCCAAGGATACACCCACTGAAACCCTCCCAGGGCTGCTCTCAGGAACAGAGCGATGCAGCCCCACAAAGACTCCCACCGATTACGCGTTCATGCTGCTGCCAGTTCCAATTAGCAACGGCATGGCGCTTTTACACAGGCTCTTTGCAGCAGCCTGCCTGCACGCTGCCAAAGCAAGCCAGCCAGCCCAGCCCAAGCCCTGACTGCTGGCCAGCCTTTTATTTGCTATTCAACACCCTGCCCTGCACCCGCCCCAGCCCTGCCTCGCTCCGCACTTTTCCCTTTGGAAACCTATCAAATGCCTTTGGTAAGCCGAACACACTCCTCCTGCTAAATGCCTCTTACTCAACCCCACCGGGGTACATCCACTGAGCTGTGCCTCGTCTGCTCGGCACAGCCGCCGGCTCCTGATCCTGGCACTGCCAGGGGTCCCCCCCCGTCTTGCCCCCCCTGCCTCCTGCCAGCGCCCTGCTGTCCCCACAAGCAGGAACTCAGTTATAGCTTCCAGGTTTGGGTGTTGGCTCTGGAGCTGGATTTTCCATCTTCCCAAATCCAAAGAGCTTTTAGTTGAAGCATTTGAAAAAAAGATTTGACTATTTCCATCCTCAGGCCCTCCCCTGAGCTCACGAACACATCTATTTCTCAGTGGATGCACTGTCCGCCCTCGATGCACAGGGGCCCCTTTGTTCAGGGACCAGAAGCCAAGGCAGAAGGGACGGACGAAGCTGTCAGCTCCAAGAACGCACCTTCCCCTGCCTGCCACAGTGGTTATTTGAACTGACACCACCAGCAGTCTCGCTGCGTGCAGGGGGGTACCTGCAGAGCCCATTCCCGAAGGGCTTTTCTTTGGAAGACAGATGTTACAGATGCTTCAGCTCAGAGCATGTGTGTGAATTACACGACTTATTACTGCTTTTGTGTTGGGCTGCTACAAAGAGGAGAAATTAAATGTGTCCTATTGGAGGCTGAGAGGCCTCTAGAAAAAACAGGTGTCTGAAGCTTACAAGGTTTTTAAATATCTGACAAAGGAAGGAATCTGCTTGCGAGCACAGCTCTTGTTGTTTGTTTGCACCCAGCTGTGGCTGACACTACCCATACTTTGAGTTTGCCAACTAACGCCCCCCCTCCAGCAGTTCCCGCATCCAACATGCGGCAAACTGGAGATGCTCTTTGGTCCACGCACCTTGGCTTCCACTTACAGACAGCATCTCACCACCCCCATCCCGCGGTCAGCTCCTCGCCGTACAAATAGACAGACATCTCTCTCCTAAGCCTTCCCTAAGTGGCTTGCGTACTGTCCCTCGTACCTGTTTCTCTCGGAGAAGAGCCCCCGTGAACCATAGCTGCTAAACATGATGAACGCAGCAGTCACGCTGGCTGCCTCCTCATTTCTTTTTCCCTGCAGACTAGAAAGATGTCCCATTGGATCTCACTGATGGTAGCCAAGTGCACCAGGTTTTCCTCTGGATGTGGATTCCCCAGGCATTACACACATTACCTGGCTTCTTCAAGCACGCTCTGTAACAGCCTCCTCTTTCACATCACTATCATTACTCCCTCTCACTATCATTACTCCCTCCACTACATTATCAGCTTGACAAGTTTTACAATGCGGAGCCATAAAATTCCACTTTTCAGAGTTATTTACCAGCCCTGACTTGCCGCCAGCATCTGTTTCACAGTCTCCCCCTCTGCTTTGCCGGTTACGTGTTGCAGGACTGGCCGGCTGTCCAGGCACCATTCACACAGACTTTAAAAGCAGGCAAACCGCAGGCTTCGCGGAGCAGGGGGAGGACAAGGCTGTCCCACCCAGCAGCCACGCCACCTCATGAGCGGGAAGGTTGTGAGGAGCTGAGTCTGTCCCAGCAGCATCTCTGAGCCTGCCTCCCGTGCCCGGGCAGTGCCCCGCGCTCCCCGTGCCAGCCTGCTCCTGACAAACGCCTTGCAGCTGGGCTTGAGAACTGAGCCCAACGCCCAAGAGCCACAGGTTCACCTCCTCCCGCAGAGGGGAGACCCCGGGGGGCCCTCCAGACTCCACCACCCAGAGCACTCTAATGGCAATCACATATACATGCAGCAGGCATAGATACGTATATGAGGACCACATCTTCCTATCAAGTCTTCTTTTTGGGAAGGGCAGAAGATAAGGCAGCCATAACTGGCTGAAGACTCTCATTGAAGTCTCAAACCCAGCTTCTGTAGTGTACAAGCCACTTAGCTCTTTCCCCGCCATGGTCAACGTTACCTGGCCAGACAAAGATTACAGTGGCAAAGAGATCAGAATCGTTTCACGGCAGCGGAGAGGTGGCATCGTGGCTTTCAGCGCTGTCCGAGTGGTTGAACAGTGCTTCGCTCCGCACTGAAGGCGGAGGCAAGTTCAAGGCATCCTAGGACAGCATGTTCCTCAGCCAGCGGGAACATACCTCAGACAGCTGGCACAGGAATAGGACCGAGGAGTTCAGTATCCTCCCTGGACGTAAAGGCTAGCTGAACACAAAAGCAGTTGTAAGAAAAGGAGCTGACTACGCAAGTTTTGCTAGTTTTGTAACTGCACCTTCAGTTTGCCAAGCTAGACGGTAACAGCTTGAGTAAAATCCCAGCTATTCTCCTATGGACAGTCTCCAAGAGAGGGGGGAGAGGGAAAGCGGAGTATCTTTAGAAATAAACCCTTACACACATTCAGCCAGGCACCGCAAGGTACAGTGACTGACCGAAGAACTACAGAGTACCAGGAAACGCAACAGATCTCCCTCTGGCTACAACCAAGCCCAGCTAGTTAAAAAAAACCTTATTAAAAGGGACATCCAGCAGCAAGTATAACCCCTTCTTGCTTTACAAAGGGATGATCAATACTGACTGTCTCAACAGCAGCAAATCCTCAAGATCAACGTGAGCAGCCGCTCAGCTGGTGAGACTCAAAGAAACTCTCCGTACCCCATCCGGGGTTTCTTTTATGGCTCTTTAATGCCGTGCAGTGTTAGAGAGCTCTGCCTTCCTCAACCACTGTAATAAATACATATCAATCTCTTTCAAATTTAATAAATAGGGATCCTAAAAGCTTTTTCTGGATCTGCTTTCCATTCAATTAATATAACACAATACCAGAGCAATGAATTATTGAAGAGAAATACAAGCCAGAGCTTTCACAAACATGCTCTACTCTAATGGCAATTTATTACAAATTAATAGCATGCTGCATTTCCTCCCACATCGTGAGAACTGGGAATCAGCTGCACTGTCAAACTACACCAGCCACGAAAACTTCAGAGCTGCCATAAAACTCTACAGTCCTGAGCACAAATAAGCTCAGGGTGGGAGGTGGGAACAGGAGGAAGGGTGGACAACCGACAGAAAAATAAAAGAACTCATTTCTTTGAGGGTTTTCTACTCATGAAACAACATGGTTTGTCTAGAAATAATCAGCCTTTTCCCATCTTTGCTTGTATCAGCCCTCGAAAGCATGCTCAGTGTGTGGGGCTGACAACATGGTGCATGTTCATTGCTGCATGGAAGTTTAAGATAAGCATTGCTGTGAACAGAATTGATTAATGCGCAATATGATAATTCATATTTGCACATTTAAAATTACATCTGCTCAGCAGGAGGCTTCTAATATTTTTCACACCCTGCCCTTAACAACATGCTTGCCCCAAAACGACCCTCTAACAGTCATATTAGAGATTAATCCCAAATTGAAAAAGCAACATCTTTTTCTTCAGCAAAGAAATTCAAATGCCAACCAGCCAGAAAGATACATCACATTTCACCGAGCTACTGCTCTGGAAGTACTCGCAACAAGCCCTTCAAGAGCAACGTGGGGATTGTCACAGGCCTGTTTAAAGATCCCCTACCAGTCAGTGAGTTCAAAGCTCTTGTTTAATGTGCTTCTTGCTAGAAATCATCTGAGCACGTTGATCCTCCAAATAGTTGGAGTGAAAGCAAATGCATTAGTGCCCCGCGTTGGGCAGGCGTTACGCGCCGCAGCAGACAGGCAGGCATCTCCAGCGCTGTCAGCCAAGCATCCCTCCTCCGTCACAGCAGCAAAGCCCCCAAAACCATAGGGGAGAGCAGACACCAAACCAGAAGGGCTCTTCCCTCAACAGCTTTTCTCTTTCCAACACGTTTAGGAAGGAATTCTCCTGACAGACAGGAAAACACGCACCCACCACCACAACTGCTGTACCACCTTTTTCAACTCTATTAAATGCACCCAGCCTCTCCCCCCAGCCCAGCTGGCTTTCACCAAGCAGCTTCTCAGCTCGGTTAACCCTCGCAGCGTTAGATTTGGTGTCTTCCCATCCTCACTCGCAGCACGGCAGCGAACTCACCTCCATTTTTGATAGCTCTGATCCCCCGATGGAAATCTTCGAAGCTGATGACTCCAAGTCCGCTTGGATCGAGGTACTTTGTTAGGTCCTTTACCTGCAAACACAAAAGCAGCATTACCCATAGAGCCCTTTGGGGAAATAGCATCTTCCATCAGAGAAACACCTTGTAACAAATTTTTTTCTCCTTATAAGAAAAAGATTTGAGCTAATGACAGTGAATTTCTTAAACTGACACCAAAGCGTGGCCATTCTTCTTGAAGGGAATGTGAGTAATCAGTACGGAGGGGTTAATTAGTACTTGGTTAGTCTTGAAACATATGTTAGGGCAGTATTTCTTGCAACATGGTCCTGCTCTGCCAGGGATTTGTTTATTTTTGTGTTTTTTAAAGAGGTCCTATCTTAACTGGGAAAACTCAGTAATAGGCTGCCCAGTAGGAGGGCCCAATTAATAGGATTCAGTGATAATGAATTGCTCCACGTTACAAATTTAGACCATATAATTGAAACATTTTCACAATTAGACAATGCCCGAGGGGGCAGGAATCACGTCAGCTGGCGAGGATTAGGATGTGGGTGCTGGAGCAGGCGCACGCATGGAGCGGGGGACACGTGTGAGACCCTGCGAGGACCAGCTGGACTCCTCAAAGAGAAGCGGCTACATCTGGAGGGCAAAACCACAGCTGCTCCTCACGGTTCAACCAGAGTCTTAGAAAAGGTGCAGTTGGTTCCTTCCTTCCAGGCTGCCACAAGCCCACCTTCCAAAAAAACCCCTTTACACCACTGATGCTTCTCAAGCCGAGACAATTAAATTATTTTTAATAATTTAAATTTTGAAGGTGCTCAGAGCTGCCTGACTCGTTCCGTGTCAGCAGGGGGGTTGGTTTGCTTTCTTTGTCTTTTTTCTTAAACCCAGGTATGCGTTTATACAGGGAAACCCCATCTGCAACAAGCTCAGAGCTGTTCACCCGCGTGTCCACGTGGTTTCCAACACGTCCGGGAGAGGCAGGCGATGTCTCTGCTTCAGACACCCCACCTCGCCGCCGCAGCGGTCAGCACGCTGCCGGCACCGGGCACGCCGCAGGGCTGGGACCATAAAAACCACTCGGCGGTGCCTCTGCGGGGTGGCCACGAGAGAAACCCCCAAGCCCCAGCGCGGCACAGGCTTGCCCACCCGCCAGCTTACTCCATCACCAACGGGGAGGCGACAACACAAGCATCTTTTCTAGTTTTCTGGGGACCTTTTTTGCTAGATAACAAAAGTGCTGAACTCACACGGCACGCACTGACTGGGGTGAGTCAGGCTTCTTGTATGTCAAACAAAGGTAGAGTAGTAAAAACAACTTTCAGGAATGTGTCGGTTCTAGTTAATGCATCTGGCACCTTCTTTGAGTTCAAAGGCTGTCGCTTCATTTGTTATCTGTGTATATAGATAACAGAAATGCAAGTGACACTTAATCAGCCTCGATAAGCCTATAAGCTAGGATCACGACATAGTCTCAAGTATAGTTTCTGCAAAGGTCCAGCCGCAGGGACACAGGGACACGCCGGCTCACAGCGCTGCCGCAGTGTGGGCAGCTCCTCGGGACCAAGGAGGGCGTAAGCCTCCGTGCCAACACCCCAGCGAGGCACCTCTCCCACACCGGTGCTTGTGCAAGAGACAACGCAGCCGGACAAGTATCTTGTTTATGCAACAGAACCACCTATGTGTTTAAATTGAGCTGTGGGCAGGAGGAAACGAGGGGAAACATTTCTTAAAACTTCACAACCCTGACATTACGGATGCAAACAAACAACAGCCACGCAACTGATGAAGCTCAAGCCCATGGTGGTATGTCTGTGCTGATCCAAACCTGCCTCTATTTGCTGTCCAGGCTTGAAAAGAATTCACCATCGAGACAACAACGCCAGACTGAGCGTGGCGGCCGCTGTCACCCACAAGAGCTCACGACACACGGAAAACCCAACATGAGCAGGGCCTGCCTGTGCCCCCGGCCCCTGCCAGAGGCTGTGTCCTGTGCGCCGGCGCCCAGCATCTCCCAGCACCCACAGTGATGAGCCAGGGAGCTCTGGGGGGGACATCCCTGCCCATGAGCATCTCACTCTGCCTCTCTTCACTGCCTGCTCTCTTCAGCAGTGCCTTCTTTTAACTCTTCTGCACCTATTTTCTGCTATTCCATCAACTGTCTCACAGTTCTACCACTGAAAGACATGGTGAGGTGCTAGTATGATCCCCGTGGACCACACACTCCTCCCCGAGGGGTCCCAGCCTGCCCACCCTCCCCGGCAAGGCAGCTGCTCCAGCCCCTTGGCCATTTTAATCACGCTCCCCCATCGCTTCTCCAGCCCTCCCATCTTTTTTGAAGATGAAGGCCAGAACTGCACACACTAGTCAAGACAGGGTACATCAAGATCTTGAACGATGCCAGAGATCCTCAGTGCTACTCCGATACCCGCTGCTGTGCTCACACCCGAGCTGTCACGGCACCGAGCCCCCCACACCGGGAATGGCCAACAGCAGCTCCGGCATCTCGCTCCTGGGAGATGATGCAGAAAACTGCCCGTTTTCTCCATTTCTTCATTTTGATGATGAGGCTAAAAACGCTACCTTATATAGGACAGTTGGGAAAACTCCCAGGCATTATGGCTCAAACTGGTTTCGATTAGCAAATCTTAGCAGTTCTGAAGTCACAGATTTGTTGGTTTTAGCTGAAGACTAATGTGCAAGAGCGGAGTAGTTAACGCCGAGCTCCTATTAGCACAAAAGCAAAAGTTAACACTCTACCAAACTGCAACGTTAAGCAAAAAACAGGCAGATATAAGCCACGGTCACAGGGAGTTTCCTGCTTTTGGCCAGCAAGAAATATTTAAAATAAAGGCTTTGCTCAATGCGTGTGTTTGTAGCTGGTTACAAACTCTGGCTGATGAAAGAGCACCTAGAATTGCAGCGCATTAAAGAGTCAGAGGATGACTCGGTTTAAACAGCCGACTTAAATCCTGGTGGAAAGTGAGAGGTTTAAACCCCTTGAAGCCAATCTACTTTCAGGTGAACGTGGCCACAGGCTGCAGCAGCAGGACCGGTGGCGAGAGCTGCCGCAGGGGCTCTGCCCCCCCCGCGGGGGGACGCGGCACAGCCCGGCCCAAAGGGATCCTCCTGGTGAGGGACGCGGAGCGTGAGGCAGGCTGGGGAGGAGGAGGGAGGTCACCTGGCACCTCGACAACAGAACAAGAACTACCCATCATTTCGCCTTCCGAAACCAACACGACTTGCTGCCAGCCGGCACCCACCCCCAACAGCCCCCCCGACCCAGCCGCCCCCCGGCGCGGATGCCGGCCCCGTGCCGTCCTGCTGCACCGGCCGGCGCAGCTCCCCCACCGTGTCGGGCAAGAGGAGCATCCTTACTTCGAGGCAATGAAACCAGTTCAGTAAATGGTTTCAAGCCCCAGCTAAGCCAACGGTGGCAACTCCAAGTTCAAATTCACACAAAGGCTTGGCAGCCACGCAGTGGAAGTTTTCCGGGGAGGTGAGGGATTCCCCAGCTGTGAGCAGCCCTGTTAAGCAGGCTGGAGGAAAAGGAAGCTCCAAGTCTTTTCTCTTTATCCTTACGGATGCTCCACGTCTCCACCACATAGCAGATGGATTCAGCAGAACAAAATATCCACTGTGCTCGTTTTAAGCATCGACCTCTGAGGAAAGTGAGGGCTGTGCTGGCCAGCCCACATCCCTCCTCGTAACCCCGGAGCCTGCCAGAAGTGTTCCCTCATATTTTGGCAGAAGCTGGGGCTGAATCAGCTTCCAAAAATAAATTCTTTTGAGGGGTGAAACGAGGGTGGGAGATTTCTAGTGGCCATAGCAGTCAGGCACCCCACTAGGCAGAGCCGGCGGAGCTCAGCTCCTACAGTCGTATGGTATCTCACACGGGTGATGCTTCCAGCCCGGCCACAGCCAGGGCCACTGCTTGCCCTCCACGCCACACAAGCTAGCCACTTGATGACACCATGGCAAGAGTAGTAAGTCAGTGTTTCAGTACTGCTTTACTGTACGCAGACTCTGGAAGCAAATCCAAAGGAGACAAAGAAGAGGAATCAATGTTGACATATTCCTCATAAATATCCGCAAATACTTGAGGCAGGCCAGCAAGCAGGCTGCAGTTCCCACCAAGAGCTTGTGCACCTGCAGTCTCGCACGTGCGGCGATAAGCAAAGACAGATGCTTTTGCCTTGAAGTCGCTCCCTCCTTTCCTTGAAAAGGATCTGACGCGGCGTCTCACTCCCCTGAGTGACAGGCCAGGCGCCGAGGTAAGCCACGGGAAACTGGGCGAGGGTGAAGATCTGGTCTGCTTCATAGATGACTTCTACTCTCAGGTCCCCAAAGGGACCAACCACATGGATTATGTGCAAAAAGGACCTAGAGAGATGTTAGAGACCTAGAGAACCCAGAGAGATGTTAGAAAGACACCAAGAGACTTGTCCACATAAGGAACAACATGCCAGAGGCTTACCAGGTTGCACTGGGTGTCTGGCTTGGCATGTTTTGGCCACTTGAGCAAGCGACAGGGACAGACCAGCCCATCCAGGAAAAAGTCCACAGAACCAGTAAGCCCAATCTAGATTCTGACTGGGTGACACAGCCTGCGAATTGCTGGCTGGGCCTTGATTTTGACTCAGAACATCAGACGGGCCATTAACCCAAACACCAGAGGAAGACCTTCACCGGGGAACTGTTGCCATACTTCGCCCCAGCAGCCAGCGCTGGCTGGGGACCACTGCAGAAAGCAGCAGCTACCCGCAAGCAGTCCAACACGCATTCCCGTTTCACTTATTAAAAACTATTTCTACAGAAAGGCAAAGGTTTAAGCCTAAATAGCACGCATTGAGGCACTCAAACCCAAGCTTTGAAAGCAACTGCTCAGTGCAAGGGTGGGTTGGGTACCCCTGCCTCAGGTAGGCATTCCAGCAACCAGGTTGTGGTGGGCAAGGAAAACACGTGGTTTCACGTGTCCATCCCGGCTGGCTCCGGCCCCCGGCCCCGCTGCCTGCTGGGCTCAGCACGGCAGGCTGAGCACACAAGCCCCCTCGACACGAACGTGCAGCTGTCAGCAGGCTGCGAGCAGGGAAAGACCCTCACGCTGCACAAAAGACCATCACAAATCCTCGAAAGGAGCAGGGCTCCGCTACAGAACACCCTGGGTCCCCTGCACAGCCCCTTCCCGCAAACACACACCACTCCCATGCACTTCTTACCGCCACCCCTTCCCAAATCATTTACCGATAGGAAATTTTTCTCTCCTGAACGGAATATTACAGAGGACTAATCGGTTTAAGGACCTCACCCTTGCCTCTTCCCCTCCAGAAGAAACGGGAGCCTCTGTGCTCAAACCGAAACAGAGCGAGGCAGGACCAGGCAGGGAAGCGGGGTCCACGCTAGACAAGCTACAGCTTCAGCATCAGCTTCCAAAAGGCCAGTTCCCACCCGGAGCCCTCCAGGAAAGCCTGCGGAAGGAAAGCAGCCACCCCTTCGGCGGGCAAGGACCCTGCGTACGCACACGGGGGAGCGAGTAACGGCAGCTTTTCACCACCACTGTTAACAGGCCAGAAAGGTTTCCAAAACATTGATGTAGCTGTTTAATCAGCTTTCCACAACCAAGCACAGCGCATGCAGATGTCGCTCCCCACACATCTGGATGTTTGGCTTGAACACGGGCTCTGAAGTAGTACAAACAGAAAATAAAACTTCGCTTTTAATCCAATGCTGAGCTTTCTCTGTCAGCCTCTACTTCCCATTTGCTCCAGCTGGACTGCGCTCCCCTTTGCTGCCCGCACACTCTGCTGCCTGGATCCCTGCCCGCCTTGGTGCAAGGCTCCGCGCTCTGTTAAGCATGCCCAAAGCCAGCCTGTATCTTCTGCTTGGCCTTAAAAAAGGCTGCTCAAACCACCTCCCCCCATCTGAAGTCTCAGGATTGTAGCGGAATGTGGTTTACCAGGATCCGTCTGCAGACAGCCTGCCGTGTCCAGCAGCGCCGGGCTGGCCCGCTTCGTACTGCCGGTGAGAAGGGTCTCCAGAAGGGACAACACGTGGGGTAGCAGGAGCAGACCCCTGCCAGCCAGCAGCCACCACGTGTGCCAGCACACTTTCTCTGCCAATTTACAGCTTGAGGACTTTCAAGCAAAACAGAGGACCAAAAATGTCCTAAAATCCAATGGGTCTTGGAGCTTTAAACATAGGAAAGTCATTTACATTGAATAACCAGATCCAGACCCATTCTGGGTATACAGGAGCTCACAAAGCCTGCTTGACTGAGGCAGGACACAAAAATGCAGGTGCCTCTCACATAAGTGACTACCCTCTTCTGCCTGCAAGAAGCCCAAATCTGCTCTGAACACCTTTTATCTTGGGGGGGAAAAAATTGAACTCAAGCGGCGAGCAAGCCGAGTGCCACACTGGCATACCCGCCAGATGAGGGCATTTTTAGCCAGCGGTACCCTAAGGTGCAGGAGAGGGCTCACGCCAGATGCTCTCCTCTTTATCTTTAGCCAGACCTTTGGTCTGAAGTGGTACACAGGAATTTAACAGAGCAAGCACACACAAAGTAAAAATCTCTCATGGTTATGCAAAGCTGGATGCAGCACCGCTATCCTCCGCATTGAAGAGAAGGGTATGGAGCCAACATACTCATTTGCTTGTGAAAACCCACTTTGTCTCTCAAGGCTAAACCCATCCTTTGAAGAAAAAAAAAATTTTTTTTTTTTAAATGCTAATTACAGAAGTAGTTGCATTCTTTAATCTTTGGGAAACGTGCAAACATGCTGGAACTGCTAAATCTCCTGCAGCCAAACACTGGAGCAGCTGTGCAACCTGCCAAAGACATAGCTGTCCCTATACAGCCATTCTCTTTAGATCATGCAGCCGCTAAATCAATGGGTTGCAATGCGATCAGCTGAAATGAATTGATCCCTGTTAATGCAGCATTTGTCTGGGCTAAGACCACATCCATCCCCCCCCCCCCGTGCTGGGTGCTGAGAGAGCATTAACATGCTGGCAGCGTGAGCAAAACTTAATGTTGCTTCATGTGACGTATTTCCCAGACTGCTGCTGTGATCTGAACCAGTTGCACCGATCCCAAAGCCAGGAGCACCCTTTCCAGCACTCCACTTGGGCTGCTTCATCAACGTAAACAAGCAGGCTGAGTGGAAGGCCGATAACAGAGGATTACACTGGCTCCAGCAATGTTTATAGGAACTGACTCTGTAATTTGTTAAAGGGTCTGGCATTACAGACAGCAGGCAGAACCTCAGAGCAGGTTTCTATTCTGCTGCAATTACACCTAATCACCTAACCTTTAAAACACCCTCAAGGAGACAGATCTCATTACAGGGAGAAGCAATGGTCAATTGTGAGTAAGCAGTGCAAGAGCTGCATTATTTATTTCACAAGTGGCAGCACTTATCCAGGGCTGCTGTGAGTGCGCTGCTCTCACAGCCGTTTCAGAAGCTCCAAGAGGAGCTAAGCAGGCAGATTGCATCTCTCTTTAAAGGTCCACCACAAGCAACACTTGGTGAAGATGATCTCTGCAACATCTCTCCCAAATCTTGGACAGACATCAGTTCCCCTGTCCTTGCTGCCACTTCAGTCCCAGAGGCTTCAGACGCCGCGGGGCCCTCTGCTACCAGTCTAGTGCTTGAAACAAAGAATCGAGACATCTTTCTGAGAAGGAGACAAAGACAAAGATTCAGTCTGGTTTATTCTCATCTCTTCCTGCTACAGAAGAAATAATCAAACCTACTATTTAAGGCAAAAGGGGAATAACCTCCCGTGTTTCTCCATCAGCCTGCAAGTATTTAAAGAACCGGAACGGGAGAGGGATCACCCACAAGCCAAGGGAGAGAAGTCCCAGTCGGTTGATTGTTTCCTTGAAACAAACTGAGCAAGATCCCCAACAGGAACAAGCTCCCCTCCTTTCCTACCTGCCCCCAGGAAGATGATATCCTCACCATTTAAAACATCCACTTGCCTACCAAATCCTCCCTCCTCCTATTTACCCTAGAGAAAAGCTGCTCGGTGCACCATCGGCTTTTGATGCACGTCACCTGCTCGGGGCAGTTTCCACACCAGTCCTGCACCCAGCTGACTTTGGCCCTGGGATGTGAGTACCTAACGAATAGAAGAGAATTCCCTCCCCAGCAAATGATTACTTTCCCTTTTTGGAAGGGGATGAAGTCTCCAAGTCGACCGTGAGCCAAGAACAAGCCCAAAGCTGATGCAGAGGAGCAAGTCTGCATTCGCCACTGTCCGAGTACCACACGCATTGGGAGCGTGCAAAGGAAAAGACTTCCCTTCAAACGCTCAAAATTCAACAGGAACAGCAACAAGATGCCAGAATATGTTTTAAAGAGCCGGTGGCCAAAAAAGCCTGAGGACCCAGACCCTTCCTGCCCACTCTCACAAGAAGCCAGAACGCATCGGTGCACCCAGCCAGACCCGCAGTGCCCAGCGTGCGGCCGAACCGCAGCACGCCTTCACCAGATCACTCACATTCAGCAGTTTCGGGGTTTTTACCCGCTGGTGGAAATTCCTCTGGTCTGTACTACGTAAGAGGCGTGAGTACAGAACCTTTTTGGACTAACACTCCCAGCTCCAAGACTTACCTGCAGACAGCTGTAACACCCCTATGCTAACCACGGCTTCAGGAGCCTCGCTTTGTCGTATTTTTAAGCGTGTTCTCAAATTTCAAGTATGACTATTTCCAAATTGTCCATCGATTGTTGTCACTGAAGCGTAAAAACATATTTAAAGAAACAACTTCAAGGACAGTTTGGAAACACAACAGGAACATAAGTTACGCTGAAATGGTTTTATCCAAATTTAATCGTGTTTGTCTCAAGTGTTCCAGATTTCCTGTTGCTACCTAAGTGCTCAAAGACTTCATCAGCGACGCCCTACTATAAACATACTCATTTGTTTAACGAAACTTGAAAAGTGTTCTTCCTCCACCCTCCAAAACATCGAAGGCTTTGTTTCTAGCTTTTGTTCCTCTAATGGCATGGGAAACCTGTTCTCACCCTTCCAAACACACAGCTCGGAGGCAGGAGAATGGATTTTAAAAAAAAAAAAAAATTACAAAGTTTAGCGCTAGGTTACTTCTTACATAAAACACGTGCGTTAATGTGGGCTGGAGCCACTGCCAGGGGGGAGCCAAGCGCCCCAGCCGAAGCCACCCTGGCTGGAGGCAGGACGGCTGTGCCCTGCCAGGGCGCAGGACTGGGGCAGAAAGCTGATGCAGGATTTTGGGGCTGGTCTGAACAGACAAAAAGCAACTCAATAAAACAAGCCAGGAGGTCACATACTGAGGACCAGGCATTCTAAGATGCTGAACATTTTGCAGCACCTGGGCCAGTTTCAGTGTCCCCTGCAACAAACCCAGGTATTTCTGTGACGAGGGCTGTTTGCTTAGACTGTCTGGGCTTATAAATCCAACCTGCTCCTGTTTCTTCCCAACCAGGTTAGCCAGCAGCACAAAAACCCCACGGCATACCGCCGACTAAATCCTCTCACTAGCTCAAGACTCACTTTTACTAACGCACCCTCTCCAAAATACAACGTACATGCTATAATCTGTAAAACAAGATCGTAACAACCAAAACCAGGAGGAACTTCTGTGCCAATGCACAAACACGCAAACCATGGAAGCAGGGGGCAGAGAGCTGTACCTCTCAACTTGCAAACCCTGGGAATTTGGTGAGCACAAGCCGCCTCTCCGGCTGCAGAGGTGAAGTCCAGGTGAGCACAAGACTGTCCTCGACCAGGCAGCCAGATACTAGCGAGCCAAGCGTGAGAGAACCCACTCGCCTTTCCCAGCCAGACTGAGCCAGCCACGCTGTCAAAGCTAAGTTTATCACACAACCAAAAAGCATAAAGACTCATTTCTTTTTTAGAGCTGCTTCAAACCATTTCCCTCCTTTTGGCAACCCTTGATGCAGCCTTCAGAACGGGCTGTTTGTGCAAAAGCAAGTATGCAAAGCAGATATGCTGGAGGGAGGGGAAAAAAGCGCAGAACGGTTTCTAGGCTCAGAAGTAGATTCTCAGAAGAAGGGAGAAGCAGCTGAGATGCCATGCGGAGCTTGGGAAGCCCCGGACTTCAGGCTGGGATTGTAAGCACCAGGCATACAAGCCTCACAACAACAAGAAAACCCCATGACAATGTCAATGCTTCCCCAGCAGCCACTACACACCCAGCACCCATCAGCTCCTCCAAGCAGAGGAGCAACAAGAGGTGTGGGTTTTGCTCCCTGAGCTCAACTCCAGCTCTGCAGGTCTCTGCCAGGCTGGCAGCCCATCACCCACCCTTCGCAGAAGACCGGCCTCTGTGCCCTGGGCTTTCAGCCCTACCTCTCCCACCGGCACCTCTCCTTCACCCACTACACCTCTGCCACGCCACCCACCCCGCCAGCCGGCCACCGCGATACCACCAAGGGACGGGTGCTCCACCGAGCCCCAAGAGCTGCGGCACAAAGTCCAAGAGCGAGTTCCCTGTCATGCACCAAGGTCTCCAACACGCTCCTGTCACCCACCAAGGTCTCCAACACCTCCCTTGGACCTCTCAGGGCACACAGCCTCCCACCAGCCTTGCTTCTGCCCTTTGCATCCTTCGGCTGTGCTCCTGCCAGCACAGTAGTCCCACAGCTCCAAGTAGCCAGGAGAGGATTAGCTAGCTGCTGCAGCCATTTAACAGGCACAGGAAAAAAATTCCACAAGGATATCCAATTTTTTCTTCCCCCCCCCCCTCCCGGCCCCCAGCTGTAATCCCTCACGCACACACAGTGAGCAGAGGGAAGAACTGCCGCTCCCCTGGAAAAAATCAGGAATGTGGCCATGCAAAAGGGAGGCGACAGATGCCTTTTAATCCCTCCACAGCCAAAAGGCAGCGGCAAAAGCCACAATGTCCTGCTCAGCCTTTAAAGCCAAGGTGGAACTGAACATTATTTTCTTATTCGAAGTGCTTCACGTCCAGCACAGCTGTACTTGCCCCGAGCAGCCGAAGGGCCCCTCAAGCAGCGCCTCATTTCATGCCGCATTTGCTGGGGATGGCAGAACCACGGAACGGCCGCGTGGATCCCGGTCTGGCACCGTTCCCTGTGCCCCACCGCAGCAAGCGCTCACCACTTGTTTCCTGCCCTTGACAGCTTCTGTTCTCCAAAACCTGCTGGTTTGGGCTCCTTTTACCTCCCGCATATTTTGCTGGAGCCCAGTTTCCTATTGGACTCTAGCAAATGGATTTTCCACAGGGCTGTCGGCAGTCGGCTCCACCGAGTCTTGCCAGATTACGCGGCTCCCAGCACCAGGTCCTCTCCCTCCTGCTTTACTCCTTCTCCGGAGAAAGAAAGAAACAGGAACAGCCCAGCAATCTGCAAGCTGAAAACCCCTCCAGAAGCAGCAGTGACTCAAACCTCGGCATAACACTCCTGGTATTTCACCAAGCGATATTGTAGCAGAGGGAACAGTAGCTCTTTTTCCTAAAAAAATTACAACGCACTATAAACAAAAATAAAAATCAGGAGACTACCAGGCTGCTCGCAACACAACCTAACAGAGGGACATTCAGCCTGCAAACAAAGCCCAGCCACCAGCTGTAACCAACCCTCGTAACACAGACAGCACCACGGGACATCCCCAGAGTTGTCACCGTCCCACGCCAGGACCCCGGTGGCCTCTGCAGCGCTGGGGACACGCCAGAGCCAGGACCCACGCAGGCAACACCACAACTGGTGTCAGTGAAGCAAGCACTCCAATTTGCATCAAACACCACTGCCACCTGATTGCTTGCTTCGGCTTAATTAGTCACCTCAGCGAAGGTAACACTCAGTGAGCAAGTTCAGCAGTTCGGTATCGCTGGTGTATCTATTAAAAGGGTTTTTTCCTGTTGCAGTATAAGGAGCCGGCTGGGGAGAAGCTGCGCTCGGAGCACGCCGAGCACCAAGCAGCCTGGACCCCTTCTCCCAAGGAGCTGCCAACATCTCCCTGCTTTAAGAGCTGTTTTCTCCCTAGAAAGGGGAAAGGCCCTGACCAAAACCAGGGCTAAAGCAGGCATCGAGCCCAGGATGCTCACAGCTGTAAAAGCCTGAGGGCAGCAGCAGAGGAGCCCCCTCCCACACCCACAGCTCGCCAGGGCTCTCACTTTCTCACCTCCATGGAGAAGAACCCCAGCCCAGCCCCAGGCTGCCGAAGCACCCAGCACCGCTCACACGGATCCGAGTTCTGCCCCAAGCCCCATCCAGCCTGCCCTCCCCCTGCGGGGCCAGCGCCATCCGCTCGAGCTCGGTAGCAGCAGTCTGGGAGGAAGCTGTCCCCAAGGCTGCCCTTGGTCATGTTTCCTCCTCTTCCCTCCTCCTCCTCCACCCACGAGGCCGTTAACTTACTCTCTGCCCCATACCAGCTCCAGCAAGGAGTCTACAGAAAGGGAGAAACCTCATTGCAAACTGAAGTTTGGGAAGAAGAGACAATTTCTGTCCAACTCGGAGCGATGCAGAAAGCCCAAGCTGGCACTCCCACTGCTCCATGACATCTTCAGGGCCATTCCTTGGGCTTGGATGTTCCCAAAACAAGGTTCATGCCAGGCACCACTGACATTAACTATGACCCCCCTACTCGTACAAGTGATGAGCTCCCTTTGAGCCTGTAAGTATTTTCCTGCTATCAAGCAGGAACACGCAAAGATACTAAGAAACTGTGATTTTTATGCCTTATGAAATCCATGATGTCTCTCCCACCGTGTTCAGTTAAAGCCCTGTCTCCTCTGGGAAGCCTCAGAGCTGGACCGGCAGCTCCGCAGCACCAGTGGCAAGCATCAGCCTTCCGCAGCATCCCACGCGCGGACCTGCCTCCACCTGCGTCACCAGCGATGCACAGCTTGTCACAGCCCTGCTGCCACCAGCAACGCCGCAGCTCAGCACAGGCCTCCCCTAGGCAGAGGCATCCTGCGAAAGATCAATTTGAAAGGGGAACGAAAGATGCAAGGCTTTCCAAGTGGAAAATGAAAGCTGAGAGGAGCTGGGGGGGGTCTGCTGGGCTAGAAGAGAGAAGCACGACTGCCTTGCAGACTTGGTTTGGCTAGTTAGGCAAACAGCTGTACTGCAGATGTCACGATGAAGCACTGTCAGGACAGCGGCTCCGAGCAGCTTAATGCAGCACCGAGAACAATCATTCTAGTCCGAGAGGAGGTGGAAACGCTTTCGGCATGTGGGAGCATGAGAGTCACTGAAAGTACAAAACGCACAACTCCCCAAGGACAAACTTCACCGTCTGTGTCCACAGGCGCATTTCACAACGTGAACACAGTAGCAGGAGGATCTCAAATCACTACCTAATGCCGTTCATCCCCGTGAACGCGCCCTCCTGCCAAACCACTGGCTCAGACCTGATGAGTCAGACGGCATTTTAAGTTTCGAGCTGTTGGAGCTCGCTCTCCGCCGTGTCCTGACCCTGACCGCAGCACGCCCGATGAAACTGCCACCAGAGCAGCACCGCTGATCCCACGGAGAAGCTCACCAGAACCAGCCCGGCAGCACTGTGCCTGTATTTTCCACGGGTGTTTGAACGTAAGCAAACAAGCAGAGGGAAGGGCTGGCACCGCTCACTCCAGGCTCACGTGGAGGAACCAGTCCTGTGTGCTAGACCAGAAACCCAAGGACAACGATGAAAGGATGGAGCCGGGCACGAGAAACAGGGAAAGGCAAGGCACGGCCACCCCCAGCCCACTGCCTGCTCTCACAGGGACCGTACCAGCAGCCTTCTGGTGCTGGAAACCCAACGGTCCCTGGGGAGAGGGGAAGGCGAGGGTGGCCCAGCAGATCACCCTGCCCAAGCAGAGCCACCGGCTGTGCCTGACGGGAACGCATTTGCTTTGCAAAAATCGAAAGGCAGAAAAAAATAAAGCCAAAAAAGAAAGCCAAAAAAAAGCCGCTGGGTTCAAAGTGGATCTCCTCTGACAACAAGCAGCAAACGAAAGTCAAAACAAGAATAAAATTGAGAGAAATTATGTAGGCAATTGTTGTAATGACTCTCAATTACAGGCTGTATTGAGTTACATAATGATATAAGCAACTCTGGAACGCTTTCAGAGCATTCGGTTACAAGCGATACCAGGTCAAAATGACTCTGGAAGAGCCAACTCACTGCATTGTGGGGCAGTATCATACTCCAGTCGGTTAATGATGATGACCCCAATCCAATTTGTATTAGTCATAGCCTCAGAAAATATCCTGAGAAGGGAGAAAGCCTCCCGTGAATCCACCTCCACCTTAGAGAACAACCCCGCACTGTGTGCAAACATGAAGCCAAAGGAGAAAGCCCTTGCAAGCGTTTTTAACAAATAATAAAACCCCCACCAAAACAAAACCTGAAAACCTTTTTAGATGGGGTTCTTGTCCCCTGCTAGGGCTTCTGACCCAGCCTTTGACAGCATCCACCCAGTACAAACCGGCCTCACTGCTGGGGATTACTGGGTGCCACATCCACACCCCACTTCCCTGGAAATCCCGCGTTCGCCTCCTTGCCCACAGCATTTGCCAACTCTACAAAGGTGGAGCTGATGCTTTTTCTTGCTCTGGGAAGCAGGGGACAGAACGTTTCTTTATTTGCAGAAATCACCTCAAAATCCAGAGGAACACATCTAATTTTTATCAAAATCTGTAATTAAATTAAATCAACAGCCCACTCAGCAATAGCTGTATTCTCAATGTGGAGGAGAAAAGAAGAATAAAAAGGTTTCTTAAGTAAACTGGCAGCTGGGATAAAATTACCGTCGCCACCCTCCTCCCAGCCTGCCCAGACAAACCGTGCCTTTGAGTATTCACGGTCCTGCCAGACTCGATCCAGCCCGGATAAGCCACCAATCTGATTACGGCCACAAATGTTAAGTATGAAACGTATCACCAAAAAGATCTGTTTGTGGTATGATACGCTCCGAACCCTTGCCAGCCGTTCCGAGAAGGGACGCCTTCAAGAAGCTTAAAGCCAAAACATAGCAGGAGAAGCAAAACCCTGGGAGCACAGAAATCACCTCTTTATTGGAGTCTTCGGGAGATTTACAAATAAATAAACTTTGCAAATTCCATTTTCAGCTAACTGGCAACCGCCTCGCCCAAAATATTACATGAAATATGTTGGCTTGGAAGCGTTTTCATCTCAAGAGGGAGAAAGAAAAACTCCCACCTTCCAGCTCCCGCAGAATACAGATGTGTCATTAGTGATGATAAAGCATCCTTTGAAGAGGGAGGCAGGGAGAGGCAGCCCGAGCGCTGCGGTCCGTGCCCGGCCAAGCCAGCCCGGTATTTGAGGCGAGGAAGGGCTCACGCCTGAACCAGCAAAGCCAACGGGAGTTTTGCCATCAATTTCTATGGTGAAAATCTGGGCCCTTGGTCAAAGCAAGCAAAATATTTCACATTTGTTCCTTTTCCAACACACACACATGCGCGTCCACAGGCATGCTCAAAACCATCATACACCCACAGCATCACCCTCGGCGCGATCCCAGCTTTGCGCTCAACAGTGGACACCAAAGTTAAACAGCAATTAAAGCCTCCGAAAAGTGCAGCAGCAGCACCACAGTCAGAAGCCATTTAAGCTTCACTCACATTTATGTGGCCTGCGAATCCACACGCAAGATAATTTTAGAAATCTCTTTACAAGCAAAGCCAGTAATTCCTCTGCTCTAAAGGGTGTAAGAACCCTCAAAAAATAATAAAAAAAATAACAATGGAGGTTTCCTCATGACAGAGCTCCAAACTATCCGATTTCCCAGGGAGGTGGGAGAAAATCAAGGGGAATAGGGAGGGCGTCCAAGATCAGATGCAATGTCAGCAACTCCGAGAGGACTACGCTGGAGGTACGAACCATCTGATCCAGGGTCTGTGCGCAATTCCCAAGGGATCCATCAGCGGTGAGCAGGAAAAGCAAGCCTGGATTCACCAGGGAGGGGGGAGCTGCTAAAAAGCTGTAGTTTGATACCATCCAGACTTCATTCCAGAAAGTAACTGCCATAGCGTGTACATACCTTGTACATTGTTTTATTTAAAAGTAAGAATAAACCCCCTGATTCTTTGCAGCCAGGAGTGCCTGGAGCGACACCTGCTAACCCCAAAAGGGGGTTTGTTCTGCAGCACCCAGCTCGGGCTGGGCACCGCATTACAAGAGGCTGAAAAGGTGGTGGGAGGTCGGAAAAGCCATAAACCTAATAAAAAGCTTCAGAAACCATCGCACCAGGAAAAGTTAAAAGCTGAATATGGAGAGCTCAGCTGAGGATTAGCTGACGTGGGGGCTGAGGAAGGCTGGTACTCAAGGACAGATACTTGAAGGAGGTAAATATTAAAGCAAGCAAAACAAAGCGCACTGAAACAAAGCTTGAAGTGATCATCAAGAAGAAAAGAAAGGCTGAAGATGTCTGTCAGAGCACGGAGAGCAGGGATGCTGTAGTGCTTGGAGCATTTTAAAACAGGTTGCGCAAACTCTGGGACTTCTCTTAATTGAGCAGAGGCAGCAAGATCATGTGGCACAAGAGGCTTTTCTACCGTCAATTGTCTTCTAGATCAAAACAAAAAAAAAGGAAAAAATCTAAGATGCCAGCAGGATAGCTTCTCCTCATGCTTTACAAACAGCCGGTTCTCCTCCGCCCCAACACGACCCTGCGTTTCCAGCTAGTAACAAATCTAGTGAGAAAAGGCTTGGCCTCTGCCACCACCGTTGGACAGACAGAGCGCAACTGTGCAACAGGCAAGCCAGATTTTAAAACAGAAAATACATAAATATTGCATAACGGCCTTAGATTCTGTATAACCCACAGAACTGCAAGATGCAACCCTTCTTGCTTTACGAGGTGACATACTAAGTGGTGAAGTGTGCCTCTACCTCCCGACTTGCTGCCTAAACCAACCTCACTCCAGTCTTCGGTACCAGCCAGCCGGGACCCCTTTTGCTGCTACAGGACGCACAGCAGCTCCAAGGATGCGCCACATTCCCGGTGACGTGCAGTGATAAAAGGGAGGGAAAAGAGACAATTAAAAAAACCCCACAACACCATTATAAACGGCCTCACATGCTACTAGTGAGCAGTCCAGATGTTTCGCATGAAAAGTCAAGTCGTCCTCGAGACCTCTGCACCCCGCATCTTGTTTACAAGTCCCCGGAGCACACAACGGGTCCTAGCAAGCTTTTCGAGTTGCACAATAGTTCGTGTTTTACAGACATTCACCCGTTACAGATTGCTGGAGGACCGTCACATGGCTGCATCTTCTCTGCTCAAGGCCACCCCTATCTAGGGATGTCAGCCCCAGCTGCTGGGACCTCAGCATCATCCTTCCCGTACACCTTTTAATACGGAGTTACTGCCAATAGCCTCAATCCCCATCAACTTCTATCACTCCAGAGAACTAGCTGTCTTTGGATTTCTATGCCTTGATCTCTTCTAGTCCATACCAGCAGTTTGCTGCCAACACCACAACCACGAAGCTCTTTACGGCAGTCTTTTAACAACCCAAGCCATTTCAGCACAAAAAACCCCAACTCAAAAAAAACCCCAACCAAAAACAAAG
>JAVJGI010000050.1:37687215-37739785 GCA_035590275.1 Ibycter americanus
GGACCTGGCCGTGGCGGGGCTCGGCCGCCCCACGGGGGCTTTAAGGGCCCGGCCGAGCCCGGGGCCGGCTCAGGCTTCCGTCCCTCCCCTTAAAGCAGCCGCCGGGACCGGGCGGCCGCCGCGCCTGCACGGAGCATCCCCGTACGGGGCATCCCGGTAACGGAGCATCCCGGTACGGGGCATTCAGAACACGGAGCACTCCGGTATGGGGCAGCCCCAGCATGGAGCATCCCGGTAACGGGGCAGCACGAGCACGGAGCATCCCGATACGGGGCATTCAGAACACGCAACATCCCGGTACGGGGCAGCCCCAGCACAGAGCATCTCGGTAACGGGGCATTCAGAACACGGAGCATCCCGGTAAGGCGGCATTAAGAACACAGAGCATCCCGGTAACGCGGCATTAAGAACACGGAGCATCCCGGTACGGGGCAGCCCCAGCACAGAGCATCTCGGTAACAGGGCATTCAGAACACGGAGCATCCCAGTATGGGGCAGCCCCAGCACGGAGCATCCCGGTACGGGGCATTCAGAACACGGAGCATCGCAGTATGGGGCAGCCCCAGCATGGAGCATCCCGGTAACGGGGCATTCAGAACACGGAGCATCCCGGTACGGGGCATTCAGAACACGGAGCATCCCAGTATGGGGCAGCCCCAGCATGGAGCATCCCGGTAACGGGGCATTCAGAACACGGAGCATCCCGGTACCGGGCAGCCCCAGCACGGAGCACCCTCCCAGCACAGAACAAGCTCTTCCTTGGTGGGGCCGAGCCCCGAGCGCTGCTGCAGCAGCAGCAGCTCCTGCACCCACCCCCTGGGTGACCCAGGGCCACGGGGAACCCAGACCCTGCCAAAACCCAGATGTACTCCATGCTTTGCCCCCACTGGTCCAGGCGAGAAGAGCCCAGGGGCGAGCCCACACCAGCCCGAGCTGGGGTGCAAGGGGAGCCCCCAGCCCTGTTGAAGCACCCAGGCTGGTGCCCTCCCCACAGGACATGGGGCTGCCCCAGACACATCATGGGTGCTGCGAAGAGGGTGCAAGGCCCTGGGAGCAAAGCAGCACCTGCAACGCTGCCCAGAGCCTGTCTGCAGCGAAGCATCACTGGAAGCTTGGGAAGCAGGGAGAGGGATGAGCCCTGTGCACACAGAGGTGACAGGGATGGAGGCACCAGGGCCCCTTCCTTCACCCCAGCCTGCACCCAGGGAGGCCGAAAACCCAGGGGATTTACAAAGCAGAGACAGGCACAGCCCGCCGCACAGGAGAGCAGGATGCATCGCTCCAGCTGAGATCCGAGTCCTCCTTAGGGTTGAGTTAAACCCACCAGGGAGCTGTGCCTGCTGCCACAGGGCAGGGGCAGCCCTGCAGGCAGGTGTGGGAGGGCCTCGGGTCTGCAGGGTCTGCTCTGTTCAGCCAGCCCCAGCCCCATGCTGGGACACCACTCTGAGCTTCCCCTACATCCCAAACTCCCAAGACACCTCTTGGGAGAGCAGCTTGACGCAAACATTGCTATTAAAATATCTGCAAGTTCATGGAAAATCCTGGTCACTTTGAGCTTGTTTCCTAAACCTGTGATACTTTGAAGGAGCTGAGGCACATCCCTGGGGCGCAGGGGCTGGGGAGGCTGGACATGAGCCCATCTCCAACATGCATCAGGTTCCTACATCCCCATCATCTCCCCTCCTGTCTCCCCACGGTGCAGGGACTGGGGTGGGGTGGGGGGGCAGAGCCCCCTCATCAGCCACAGCCTGGAGGGAGATGGAGGCTCCCAGCACCCGCTGTGCTCAGCACGGCTGCAAAAACATCCCCCACAAGCAACCAGATTGACCAACAGCTCATGCAAAATAGACATTTTGCTGGCGACCCCCACCCAAACCGGGGGCTGGAGGTGGGGAGAGGCCCCTCCCCAGTGCCTGCTGCACCGGGGGGATGGTACAGAGCAGGGGCTTCTCTGGGGCAGGTTAATGCAGCCAGATACACACAAACCAGCTGCCCTTTGGTATTTACCTGCTCAGGCAGAGGGCTGGCATGCTGTCCCGTATTTCAGGTGATGGCTGGCAAAGGAGAAACAGCTTTTAGCACAAGGGGAGGCAGGCTGCAGCTGGGGCTTTGGCCACCTTCCAGCTGCTGCCCTTGATTGAGGGAAAAACATGTACTTTCACCCTCTGTCAACCAAATGTTTTGCAAGAAAGGGAAGCACCACCAGCCCAGAGCACCGTGTCCGAAGGGGAGCCAGGCCAGGAACAGGTGAAATCCCCTCAGCCCACCTCTGAAGGAAGCCACAGCCAGGGTGCTTGGTGCAGGAGGTGGCAGACACCTACCACCATGGCTTGGAGCGGGGCAGAACTGCTGTGAGTGACCGGGCCAGCACCTCAGGAGGAGGGAGCAGCTCTGTGGACAGGTTTGGACCCTGCACCCTATTTTCATACACTTCATTACCACCAGAAAAACCAAGGACTCAAAGTTTCAAGCGCAGGCAGTGACACCGAGTTACTCCGAGAGCTGGCTGCTTCGAACCGTGGGCTCCTGGTGCAGGTTCTGGCTGCAGGGAGCACAGTGCCTCCCACCCGCAGGGGGTCGGAGCTCTGCAGCCTGGTGGTAGATCATCACCCACCTTCACAGGGGTCTTCACACACCCGTGACCTCTGCAGAGAGCAGTTCACAGCCCTCAGCTGCAAGGACTGTACCTGGCTGAGGCCTGTCCTCAGCAGGCTGGACTCTGGTGCACACGCAGCATTCAACTCAAGCTGCTCACTGCAGGGAGTGAAGCCCAAACATCGATCTGGGCCCAGTTCAGGCCTGGATGCAGGGCTCTGTCCATACACAGGTTATCCAAACAGCATACATTATCTCCACAGAGCAAACACGCACATCACGGTGTTTTTGACAAAACTGTAACCAAAGGAACCACGGAGCAAGTGCTCTTACACTCCAGCTTACCCTTGACACCTCCCAGCTGTCCACATGCAGCCATCTCACCCAAGTCCACATCTACAAAGGTTTATGAGACCCTCACTCCAGGCTTGCTGCCTTCACGGTGCTGCTCCCACTGTGCAGCCCTTACTGCAGCTGCCCTCATAACCACCACAGAGAATTAAGACCGATTTGATGCTCTGTCCTAGCTACCTGACTGGAGACTTCAGGGGGAAAAAAATATAAATCCTTCCCAGCTGCACGATCAGAAATTCACCAGCTCCACAAGATCTGGTCCTGTCTGGGGACTGGGATTTTAACCTCGTGCTCAGATGCCACTCTCCAGTCATTCTGGCCAGGGGCTGCCCTTCAGCTCAGGCGTCCTGTGATGCAACACCACAAACGTTGGGAGATTTCTTCCTGCAGGCAGCTCTTGATTATTCAGACAACAGTCTGCTGGAGGGAATAAACAGATCACCACAACAGGCCACAGAAACCACCAGGGAACACGGATGGTAAATACAATGAGGGGAGAGCGGAGGAGGAAGCCAATGTTGATCTGTGCCAGTTCAGCACAGCACCTTTCAGGAGCTGTCGGGCTCGTTGGGAGCCTGGGCAGGGCACTTGTGTGGGCAACACAGGCATCCGCTGCCAGCCCTCTTGTTTGATCGTGAGGGAAGGCTGCAATTGCTGCCTGCATTGCAAAAATGCATTTTCATCTATTAGAATGGCTTGGTGACAGGCCTACAAGGAAACTAAAACAAGTTATAAGTTATTTAAAACAACAAAGTAAGCACTTTATTTCCATTAAGCATGTTGTTTTAGTATCACAATGGAATGATGAGAAAACGTTTTAAAAAAAACCAAAAAAGTCTCTAATCCCCACAAACAGCAGGGAGGTTTTCAAGGCAATTTAAAAACAAAGGGAGTGACAGAAGTGCCAAAACAGTCCCAACATCATGAGACTCCTCCTCTGAGAGCTGGGCAGGGGCAGGAAGGTGGAATGACACGAAGGTACGAATGTCTGAAGTAGTCTTTGGCGCTTCTGCCTCATGTTTGATACGTACATGATCTCTCAAGACAACTCCACAGAAATCTCCGGACGCAACAAAGTGCTACGTTAGTAGAACCAAACCCCGGCGAGAGGACTTTCTGTACAGTTGAGATGCCCTGCGGCTGGGCGTTAAGACACATCCTGCAGACAGTGCTGACTCCAGCTGGGGGCCTTTGGGTTGGGAGAGGAAAAAAAGGAAGCGTGGTGCGTGAATCCCAGAAGATGTGCCCATGTGCAAGACACCGTGTCCTGCAGTACTGACAAAACCAGGGAGGAGAGAAGGTGGTGGCAAAACGAAACATGGATCCGTTCCCTACAGTGATCAAAACACGAGTCCAGTGCAGTAACTATAGTTTCACAGTTCCAGGGGGCAAACTGTCATTGCAGAGTCTGTAGTAACGCAGGTCATTCACCAGTCTGTGCACATTCTGGGTAAACGATGGCAGATCCTGGAAAAGATCAAACAACACGTACTGCAAACAACTACTGTCTTACAGCGGGGAACAGAGGAACCCACAGGGCCAAACATGCATTTTCATACACAAGAAAAACAGCTCCTTTCCTCCAGAGCCTGAGCCCAGGAAAGCCGAGTTTCTGCAGCCCACATATGGGGAGCAGAGACTGCTCCGGAGCTGCTCCATGCAGAGAGCTGACTGCAGAGATCTGGGCTCTGTTCACAGCACTGGCTTCTCGGTGTGCAGTCGGGCACTACCCGAATGGTCAATGACACGGCCATCTGCAGCGGCAACTGCTCCCTGCATTCCTGCCAAGGCTCCTGGGTGCCACATACCCCATAATGAGGGCTGATTTTCCTGAACAGCAACTGCCTTCTGCAGCCTGGTCATTCTCTCAAGGCTCCTTTTCTACCCTTACTCTTGGTCTCAAATCCCCATCGTCTCCTACAGGAGAGGAAGCACTCAACCGACAAGCAACCTTCAGCAGATGGAAGCCATGACCCGCTGCACTGCCGTGATGTTCCATAGGGAGGTTATAGACCCTCCTCCGTTTGCTTCACATGCATACAAAGGGTTTGAAAGAATTGTGACCCACTGCAGCTACCCTGCTGTTGTCTTCACTGTAACCCTCAAACATCTGGCCAGCAGCTGGAATGAGATTTTGGCAAGGATCCAAGCATCCCACTCTAGAAAATGTCAGTCTATCCCTACAAAAACTTCCTCCAGGAAACATACTCCCCAACACCCACAGCATTCAGCAGTCTGAGAGATGAGATGGCAGTTCTGCGACCTACAGTGAAAAATCCCTGGCTTGGCACTGCTGAGTATGGAAGATGTTTGGAACAAAACGTACTGCCTCAAAATACTGTCCCTGAGACGCTCACGGCTGCCTGCCAGCATGTTCTAGGAGAAAAACTCCGCACATCCTGGGAGTACAGACATGCTGCTGCAGCTTTTCCCCTTCTTACCCTGTCCATTTTGAAATTCCTTCCTAGCACGTTTTTCTGGTTCGAGTCCACGCCATCACAACTGGCCAGGAACTCAGGGAGAAAGGCTGAGTAGAAGCCATCAAAGTCCACTGAGGCCATGTTGTAGGTAGCGATGCCAATCTCCTCCTGCAACAGGTCATGCGACTTGTGGACAAGCACCTGAAGGAGCACATTCACAAACTGGAACAGCATGGTTGTCCGGAAGATCTTCTGCACAGTGAGAGAAGCACATAGTTAGGAGTCTTCACACCAGCAATCCTCCCTCAGGAGAGCCCACAGCAGCCTGCACGTTGCTTCAGAAGTACAAATTCATCGAGGTCAGACCTCGCGTGGCTACACAGAGCCACTTCAATACCATCGGCTTCTGAGCTATCAGTGAGGTCTGCACCTCTTGCAAGCACAGAGATAATTTTCCAAGCCAAGCCAAGATCACAAATGGCTACAATAAGCTAGATTAATACCAGCTTTAAAGTTAACAGTGAATTTGGCCACACTTAGCTCACACATCTGACCCAAATTTTAAGCAAACAGCATCAAATCCCATTCAAACTCCAGCCAGTTTTAGCCCTAGTGTTCCTCAAAGCCAGGGAATCTGGCTAGCTGCCCGACAGCCTGCAACAGGCAGCTGTTAACATGATGGGCTGTCCTTCAGTTGTAACCACAGATGCGAGCCTGAAGGCTCTGCTTTCACAGGGCAAGACCCTGGATTTCAACTTTAATCCTTCATGACAGCAGCTAACAGGTCTACAGGATGGGTCCTACATGACAGTGATGGAGACAACCACCTGGCAGTGATGTGACTAAGTACTGGACACCCTGCTGCTGGCCTGGATGAAAGCGTTGGAGGGACTCAGCCACTGTCCCACTAATGACCTCGATTTCTCCTTCCTCAGACAAACCGTGCTGCCACTGTGCAAGCCCTTTGCCTTCCCTCATTGTCACAGGAGGGAACACATCAAGGCTTTGCTTTGCCTGACTGGAGTTGGGATCCCCCCCATGCCCACTGCAGCAGTAGCAGGGAGGTGGTAATGCCGCTCTTGCCAGCATCCGGATCACAGCAATCAACCAAAGGCTATGGCACAAAAGCTCCCAAATCCTGACCTTCAGTTTCTGAGTGGTTTACAACAAGCCTCAGAAGAGCACCTGCCTATTACCGTGCACAGTGGTCAGCCAGGACCCACCTTGTGGTACAGCTTCTGCTTGGTGTTCAGCGTCTCCAAGTAGAAGAGGTTCTGCTTGAACAGGTGAATGTCAGGCTGCAGGAAGGACTGGCCAAATGCCTACAGACAAAGCAGGATTGAAGGAAGGGGACCAGTATTACAATGAGCATCAGACCTGCCAGGCAGAACATCATCATTTTCACCCTGACACCAGAACAAACCCCTGGGAGCCTTTGCTGCATCTCAGCACAGCAAACTAACAAGACAGGCAGGTGTTTACGCCAACCGTGCTGCTGCCAGTCCAACGGGAATGAAGACATTTTGGTGGAAACACGGTCATATCCTTGCAGAACAGTTGTTAAGCTGGGTCTGGTGGGAACAGGTGGGCCAAGCTTGCACTGAAGAGGAACGCAGATGCTGAGCACAGCTCCCTTGGCAGGCAGTGTGCTTGTGAAGGATTTGGCTGTTTCTCAGGGACACTACCTATGGTCACACGGCAAGCATGAACAAAACCAGCACACACACACAGAAGTTTGTTCTCGATCCAAGTCAAAAGACCAAAGTGACTGGCAGATGCACTTCACATGTTATTGCACTAAATTAGAAAGAAGTTAGAGCTGGGTGGCTGACCTGGGCAGTACAGAAGCAGTAAAGAGACCAGGAACAAAATCTGCTGGACCCTGCTGAACTAGTCTGGTGAGCCTGCAGTGACTCTGTGATAAAATCTCTTTTACACCCTGAGTGCCTTAAAGACTGTACAGATGATGCAGGCAGATGAGGTCAGTTCTGTACAGAGACAGGCAGCAGAATTTTACCAGTTGCTGCTTCAAGGCACCACAAACAGAAGAGTTTTTCCCCCATGCCAGCCATTTATTGTTGAACAGACAAAAATGGCCCAAGTCCCTTCAAGACTGAGCCATTTCTGGACTGAGATCTCTGGTGGAAACCATCACACAAACTATATTAATATCCTCAACACAAAACATACTGGCTGTGTGGAGAGCACTTACAGAACATTAAATAAGAGTTTTGTATCAAAACAACAGGAGCCAAGTAGTAAAGTAAGTCCTGCAGTATTGTCAGCCAGCCTGAAGTCAGTACTGAGATTACCACGTAAATATCTTCCAAAACAAAGCCCTCGGGTGAGTTTGGAAGTGTCACCTTACTACAGGTGAAAGACCCTTGGACAGCCCTGCCCAGGGACCAGCTTGGGCCTCATTCACATCAAAGGATGCCAAGATAAGGAAAGGCCAGAGGGAAACACCGATAAAGTTTATGTTAGTGCAAGAGCAGCCTCTTCCCTCACGTATCAGAAGGGACCCAGCCTCCACAAGCACTCCGCGATGGGGCAGCTCTGCAGAAAGTCCTCCCACCTGAAGTCTAAGCACATGGCCCTCGCTCCCTCGGAGGAGCAAGCTCTACCCTGAGGGTGCGGAACCTGGCACAGCATGCTTCTGTTTACGCTGACATGGGCTGGAGGTGAAGGGCCCCACACCAGGTACTCTGACAGCAGATCAGGAGGCTGATTTTTTTTTCTGATTTTACTTTAAGTTGCACTGCCTGCTTTGGGGACAGTTCTTACACCTAGGAACTGCACGTGAACTCATCTGGCCAACTCTGACTCAAGTAACATGTGGAATACCGTCTGTTATTCTTAAAAATTCAAATTCTCCAACCTGAGAAGATGGGTGCCGGCCCTGTGTATGTGCTGGCATGCTGCCTCTGCCTTCTTCATTCCCCAGGTCAAAAGCCTATAGGATATCACCCCACTGACCCTTCTCCACCAGATCCGATGGTACAGCATAGAACAAGGCCATATAAACCAAGAGTCATCTTGGTCTTAGGAAAACGTCCCTTCATTGACAATTTGTCCTAGTGCTAACCACAAGACTTGTAACAGAAATAAATGGGTCAGCGTCAGTAATATATTTTTAGGTCGAGATACAGGATGAGGCATGGAAAGGAATTAACATTCCTGCCTCAGTGCTTGCTTCCCCGCACAGTGAGGCACTGCGCCTTGTGAGCACATCAGCAAGACCGCTCTGCAAGCGCTTTGATTTTCAGCGGTTCCTGAAGGCAAGACCTCACTCAAGACACAGTCTAGCCCCCCACCATCCACATGTTTAATGCACTGCCACAAGTAGCACATGGTCCATTGCAGAAAGGGTTCTGGACAACCACAGGAATAGCCGAGTTACCTGCATAATGGCACTGAACTGTGCTTCGTTCTCCATCTGCTCTTCTGCTACTCCTCTTTGGACACTAGCCAACACACTGGATTTGAAGAAGTACCGCCAATTATGGTGGAGGACCCGGAAAAGCAGCTCAAACAACTCTGCTTTCACATCAGGAGATGAGCGCTAGGAGAAGAGAAGAAATACCTCAAAGCAGGCTCCTGTGCTGGAATCCCACTCACCTCCTGGATCCCACTGCTAGCAGCACCCTGCCAGGTGGCCACCCAGGGCAGCACTTTGCGGCCAAAGCACCAGAGCATCGAAGCCTTTCCTCCTAAGGAAGGCACCACACAGCAGCTCATGCCAAGAATTCATCGCCAAGTTTTGAGTTTTACCTCCTGCTTTGAGCACATCTGTAATTTTAGCCTCTCTTGACAATTCCTGACAAAATCCTCCACCCACACTGCTTCCAATTCCTACTGACTTTCTGAAAGTCACCCAGCTTTCCCTGCACAGGGACTGACATTTACAGCTCCTGGAAAGCAAAAAGCTTCATGCCTTCCCTTCCCATCTCCTCCTTCCCTCACCTCATGTGCGAACAGCCGTACCTCTGCAATGATGGGGTAGACCTGCTCCATGCACAGTGAGATGACGCTGGGTAGAAAAGGCTTGAATACTTGGCCTGGCTCTTGTACCACCACTTGCAGTATTTTCAGAAACTTCTCCACCACCCGACAGCCAGTGCTGCCCTCATGCAGGATGCTTTCTGCCAATTGCTCCCTATGACAAAAACAGTTATTGCACAGGAATCTTGCCACTGATCTACAAGCTTAGCTAATTTATAGGAGAGCAGGTAGTGCCTCTAAATTTTCTCAGTTAATACAGGTCAAGTATGTTAAACCACAGAAGGCTTTTGACCGAGGATTGATGACACACACACCCCCGCACCCAACAAAAGC
Source organism: Ibycter americanus (assembly GCA_035590275.1). Classification (NCBI taxonomy): domain Eukaryota; kingdom Metazoa; phylum Chordata; class Aves; order Falconiformes; family Falconidae; genus Ibycter; species Ibycter americanus. The sequence continues at coordinate 37,696,920 of JAVJGI010000050.1, forward strand.
TTGGGTGATAGTTCAGGTCTTGGGTAGGAGACAACAGGCAATGCCAGGGTCTGGCTCAATATCACACACTTCCAGAAAATCCGTGGGAGAGCTGAAATTGCACAAAGGCAGGTAGGATTGATGCGCATGGGGCTGGGTCACTTCAGGCTTGGAAACATTTTCCTCAGATTTAGTCCTGGGACACGACAGAAGTCTGGACACAAAGGGATTGGAAACACTGTACTCTTCAGGGGCAGCGATCTGTTGTGTGAGCAGCTTACTAAGATAAATCGTCCTGAGGGATAAGAAAGAAGTGACCGACATGGGACAATACCTGGTGAACATGTTTAGGAAGGTCTGTATGATCTGCTCTGTGAAAGGCACTCCCATCTGCACCCGCAGACCTTGAAACAGGGTGAGGAAGAAGCTCAGCATCTCATCTGTCACATCTAAGATGAGAACAGGAAAGCAAAAAGAACATGTTAAGGTAACATTCAAGTACATCAGTAAGTCTTTTATGTGAGATTTGCTCCTCCTGTACAAGGAATCCCATTTACTCTTGGAAATTTAGCAGCAGGGTTGCCATTAGAAACTGAAACCAACAGCCAGTACTACAGGGCTTAAAGATTGTTCATCCTTTTCTGAAAACCGCCAGGGATGACAAGTACAGGCAGCACCAAGCAACTCAGAACAAATACGTTACTATCAGCAAGGCCCTCGGTCTGGCCTGCCTACACAGAGTGCCTGGAGAAAGCTCTGGCCATGGCCCGGGCTGATTTCCAGTTGCTCACTGCTCGTACAGGGTTAACAGGAAATACAAGGAAATCCAAAACAGCTACACAGCTGGGGGGGTGGGGGCTAGCAGACAGAATCCAGAATCCAGCTTCTTTTCTTTTGGCAGGAACTGAAAAGACCCTTCTAACTTCAGAAGTCATCTTCAGCACATGATTATGCGGTTAGCTGCTCAGTACACCTAATTCTTGATCAGACCCAGCGCGCTTTACTGAGTAACCACGGTAAGCTGAAGCTGCTCACCTCTTTCATACAGCCTTTTATAGCCAATAAATAGCAACGGCACGAGGACACTAGCCTGTTCTGAAGGCAACAGTTCACTGGAGTCACAGTATCAGCTTGCTGTCTTGGATCCTCTCTGCATTTCAACTTTGTTTTGCCTCCCCCCTGCCCGCTTCACTGAGAAAGTCCCACCTAGTTCCAAAAGTTTTCCTGGAACACCTTGGTCCTCATGACAGAAGTTGCTGTAGTCCTGGGCATTTGAGCTACTCTGATGTGAAACAAAATGTAAGTTGCTGGCCAGAAGATTGCCAAGCAACAGTCCTGGTTACATCTCAGGAGCTCTTCCTTTACAGGTGAAAAAACCCACCCCACATTATTTGACCTCATCTGATGAGATCTGCTCCTCTTTGTCTTCAAGCTTCTAGAGAGAACGTAAATGGCAAATGTAGCCAGACAGGGTATTTTAAAGCTTTTTCTGTGCTCAGGATCAGCTCCATTTTGTTTCCCTGCTGAACACAGCACAAGGCATCTCCATCTTCTGGAAGTGTGATAAACCTTCACGCCTGTATCCTAGATGGCAGAGGAGATCTCCCTTTTCCTGTTCCGATTCAAGCCCAGCCCACCCAGAAGTACAGACTGACATCACACTTAGGCACAGCAAGCCCACACACTTCACACGAACACCACCATGATTCTATGCTGATGGACTTTGGATGTTATCAGTAGGTCATAAAGCTACTCACAGCATTAAAGCCTGTCCTATGGTTATACCTGACTGATGAATGAAAGCTGGGAAGAGGGCTAGTGAGACCTGCACGGATTCTTGCAGCGACTGATAACAGATCTGTCGAGACTTGGTGGATTCTCCAGAGATACTTTCTACAATATCTTCTAAAACGCTGAGTGTCTGATGGATGATCACTTTGGCTGCAAAGTAAGAGAGGTGACAATTCCTGCATGTGTTAAAACTACTTGGAGGCAAGAAACAAAGTCAAGTTCACACGCAGTAACTAAAACAACCCACAAGGCAGCACACACATCAAACCCAGGTTGGAGTCAAAAATGTTTCCAAGTGTGTATTCACATTTTAAACATTTGAACAGGTTCAGGCTGCTCACTTTCTTAAATTACACAGGTTTACTGCCCTACAGATGCACTTACTGCTCAACTACTCAGGAGCAGAGGCTGAGGGGAGCTGTAAACAGTATTATTCACAATATGCTAATGCTAAAAAAACACTAGCCAAGAAAAAAAGCAGCACACGATGACAGCAAAATATACTGCAGATTTCTATTTCTGAAAGTAACAACTGGAGTGATACACAATCACCATATAAGCTAACCCAAACGCTGGGAGAACTTAACTGGCTCAGTTCAACCCATGCGAGCAGTCTGCGGATATCCTTCTCGAGAGAAGCAAGCCACCCTCTCCCGTGCTGCCTCCCTGCACACAGCTGACCAACATGTCAGGTTTGTCAGCAGCTGTGACACTGCATACTTCTAAACAATTTTTACAGTGATTCTCAAAAAAACCCCCACACCCAAAAGCAGTCCCAAAACATACACAAACTGCCAAAGGTCCCTGGACCCCGTCAGTTCAGGGCTCTCCTACATATATAAACCCTCTACAGTACTTCCCAAGTCTGGGAGAAATTCTAATTTTCCCCCTTAAGTTGTTATAACCAGAATCTTCATTAACCCTGCCTCCAGTCAATGTTTCTAACACTATAGCATCCCAGCATTAGGCTATTCAGTATTCGTAATGCAATCACTGCTATTCAAAGTCATCACAAACTTGATCCCACCTTCCCTGCATGACCGAGGAAGACTGTACTTGATGGAAGAGTTTATAGGCAACCTGGGGTGAGATGGCCCTTTACAGACCCACAGAAAAAAGGGTCTCAAAAAAATAAAAAGAAAAAATACAAATTGCTCCTTTCCTGTCCTCTCCATACACTAAATACAGTTTCTCAGCCAAAATAATTACTGGAAAATTAGCTTAATTATACCTATCAGCAGTTTTTACTGCAACTGTCAGAAGACAGCACACACCAAGAAACTTAATACTTACTGTCCTCCAGCTGCACTTTCCTCTGTGGCAAGATGGCATTGGATTTTAATTGGCGGTATTCTCTTGTGAGGGCAGAGATTAGGCTGGCGTGGTTGGTGGAGCGAACTGCCCACTGCTGTTCGCTCTCTGGAAGATTTGGCCAGGGCAGCAACAATACGTTTGACAGCGCTCTGCACACCAAAACTTGGGCCTAGAGACATGAAGCAGAGACAAAGTTTTACCACGTTGGCAATTCAATTTTTGCTAGAGCACGACCCTAGAACAAAATGACACTTTACAGCTGTCCAAGGCATCAGCAGTGCTCGCTGTTCAATGAAAGAGCCCAAGTGAAAACTAGCAGCTCTGCATGGTAAGAGAGAAGCAAAGCTCCATGACTTCAGGGCTGGAAGCAGCTCCCACCTCCATCAGCCCTTCCCTGCAATGGGAAGTCTCTCTTCTTTGTATTCATAAAACCAAAGGTGATACCTTGCCTGGTTTATACACTAAGCCTCTGTGCTCGTACAGCATTTTATGTCTCCATGCCAGCACACAGGACAACCACACCCCCAGCCCCCCAGCCTCCACTGGCTTTTCAGTACTTCTATAACATAAACACTCACCTGGAGTGAGTATGTGCAATGCTAACTCAAGTTTCATAAAACCTTTTTCCGTATGTCAGAATCAACACGCTTGTACTGTAAAAATGATGCAGAATCAGGGACTGTGTCAGCAAGTGAGAAAGAAGTAAGATTTAAGAGGTGTAATTGTGTTTTTTCCTTATGCTATTGCTTGAAATAACCATTACTGACAAACTGTGATTCCTGGATATCCACAGTAGAGATGACTACTGTCCCCACTTTTTTGTTTTTTGAGGTTATACCTTACTACAGTAAGAACTGAGGCAGAGCTTCCCAAGGACACCTCATCAACATTGTTCATGTTTGAGATAAATCACCTTATCAGGAAGCCGCTGAGCAGAAGTGTCCGTGATCCTGTTGAACACCTTCTGTACTGCTGGGATGCTGATCAGGAACACTGGTCGCACTGTGGTGGCTAAAGAGACTAGCAGGTGGCACGCAGACAGCAGCAGCTTCTCCTGCACCTGAAAGAGAGGGTGGTCAGGCTGCCCAGTAACACCACCACACAGAACCGCACCATGCAACACTGGTATCAGACAGCACACTGAGCTGCCATTGAAGGGTTTTTGCAAGCAAGATGGTTGACAGTATTTATTTGCCAGTCGGAACACAGGTCAGTTCCCTTAATACTGTCAAAGAGAGATTTCCCTGCTTTCAAGCCATAAAATCTTTAGACTTCTATGCCTGTAAATTGCTTATTCTCATATTAGCTTGAACTGTGGTGCTATTTAGAATTGCTCTGGGTCTCGCCCCACATGAGACTTGTGCTGTGGCTCTGGAAGACAGCCATCCAGTGCTCAGACCGATTCATCTTGAGAGCCACAGCGTGGGGTCCTGAGCAGCCCTTTAAACGCCTGGACACGCCAGCACTGCCACCCGAGGGTCTCCAGCTCTAGGTGGAAGCCTAGCCCCAGCCCAGCACTGACAAAGGTACCTTAGAGCTGATGAGGGGTGTGATAGCCTCCAGAGCGGTGGAGACGAGAGAGATGAACTGCTCCGGGTTCTGGCGGTGAACTTCACTGTAGAACTGTGCGAGCCAGTGCGCGTAGGCTTGCAGCGCTGCCAGGGACTGAGCGTGGCTGTGGAGGAGCAGAGCAAGGGTAAGATACACACATGTGATAAAAGGTACACAAGCAGGACAGCTGCAGAAGGGCACAAGTCCTGAGCACGGCAGGTAGTTTTGACAGCATACTGGGCAAGAATATTGGCATTGTCAGACAAAGCTGGCAGCTTTTTCTTTAAATTTGTTTACTGCTATATTTTTTGCTCTGTACCCTGTATATTCAAGGCACATTTAAAGGTGTGCTGTTACTGGACTCACCCACTGAGCAACAGTACTAAGCCAAAGGTATAAACTGATACGGTCAAACTATAAGCAACTTGTAGTTGACTACAGCCGTACTTTATACTTTTGGCACAGTGCCCTGTTAAGATATTTGAGTCAGAACATTTCTTTGGGACTACACAGACAGGGCTCCTCCAAATGTTGGATAACATACCTTTGTTAGGCCAGCATTAGGAAGTGGATCATAGGTTACCTTCAGGGACATTGGACAAAGGATGAAAATCTCTCACTAACAGATCATGGAAAAAACCTCCCCAATTATTTTAAAGCAGAAAAGGAAATAGACCATTATAAGAACATCATCTGGATAAAACTCCATGACAGTAACTTGGGATTATTAGGTGAAATTCAGGGGACTACATGGTGAGATCTAGTGGGGGAGGTTTCAAGGAGCTGCTATACATGAATTGCAAACTAGAACAAGCACCTGGAATGTTCAAAAGGACAACCTTAAATTCTGCTCACAAAACACCAGCTGGCAGGGAATGGGTTTGTACTATACAGCCATAGGAATAGAAGGTCTCTAAAAGGCTGTCAGAACAGTGTTCTATTACTAGCAGCATCAAGATTTCACACTTAATGTCAACGTCTGGATTGAAGGCATTAATTTGTTTCAGAAATGGCTTGCATAGCTAGAAGGCGTATGTTTGTCTTGGATGCCAAGAACTTGAAACCCTGTACTAGGAAAAACATCTTTTACCTGAGCCATACATAAATCTGACTTTGGTAGCAAAAAAATCCATAAACTGGAACTACATGCTGACAGTGGATCCATTTCTTAAAAAACACACTATTGTAACACTTACTTCATCATTTCATTACAATGCAAAAGGACTAAGCTTTTACAGCCATTAGTACAGGGCAGAATAACAGTTTGCTTTTAGAGCTAGTATAATGGGCATTTTTATTTCTCATCACAAATATATTTTTTTAAAAATAATCCAAGCACATCAATTTGAGGAAACAGTGGTCCAAAATGCCGGCAGTAGCCTTGGCCTTCCACAGTTAAAAGAAGGTGCCCTCCTGCTTAGCTAGCAATCACTGGAGAGATGTGCTTTTCAGAACATTTGCCAAGCAACTGGTTACAGCACCAGACTGAGGAGATCAAACACTTCTTCCACCCCATCTAGGGTAGCTACCAAATCTGGATACAATCATTTGCAGCGTATCTCATACTCACACATCAATAAGGTCAGGCTTCAATACGGATGGTACTGCAGTTTCGATGTTGTACAGCTTAATCTGGGATCCATATAGCGTTACTTTCACCAACCTGAAAGTGCAAAGGGACTGTAAGATGGATACACACATGTACAAATCCACTCATCTTATCTGAATGCAGCTCTTCGCAAGCCTGCGCGAATGTTCAGCTAGTATGTAGACAAGATTTAGACCGTTTAGTAGAAAATAATTTAGACCCTATTTCACTGTTTGTGATAAGATGAAACAAGTAAGATGTTCCTGCATGGAAGTGAAAAAGGATAAGCAAGGCAGCTGTGCAAAGCCCTGAAATTCTGTAATTTGCAACTATGTGCTATTTCAGTTTCTTGGAGGGGAAGAATCAAATGATGTCTGCCTTTCAGTTTTCACAAGCCTTTTCATTTAAGAAAATAGATTTTGGTGATTTAGCTTTGAGATGCAACTCCGAAGTAATCAAACTCCACATCTCATTTCATTGCATCACAAACGCAGATGCTGGAAAACAAGTACGTCAATCTTTTCAAGTGACTGGTTTTATTTAATCCCTCCTATTAGTTATTTCTTTCCTTAAGAATTTAGAAAGCCATCTGGGAAACTTAGCACTGATGAATGTAACAATTAAGGTTCCAGCCACTGAGTCTTTGCATCTCAGTTTAACCATAACAAGGGGAGGCAGAAAGAAACCTTGGTTTTCACACTCACTGCAGCGGTGGCTATCGCTCCTCGTACTGGTGAGGGGGCAGCAAACTCCCCCTCCCACACCTACCTCTCCACCACTGTAAGAGCATCATTGAACCTGGCAGCAAACACATCCCCAATGAAGTATTCTGCTAAACGACCAACAGCTTGCAGCAAGGAGCTCAGGTCCCTCAAGGAGCAGTGCAAACGGCGGCAATCATTCTCTGCAGTGATGTTCAGCCTGTGTCCTGAAATGACATTATGTTTCATTAGCAATGAAGCCAAAAGACCTAAGAGTAAATAATCACTTGTGCTAATAGTCACTGACTAAGAGCCTAACAGTCTGAAAACTCATACTTTAAAAAACTCGTGCAAGAAAAAACACATTACCTTGTGACTAATAAATTCGGCTCTTTGGGATGGGAAACCTAATTACAAAGCTACAGGAAATTCAAAGTTTATTCTAATTACATTACAAGCATTCTTCTTAAATTAGCTCTGCAGTGGGTCAACAGTTCAAATCGCAGCACTGTCAAGTGACTGATATACTCAAACTGGGTAAGAGAAGTTCAACCATTCCAACTGCCACACTTCAAATTCCTCTTTGAAGGCTGAAACAGATGGTACCAACTATTTCAGCCTTTTTACACATTTATTTTCTTCTATTTGGTATTAATACCTACATAAACAGGAACCTTTCTGGTTACCTGCTAACATCAAAAGCAATCCCAGCTCTGCGGAGAAGGTTGCTGGCCGGCCTCCCTCTGCCGGCTAGAGCGCAGTAAGCATTCCAGCAGCAGAAGTATATTTGGAACAATTTGCTTGTGATGTGAAGCATGGTTATTTGCTTTCATATTTCTCAGATACAAGAAACTTACTGAAAACTGCATTTGCCAGTCTTATTACCTATGCAGTTGTCCTACCCCTCAGTTGTGTATACCTGGTCTCCCAACATTCCAGACCTTTTACTAAAAAAATCAAACATGTTCTGCAACAGCATGTTTCAAAGAAAACCTGTTTTTCTTTCCACTGTCCATATTTAATCTTGGATTAAGTTTTCAGCAACAAGCTTGCCATTTTGTACCATGGGCACCAGTGTTCTACCACCCAGTTCTGAATCTGCAGCTGCATTGGAGCTGGTACTCCTGATCTATCAGCTAAACAGCCAGCCCATGACAGCTTCTAATACAGATTGTTGCTACTGCATTAAAAACATACACATTGCTTATCCTAGGCCTGAAACGATCCTAAAATTTGAAGCACTTTTTCCTGAACCGTCTGTACAACCATTGCCATTCTGCCATGTATAGCAGTGTTGAAGATTTAACAGATTCCTTTACTGGTCACACCAGAAAACTCAAATATAACCTTGGCTACAATCTTGCCTTATACGGATCTCACTACTACTGCTTCCCTTATTTCTCAGGCAGGAGCAACAAAGCTATCCTCATACTTTTTATTCAGTTGAGAGCACCGGTATCTTTGTAAACTACTTCGTACACGAAGGCTCCTCAAATGCCAGCTAGATAAGTCTTCCGAAACTACTACTACATTCTAAATAGTTCATCTCAGCATTGATTCACAATGGTTTTAATTAAAGCCTAAATGAGAATGCTGCTATGGTGGCAAACTCACACCAGATCAGAGCTCAAAGGAAACAGGAGCACCACCTTTCTTGAAGTAAGTTTCAGTTGGAGGAAAAAAGTAACCATTATCCATTCACGTTACTGCAGTATTTGATGGTGCATACCTGTTCTTAACACATATGGTATCTTCATTTCGAGTACTAAGAACAAGGGAAGAACCATACCAACAAAAAAATGTATCAAATTATTAGATTTTTGTCTGCTATTGGAGTTTAACTGCTGTGCCATTAGACACTCCACATGCATTCAGATCCTCAATGGAATACAGAAAAAGCAACACCAAAGCAGGTCTAGAGTATTTTTGCAATCAGCTATTCAAAGAGTGAGGACCACAATGCTGGACCGTGGTTATTACCTGTCCCTGAAGTGACCACAAACTGCTGGAGTCCCAGATACACTTCCAAGTTATCCTGCAGAACTGGAAACTAGAAGAGACAAGAAACAAGTGTGATTTTGGGGCTTGGCAGATGGTTAACACCCAACTACTAATTACTTTGTTAGAGCAGTTTGTGTTTCTCCCTAGTGCCTTCAAAAAGATGTTTGAAGAAAAGGCAAGTTGCTAGGTTCTGGGCTGATCCTGTACGCCACTACTTCTCGTGTCTTGCTACCTCTCGTGAAGACAAAGGTCACCACCCTGAAGGCACTTCCCTGTGGTAGCTCTCCTTTTCCCATGAATACCAGCAATCGGCTTAACAAGATAACGGTCTGGCAAGTGTAAGTGATGGCACAGCACACTGCCACTAAGACTATACAGACTGATGTATAGCCCAGCCCAAACAGAGCAGAGGAAAGGCAGAGCCTGGAGCACAGGAGGCTTGCGCTACATCCACCTGCATACCCCTAAGTATCAGCTTCTCAAAAAGCAGCTACCAAAATATTATTCAAACACAGAAATTGAGTTCAGTGCCTCTAACAGAGTACAGATGGGAAGTACTGCAGCACTCCGCCAGCAAGCTGCATCAAGAACAGCTGAAGCCCCATGGGGAAAACAGCCAAGGGAGCAAACACCACCATCGTCACGCATCCTGGTCGGGGAACAGAGTGTCAGCCTAACTACATCATTCAGGACTGACAGCAAATGTGCCTGATCCTGGTGATACTCCAGCTGAGCAACAGGTTATGCTACCACGGGGGAGTGCATCGCGCACACAGATTAGGAAGCCACCTAAGCAGCTTTCAGCCAGCCAAGGTACTTCAGTGATCTTTATTAAGAGATTATTTGTGCTGTACCTGAATACATTTGTATATATACAGGACAAAACCGCACACTGACCTCTTCCTTGTAGACATCCCATCAGAAAGAATATTCTCCAACTCTTTCAGTTGGGCATAGTTCTACTTGATTTCTATTGGCAAAATTCACCACATTTGAGGTGGTTGGTTTTATGGAAGTTCACTCATCCATCAGCAGAAGGAACTGCAGCCTTTCATTGTCCAGCATGGGACAGACTGATGGCAGCTGCTGTACACTGTTTTAATTATTTGCTACTGATAGACTAGCTACAGCATTCAACAGCACTGCAGACTACTGTGAAAAGCACCTGAAACTGCTTGAGCATCTCCCAGATTAGCCAGTATAAAAGAAGGAACTAATGCAGGGCTCAAGAAAGCACTCACTATCAAGTTTCTAACATGCTATGCCCAATTAACAGTTGAGTGTCTTTGTAGAACTATTTCAAAAACCAGATAGTCTCCCTCATGTTAACGTGTTACTTCAAGGAAGCCACACGCTCTTCACCATGTGACCCATATGCTCGCTGCACTCGCTGGAACAGCTGCTCCATGTCTTTGCCTCTTGTTGATTCACGTCATGCCACCACACTGCAGAGCAACTGCTAGTTTCACATGAGGACTATTTTGTTCACTACTTCAGAGTTTCTAGTAATAGGCTTCTAGTGCTTAGCTCAGCCAGAATGTTTCTTAAATAAAAATATCCATGAAAAAAGCAGTTCAGGTCAGGCATCTTCTGCCTCTGCAGTAGCCCAATCTTCTCTGCTTCTGGGAAATATGGTTCAGAGGTCTAGGTATGCAGTATCTCCAGCAGAATTAACAGCCTTGCTTTGAGATCCCTCTGCTATTATTTGCCTTTCTTCTCACCTGGCAAAAAGGCACTGACTACTCTGAATTTCGGACTCCTCTGGCTTTACAGCCTCGAGATCTCCTCCTCAAAAATCTTTATATGCTACAAGCCCAGACCACTTTTACACCACAGATTCTAGCAACAGCAGTGGCACCAGCTGGAGAGAAGTACTTATCTGTGTTTATCAGATATAATTCCCAATTGTCCAAGGCGCTCTCTTCAGCATTTATATCTAGCCTTTCATTTAAACAAAAGATTTCACTCTCCTTAAAACCCTAATAATGACACTCTCATCCATCCAATTCACAGTGCTGCCTCTCAGTATAAAGGCCAAGATAAACAGCAGGGAAGGATTGCTGCCAAATGTTTATACTTTGAGAGATGGGAATTTCTAAAGAGCTTACTGTCCAGCAAGTAGGACTCATGCTCACTGAAGCACTCTCTTCAAAATACACCAAGAAATTTGACAGAGCCAAAAAACCAAGTTTTTCCTTCAATTTCTGGTCTCCCCTTGCCAAGGCTTTGCATCCAAACCCAACATTTCCCTACTTTTTTGGCACTGTGGCCCCTATCAAACAGCTTGCATCAAACTCCAGCAGTTGGTGCTCATTTAACATTGCATTTTTGATCTGGATAACTACTTACTAGTGTGGAGAAGGCGTGAGTTGGCAAGAGCTCCATGACTTTTGCAACCACTTCCAAGCTCTGGCGCAAGTACCGCTGCCACTCGGTCTGCTGCTACGGGAAGAAACACCAAGGTAAGCACAGCACTTCCAGAGGGAAACATAGCTTTTGATAGACTAGCAGGTCTTAACTGATGCTTGGGATTAGTCCTGGACAGAGCTTAGCTTTTGCAGACATCCAGATATTAAAGAGATACTGGTCTTATGATTCTCAAATGCTGCTAGACATCTGATAGAGAAAAATTTTGGCAACCCATGCTTTGGGCATGCACACATATGTTTCCCTGGAGCGATAAGGCACAAGCATTCACTCCTAAAGCACAGTTACTGCTCAGATGACAAGCATCTGTTACATAGAACAACCTGCCTTTCCAGTGCTCTGGCCTCATCCATTTTGGCCACCTACTTCACTTCTACATTTACCGGTATTGAGATGATGTTTACCAATAGTGATTTAGGAGAAATAAGCTAAACAAAAGCACCAACAATACACACAGCCCAAAGCTTTTGTCTTAGAGATATTTCAGCATTTAAATTCCAAAGCAACCAGACATGGATAGCTAATGCCTCTGATAACCAGAACATAAGTACCTCTATTTTTTCAGTGTGACTTTAAGTATATTTTTGTCAAAAGCATTTCAAGCCGCTTTAAACCTCAAACCCCACACAGAATGGGGCAAAGAAGCAGCTGTCTAGCTTATACTCCAAAGTACAAGCTCTGAGGAAGACATTCCAGGTGTTACCAGTGCAAGAGTTAATATCTGGTCCCGCAGCTGCCCGTGTTCAACTCTGCTCCTTACATCATCATCCAGTGTCTCGTCATCCAGCTCCTCCAGCTGTGCCTGGTTATACCTGAACTGGATTCGATTCAACACCTCTGTCAGCAACAGAACCAAGGCATCTTCGTACCTAGGACCATGGAGAAGACAGGGCAAGAGTGTGATAAAACAATTCTGCAGAGATGGCTGTGCCCACAGCCCTTCCAGTGAAGGAGATATATAAAACATAAGAGTTTAAAGTGGGCAGCCGCAAAGAGCATGCAGCACAGCTTTACAGGTTTGTTGAGGAAACACCAAGCAGATCCTGGGATTAAGAGTATCATGTCATTTCAGGTCGCAAGCTACCTGCAAGGAGAGCGCCTTGGTAATATCTGATATCCCTTTACCTCTGAAAGGGAAAGGGAGAGCTGTTAGCAATAGAAGCAGCCCCAGAGTTCAAAACAGGAAAGGTAGGAGTGGCTTGCCAGGAATAATAGCAGATGTACACGAACGGGAGGCACCGAGAGCCTCTTGCTGCTTAAGCTGCTCCTCAGCAGCCTGTCTGGTGCTCTGCTTTTTGGGCAGTGAATGAGGAACAGATGAAACAGGACAGAGTTATTGCTGCCTGCCTCAAAAGGAGGCCTCCCCCGAGGCTATTTGTTCTGCTCTCTTCTTTCCCTATACTGTTGGTCAAAGAATTCAGGCCCTTGTCCTCTGAGACAAAGCCAGCACTTTTTCTACTTGTATTCTTACACTAAAGGCATGTCACTGAAAGGTATCTTTTCATCTCTCGGAGCTATGAAGCTGGTACAGAGCGCAGAAGACCCTCCTTCTCACTGATCACCTAATAATAATGCCAAGTTGCAAAATTAGGACAGAGCCACCTGAGCACACAATCATTCCTGGTGACAAAACACCAAAGTTTGGGGGTTTTGAGGGGTTTTGGTTTGACTGTTTTAAAAGCCTCCTTTCTCAAAACTGCTGGGGTCTGCTGCAAAAAGTCGTGCTCTCTTCTAGGTGAGATCAGGGTGGAAAATTAGACATTAGCATACACTAACAGAGATTCAGAGCATGATGCAAGACTACTCAGCTGCATCAGTAGCTAAGCAGCTGAAAGCTGTCTGTGCAAGGTGGCTGAACTACCATCTTTTCCTGTAGTCAGATGACATAATTCTGGATTTGGCAATTTATCCAGCAGTAAAAGTTGTAATGTGTCCAAAATGCAAAGTTCATAAACCACAGAACAGGAAACTTCATCTGTGCTCCTGCGGTATAACCACTCCCAGACTGTCAAACTGCAGTGTTTACGCATCTGAGAGTGTGCAGGAAGCTGTAGCTGTCAAAGTTGTCACTAAGGACAGGTAGTTCTGGCAAAACAGCACAAGCTTCAACCACTTATATGCTTTTTTAAATTTGTTTATAGTCTGACACATCTCCAAGAGACAGCTATTGTTTGTTTCAGTTTTCTCCATAACAAACTATTTGACACAACCATAACACACATTACGTGCACATTAGCCAGATGAAGAGGCGGAGCAGAACACCAAAGCAGAATTCAATGGCATTAGGCAGAGAGCAGTAAATTAGGAACAAATTATAACAAAGTTCAAATGCAAATACCTACTACTTGAGAAATTAAAACCACACAGCTCCCATGCTGGAAAGGAAGAGAGTTGCCTGGTGTAAGCTAGTTCCTCATTTGCGCTTTGCGGTTATGACGCCAGGCTGTCTTTCAAAAAACCAACTGCATTTAGTGTACTCAAGGGAAAGCAGCTTCCTTCTGCACTTAGCAGAACATAACCTGGCACAAAGCATGGCACTTTTAAGCCTCCAAAACTTGAACAAGATACTGGTATGTTCACCAGATTTTTAAACTGGCAGCAAAGGGACTTCTATCAAGAGAGCCACCCGTTTCAGGATACAGCACCTGCAAAGGAAGAGCTGCCAACCACCGTTGCAATTCATACACACAACTAGCATCAGAGGTAACCAAGTGGAACTTTTAACTTCCAGTCTCATCGATACTTCTCAGAAACACATCCTCCATCTATACAGGGATGTTAAAATCCTAATGAAACAGAAATTTTTTTTCCTAATTTGTTCATTAGTTGTATGAGCTGTTTGAACACTTACTAGGCAACTTACTCTCATCTCCTCCTCTAATATGTGCTAAAATGTGCTCTAAAATTTGCTAAAATGTGTTACAGTTCTATTTTAGACTGCAAAGCTTTCTTCTTCTGGCTGCTATGTTCACACACAACATATGTAAGTGACAGGTTTTTCTACCCTAACTTGCTCAGTTTGAATTCTTTCGAATGAGTGTGAAACATTGAAGTTTACACTTTTTATACTTTGATTTTAGAGAAAGAAAGGACTCAGCCACAGGTGAAGTTGGAGTAAGCAATAGCTCATTTCTCACAGTCCTTCCGTGGTGACCACGAAGTCTCTCTGCAGCTGTCACATGCTCACAGCTTCCCAACTACTTACCTATTGAGTACTGCTTCTTTGTCTGCCAAGCGACTTTTAATTTTGCTAGTCAAATAGTCCAAGAAGAGCGTCCAGATGTCTAAGCAAGAGAAGTAGCCTTCATGGGTAGGCTGAAATACACCAAAATTCACACTGAGTATCATGAGCTACGGCAAGATTGATTTCACACAATGAAAACACGAGTTAGCATGCACGTCACTCCACGGGAAGAACTTGCTTTATTGAAAAATCTCTGGGAGGTCACTGGAGAGATTTATTGCTGTCAAAAGATGAGCAAGAGCTTTTGCACAAGGGGAGGAACCCAGGAATTACAAGCTTGGTCTCAACATTAACCCACCTCATGGCTTGCATCAGCCTCTAGCATTCTATAAATCTGCTTCTGTGTTACTCACATGTAGGGGTAACATAGGGCTGAGTTGCATTGTGACAGCTTCTACAGCAAGGTAACACCTACCAAAAGCCACAGGCTTGGGTTTTAATAATACTAAAACTAAAAATTACAAGGAAAGCCTCCAATACAGTAAAAGCAGCAGATTCACGAGAAAAAAATCCCCAAACACAAAACAAGCAAGCTAGCGAGATTTTTCTAGACAACACAGTCCATTCCAAGGACTAGCAAAAAAAAAAAAAGCAGAAGCAAAGTTAAACATCAGAGAAGTGGTTCTTGCAAGGTAACTACAAGTGACCGTGTCCCCAAGTACATCAAAGAGCACATTAAGCCATTTCCAAGCTCCCAGCACTACTGGGCAAGTGTTAGAAAAGTTAATTGCTTTTTTCTGGGCCAACTTTAGGTATCAGTTTCACCGGGGAAAACAAGCTAGCCCTGCTGTACAAGAGAACAGAACAGAGGAAAGACCGAGGAAAAACGATGTCACAGGGCCGTACCTGATGAAAGGTGTATTTGAACAACAGCGCCAGAAATTCAACCACAGGGAACTGGGAGTAGGATTCAATTCTTCGCAGGTGGACACTCACAAAGAGACGGAGAAAATCCGTAAACTTCTCAATGTAGCTACAAGGGAAAGGAAAAAACACAACTGAAAAAACACGAAGGATGCCACAACGGAAAGCAATTTCATTGAAACAGTGATAAAATTCACTCAAAATCCTTTCATTAGAAAGAAAGTTACAATTAACAGTCAGTAGAACAATTAAAATATAAAGCCCTGCAACAATTACCTACAGGACGGGCAACCCTTCATTCCATTAACACCTGAAACAGCAGAAAAGACAGTCTAGTCAAAAGCAACTTTAATATTCAGATAAATATAATTGAGTTCAACCAGGCCTGCAAAGAAGCACAATCCCCCCACCCTAGAGAAATAATTTAATAGCAAGGGGTCATCTTGCTGATGTAGATAGGATTAGTGAAATAAACTGTACCACTGAGAAATTCAGCTGGAAGCAAGAAGTTAATGCAGGAGTTAGCAATACACTTATTAAATTTACACAAGGTAGTGGGAGAGCCATGGAGCTGAGGGCTGGAAAGGATGCTTTCTTCTGCAGTGCAGATCAACTATCCCGAAGTTTCTGAACTGAGCCCAGGCTTTTGTGACTGAATTAGACTATAAAGACAAATCTTACTCCAAAGCATGGGGCTGCTCAGTGCTTGGGACTGTACAAAGTGAAGGTCCATAAAGCAGCCTGCTACCAAAATTTCAGGGAGTCCAGCAAGAGCTCAACCTCGGTGCGAACACTGAGGGTTCTTGAGTACGCAGCTGGGGAAAAATTACAAAGACCACAGTGGGTAAGCTTTTACCGGGAAATAAGAACACACCCTGCACAACATAAGCTTCATCTTCGTATCTGTCTAAACAGAAAAGAGTTAAATACTCCATCAGTACACAGGACCAATGCGTCGCAGCATGATACATAAAGAGCAAGAGCTCCAGCAATCCAATGGCAAGGCTGTGTGCAGAGAAGTCCATCCTTCCCACAGGGCAAGAGTTCTAAAGTTCAAGAGTACTTCAAGTTTTTCTTTTAAATAAAGAGCTAGGCTTAGCAAAGTTTCAGACACGCATGAACAGTCTGGTTTTACTGTACTGCCTTGCTCTTCCCTTCTGCAAACTTTTTTTTGGCAGGGGGAACCCCCACTCTTTCTAATGAAAACTCACTCAAGACCAAAGCATTGCCAGCTAACAAAGAGCTGCAGCACTGTTCGTTATTGTAAGGCTACAAAACCACACAATACTTTGAATATGCAAAAAACCCCTAAATTGCCTTTTTATCTGGCACTGCCTACTTGACAAGAGGTCACTGAACATACCTGACCACAGATCAAACACTTCAAAAGTAAAGCTAGCAAAAATGTAAAGAGTCTAGACCCAGACACCTCCTTCATTCTTTTCCATTTTTATTTTCTGAATAGTTTCTGATCTGAGACCAGTGGAACTCTTACTTGGTCCCTAGCTCTGCCAGCCCCAAAGCCCCTTCAGCAACCACTGAGCCACTCCTTGGATCCTTACTAGCTATTTCCCATATTTTGGGATCTTCAAGTTAAAGCCAAACACAAATAAAGCAAGAGACAGTTAAAGCTTACCCTTTCTCTGGACTAGTTTGGCAGTACCAACTGTTCAAGACCACAGTGATTTTGTAACAGAACAAAACCAACAGCACCACAAGAGGAAAGGAACGGACCCACGGCAAGCAGGTTCTGAAGACAGCAGTCTACTGAAGTTAGCTTCTTCAGTGCCAATTTTATTCATGATTTTCTTAGTCCACTGCCAAGATAACACTTCCATGCAGTAATTCTTTACTTTTGGACAGAAAAGCATAGCTATATCCTTAAGTGACAAAAGAAAAACCCTCACATCCTTTTCCACAAGGAGAACAGTCAGCTCAGAGAAAGCTCCACTCCTCCAGAAGCCAACTAGATTTTTCCAGTCTCCATAACACCTTAGTTACATCCCTGTTTCAGACCTTCACATCACATACAGGGGTCTCACAATTACAGACACCGACAGTCTCTGCAGATAACATGCCTAAGCAGCAGAACATAACAGTATGGCAACACCATCTCTGCAAAGCCAACACAGCCACAGACCTTCCGCAGCCTTGCCAGTGAAGGCTGCTTGCTGATGTTTTCCATAAAAGAAAGAACAAAATTAAACAAGGAATTGTGGGTCTCCAAGAAGGCTTTTCTGAAATCCAGAGTGTTACTTCTGGCTCTGTGCACACATTTTGTACGCAAAGGTGGCAGATTCCTACACATCTTACTTCTAGGAAGCGAGTGATACTGAAGTCAGAGCAAGTTAGTAAAAAAAATGAGCAAGTAGAATTCACTATTAAACAGAATTCATGATTAATCTAGATTTACCATCTCAAAGTTATATGTGTATCTAAAAATACAGAAAAAGAGAATTTTACAGAAGAACGACGCAAGTCATCTCTACAAACAGACCCACATTTTTTTCTTAAATTTGTTTTTTGTCTTGAGCAGATATAAAAAGACCAACAAACAAAAAAAACCCCAACAACAAAAGCTCAAAAGCCTTGCTGCTGCATCTGGGAATAGAAATTTTATACAGCAGCACCAGAAATTTATTTCCACCATCGCATATCCATAGCAAGACACTGAGCACATTCACACAATTGCAACCTATTTGCCGATGTTAGCACCAGCCTGCCAGCCTTCCCACAGCAGCGGGGCTGCAACCAGAGGCAGAATCAAGTCATCCCCTCTTCCACCACCCTGCCAACACGTAGAGTCAAGCACTCAACACAAGAGCAAGACAAGTCTCACTTTCTCTCCTACAAGTGGGAATATCTGACATCAGAGTCAAGCTGTTTTAAGCAACAGAGATGGCAGTAACTTTCTGAAAAATGACAATACGCAGCGTCCCGAGATGCTGCCACCTCCCTGCTGCCTCCAGCCAAGCACGCCAGACAGCCGCTGCAGCAGAGCCATTCACTGCTGCTGTGAATGGAGTTCCCCAAGCTCTCTTTCGGTGGTGTTTAAAAATCAAAAAATAAAAATTAAAAAGCAATCAGAAACTGTCACATCTCAATAAAGGGTAGGAAACTACTTCTATTTTCTTTCAAGTCATGACTCGCAGAATATCTACCCACTCTTTGTATGTTTGAGTTTAAGCAGAGAAGGCAGATACCGACCAGGAAAGGGAATACTGCAGTGCCTTTACCTCACTGAGCCTCTTCTGTTTTCTGTTACAACTGAATGAAGGGCAGGTTCAGCTCTTGTGCCACCTCAGACCTGCAGTCAAACAGTAACGAATGGGGGAAAGGGGAGGAAGAGGACAGGAAAGAATACAAACCTGTGCCACCACGGTCCCTTAGTAAACTCAGCCCCTTACCAGAACCTTACCTGTGGGCACCTACCTTTCTGCCTGTCTCCCCCAGCACAGTACTCTGAAAAAAAGGCCATTAGACACACCATGCATGACCGCAAGATAATAAAGACAATCCTTTAGAAAGCAAGAGGCCCTAGCACAGCTATGCAGCTGTTTGGTTGCTCTTACCTTTCATCCAGTTCCTCTAGCCGGCTCTTCACCGTATGGGCATTGTTCTCCTTGGTAATCTTCTGCAGGAGGTAGAAAGTCTGCTGGAACATCCGTAGCAAATACTCTTCAAACTCCATAGGCACGCAATTCTTAGACATCAGTTCATTGATGCAAGACATAGCCAAGACACCAAGTCGGCCACGCTCCTGTCCCAACACTGAGTTCTGGCTGCTGCCGTTGACAGAAGACATCTTCCGAACACGGGTGTCGCAACCAAAACGGGCAAAGTGGAAAATGGTGGTGAGGAGTGATGGGGTGATACTAGTAGACAAAGGGATCCAGCTGAAGAGGTGTGCCAGGCACTCCAGTGCCAGGGAACATATATATTCACTTTCTGTATCAAGGATGGGGATTGGCTGGTTCAATAATTTGGCTGCACTGGGACTCTGCAACAGGCTACTTAACAGGTCACCTAGGAAGCAAAGCACACATCTGCATTATAAATCAAGGCAATTACCTTCAAATGGTGCAACTGCCAGCCAGCCCCAGCTATAAAGCAAGAGTCAGAACCTTTGGCACTCAGCAAGCTGAGATGAACTAGCAATTTTTGTATTCAGGAATTTTCTGAAGTTTTGTTCAGAACCCACGTCAGATCAGACCAGCTGATCAAACAAGCACAAGTTTAAGCAGCAGCTTCAGACAGCCCTTCTAGCCTTACTGGGAAGCACACTCACACAGCGTTTTGGAAAATCACAATGCCACGGGTTGTATTTTAGGAATTCATTATAAAATTCACTCCCCCCACAAGGTCAAGCATCCTTGGTGTAAGCTTGCACAAGTTCTCCGGCACACCCATGTCACACTGAACCTTGGCAGAGTTCGTTCCACTCATATATGACAGCCTGTGGATGATGTAAGAGCGGATGTTCTGCACCAAGACCAAAAAGCATACTTAGTACAGTACCTTTCAGCAACCAAAAGCCCAGGCACGCACAGATTGCGTTCCCCAGCCTCCAACCACTCACATTGCAAAGGCTTCCCCAAGCCATGTGGGGTTTGAAGAATCCTGCACAGCCTCAGGGTTTACCTTCCATAACTTTATCCAGTCTCCAACTGAAGCCATGTAAACTTAATATTTGCAACATCCTGTGAGAGACTTCCGCAGCTTAACTATACACACTGTGTAAAGATGGTCTTTGTTTGGGGCATGTCAGCTGCTAGTTTCTTCCTACCTTGTGTACCCAAACAGGGAAAAGAAATGATCTCTCTCCATTCACCTTCTACATGTCACTCAATAGGTTTCTACTGCAGCGCCTCACTCTCGACTGCTTTGAGAGAATGAAGAGTACTTCTTTTCTTG
The DNA here is from genome assembly GCA_035590275.1 of Ibycter americanus. Lineage (NCBI taxonomy): Eukaryota > Metazoa > Chordata > Aves > Falconiformes > Falconidae > Ibycter > Ibycter americanus. The sequence goes on from JAVJGI010000050.1 coordinate 37,717,294, forward strand.
TTACTTACATGGAAACCATTCAATGCTCTCAATTGTCTTTACTGCCCTTCTACAAAGCTTTCATTTCTACTCTACACCTATTGATACGAGAAGACCAGAACCGCAGCCACTATTCAAGGTGTAGATGAATACAGCACCATAGCAGGTACCTATTTTTGTCTGCTACCAATCTGAAATTTTTGTAGACTGATCTGCTGTAACGCTCAGAAGTTAACCCTGCACACCAAACGTGAGTTTGGAGCCCATGATCTGGCATGAATACTGTTCTTCCTGCCCAAATGCAGGTTATACTTATCTGCATTGTGTTTCACCTTCCATTTGCCCAGAGATCTTCCTGTGGGTCTTCAGTCATACCTTCTTTCCTGCCATCCTGACCGTCCTGGTGCCATGGGCAAGCCTCCTTGCCTCTTTACTGAGCCCTCTTCCCAGGTCTCTAACAAGTACATCCATGAGCACAGCCCCAAGCAGTACTCCACTGGCAACCTTCCCCCTCACGGCAAGAGGGGACCATTTCCATTTACCTTTCACCTCCTACCTTCGAGCCAATTAATCAACAATCCTGAGACTCCCCTTCTCCCTGATGGCCTTTGCTTTTTGAGAAAGCTTTTAGGAAGAACCCTCGTTGAAAGCTTTATGGAAATCCAAGCAGACACCACCAGCAAGGCTGCCCTTCCCCACAGAAGCTGCCCGCTAACTCGCAGGCTTCCACAGACCACACAATGAAAACCTATTCACCTTCCCCAAGCCATTCAATATTACTTCTCTTCCTTGAGTACAAATCTCTTCACCTTTAGAAATCCACTGGCACTTGCTACGTTACAGAACATAAACTTGTCCCCAGAAAATCCGAGTAATTTTTTTTTTTGTAAGTGAAATGACCCAACACAGTAGCAGTACAAAACCAACAGGTATGATTTACTGAGCTATTTCCAAAGTATGCATGATGAACAGATTCCTCTTAAGTCTCTATTTTTCATCAAGATCGATGTCTTACACCACTAAATTCCTAACTCCCTGCCCTTTCTCCTCTGCTCCAGAAATGTAAGGCATCATATGCAGCTTCCGCTGAATTAGATAACCCTGCACTTAGTCTTAATACTAAAGCAGCCCCCATGGTAACATTTCACAGCTATACACACGCTGCGGTGCACGAGCTGCTCGCATTGTGCTTTTACAGAAGCAGACATGCTTCTTTCAGATGTCCAGTCCGGCAAACTCCACAAAAATCAATGAGAACCAAAGAATCTCATTTTTTAATCCATCGACACCAGAAACTGTAAATTAGGTCCCTGTAACCCACAGCAGCTGGTCTGAGTGTTTTGCACCCAGTTAAATTACTGAAGCTCAGAGTTTAAGGGATTTAAAATTATATTTGGTGACTTTGCAAACAGATGATAAATTTACAGTATCAACTGCATTCAGGCACAAGGAGAGAACTCTTGGGGAGGAGCTGGGATCAGGCTAGTTCTGCAGAAGTAAGCAGCAGCAGACACTTCTGCTACTCATTTGTTTACCATACGTGAGTGAATATGCCTAAGGAAGAGATTCATCAAGTAAAGAGCTATAAATCATGCAAAGGCAACATTTGGAGGCTGAGAGATTATTGCTGACTAAATTCTATACTGATGCAATAACTCAAATGTTTCCCAACATAGAACATTATCAGATTTCCTTTGCTTAAGTGGTATAAGAAATGAATTTAACATTGTCTTCAAGTGCTATTTAAAAACTATGCAAGACTTGCAAGTAACCATTTCACTCTGCTTCCTTGTGCAAAAAAAGGAAGCATAAGTTTTCCAAGTTCCTGAAGAGATTTTGGCTCTGAGGAAAGACATTAAACATTTATAGGGTCTCTGAAACTTACTCTGCCTTTTGGAATACCTTTAATTTCACCTGAATGTAAAGAGCAAAAGGTAGCGGCCTCATCTAAGCAACAAAAAAAATTTAAGTGCCAGTCAACAGGAATACTTCGCTGCATGAATGAGACTCCAATATAACAATATGCGGGTAAAAAGATTTGGTCAGCTCACAGATTTCACAGATTTTAAGGATGGAGAAACAATTAACAACTCCAGTGCAGAATTTAATGGCAGAGTTTCACTAAATCCCTGTTTGTCCCACAGTTCCCCTTCCAGTCATGCACTCATCTCTGCCTGCCACTATGGACCAGCAAATGTGCAATGCCACGACTGCTACTCACTGCTACTGGCTTGTGTCTGGCTTTGAGCCCTGTAGGTTCTCCATGTCAGCAACCCCGCCAGTGCTCTTACTCCACTCTGTGGATATCTGACTTGTCATATCACCAAATAGTAACCCAGGGGACATTTGGTTAATAAAGTGAAGAAAAGAGTTCTTCACAAAACACAGAAAGCGAGCAAACAGTGGACAAGAGGGAAGCACACAGTGCTCTTCCTTTTGGAATTCAAGAACTTGAAGCACAACCAGTTTTAACATGGAGTGAGTAGTTAAGGCAGAGCATAAAGTTTCAACTAAGCAAGTTTGCACAGGCAGAACCCAATGACACAAAGCCTGAACTTCTAAAGGAACTGTCAGTGTAGTCTTAATTACTAGCAATTATCTTGAAAGTATGCTGTGTAAAAAGTTTGTTTGTTTTCCCTGAAAGGGGAGAAAGGAAAGACCCAGAACAGAAATGCAGTGTGTAGTTTCACTTTGAGAAACACTATCTGAAGTCAGGAGGTGAACGCACAGGCGGATGAAAAGCTGCCTCAGCACAAGCATCATGCAGCGATTCACAGAGGAGCTGAGAGGACATCTCCAACAGGCTTCCATGGACAATCAGCCCAGAATTTGTTTCACTGTTTTGGGGTTTTTTTTTCTTACAAGTCTAGACAACAAAACAGATTTTCTGGGCTGTATCAGTTTAAGCTACTAGCACCTCAGAATAAAGCACTGTTAGTTTTTTCCAAGCTAATTCTGGAACCTGCTGTTCGTGGTGCAGTACCCCCTCCTGCAGGCACAGCCTTGGATGTGCCCGCCTTAACCAGCATCTGCTAGCGTGCACCTGGCCTCACTGAGCAATTCAAGCTGTTTTGTACAAAGCCTGCATCCCTCTTGGCCACTGAGGCACTTGCTACCAGCAGTGGATACTAACATAAATCAGCTTTTTACCATGGAAGACCCCAATCTTACTCAACATCCTATCAAAGTCCTGAGGCTCTTGCTGCCAGGGCGGGTGAGGCTGGCACTCCTGCCCTCTCCAAACAGCACGTTCACTCTTGCCAAGTGATACTACAAGTTTTGTGCTTTTCTGTTAACATTCCTTTTTTTTCCCCCTCCAAACTTTTGCTAGCTACAGCAAAATACAACCTGCCCTAAAACGAAGGGAATATTTCTTCCCATTTATGTTTTGTATATAAATATAGAAGTGTCTCAAGCGCTTCTACAGGAAAGAAGCACTTCAAATTCCGCTCAAACTTAAACACAAAAGTTGTAACACTAAGAAAAGCTTATCACAGGCAGCTGTCTTAAGCTGACTAGTGCAATCTGGCCACAAGGAAGTGATCTGCAACTCTCAATTAACTGTTTAAGGTCCCAAAGACAAGCAAGACAAAGGTACCCGATACAACGGTGTTAACTCACAGAACATACTGCACTGAGCACGGCTCGCTATCAGTACTACCCTGGAACAAGAAATATCGGATCCACAAGTGTTTCATCTTCTCCCTACGCACAACCAGGTTATTACAGGTTTCCAGACCCTAAGCCCTTCTTTTCCCTTGTTAAAAGCAGACAGAGCCAAGATCAGACAACATATTGATTTCACTGCATCATTTCTTCTTGCTTTATTTTCCAATAAGCAGGAACAAAGACACCACAATCTGCTGGACAACGCCTGAGTGAGCTGAATGTAAGTAACAACCTGTGATACATCAAGGCACAAGAGAAACCGGCAGTCATCAAGATCAGCATTATGCTGGGGGGACTCTATATTCAGCCTTAACAGGGTAAGTGAAATGTGCACTAGGTGCAAGGACATAGAAATATATTCTCTATTTTGAGGGTAACTAAGAGATATATATGTAAATGAGTTTAGATCAGATAAACACCCATGAAAAAGACTAACATGAACAGGCAGAAAAACTTTCACACTATATATACACAAAGTGCTATCTACTTTTTTTTTTTTTAGATAGGGCTTCAGTTTTGCTCCATTCTGGCTTTTGACATGCTTACAGCTGAAATTCATAGAGGACAATGCCTACTCACTGACATTAGAGCATTTTGCACTGACACTTCAGAAAGCTTCTTGGCATCTGAGGACAACAAGAAGCTATGTGTGCACTTTTCAATGAGGTGGCATTTTCAGTGTGGCATCCCCTGCAGTGGAAATTGCTTCTTCATTTAAGGTTTGTCTTTCCAACCAGAAATTTGTTGCCCTATGAAAAGCTCTAGGAAAGGGTTATTACAAGAGGTTAGACAGTAAAGGAAGGAATCTATGCCTGATATTGCAAGTTTAAATACATGGAAATATCATCTTGTAGCTTTTGCCATCCTTACCACTTTCTCCTGAAGTCGGGGATGGTGGTGGAGTGGCAGCAGTAGCGCTGTGTTTGTCCCAGATGCTCTCCAAAATACCTGTCCAAAGAAATATTTTTCAGAACAGCCTGCTAAAAGACAGGTTGATCTAACAGACTGGAGACTGCACGAGAACTTTGTTAGAACACATCTTCAGCATTTTGACAAGGAACATTGTATTCTCTTATTGTGTGCTTATACACACAATCTCAATCTCTCTTCATAAAGAGAGGGATGTATGTAGCTATACAGCTGCTCTAGCACAAGCTTGTTTCACAGCAAGCTGACCCAAATGCCTAAGGGTAGAGTCAAGTGTTCAAACTGCAAGAGCAGCCACTACATCGCCCACACGTTGCTTCACTGAACCCAGAACGTGCAAGCTTGCTGGCATCTTAGGGATGGTGAAGGAGAGCATTTGTTTCAACGCTACAAGTGCAGGAACTCGTACCTGTGAGGAGCCCAAGCACTGTCTGCACCTGGTCCAGGAGCAGCTTGCGTAGCTCTTCTTTCCGGCCTACGCTAAGATCTTCCCGCGGACATGCCAGTTCTTCTGAAGTAGTTTTCAACATGATCAGTCCCAGAGGAGTGGTCACAGGAGACTGAATTAACTGAGAGGGAGACACATGAATGCAACATGTGATGGTAACACTCTGCAAAGCATTCAGCTGACAAACAGGGGATCAACAATACTATTAGCAGTTTACAAGTGCTTCAAGACTGGTGGGAGTCTCAGTTCCCACAGTTTGCAGCACTGTATGTTGAGGGAAGAGAACTGCAAATACTCGATTTCCTGAGACATTAACCTATGATGTTGCAACAGTTCAAGTACCATGGGAATCCTTGGGGTTTCAAGAGAGCTTTCATAATGTCATTGCACACATTCTCTGTTCCCAGTAACAGTTTGTTCCTTCTGTTCGCTGCCTTTTGCTGACATCATCACTTCTCAGAATTGCCTCAGCACCAGCAGTTTCACCACGTAACAGGGCTGCTCCTGCTGCAGCCGTCCTCAGGTCAGGAGCCTGCACCATCAGCCAAGCAGTTTCCCATTAAAAAGCCCATCCCTCCCCATACAGGCAAAAAGCTGCAGCCAGTATCTGACGACACCAGAACACAGCTATGGAATCTGACCTCTCCTTGCATCTGTATTGCATCTCTAACCAGATATCACGTTCACCCTAAAAGAAAAAGCTTCCACCACATGCAGGAATAGGACTGGGGAATGCAATGATTTTGGCCTTCATTAGCTACTTGGATATTAAAGACACAATCAAGTGGGACAAAGTTTTATTTTCAGCTGAAAGACAACACTGCTTTTCACTCCTGACCTGGAACATACAAAACCATTTATGCGCTACTCCCTCTGGGAGAAAAAAAGTCTAAGGCCAATCACAATTACTACAACTAATCCTTGAAGTCATAAATTCTGTAATACAGCCTGACTTTGGTCCCAGTCTCCCTGGCCCACCAAATCAGACACAAGCTGACTTCACACTGCCAATGCTACACAGTTTGGTGAAATACATGCAGGGAAACATACCCCATAAAAAGCTTTTAGTCTAGATGTACGTGAACTTGGCTTTTGGAACAGAAGCACATGGCACAGGAGCAGACAGCTAAAGCATTAAATCAAATGCACAACTTAAGTTGCAAAGAGACTGAACATCTCTCGGAATATTTTATGACAGTACCAGGAAGTTTAGCAGTACCATGTTCTGGCACTTCAGTAATGTTAAACAAATTTTATTCCTCTAAGTAGCACTTCCTGTGTAGAATGACTGTTTTTGCATCATGACAGTACAATAGTCCAAGTTACTTTTTTACACCCCTCCAATGGTTCAGTAAAATTTTTAGAGACTACTTAAGAGTACCGGGATACAATTTCATGCTAAAGAATCAGTCACTTCAAACGATCTCAGAAGAAAGTCCTGAGACAGTACTCATCTGCAACTCTAAAAGCAAGTCATTCTGCTCCTGTGCTACTCTTCATTATTTTGAGGTTTTGGGAGTTCGATATTAGTGCTTTTCTTCCACTTTCTCTGAAGATTTTTGGAAGGTGTCTGCTACAGAAATTAATTTATGGGAACATTTCTCTCTGCAGCTGAGTTCACAAGGAGAGGCTTAAGGAAAAACAGATACTCAAAGTGGGCTCTGCAATCACTTAAGATAACCTCCACAGTGCTAGAAAAGCAAGCAGAAGCTCAGAAAGCATTTTGGTTCAGATCCAGGTGAAATGAAAGCCAAAACTGCAAGTGTAGACATTTTTCTCAGAATACCTATTGTCAAATTGACAATTTGGGAAAAAATTGCAGCATGTCACACTACATGTCTACAGAAACCTATCTGAAAAGAAATTACACCAGTTCGTGACAAGCTCTGTAGGCCAAATTAATATTTTTTTTAAATTCTGCAATTAATACTAGATCCATTTGCCTTAACAAATAAACTCCTGACACTCAAGGATTTCGATTTATTTAAGTAACTGCCTTGTGGCTTGTCTGTGGGCATAGCTGCATTCAAACCATGTAATTATGTCAGCAGAAAACGACTGTGCAGCACTTCAGTTTACACTCAGCCTCTTCAAGCCAATTACGAACAATTTTAAGAGAACTGGAAAAAAGTACTCAAATCAAAAGAGGATGTTTCCACCAGCCTAGTTAGGCTCCAGCGACAGTGAGCTGTTAGCCTGGCTCAGGCCTCACCGTGAAGATGCTGAATTACAAGCAACATTCAAACTAATGGCACTGTCTCAGCCAGCATCCTCAAATACATAGAATCACAGAACCATTTAGGTTGGAAAAGACCTTTAAGACCATCAAGTCCAACCATTAACCCAGCACTGCCAAGCCCACCACTAAACCATGTCCCTGAGCACCACATCTACACATCTTTTAAATACCTCCAGGGATGGTGACCCCACCACCTCCCTGGGCAGCCTGTTCCAGTGCCTGACAACCCCTTCGGTGAAGAAATTTTTCCTAATACCCAATCTATACTCTAGTCTTCCTGCAAGGGCCCTCTAAAACACCCCAACAACATTTCATTAGTGACTTTACGTGATGAGGTACCAAAGATTTTGGCTATTAGATGAGAAGTCTCCAACAGCCCCATTCAGAAAGTTTACTTTTGAGAATCATGCAGTGATGCATCTGTAGTTTTGCTGCCTTTTTTCTTTAAAGAACAACCCACAACCCCTACATTTTCAATAACTATTCCTAAATATTTAAAATTCAAGGTGCAGTTGATACTTGTTGCATAGTATCATTCCTTTGTCAAAAAAAATTGTAACGCTAGAACGAAATGTAACATGGAGGAAGCCAATGGTTATTTGCAAAATTGAAAAGGAATTTAAGAAGCAACTTTGGTTTTCATGTAGTTATTTAATCTTTGTCAAGGGAAGTCACTACTCAAGGAAGCAAAAGAATGTCTCTGTGAATGATACTAAGTTCTCCCTTTAGAAACATCTTTCTTACCTGCAAGATGTTAGTGAAAAAGTCATGGTAGAACATCGGCCAGTCTTGCCGGCCAATATCCACAATGACTTTGCAGAGTTTGTTCCTGATGAAGTAAGGCAGAGTTTTATGGTGAGCTAGAAGGAGCTTGGGCAGGCAGCTGCGGATCTCCATTTTGTCTTGAGATGGGACCCCAAGCCACATCTTATTGATCAGGTTCTGGAAAAGAAACAGACCTCCCAAATGAGCCCATCTTAGACATGATTCACTGAAGTTAAACAGCGAGAGAATGTGAACACATAATGCAGGGACCGAGCACCAGGCAGAGCTGCACATCTGCCCCAAGACTGCCCGTGCCTGCCACGATGCGCAGGCAGGGATAAGGCTGTAGCTTTCAAATCTATCCAGGCCTCTCGCTGACCAAGCCTGGCCAGTTAGAAACCCTAAGCACCTATTATTTGACCTAGTTTGACCTTCTCTGCTGCCGTGGGCAGACCTGTAGATAAAGACACAAGCAGGTGTTAGCAGGTTAAACAGAAGAGGCTTCTCTTTTGTGAGAGCTCTGACACAGGCTCGCTGGGCAAAGAGCTGAAAGTTAAGATGCTTTAGCTGCTCAGCAGCCCAGCACCAACCCTGACATCTTTAACAACGTGTAGAGGTGAGTGTGTGCAAACCAAGGCAGAACAAGAGCAGCTTAAGAGAGGGCAAAGCCCACACCACTCGCTAGGAGTAAAGCTTTGCTACCTAACGGGGTACTTGGGCAGCCGAGGGCAGGGATGGCTCAAGCTGCTGAACAAAACTCACCGAGCTCATCTCTTACAAGCCACACAGCGCATACGGATGAGCTCTAACAAAAACCCTATAACCCACCCCCACCACAAGCATGTCAGATTTGTAGATATGCTCCAACATTAGTTTCACAAAAGATGGGTTTCAACACCCCAGAAATTGCTACCAATATGTTTTCAAATGCATTATCATTTCTATTAACTGACAAGTGACAGCAACCAGCACATTACCATTTTAACTGGTTTTGGGTCAAACAGAACTAGTTGACATGCATATAAAGTATTTCCACTATCTTTCAATGCTGGACACCTAGATTTTCCCCTTTAAAGAGGGAAGCATAGCCTTGTGTGAAGCATTATAAAAAAAGAGGGGAAGAAAGTTCGGTTTTAGATGACTGATGTTGCCCAGGTCCCCTGAAGCTACGCTGGAAGGTCGTCATCGGAGCGACTGCCTTGCAGTGACAGGGCACCACTTTAACAGAAAGCTTTTAGTCCACTTAAAACCAAACAAAATCCTTAAGAAGACAGAGTTGCAAATTGCTTTCCTGCCATGCTACGATCCCATTTAGGGGCTTTGGAGCATTAGGAGCTGAGCCTCTCAGCATAAGTCACTGAGGAAGCTTGCTGCTGAGGCAATGCCCGTACCCATCTGCAGGCACACAGCTTGGAGACCCAAAAGCGGGAGATAACTGCCAAGGGGTTTGTTGTAGAAAATGAAAGATTATTTATGGTCAAAGCAGATCCAGTCCACAGCACAGAGGTACCAGGTCACAGTGTAGAGGTACACAGGTATATTTATACGTTAAGTTCCTCAGAGAGGTTGCACTTTGGGGTTTCTGGCAGAGAAGATCCAGAAGTTTTGCCTAAAAACAATGACCCAACCAAATGAGAGTTCCTTGATGCAAGTCCAGAACGAATGTTTCAGAAGCCCCAATAAAACTGGAAGATGCTTTAGCTTTAATATTCATGCTTTAATACCCACTGAGTTTTGTCCTACTCGTTTGACCTGAAAGTGGCAGCTTTCTCCACCTGTGAAATGTTTTGGGGAAGATGCTCTCTTTTCCAAAAGCAAGAAGTGAAAACTGTTCATCTGGAAGGGGGGCGCAAGGATCTTTATTCCAGATCTGCTATTAACTTCCTAGACATTCTAGAAAATACAACATTCTTGGGAAGTTTTGCAACTGATCCTTGTGTTTATACACACATTTTACTGACATTCAGTACTCTCTGACAGCTGAAGACTGATGAAGTTGCAGACTGCAGCTATGAGGACCCATGGAATGTGCAGCACTACAGTAGTTAACTTTGGAAATTCAAGCTCCTCCATAGAGAGATCCTAATCTCTCAGCTGAGCTGCGGACTCAGGTCCCTCACTTTATACTTGGACAGTGATTTCTTTATTCTGTTTAGCTCTGGGCACAACTATTTTTTCCGTATTACTTTCTCCCCCCGTCTCCCTCCAGAGAAGCAGAGGCTCAGTAATCAAACATGTTTTCCTCTTCATGAAAATCGGTTTAATTTTTGCAGGCTGCTGCTGCATGAGCTCCATCCCCAGAGCAAGGAACAACTCCCATACCATTTGCCATGCTTAGCCCTTTTCGAGAGGAAGGCAAACCAGATTCAGTTTGCAGATCAAGTCCAGACTCCCTATGCAACCCCAGATAAATAAAACGAAGAGGTCGACAACACCATGACTGATAATCACCATACTGTCAAGTCAAAACAACACAACTTTTAAGAACAGAGTTGTTTGCTCTATCTAAAAAGTGGCCCACAGCAAAGGCTGTGAAACTTCTCTGATTTAGGGGTGCAGCTCAGACTGCCAACCCAGCCAAGAACACAGTGCAGAGGCCAAACGGAGCAGGATGAGGCGTGACATTGACCAAACCCCAGAATATCGTTAGGGAAAGACACTGCACTGCTCACTGAGAAATCAGATGATAACAGAGTTGTTCACAGAACGCTTTTGTTTCTTCCAGTGGATACGCAAATCAATATTTAGGCTTTTAACCATAACTTTGTTCTTTTATAATAGGCAAAGAGTGGGATGTGGTCTTCTAAAAGAGACCTTACTTCTACAACTTGCACATAAGCTTGCAGGATGTAGTTCAAGAGCATCAACCACAACTACAAGATGTCAGAAAAATAAACGCAACTTTGTCTTCCCTCTTAGCACTGAAGTCTGCAGTAGCTAGTATCAGGTAACCATGCACATATTTCCGACCATAAAAAGAGTATAAAAGCAATATCACTCTTAAAAGCATTGTGCAGAAAACTCAAGCAGCCTCTGAAACTGTAGGTAATTTGTACTTAGAGATACCAGGAAATTAATTCTTCAATTTGTGCACAAAGATTCTTATTCTCCTACTCTTAGCCTGCCATTAAGCAACCTCTCTAGGAGAGAGCAATAAAAGCATCCTTTATCACTGTACTTACTAAGACTGCCATTTTAGACAAACATTTTCAAATAAAATCGATTGCCATATAAAACTGCACCAGACAGAAAATGCACTAAGCAGGCAACAGTACACATCTTACCTCAAACACAGTCAAACTGTACATCATTACATAGTCATTTCTTGTACTTGACAGGAAATAGAGGCAGAATCTCCAGGCTCCTATCTGCTGGGCAAAGTTATTTAAAAGCTCCTCTGAAAAAATAAAGGATTAAAAAATTACATTTAAATTCTTAAGCTGTAAACAAATCCCTAACAATGTATACTAATAGCACAATAAGAGACAATAACACACTGAATATGGAAGCAGCCCCACGTTCAGGGAATGACTCAACCTGGAGGAGATAAAAAAAATAAAAATCACACTCCAAAGTATTAAAAGCAATCTAACAGTAAGATTTAATGAAAACAAAATAGGTATGTCATTTTAGAATACCATTCTGAGATAAATACAACAGACTAATAGCTGAATATTAAAACAAATCACACAAAAGTTACATTACGAGCATTACCATTTTATCTATTAAAGCCAAACGTTGGGATACCAGGTCACCGTGAAAGACTAGGAGTACTTCAGATCACACAGAGCATTATAAAACACCCTTGGTTTAATGTAATTGCTCCAAGAGCCACTGACTTTGTTGTAGGTCAGCATATCAAAAACCTCTCCAAACACTCAGGTACAGGATTCTGTCATCTCCCATCGAGTGACTCCAGACCAAACATGGCAAAGGGAAAAGCTGCAAGGGCTGTTTTACAGGCTAATCAAATTTAAGCCTTAATCAATTGGTTTCTTTCCTGCAACTTAAGCGGGAACACGGGAGATGCTGAAGATTTATCTTTTCCACACTAGACCTCCACAATAGGAAAAAAGAATAAACCTGCCTAGCTGCTTATTCTTTATTTTACCAGATTTCTGGGGGAAGTCTTTCATGCTGATAATACTTTTGGCACTGAAGTTAGAGATGGCAGAAGTTTGAGAATAAAAATCAAACTGCCTATTTACAGCCATTAACCACAGATACAAGAAGCTAATCTAGAGCACCTGTAAGATCTCTGCTGGTTTTCAGAAGGACATATTCAATAACACCAGCCAAAATGAAACCTCGCTGTTCATTCCTATGTGCCATTTCATATTAACTAGGACAGTCTTCCGCTTTCCATTCTTAATGCTGAACACATTTGAAATCCATGCTCCATCTCTAGGCAGTAGAGGTTTTCCAGGACATGCAATTCAACAATGTACAGGCAGAGAAAAACGTAACATCCTTCTCCGACCCTAACCAACTTACAACCTTTGATAAAAACACACATCTCTGTGCTCACAGCAGTAGACAGTTACCCACACATTAATTATCCACAGGATCTGCCATCGGATCTCTGAAATTCAAACTACGTAAGTCTTTACTTCAAATTCATACGTAAGCAGAAGAGGCTAAGATGCCAGTTTGGGATCAAACAGAGCACTTTCATCTGCTATATTTAACATAACCGAGTCACCTCTGCCGAGGTCTGCAGGCAGCAGAAGGCAAAGGGGACCAGCCTTTAGAGGTGGCATGAACTCACCTATCTCGCGTTTCCGCTCATTTGTTGTGCAATTGTGGAAAAACTCTGTCATTAGACTCTCCAAAGCCCGTAGCGAGGCCTCTTCAGATGCCTGGGAACAACATTTAAAGGAAAAAGTTAAAACTAATTTCTGCTCTGACTTGCACACAGGAGGTCCATATGGTTCATGTCACCCAAAAAAACCAATAAGACCATGAAGTCCAGGTGCAGGGCAAAATAATCTGCAATTTAAACTGCTCATTGGTGTCAAGTAGCAACAAGATTTGTCCACTGCAACTGAAAGCTTTGGACATGAAGGACCATTTGCTCAGCTGCAGTAACTGATGAAAACAATACAAGAATCTTCCTTTTTTTTGGGGGCAGCATTTAGTAATTTTAAGTCAGCTCATCCTTGTCAAATAATTCTCAAAGGCAGCAAGTTCAAGTGAAGATGCTTTCAGATGCTTGCAGATAATAAATACAGCGATAGCATGGGGAGCGTGAACTTCGAGAGGACTCCTGATACCTTTGCCTCGGTGCCACACTGTGCCATGCTGCCACTTGCAACACCAACGGTGCTCAGGAAGTAGCAGCTTGAAAGATTAGGGCTTTTCCAGCACTTTGAAAAGCAATACACAAGTATTCAGCAATTTGAGTCAAGAAAAACATGAATCTCGTCCCCAAATTTAGCTTTTATTATTGGAATTCATCAGTTACACCTCAGTTTTTGTAAGTCCTAAAAAAAGTTATCAGAATCAGTATCCGGTTGTTGCAAGGTCACTATAGTTTTGCAGGTCTCTGGAGGTGGGATGATTTTATTCTAGTAACAGCTCACCCTCTCTAGCCACGCCGCACTTCCCTTTCAGTCTAAGCCTGATAATGGATAGCCTTAGAAAACAGTACTGCTACAATACAGACCGTGCCATTAGTCATTCCTCTAATGTTTTCAATGCATGCTATCAATAATAAATGCATCAAGATTCAAGCCCTGACCTTCCTCTGTACAGAAACAAAGTAAACCATTAAAGAAAACCGAAAGTTCTGAGTCAAGAAAATAAAAGCAGAAACAAAAACATGTCTGGGAGTTTTCTGCAAAGACATGAGCAAGTGAGACAGTTTGCAGAAACACTACGGGCTTCTGCTAGTTCCCATTTCCACGTACAGCTGTCTCCCCAAGGACCACGACCGGGCCAAGCAGCAGGAGACCCTCCCCAAACAGCCTGGGGTTGGATTAACCCCTGGGAGAACTGACAACTCAACACAACAGCATGGGAATACCAGTTCAGCTCTGCTCTGCAAACAACTGGAAATGGATGCTCTGTAGGACACCACGCATTTTCAGTTACAAAGGAATATTGAATTTCATCCAACCTTTCCTATTCCTTCTTCCCTTTTTTCTTTTTAAAGACCTGCTCTAGAAAGCAAGGACTATTTTAGCAGAAACATTGTTAGTGGGAAATTGGCTTAAAATAACCTACAATCAAATCAAAGCCACTTTGACAGCTTAAGCAAGATCAAGCACCCATTATCACCTCTTTAATCCATTTATACATGGTTTCTGCAAACAGTCCTTTGCACTGTAAACTTCCCCTTGAAGCCAATGGCCCTTCAGCCACCGAACAGTCTCCTGCCAGTCACCATTTCTCAGATAACAGCAATACTGTGGATAAGAGCCTCACTTGAAAAATAAAATTGATTAAGTGGAGTCCTTAATGACATTAGGATATAGCCACACTGCCATTTCTATGCGTTTCTTTCTGGGACATTGCACATTGTTGCAAATTCCTCCCAACTAGATCCAGACATATCCAACATTTTCATAAACCCCTGCAGTTTACTTCTCTGCTGCTCAACACAGAGTAAGTCTCACCAGCAGTTTCTAATGCTAAACCCCCAAAGAGGGGATTCCAAACGTTGGGCAGATCAATTTGTTGCAAATTCCTCTGCCAGAAGCACTGCTCTCCCACTCCACCCCTCCACCAGCCAAGATCAAGGTCACCTCAGTTCACAGAGCAGTGTTAGCTCTTCAGGCAGGAATGGCAGGGCATTTTGGGATAGTTAATTCAATACTTCTTTAGGAAGAGTAGTTAAGTCAATTCTTTTCCAAGATTCAAGATTTATTTCCTACTTCTGGAAATAAATTGCAGAGTTCTCATAAATCTTGAGCATCTGACACGTCCTCCACTGACTTCAAACTACCTCGGCACTGAGATTTTGAAGATGACAGAGCCTGTTCCTAGGAACACGTTTAATCTTTTATATAAAAACATCACCATCGCAATGCTGAACGTGTCAAAAGCAAAAAAGAAAACACAGAGCACAACACAAGCATTTTACATAAAAAGCCCAGGCTGGCCAGAATCCAGGGCCAACCCAGGCAGCACAAAACAGCATGACCTCCCAGATTGTTTTCTTCTTCTATTTGACTTCTCCCAGCTATTCCGGAGGTTTGGCCAAAGAAAGGTGGAGCAGCACAAACTGTCTGAAGTCACCAAAGCCCAGCCCACAACGGGCTCTGGAGAGCCTCTCCCAGGTCTTCCCCTAGGTGCTCTCTGATGGCCACACCAAGCGCACCCCATCCTAGCTACTGGCAGGACTTCAGAAGGTGGACAGCAGCGTCCTGCATTTGCTAACACCCTTGGGTATTCCTCAAGTTACCCGTTCCTGGAGCATGCGGCAATCACCCACCTCTCAAGCAAAGGCTCCGATAACTAGGTCATTGAGATAAAGAGGACACATGCTGTTGGAGAGCCGCAGAGGAAATTTACTGTACCTATATCCAGACACACCAGAAAGTAGATTATCTAGTGAGACTAATAAAAGTAGAGCTGTTTGTAGGACCTGCAGCTGTACCTGGCTGTACTATTTCCAGCTGCACCTCAGTATTATTGCTCACATTAACGTGCTGTTTGCTTTCTTCTTCCAGGGCTCAGTGTTTATTTTGCATTGAAGAAAAGAACAGGGAAGTACCGTCCGCAAAGAGAAACGCCAATGAATCCTGATACTGAGCAGCAATGCAGCCGCATTAAGGACTGCTTCAGTCCTGCAGAGTCAGGACAAGATCAAACCCCATGGGCAGGCAGACCCAGCAGCACTCCATTCTGTTTCTGACTGGTCTGAAATTCAGCCATTTGGGTCATACATAAATTTCATTTTTAAAGGTTTTCAAGGAAAGTCGTGAAGTCTGGACCATCATTACTAGAATTTACTACACACTTTCTGGGCAAGGGCTGGCAGTTTGCCTCACCCTCATAAGGCATTACTAAATACTCAACTATTAAAATAGGAATACTTCCCACCGCTTTCACAAGTTGTAAAACCTGACCCCTTCACCCCCCAGTGCCTCTCCCAGGGTGGGATCAAACCACCGGGAAATACCATTTGCTCTTTTCCATCAACCATTTGAGAAATATATACTCAATTCTATGAATCCTGCTTGCAGTGAGCTCTGACCTGCAGGCTGCTGCAGTGAGCTGCCAGATTCAGCAGATCCTCCAGCCACAAATGATGTCCTCAGTCACAGCTCAGTTAGGTGAAGAAGTTAGTGACACATGAAAGTAAGCAAGCAAGCGGGTCTAAACACTACTGCACCGACAGCTACAGATTCTTGTGTTCCAGCAGGACATCCATACTTGCACCTAGAAGTTGTTTCCAGGAGAGCATCTCACAGCCCATTCTCCCCAAAACAGGTGCTGTTCACTGCTGCTGTGCTCTGCTGGGTTCGTGCTGCAGGGACCGAGCAAGGGTCAGGTCCGTCCCGCGTCTGCTGTGCCTGGAACTGCCTCATCTGATCTGAGCACGACTTGATACGGATCAGGGTGGGAAAGCGCCACCGGCAAGCCTTACAATCCCCATTTTTGCCTGTAAGTTTGCTAAAGGTGTTTTTCACTACAGTTATCAAACTAGAGTTGCGCAGCTGCTTACTCATACCATTTATCTATGAAGTTCAACCTTTAACACCCTCCTCACACAACCAGAAAAATAACAGATTCACAGCTGAGACTACAACTTCCTATTTTGATAGAAATTATGAGATTTGCTACCGAGAACTTGCACATTCAAAGACATTCTCCATCCAAAGTACAAAAGAAGGATCTACAAAACCTGGATGTGCCAGCTGATTTCAGGGCTGCCGTTCGTTCACATTTTAAGATGTATGAGCCATTAACAGATTTCTCTTGATTAATGAGAAAAATAGTTTAGTAGCTGCCAACTTGCTGCATTTTAGGCTGTTCAAACTCCAGTTCACCGCACCTCAATAAAGCTCTAGGAAAGCGAAACCTTTGTACCTTGCTGCTTAAACCAGGACTCCGTAAGAAGTTCAGTTTAGCCTGCAGACTATGACTAAAGCATTCAGGTAGAACAAGTTACTTGTCCTACTCTGACAAATAACAGAGAAATGAATTTTGGATTGCAATTTAGACATTGCATATTTAAGAGAAGATACAACACTGATTTTAGTTTGCACATAACCAGAGATGACCCATCCCTTAAAGTACCTGATCAACTTGGAAGATATGAAAGTGCTTTATAAAGCTATTTCCATTTTCTCCTGAAGTGCTTTCATTTAGAGTTCACTTCCTATCTTTTTACTTCACTTTACATTCTCCGAAGCGATTGTTTCTTTTAGAGGAAAGCTTTTCTCTAATGCTTTGTCATAAAACCAAAAGCTGTTAACCTTTTAATGTTTGCTATTAACAGCTCGGTAGAATATCGATCACACAGATGATGCTCTAAACATGGCAACTCAGGCAGATGACAACTTAAGAGGAGGGTTAAGTCTGTTTGTTTTTTTTCAAACGTGTTTGGAAATGGTTATCACTTCAAGACAAAAATGAAGGTAATCCCTCTACAAAGCTTTTTCTAGTAAGATGTTAGCTGCAGTTGCAACATTACAAAAGTGACTTCAACCATCCCTCAGGCAGCACTGGAAGGCCTTCCTCTGATGTGGAAGAATGGATTTTACACCACACAAGCTGAACCTTAGCACCTCCTTCAGTGGCAGGCAGGAGAAACACTTGCACTGCTGAACCCCAGAAGCCCTCACCACAGATCTAACCCCCCTTCAGCATCTCTACTCTTTATTTAAAGAGGACGGGATGTCTTTCTGTTAGGGAACTGTTATTCACCAGCCCTCTGCACCCCATCGTGTTTTTAATTCAGACACCCACTCTTGTTCCATCCTTGCCTTCAATACCTGCGCTGCTGAAGCACTTTTCACACTGCATCTAACACCTACCAGCCCATAAAGCCTCCCTACACCACATACTGATAGCAAATGCAGATCACTTCCCAGCACAGCCCTGGCATCCTAATTTCCTTTGAGCCTGGATCTACGTCCCCTTCCTATCCACCACGTCTCCTACCATCACCGGTACAAGACACACCGCCCAGCACAATTCAGCCTCCTCTTGCTTATCGAGATTTGGATCTTACCACGTCTTACGCAGCTCTGCTAAAATGAGTATCAGCTACATCTACCAGCTCGTGCTTGTAATGGGCAACTCTTCCAGGAGAGGAGGGGACTGCAGGAGAGCACAGTGAGAAACCCTGCTGCTTGCAGCATTCCCAGCAGGAATTGCTATAATGTCACCAACAAGCCAGTGCATACGGTTAAGAAAAAAAATAAAAATCATGCACACACCACAATGGCAGCTGCTAGTATAAAATAACTCATCATCACCCTGCCTCTAAGTTACACTGTCCCATCTTCTTCCACCTGGGAGCCTTCTGCTTCCAATTTTGCGCAGTTATTTAACAGTACGGTTATACACATACAAACACAAACCACCATACTTTAGCTGCTGAATTTTCTTCCTTCCATAATTATAATTTTTTTGTTTTATTGTTGTAGATAATTTTTAAGGAAACTCAATCGAGACTACTTTAATAGTACACATACCTAACCAACATGCATATGTGCTAAGGTACTAATTTACTCATTTAAGAATTACCAGGGTGTCTTTCAGAGCCCCTCCCTGCCCCAGCCCTAACATAACACGACAATGAACACATAAATTAGTAATTACACTCTCAGAAAGATTGTGTGCCATTTCAAGTCTGCTTGTGAAGGTCACAAAAGCCTTATTTTTTTTTTGCAACTACCTGCAAAGTGCAGATATTATCACCACTTCAGCAAACCCTTGGAACAGCCTTGGGTCACTCGATGTGACCAAGTTCATGAAAGAAGTACATTATTATTTTTAGCAACAAAAGTAGAATTACAAAGTGTTTTTTAAAAAAACTGTACAAACCCCTGCACATCCTCTAGAAAGGATGAATGCATGCTACTGAGAGGCAGAGCTGTGCAGCTCAAAGGCAGTGTTCCCTACTACATTTAATCACTTCCAACTAATGATTTTAGAGGTCCAGGGTTTCACACATTCCCAGGGTCTCCTTATCAGTGTAACTCATGCAGAGACCTTCAATTGGGAGACGGCACGCAGACCCTGCACCATACGTGCTCCCTGGCAGCACACTGCTGATGGTATCGAGACAAGGCTCAGTCTTTATTCTTGGTTTCCTTGTTGCATTTTAGAGATGTTTTTGTGGTTTAATGAACCGAAACTAGACTCAGCTTCACTCTGCGCTTTGAGAACAGTGCAGGCTCCTGGTGCCATTTCGAGAGAACTCCTGGCTGCAGAATACAACCTGCTTATCTGGTTCATTCGATTCAAGGGCCACAGCTTTGGCAGCTCACTAATGAGGCGAGATTTTGTAAACTCATCTCTGTTGTACCACAATTTCAGCAAAAAATCTACCATAAAAGAAATGACTTACTGTTCTACCTCAAGGCAATCCGTGGGAGGAATAAAGGCACCACACCACTCGCGATCTCCCAGCTGTGACGAAGCCGATGTCCAGCACCAGAGCAGCTCAAGGCCCTTCTGCCTGTACAACCCATCACTTCAGAAACCCCAGACTGCGCTTCAGGAATCAATGTGTTTTATTTAAACATCAGCTAAGGCCCAGAAACGACCACAGGCTGAACACTACTGTGTGGAACAGGCTACGGAGAGCCAACAGCGATAATCTGATTTCTCGAACAGGATAAAGAGATCATCTTACCTGTAAACACTGCCTGCTATACAAGTAATCAGGCACCTTTTTGAATACCTAAGGGATCTTATTTCTTAAATCTTCTTGTACAGGCAGGTTCAGTTAATCAGGCTTCAGGTTTTAAGGCTGAACTGACTAACAGGCTCAAGTGTCCAGGTCTGATTCTTTCTAAACCGGTAACTCTTAATCGACATCATCAAGTCCAGTAGCCAGCATGTCCTTCACCAAGCATTTTGCTTTGCTTTTAAAAAAGATGTTCATTAGATGGAAACACAGCATGCATAAAGCATTAAAATTCAACACCTAGAAGCTCTTAGAAACCCACTAAAGGCATAAAATAATCATCGCAAGCTGTCGTAAGCAAGGTAAGATTTAGACACTGTGCAATTACAAGCCACACTCTTGCTGAGGACGAGCACAAGAGCAATTTGCAGGCCCCTGCTGCCAGGGGAAGGTGGGTTGGCCATGTGCCGATGACTTGCCAATTGATTTACTGCAGTTCAGCTGCTGGAAAAGACTTAGCAACACATTATTTCCCCAAACAAGTAGTTGTTAAAATAACGATATGCAGATGAGAAGTGCAGAAGTATCCAAAGCAGACAACTCAAGACCAATATTCTGCACCATACGACTACGTATCACCCTAGCACAGGGGTCCCAGGTGGGTACAGGTGCAACTGGAGTCACTTTTTGGACTTAGGACTTAAATTTGACAATTCAGCTACTGTCATTAGACCTTCCTCAGTAGACGCTCAGTTCAGACAGTTCTCAGCCACTGTCCACCACTTTTTAAGCCACCACTGATATCAGATTTTCTGTTTAGGTATAATCAGAAAAAAAAAAGCCATAAAGTCACAGTATGGTCTTCAGATGGACACCACACAAGGTTGGTCATCTGCCCAGGGCAGTCAGCTGGGCACATGTCACTTCCCAGATTCTGAAACACTGCAAGGTGACTCTGGTTCTCTCCCAGAGTACAGAAATAACTTTAAAGTCTTCCAGTGAAGTCTAGAAGCTTGCATCTCTAAAGGCAACAGTTTTGCCATCTCAGTGTTTGGGTCTGTCCTTTCATCTCACACTCTTCCTTTGCCAGGTTCCCCAGGACGTGCCACACTTCCATGGAGCCTGCCACACCTCGGAGGGAGATCCCGTCCTTTCCTGTAAGGTGATGCTCGTGCAGGAGCGCCGGGACCACGGTCACAGGGCACAAATCACTTCCCTTTTCTCTGCATAAACAAATCTAGGCTTGCACAAACAGAACCACAGGGCTGGCCCAAACGCACACATGCAACTTAACTGATTTTGAGGTAACACTTCCCCTGCCATTTTAGGTGAAGTAACCTGAGTTGTAAAAAGGCAGGTTGGAAAGATCCCACGGCCATACTATTTTAGACATAAGTATTTTGGGTGGGGGAGGGTATTTGTGGAAGGAATAAAACACTCCTTATAAAAATCATTCATAGAAATAAAAAGGTGTCAAGAAAAACGCTTGCATCTTCTTACTTAAATGGTCCAGAACAACAGATAGGCAGCAGCACGTAAAATGAACTTAGGAAAGGTACAAAGTATGGCCTTTCTAGTTGAAGACAGTTTTAAAAAACACACCTATCTTCACATTTCAACAGACTTCCTACAAAGAACACTATTCTTGCTCTTACAGAGGGATATATGATACTTAAAAATGCCAAAAAGCTTGCTCCTCAGCACTTGTTCAAATGTGGCAGCTGCTTTGACCAGAGAGACTAGAAAAAAGATGCGTAAGCGATAGGAGTCATAAACCTGGCATGCTTGCATATCAGCACTAAGCCATCCAAGATGCATTAACAGATTTTTAGAAACACTTCTCAAATGCTTTACTGTCTGCAAAGCCACAAATAAGCTGCTCAACCTACAGACAACTCATAGTAATACCCGGACAAACACACTGAATTGCAGTTGTTTACAATCCTAACTTAAGGAGTCTCTGAAAGTACGCACATATGCAGAGTTGGAAATGGAAAGCACCAGGACAAGCAAAAAAGAAAGCGAATGTAAAAAGAAAACACTTATTCAGCGTATTTCTTAAAGTGGCACTTCAATTCAGATGCAGCTCCATCTACAGATCTTTGAACCCTGCTGAATTTTTAACTGCACTGACACATCCCAGTTGCTCATTTTCCAGGTATTTCTCTGACACCCACTTCTGCCTGGCAGGATTAAGTCTATTACCTTGCAGATAAACTCCCAACACCAGACTACGCAAAGTGACATCAGTGCAAGGTTTATGGTAAACTTGGGAAAAGGATTACACCTTATGCAATGTATTACACCAGCTGGACCTGATGCCAAGGAGGTATGATTACACTACACAAAAATAAGATATAAGACCCCCACTCCTTGTCAAAGCGGGGTGGGGAGGGAGGGGAGGAAAGACTGCAATATTGCAAGTTTAATTCCTGGGAACAGCATTAAAGCTTGTGTTGGGCATTTAAGACTGGATAATGAAACTATCACGGATAACACCATGGGAATAACTCTGCCAGACTTCCCCCCCGGCCCCCGCCATTTCAAATGTTTCTAAAGGACAGCACATGCAGGAAGAACACTGTCGTGGTTTCAGCTGGGATGGAGTTAATTTTCTTCTTAGTAGTTGGTGCTGTGCTGTGTTTTGGCTGTGATG
>JAVJGI010000050.1:37787789-37870931 GCA_035590275.1 Ibycter americanus
CTCCCTGCTCCCTGCCCCCATATCCAGGTATTGTGCTTGGCAACAGTTTTCCCTTCACTGGTTTTCAACAGCTCCGAGATTTTACATCTCATGTGTTCATTTTTTCATTTCTACACCTCCTTTCCCTCCAAAGCTCCCAGAGATGAGCTTCCCACAGGGATAACATCACTCCCTGCTAACAGCAATTAACACTTGGTAAGAATGTTTCATCAGAGAGAATAACATCCAGCTAAGTTCCTTAACATTTGACTTTTGTTCTGATTGCACTACATTGTCTAACGCCAGGAGAGTGTAAGTCCGAGTCTACACTTTGGTTTTCGTTTGATGCAGCTAGGTTTTCAGTGTGCTTTAGTCAAACACTGCTTACTGAGTTCAGTACAACGTTAACTAGGTGAGCTCCTCAAAACTGTGCACAATATAGTTAGGTCCTAACAATCTCATGGGCATCTGAAACTACTTTTTAAAAGTTCAGATAACTAGAGAGCAGTAATCACTATTAAATCAGTATCACCTATTAAGGCAGCTAAGTCTAGTGTGCTATGCATAAAAAGCAGAGCATGCCTTTCTTCCAGGAGTTGCTTTGAACCTACTTGTAAATTCTTCCCTCTGCCACCCTGCAGCTAGGAAATCTAGCTGTAAAAACAAGTTATGACAGGGAAAATTCAAATGCTTTATACTGGAGATCCAGGCAGCCAGATGCTGACGGAACAAGAAAGGTAAGTCTCACATAATTTTTCCCTGTCTACGGATAGGAGTGTGTCACTGCCTTCTCTGGATTCTCCCCCCCGGTCCCCATTGCTCTTAGGCTGTGCTTCAGCTTCCCCTCACCTCTTCCAAACACTTACTTCACTCTGCCCTATGAGCTACCCTTGGCACCTTCCCAGATTCTCCCCAATTCCTACTTTGGCTCCACTCTTGGCAGTCAGTCAAACTCACAGGCTGCTTTTGTGCCCCCACCTGCATAAATTTTGTCCCTTTCTCTGTTCTTCCTGCCCTTTGGTGCAGAAATAATGCCTTCATAGACATCCAGAGGACAGAGTAGGCACTGCTGCTGCTGAACAATAATCACTACACACTTACGAGGGTCTGTGTCTGTCTTCAAGGCAACTGCTCTGCACTGCACATCCTCTAGCAACTGAATATCTCTCCTTGATGTGCCACTGCTAGAGCTGGCTTAGGAAAGCTTTAATAGGCTCTGAACTATGAGCAGTTATACTAGCAAAGCCTGCATTGTTCCTCTCAACACCTGATTCCTCCTTATCACAGCCCATCTCTGACATCATATCCCAGGCTTCCATACAGATGGCAACATTTCTCCCCCTGGCACAAAGCCTAAGTAATGTGGCTCAGCTGTGAAGCAACTCCCAGGGCTGTAAAATAATCTCTTACACCCTGGTGCTTCAGCAGTGCAGCTGAAATGCAGGCCAGAACCTGTGCAGGTATTGGAATCCTGGGCCATGGCAGTAAGAGTGAAATAAATACACAGTGATTTACTCAGTACAAGAAAGGTCACATGGCTTCTGCTGATGGAGTCATAAGTGTAATTAACCTCAGATGTTATTCTGAAATGAAGATGTCTTAGCATGAAGTGTCCTTATGAGACACTAGTTAAGTCAGGCTGGGTTTTCAAAGATATTTGCGAAGTTGATTTTAAACAGTATGATGGCTTATGATACAATAAGGGTATGAGTTTACTGTTGGCTAAAGCTGATCTACCCGAGGATCACTGCCTCCCCGCCTCCCCATCCTCGGGCACACCTTGCTGTCCTCTCCCTTCCACAGGCGTCATTGATCACGAAGGCAAATATTTTTTTGTAGACCTGGTTTTAAATGGCAGCATGATCACTAGTTCTGGCACTAGGGTAAGAGGCAGAGTGGATCCTGCCGTTTGGGAGTGCCTCCTAACAGCCATAATTTATGCACATGTATTTTGCAGTTCGGCAAGGAAGTTTATCCTTCGTACAGACAGCAATCCTGGCACAGATCAGGATGAGGGGTGAAAGATGCAGCTGAGACTGGCACCTATTCCTCCCTGCTTCCTCCTTAGCCCCTTGGCTCACTGCGAATGGCAGTGAGAAGCCACTGCGAGGTTTGCTCTGGGGGTGCTGCCTTGAGACTGGCAATCTTAAAACATGTCAAGTTAAGCCTACGGAAGAGGGAAGCACTGGCTTGCAGCTGACCTTGTTATGCAGCACTCATGACTCTGATGAGCAAAAGCCTGGGGAAAATAAAGAGGTGGGTAATCTTGTATTGGCTGCCAGCTCTGCTGACAGCCACTCTCCCAGCACTGCCTTCAGCAGTGATCTCTGGGGTTCCCAACAGCCCACTTTTTTTCCAGTAAACCAGGGAAAGAGTGGGAGAAAACTCACTAGAAATGTCTTTGCTCTTTGCTTCCCTTTAGTGCTGTACCTTGCAGGGTGAAGGGCTTGGGATATGGCTCCCAAGGGTGTGATTTTAAAAGAATGGGAGCAACATCTAAATTTTGTCATTAGCTTAAAAACATTTTTGAAAAGTTACTGATGAAATTTGTTCCAACTGTTTTCCCCAGGTGTGGCTCTGTGACTGAGCACTGAAACATTTCATCAAAGTATGAGAACTCCAAGGTGTCTGCCAACTTGGATGTTCAGATTTGATCCCCTTGATGTTTGTATCTTTGAATTCCTTATTCCTGTCCCATTGGCAGTGTTATCTGGAAGCCCTCTGGATGGTACAGCCAAAGTCATGACAGTCTTACCTGCGTGGCTGCTGGACTGACTGCTCTCTACCGAATGTGTCAGAAAAAAAGACTCACTTAGCTTCCTTTGCCAGATGAAACCATGTGCACAAACTACATGTCGCATTGCCAAATACCAGCCTCCGTGCAAGGAAACTTTCCCTCTGGGGAACCGTGGGTTAATTGGCCTGATAATCATTCTATTTCACTAATCAGTCCCTGTAGAGGGGTTCTGTTTGTTTTACCAGGCTTATACATCCTCTACCCAGCATTTCTGGTGATTTATTTAGGAGGCTAATTTTTGATTTTGCTCTCTGGCGTTATTTTAAGTATTTTTTTTCATAGCAAACATAGAATCTGCTAAGATATTTCTCCTAGGAATTTTATTGATTCAGCAGATCTATACCCAATGTGAGCCCTTATTTCAGAGGATTCCCTGTATTCGTGGAGCCATGCTGCCAAGCCTCACAGACACTCCAAGCCCTTTAGCAAACAACACAACTTGGTATTTTAAGGTCCTGAGTATAGGACACATGACTTTGAAAGTGGGGAACACTATGAGGTATTGACCCATTAACAACAACATAACTTATGAAGAACGGGTTGCCTTTGAGTGGCACCTGACCTCAGGGGAGTGGAGCTGGAAGTGAATTACAAAGAAGAAAGTCAGCTGCCCTCCTTCAGATCACAAGCTGTCTAGCAGGGAGTTGAGACAGTGCTGTTAAAGCGATACTGTCCTCACTTACCTGTCCAGCAGGGAGTCAAAGCAAATGACTGCATTGTCTCGCTGTGCTGCTAGCACCAGGCACAAACCATCCATTAAGAGGGAACACTACAAGAGAGGGAAGAACAGAGCTTTGGTGTTGCTATCCTTAAATAAGTCTGTATGCCTCACTGATGAACTGCTGACAGCACAGATAACTGCTTGTGTGCTGTGTGAGGGGATGAAAGTCACAAAGCAACACTCTTCCAAATTGAAAGAATATAATGTCTGAACTGTTAGTTATCCTGCTCCTATGGCATACTATTATTCCTGTTCCCTTCTCTCAGACTGAAAATAAGCAGGTTACTTAGGTGTGTTATTCAGTTACTAAGTCCGCTGGAAGAAGGAATATGGAGATAATGGTGAATGTTGAGATATTGCAGCAGAAACACTTATTACTTGAAGGAGCCCATCTCCCTTCTGGCAAGGGAAAGCAAATGCTGTAACGTTCACCTTTGGCTCAGCAGTGCCAGACCCTTGTGGAAACATGCCAGCTCTGCCCAGAGTAATTCAGCTCTGAGAGGAGGAAGTGTTTCCATCACCAGGAGAGCAGTGCTGCTGCCATGGCTCTCCTTCCCACACGCTGATTTGCTTTGTCCTTCCTAGAGAGCTGTGCATATTCCCATGTGCAGAGGGATGGCATCCTTAGGGGAACCACAGGAGAAGAAAATAGTGCTTAGACTAATTGGATGCTAGATGTAATTGCTATTCTATACAGATATACTTCAAAGGAATGCTGTCAATTTAAAAAATCACAACCTGAAAAGATCTTACCTGTTCTTATAACAGATAACACCTAAGACTCTTATAACTGAAAGGCTGGAAGCACAGATGTTTGTATTTTTTCAGAGGGACTGCTGTGAGTCTCTGACAGCCCTTTGTTGATTGCTACTTCCAGTATAGGTAGTCTCCCCCCCTTGTTTACTCTGTGCTCCTGACAGCACTTTCTTGCACATTCCACCTTACTGCTTTGCCCTAGTAAGGTTCCTGAAATGGTGGGCTTCTCCTTCAGAAAGTGCAAAGAAAAAACCAGTCTGGGCCAGATACTCTGCTAATGTAAAGCAATGTATCTGCTCACCCCAGAAGCACATCTCATGCTCAAGCCCCGTGAGCTGTTGCTCAAACCCCATGCTGGACTGCAGCTTGAGCTGTCAACACCAACTAAACGAGAAGCAAAATGAAATCTCTGCCTAGGACTCCAGGGCACAGTCCAAAAAGTGGAAGGGTTATTTAGCATTGTAGAAGAGGATTAATGGGGTGCAATTAGAGAAAGGGAAATAGAAACTGTATTTATATGGAAAAGCAAGACAGGAGACTGCAGCAGAACATACATAATAGCAGCAACTGCACACTAATAGGTGAATGGAATGAAACGTTTAAGCAGGGATGTGCCAGTCACATTAAGGACACGTTCACACATAATGATGTCAAGGTTAGGTGTCAGTGAGCTAGTGGAGATACAGGAACACAAGGTATGGACTAGCTAGCGAGGCACACTGCCCACGTTACTTACCAGCGGTATTAAGCTCAGATGCAGTTAATACTGCTACCAAAGCAAGTTTGCTCAGAGCTAGCCTGGGTATCTTAGCACAGCATGGCATTAAAAGGCTCTTCTTTTGTGCGAAGGAAGCAAAGCACAACTCCAGCTGTTTCATACCTTTGCTGCAACACTGCACTTTGCCCTGCTTAGCGTCTCAGAGATGCAGTGAGCTTGTGGTGCGTCCAGAACAGTGAGGCGTACTCCAGTCACTGTGAAATCTTTGCCAATAAGCTGATCAAGCAGTTCGACATAAGGTGGGTGCTCTGAGCCCCGAAGGATTATCCCAGGCAATACAAGACAAGTGGTTTGGCAGAGTTTATCAAGCAATGGCCGATCTGATGGGAAAAGATCAAAACACAATAAACGCTTGCTTTATATCTATCCCCAACAACTATTAGCCCTCTAAGTAATTCTTCCCTGCCACAGACAAGTAACTGGAAAATCAGAGGCACTCAGGCATTGTCATATTGTTTGGGGTGCTCACAGATGCAACTGCTCATCCTGAACTGTCAAGCTGCTGCATGCCTATGTGTACATATCTGGAGATCACAAGACAGCAGCAGTGACCCCATTTCAGGAGTCAGACAAGGACAACTGCTGGTTTGCTACAGGAGATACTATTCCATTTAATTTCTTCCCAGAAAAGAAATCTGTTAATCCAGCTGCTTTCATAATCCAAAATGTAATTCTGATCAGCATACATAAGACTCAATGTATTTCATATTTTCCTCATGATAAATCTGGCTGACCATTAGGCAGCAGCTTTGTGATAATTATTTGCTGAAAGGAGACGTTTCTTTGTGTGCAAGAGCTACCTCTAGTGTTCAAGATGAGACCATAAAGTGAATGATGTGTCTGGCTTGCTGGAGGCACTTACTATATTGTGCCTGACAGTTCAGAGATCACGTGTACTTGCCTTTCCAGGACAGTAACTCTTTGAAATACATTTTCTGAGACACAAACACATCAGGGCTGTACATTGGTTTCCTTTTTACTCTCCTTAGACATCTTCAAAGCAAAGAGATTCTCATGCATCAGGAAATTAGGGGCACGTATTTTGAGATTTGCTCCCAGCACTGGGCCTGTACCAAGCTTGCAGAATATCTGCTTTCTCCACAATAAGCTATTTTATTTTTATTTTCTTTTCCACTATCTTCTCTAAAAATCAAGAAGTGCTTCAGTCACAGCAGACCTGTGCTACAGGCCTGGTCCTTTCCCATTGTGCAGTAAGTTGATGGGGGAAATACCTTGCCTGTCAGCAACACAGGGCATTTTGGACTGGAAACACCTGCAAGTCTCCTCTCACTGCAGCTTTGTGCTCTGAATACAACTTGAGCTGACATAGCCCACCAGAAACACAACAATGTGATCACATGTCTGCAGCTACCCAGACAAGAAGGTCAGACAGCTACACGCAGAACAGCCTGGTTGTCTCAAAAAAGCTGCTGTTACATACACACAGTTGCCAAATTCTTGTTTCAGGACTCATACAACAGCTCGGGAATATCAGTAATGCGGTGAGATAGGCCTCACCCTGCACTGCAGGCATCAGTTAAGTCTTAAACTGTCACGCAGTCTGTGATGTATTAGTGGGCAATGTAAGAAAAGGATCTTGCTTGAGGATTTGTGATTTTTGTCATGATCACGAAGGATGTGTAGGGCATAGCCCAAAGCCAGCATAAGACAGTGGAAAGAATTCATTTATAATTACCTTTGGAAAAATCCTTCTTCAGAGACACCCTACACAAAAGTGACTTTGCGCCTACCAAGCAGCTACGCTGTCATTAAGGCAGAGGTCTTGACTTACTATCATCCTCCCTGCACTTCTACATGTGTCATCTCATGCACCTACTGGTATGGGGTCAGTGCCCAAAAGTCCTGTTATCAGTAAGGGTTTAGGTGGGATGTGGTGGTCTGTAATCTGTACCATTTTTATCATACTCTTCTGCCAGTCCACAACAGTCTTGTGGTTTTACTGACGGGACTAACAACTGCAGCTGTCAGGTGTAGCACAGGAACATTTTCTCAGCTGCCCACCCTCCGGCTTGCCCGTCACATCAGAACTCAAACTACAGGAAATGAGAGCAACGCAGTTCCAAACAAGTCTGCTCCCCAGTGAACACCACAGGGATGCTTTACCTGGTTACTGCTTGTTTATAAAGGCTTGGGATCAATCCACAATATCCCAGCATGGAAGCACCCCCATATGTTCATTAAATGTCCTGACGTAAACGGTACTGTGTCACAGCCTGTGTTGCGTGCATGTCTACCAAATACAATCAACACAAAAAGCCCAGAGAAACCATAGGCATCTGAGGGAACTGGAAGGCTCGTAGAACTTCAAATCAAAGTCAGACCAGCAATAACTGGAAGTAATTTTGAACTGGCAGCTGTTCAGTAGCTAGTGGGAACTGCGTGAGATCTCAGTCCAGTTCCTGAGAGTTAGACGTCCACGCTGCCAACAGCACTCCCTGCATAAATTGTTATTTATCTACCCACAGAACAAAACCCTCACAATCCCCCATCCCTATGCTGTTTTGGTCTCTCCTGTGGCAGGCTTTGAACGGACATGCAAACCACCGTGGACAAGTTGGTGTTGAAATGCTTTGAGGAAGTTCAGCAGAGAAATGTGCACTGTTGCTTACAACTAGCTGTGTTGACAGTGCTTGCTCTTCTGCTGGTGATAAGGTCAGCACTTCTGAACAGCCCTATGTTTAAACCCATGAAAGCGCTGGCAGTGGAAAGGCCTGGCAGGCAAACAGTTAAATGGCTGGACTCCACTGGAGCTGTTCTTTGCAGCTCAGAGTTGTCTCTTCCTTCTGAAAGGACATCAATACCAAATCTTGCGGCCACCAGATGGTTTGTCTTGCTGTCCAATTAATCAATAACAGTCTCAATCTATAATAACGGTTACACATTTCCTTACCAAGATTGCATGGTTGCTCAGAGCGCAATAAATTGTGTTGCCCTCCTGTTTCACGTTTGATGATCTTGCGCCGCTTGCTGATGTCCAAATTGACTATGGGGTCACGTTTCAGGTTATAGATCTGCAGGAGGGAAGGAAGGGGAGGAGAGAGGCAGGCAAGTCATGTGAACACCATTACCTAATCATGAAGGATAATACTTCTGAAGTATTGATTCAGGCAGGCTGTGAAGCTTTTGTTGGTGTTGCATACTTCTGTAATTGCCAGCCTAGAAAACACCTGCTTGTCTAGAGATACAAGAAGATTTCGCATGCTTTTTTTTTTTTATTGGGGCTTAATTCAATACGGCATCTTGTCATCCTTTTAAAGGTTCTGTATCCAGACATCTTTCTAAGGTCTCTGCTCCCAGCTTTTCAAGGCCAGAAACTCAAGGCCTGTGAGTGTCTGATGTCTATCCAGTGCCACATGGTATTTAGCGGCTCCCTTCTGTCTCTGAATGAATTGGTACATCCATGCATCCCAGCACAGTGCCAACATGATGCTCTGCACTGAGCTGCAGCGGGACAGCATCCACATTAGTGAAGCATATTAGAGATGTGGCCAGCTTCTTCCAGTTCCACAGCTAATCCCCTTGGACTAACTCAGCTGGGTCATCTCTGTGTCACGTGGACATAGTAAGGCTCAAAAATTTCCATCCCTTCATTGGGCATAATCCAATCATTTCAAACTCTGGTTTTAAGAAGAAAATCACCAGAGTGGAAATGACATATAAAACTAGTTAAAGCAGGAAAGAATTACTGTTTCATTTTAGCCATTGGCAAATTACAGTGGTTTGAATCAGAGACCAGCAGCTGCATAGCATGAAGGACCAGATGAGCAGGAGTGGGCCATACCAGTACTGGTAGGCTTCTTGGCACTGCCCACAATGCAACCCAAGAGGCAAGAGTCCAAGTCTTTATGCCTCTATCTGTGAGCAAAGCAGGATGCAGGCACCCAGCAGCTCTGTAAACGGTGCGCGTACTTGATAGTGTGAGATGTGTTACATGAGACAGCTCCACTCTTTTCATTGCTGTGGACTGATACCTCTGCTGGCAGGGCATGAGGGACAGCACCCTTGTCACACAAATAGGGCAGTGCTCCATGCTGTGAGCGTGTGGATGTACACAGACTCTGTAGGAGACATTCGGCAACCAGTGAGTTACATTATCAGCTGTCCCACTTCATCTCCGAATGCTACGTGAGAAAAGCTGGTAAAAAACCCCAACAGCCTTTGGGCCGCTGTGTCTTAGCAATCATTGCTGATGTTGCTATCCCTCCCCGTGACCTGCTTCCAAAGCAATGTTGACTCTTATCTGGGAACTTTGCTTCTGAAGTATGAACCCTGACCCCTTCTGAATTTACAGCACTTGTTACTGAACAAGCACATCTGAAAAAGCACTTTTCCACCGAGACTGTCTGGGTCAATACAAAGTTAGCACATTGTGGCAGGAACATTCACAGAAGAAAAACTTGGCCGCTGGTGAAACACAGCAAGAACAGCATTATCTAAAGCATAATATGAAAGAAGTCATGGGATAGCAGGGCCAAAGCTATTGCTCTGACACAGCAAGATACTTCTCAGGAAAGGGCAGAATCCTACCTCTTCCTCTTCTAATGTCTGACACTCAGCGCAGCACAGCCCTTCTGGGAAAAACAGCTTCATATCCCGGACAGCTATTTGATAGGATTTGGAGCCTGAGAGATAAATACAATGAGAAGATTCTCTCAGGCCATGAATTAAACATTCTCTAGACTCACACTCATCTTTCTGAGAGATTGATGATGTGCAACTTACTGAAGTAATTGCTTTAAAGGCCAGCTGTTCCGTACAGTAATAGCAAACATTTAAAACCATTATATTTAGAATAGTTCCATTGCCTTCTTGGTATTTTGATTCTGTCCTATTATCGCTCAGCTGCTGCTTCATGTAAACAAGACTCCTTCTATTCCCTAACAGGGTAGTCAAGGGAATTGTGTTAAGGAGCCTGTGAAACTCTTCAATACCAGCTCTAATCTCCCATTGTTGTTCCCTTGCTTCTGGATCACATCAGGCTGGTCTTACTGAATGGGAAGGAGCTACTAGTCAGTAAAACAAATGTGCTTAGTAACAATAATGCAAGTCCCAAACATGCTGGGGGCTCTGGTTTACAACAGAAATCAGAATTAGTATGAGACATTGCTGATAACTGTATTTTTCTGTTCACCTGCAGTCAAGAAAGGTAAATTGAGACTGGAACAGGTACAAAGAAATAATGTGAGGATCATGGAAGAAATGGAGAATCATCTGAAGAGTTGAAACTAAAAGACCTTGGCTTGTTTGACCCAACATGACACAAAGCTGAGAAGGAATCTGATTTCTGCTAAACACATCAGGGTAGAAAAGGTCAGAGAAGAAAAAACAACTACTTAGAATTAAAGTACAGGTATTGGCACACGAACAAATGATAGAAACTGTACAAGACTATATTTAAGTTTGAAAATGTAAGAAGATTTCTAGCTATCAGAGCAGTGAAGTTCTGTAACAACCATCCAGCTGGGGTGCATGCTTATGAAAGGGAATACATGATGGGCTTTTCTGTGAGAGAATTAACTGAACTCAGTGACTTGAGAGGTCCCTCCAGGCTGAGCATCTGAATATTTCCCTATCAGGCAACAGTATTATAAAGCACTACTCTGAATGTTTTCAGATTTGTGGGTGGAAAATGTTAGAGAAGGAAAAGCTATTTCTATATAACTGGAGTTCAGATAGATTGTCAATGTGCTGGCACAGATCCATGCTCCTGGGGTACAAATACACAAAACTCAAATAACCTCTGAAATATTACCACCTTTGCAGGCTACCCATTCAGAGAATCATGTCTTACTGCTCTTAGAGCACTCAGCCCTGTTTGAACTTCATAATTCTAGGTATTGTATAGCCAGAGTCCTTAACACAGTAGTTTACAATCCTAAGATTGCATAAGTCACCAGCATACAAGTCGTGCTGGATCCTTTATGTACCTCTATGTCAAATCTTCCTCACTTACATCATCGATGCCATTACAGAGGACATAAATGCTCCCAAAGCTAGCAACATTTTACTCTCACTTTGCTCAAGGTATAAGGCTGTATAAGATGCATATGTAAGAGCTCTTTAGGTTCAAGAAAAAGCACTATACAATGACTTCCTAAGACCCAGAAGAGATGAGAGAAGCACAGGTTTATCTCTGCAGCTGAGCCTCAGAGTATTAAAATTGCATTACTTGGTTCAATGGTATCACTGAAACCTGGTCTTGATCTTAACTGAATTTTCCCAGTCACTTTGGGAGGAAACACACAGCTAGAGTTTCCTCTACTTCAGCAAGATGGCATTAACTACAGGTCTTTCTCAGCTGGAGCAAAACTAAGAAAACTTAGTATTCCCTCCGAGGAAAGGAAGACAGTCTTCCACAGTCCCCCAAATGATCACTCATACCATGATAAAGCTCTTCCTGCTTAACTTGTAGGTAAACATCTCACCCTTATTGGAAGTACAAGGGTTATGAACGTTCCTTTCCTTATGGACAGACACCTCCCTGGCATAGCAGCTGGATCAGATTCTTGAGCTGGAGTTAGTGAGTACATTAGCTACAGCTGCACCCATTTTCCTTGAATGAAAATATATGGAGCCATATAGCTGGCTCCAACAGAACACACAACCTCGCCTCAGAGGGCAGGTGGTGGCCAGCTAGTTCAGCTCTATGCTGAGCCCAGTCTTAGGAGGAAGCAGGGATCTGAAGGGAATCCCTAAGCAGACATCTGAGAGTTTCTCTAACACAGTGAGCTCTCTGTGACTCCCAGTGACAGACAAGGTGAGACTCAGCCTCTCGCTAATAGAAACTAATCTTTAACTGAGTTATGCTAGGGATGCTCTAACCGTAGCATGGGTATCTTAAGTTTTGGGTATGTATTACACATTCTTAGCTGTGACTGGTAAGTTCTCATGCTCAAGGCAACCTGGATACACAACCCATTAATCTTAAGAGCAAAAGAAGTAGAGGCTGGTAATGGATAAGTATTGGTTGAAAAGCCCTGACCGTTTCTTCTGTGTAGGTAGATCCTGCTCCACAGTCACTCCCACAATCATGATAAGAGATCTCTCTCAGTTTAGTCTTGGTCCTAAGGATTATGGTCATATCTGATAAAAAAAGGTTCTACATCAAGGGGTCGATTCTCTTCCCCAAGCTATATGTGGTGGCTCCTTCATTCCCTACCAGTTCTCAAAAGACCATTTGATACGGATGAAAAGAGGGGGTGATTTGACAGCACAGAATACAATAGAAAGAGCCAAATAATCCAATGGATCTTGACAGGAAAGTTCTTCTGGAACCTGGAGGCATATAGCACCTGCTAGCTCACCTGTGTTTACAGAAACTTACTGCTTCTGTTATTTTTATAATCCTTTGACCACATATAGCACAATCAGTACCACACTGAGGAAAACCACTTCATGGGCAGTGAACTAATGATGCTTAATTCCTTATGAATTTTTGAATTACATTCTTCCTTCCTTGTGGCAATAGCCCAGGCCCCCTCCAGCAACACCCTTGGCTCTCTACAGGCCACTCTCTCCAGCAATACTTCCTATTTTCCCATGCTTCACCCACATTCTCAGCTGTCTCCCGTCCCACCCACCCAACATACACACTGCAACATCCGAGTTCCCTCCCTGCTGGCAGATGAACTGTGACTGGTTCAACACATTGACGATTCTGACTAGCTGGCGTGCCAGCTGGCAAGGGCCTCCGAATGGAAAACAGCTGAGTTTACCTGCTTTCCTCAGTGGGAGCAATTTTTGATCACCTCTCTCTAGCCAGTCATTAATGTTTTGAGATGTTACAGGAACTCAGTATCTTGGAGTCTTTTATCCCTCTGTGAAATCTGGTTGCAGGTGGCCAGCGGGTTATGAAGTTATCAGGAGGGGACTCACAAGCAGATAGAAGCCAGATGGGTTCTTGGGGATAACTACAAAATAACCAAGCTAAAAGTACAAAATGACCAAGCAGTGAAGAAATCAAAGGAAATCTGCTCTGATGGAAGACAGATCTAGGGCTGTTCTGGGAAGAAACATTTTTTAATATATCTTCTGGGAGAATATTTCATAGCTTGAGACATACCCAGCTCAGCCACCAAGAAAACAATGAAAGCTTTCTAGGGAATAATGGTCTCTATTACCTGCCAAGGCTAGATCTGTATTGACAATGCAGGAGGTAACAGTACATAATATTATTTTTCCATTGGCATATCTGAGCCTTTGGACTTTTCTTTTACAAAAACCTACCATAAAATCCATTTTGGACTACGCTGATGCCATATTGAGCCCTCCAGAGGAATGGATCTAGTGCTTGGGCTAGCTTAGGATCCTCTGGTCCCAGTAAATCTATCAGCTTCTTCACAGCATTTGGTCTCTGAAGACACAGCACGAGAGCAGTGCCTGACGTAAGGTAGGTACAATGAGCTTCTAAACCAGCAAGATCCTGAAAAGAAATAACAGAGATGGAACGGGTTATAATGAACAGTGTTGGTGAGCACTGAGCAGAGCCCGGCTTTCCTTTGGCCAGACCCTTCCCTGTTTGAAGCAAGCAGATCTGCCATTACTCCTTGCTTTCTTTCCTCTTTGTAATATATGTGCTAGTGGTCTCTGCAGGCAGAGCTTCTAGAATATATATACCATGGCCACCAAGCCAGTGTTTGTTGTGACATCCACCAGACAACAGGAGGTCTAGTTCCCACCCTGAGTCCGCACAGAGCTAAAGAAAAAGTTAAGCACTGAGCTTAAGCCATAGCAGCTTGTGGTTTTAGTCCCTGTGGTCATAGATCAGACAATGTACAGCCAATGTACAAACAACTTTACCAGTAATTTCCTAAATCTCTTAGTAAGAAAGGAAACAAAATCCTCTTTCTAAAAGACAGAAAAGCCTTGTGCTGTGACTTGTTCTGCATATCTGTACATGCTAGGTACTGGAGGTGGAGTTCATTTTCAGTGTGTAAGGACAAAAACAAATTGCTACTCTGCAGTTTAGCTGTCTACTGCTGAACCTTTGAGTTATGCAATATGCTTTTCACTTTACCTTCAGTGTGACATATGGATAGGATGGAAGTCAATGGACATTAGCAATATCAACAGGGTCATAAATGCCTTGGGATAATGAGCCACATTTAATTCTTCTGCTGATATAAAATGATGGATTACAAGGACCAGAACTTTTCTTTTTGAACTCTCAAAAGGAAGGACCCCCACATGCACCCTGCTGCTACAGCCCAGCTTCTCCCAGAGGGTGGTAGAACTTCATACATTAGTAAGGATCAGGACTACAGAAATAGTGATCTTGAAACAAGGAGGGCTCAGAACAGGGCACTAGACAGGGGCTGAAAGAAAACAGTTCACCCTCCTGGATTTGCCACTGATGCATTGTGCTCCATGACAAATTTCTCTTCCTTTGCTTCTTTTCCAAGCGTGGTCAGTTCAGCCTGTGACCACCCCTGAGCAGAGATGTTCCTCTTGTAGCTGTGCAGGTCAAACACCCCAGCATCTTTATTGTAACTTAGAAAGAGTGGTAACGATAACTAGCAACACTGCAGCAGTGAGAAGAGTCCCATTTGTAGGCTGGAGACAGACATAATGATTAAGCAGCATGGGGAAAGGTAGCAAGTGCCTGGGGCAGAAGGCTACCAAGGGGCAGCAGAGCGCTCACAGCCTTGCTGACTGTTTTAATTAAGCAAAACCTTGAAAACCCAGGCTTGTTGCAGATGTCTCCACCGAGCACGAGGTCAGGGTGCCCACAGCAGCTGTAGGCTGTCTCCTCCTGTCGCCTTCACCTTAATAAAGTGGCAGGAGCACCTAGCTCTGCCTCCCTGCACTCCACAGTGTGGCAATGTCTGTGCCGCAGAGAAGCTCCATGCCAATGCTGTGTGTTCTGTACAGCTTACAAACAGCAGCATTTTCAGCTCACTGGCTGAACCAACCCATGGTTATTTACTTTTTTCCAATTTCTGAGAAAATGAAAACAAGGGGAAAAAATACCATTTGATTCAGCTGAATCACATCATTCAGACCCCTAAAGGTTTAAACGCCTCTATTTTTTAATCTTCTAAAAGAACCAGAGTATGGCAACTCTCTAGATAAAACATTTCAAAAAATAAATCCTATCATTTCATTTAAAAATATGGAGATAAAATACTTCAAGGCCTCTTCTGCTTTTCTATCATATGAAACCATTCACTGACTTTGACTCAAATCTTCTCTCACTTGCGGTCCTCCTAAACTGCATTTCTAAGAAGTAGGCTATAAATTGAAAATCACAGGTTCAATCCTGATATTCTCCCCTGTATCTGAAAATGCAAAATGATCCATGAAAAAGCCCCGCTATTCTTAAATTGTTTAGTTATGTAAGGTATTTGATACAGGTTGTGATATGTGTCAATCCTTGCACCCCATAGAAATACAGGGCAAAGGAAACCTTGGGACATCAGTCACATTGCATGGCTGCACATTCAAAATGTGCAGGAAAGCTTCACGGGCTCTCCTGTGGTAAGAGCACTCTGTTTAGATGAGGATGAAGCATTTTAGCATGTCATAGTATACTGCAAAATTCTGACATTCATTCAGTTCTGTATAATACAAAATAAACTCTTTTTGCCTGAAAATTTTTCTTAGTTTAAAAAAATATGTATATACTCCACTCTTCTAGGGCCTTCTCTTTGGGAGATGAAAAACAGTGATGATGACTTCATGACAATGTTCAAAAGGACTGGATATAACATAACAGTCATCCATGTCAGAAACATCTGCGAAAGAAAACATTCAAAGACATAGTTTCTGTTAAAGACCATAATAAATGAAATTATTTTGCTCCAGGGCTTCTAAACAGTGCTTTTAGATCTATGTAAGAAAACTCTTTTGCCTGTTTCCTGCCTCTCAGTTGTTCTCCAGCAAACACACACAGTTTGGGTTAAAATGGCGTTATTTCTAATTGCTACTGACAGTGTCAGTGAGTCAAGGTGACTTTTTTCCTTCTGATAGATCCTCACATCCGCTATAGACTCTGCCAGCCAAATGATGCCTTTATTTACATCCTGCCTCTGCACCGTCTTCAAACCATGTCCTTGCTGATACCCGAGCAGCTGCGACGAGATTGCACATGTGCAGCTGACTTGAATTCAGTGAGCAATTTTGTTGATGCACACAGAGAGGAAGTTCCAGCTGTGCGCTGGCTCTGGAGGACTAACAGGATTAAAAAGCAGCAAAATTGTCCTTCTGCCTCTAGTGTTAGAATCACAAGATAGGACTGGAGGGAATCCATGAAGTTATTGAGTCCAGTGACCTGCTACTGCAAGCAATCTATCAGGTAATCCCCAACAGAATGATCAGGTCCCACTGTAAAATCAAGCTTTCTAGCTAGCAGCCAAAACTGCAAATCTCTGCAGCACTGGATCTGCTGGATAAGTGAAAGAAGGAGATGTAGCCTTCATGGGCAGAACTCCCTCTGGGAGCAGTTGCTTCTCACAGTCTGAACACAGTCAGGTCATGCCAAGAGCTGAGAAGACAACATCAGCTCTATTTACCTGATCTTTTTTTAAAAAAATTATTATTAAACTTCAGATAAAAGCTATTATCATGGTTCCTGTGATTAGATAACCTCAGCAAACAGCAGCCCAATTCATTATTTATTGTATGCCAAAGGCCACACGCTACTTAGAAGCTGAATGTCAGTATTTAAGTTGGAAAAAATCAATCATGGATCTGAGATTATGTTGCTGAGGATATTTGTCAACATGCATGTGAATAATACATTAGAGAAAGGAGATGCTAGGTAGTCTTGCTACCAGTGAATAAAACCCAAGTCTGCTATCAAGTACTACGTACACAAAACAAACTGGCACATCGCAGAGCACATGGGAGATATCTGGAAAAGGATTTTGGATCAGGCTCCAGGTGAGGAGGAGATAAAAAGTCCTGGACAGAATTTCAAGAAGGGTCAGACATACTGGCTC
Organism: Ibycter americanus; assembly: GCA_035590275.1. Taxonomy (NCBI): domain Eukaryota; kingdom Metazoa; phylum Chordata; class Aves; order Falconiformes; family Falconidae; genus Ibycter; species Ibycter americanus. The sequence continues at coordinate 37,804,781 of JAVJGI010000050.1, forward strand.
CATGTTCTTCAACAGGAGATGCTAAATTTCATCAATTTACCTCCATATTAAGAGCCTTGTTTTAAAAACAGCATTGTATCCCATTGTCCCCTAAACTGAGAAACAGATCAACAATGAATATCACTCCAATTCAAATGCTGTATATGAAATTCAGCTGTGAAAAATAGTTCTGCCCCTACCAGCTGTCATTGTAACCAGATTTTCAAAATAACCCAATCCTCGAAGAATGCTGAAGATTTCTGAAAATCTACCTACTTATCTGGGGAGCTCAGTCTTTTTCAGTCCTCATGAATGAAAGACTTGCAGATGTGTTCTAAAAAGGAGAAGGAGCCCCTGTACAGCAGAAAGCATTTCCTTCTGTCCATTCCATCTTGCCAAAGGCAGTCTATTATCTCTGCTTTCTCACTTTTAAAACCTGCTTTTTTTTCTATCAACAAAAACCCAACAGCCTGTAATTTTTAAACTCATTAGTCACCAGCTCTTCAAGGAAACTAAATCAATGCTCCACAGCTGCTCTAGTGTGTTAGAGAACTCTTAAAAACAAGAGAATTTTTTTTATGAAAAAACCTCTCTTCAAATTTACCCCACATATGTCTACCTTTCTTCCCAAGGCAGACATTTGGATTTTTTAAAATGTTTTCTGTTTTAGATGACCAACTAAGTATTTCTGTATTTAGCTGTACGATTACAAACTGTATCGGAAAGTACTTCCCCATCAACCCTAATAGCTACTATATCCCTCCTGCCAGTGGTCTGTAAATATTTAAAAATCAGGTGTTTGTGCTCTATTGCTATGCTATCATGCAGAAGGTATTAATTATTCCTGATTGATGGTTATGTTAGAGCACTGTCCTGGCATGTTCCTATCTTCTTCTGGAAGACTCTATTAAGAATTTCTATGAGAGAGTGCTGTAAGACCTCCCAACTTAATCCAAGAGCAATATCAATTATAAAGGCTTGTTTTTTGTAGAAGTTAATTGGTTAGATGTCTTCATGAAAGCAATCAATTAACAAGAATTTTGGGGTTTTTTTCAGGAAATTAAAAAAAAAACCACAACCAACCTAACTGCTCTAAAATGCCCGGCTTTCAGTTTCCTGGGTTTCACAATACCTTTACACTCATGTTGGGATATTTCAGGTTGAGAAAAAAAATAATTTCTAATGCTATAAAAGAGCAGAAACATTAATCTATCTTTACCTTAGAAAACCCCATAATACCCCAAAATTAATAAAGACCCCTTCTTTATTGCCTGTTAGGCATTAGAAATGACAGTAACTCAATTTTCTCCCTTTGCAGGTCATTTTTACAGACTTTTGAACACATGCTCCTGGAGCAGAGATTCAGCTGTATATGTAATGCAATACAAGGTAACAGGGCTCCAGAGGTATATATTCTCTGACAGTACAATGAATGTTTCCCAGCTCCCAGGTTTAAACACATGGAAGGAAAACCAGGCACACGTGCAGGGAGTGTGGTATGCTCCTTAGATGTACCCCACCTGGAATGACCTTGGGGAAGAAAGAGAGGACACCTGTTTTGCAGTTAGAGTCAGCACTGTAAACTAGCAACTAAAGATTCCTGGGAGGTCTGTATTGCCCATATCCTCCAAACTTTTGTTTTAGAGAAACCGGGTCTGCTTCTTTATGGCATGCGATAAAAGAAACCCTCAGCATGTCAGCTTTCTTTGTGCCTGATACCGGTATAGATCTGATTGTTCTATATAGCTCACTTCCAACAACTACTCAGAAATCCCGGATGGGAATTTTTGGTTTTTTTCAGGAACGGATTATCCACTGGCAAAATATTGCCTCATTCTAAACGTAAGTGTAGCCACAGATCTGACAGTTTCTTAACAAACCTGTTTGACTTCAGCAGAAAGGAGTCTTAAGGCAATGTCTGATTCCAGGTTTATGTGTTTCATTCCAACCACACTAAATTTTTCTAGGTCTAGTTTTCGGAGGATCCTTGCAAGACTATGGCTCCACGCACCAGGTTTGATCAGCAGCACTGTGCAAAGAATCTGGGCTCCTGTAACAAAACACACTAGTGAAACCCAAAGCCACTCCTAAAAACAGAGATAAAACATACAGCAATATTTGTTAACTAGCCTGGACAGACATCTGTAGAAGAGGGTTATCTAAAAGCTGGCATGAAGTTCATAAAAATAGGAACAAAACAAGTCCATAAAAAACCTGTGCATATAGGATTTTGGGGGTTAGGTTTTTTTGTTTGTTTTCTTTGATTTGTAGCTTAAAAATGTATCTAAAACAGTCGAGGCTTGTAGATTTTTTTTTTCAGGGAATCTGCTTTGAGTCCAAAAAGTTTTTGGCAGGTCTATAGGATAAGACTCAATCATTTATATTATATATGAATGTTTTAAGAGGGATAAAATACTCCCTTTTACATTTTTCATGTGAACTGTAGTGATTATGTGATATAATCCTTAAGACATCTATTAAATCCTTATTCCTCACAGTTTATCTCTCAGTGTTCTGTATCGGTTAGAGCTATGTTTCAGAGAGGCACTAACAAGTACGACAGGTGCCAATTAATGTTATAAACCTATTACAAATAGAATTGTGTTTACTAGAATTGAAATTTCAGCAAAAACCTTTTGCTTCTGACAAAGCTGTCCCAGCAAAGCTGCCAGCTAGGTGCAGCACTCTGTGTGCTATGAGAAAAAGACAATAAACCGGACCAAGATAGTTTTGCTGTCTGATGATGCAAAATGTATTAAAAGCAGAAAAGACACAAATTTCACTTTCAAATGACAGCATTTGCAAATTATTAGTTTCGCTAATCTAAACTACCTTATTACTAGGAATATAGTTACGATTTATCCTAACATCATCCTCTGAAGATTTATTGGCAACTGTAGGGTCGGAACCAGTCAGCTAGGACCCATTAACTGCTGGTGCCTAACCATGTCCATTAGCATGAAGCATGAGTTAACAGTACTGTAGGCTGCTAAAATTGATCCATGATTATTTGCTTGTGTACATAAAGTGTCATTTTATGTTTCCTGTACATCCCACTACTAATTAGACAGATGTTGATGCAACGAAGTGTCAAACAATGCTACATATAATTTGATGCATACTGTTATTTTCAAATGGCAGACAGCATTCATTGTTGCTGATTCACAACAGAGAACTATGGGATCAAAAATAGAGTGCAAGATTACTGCCCCCTGACTTGATGTGGAAACTTAACCCTTATTGTGCAGGGAGCCCTCCTATTAAAGATCTGCTACCTTCTTCACATCATTCTTGAACAGAAAGGTTTAAATGCCATAGCAACAGCCTGCAAGTGAAGAAGCAAGCCGCTTGGATCCACTCAGCTGCTCACACACAGAACAGCAACCTCGACTGTATACTGTTACATAAGCGTTCATTGTCCTCCAGATGTTTTACTCACCATCTGCTACGTTTCTGGGCAAACATTCTCGTTCTTGTGGTATGTGACCATTTATTTACTTTAGACACTTCAGGAGGGATTTCTCTTATGTCAGTTTGACATCTTGGTTTGGTCAAAGACAAGTGTTGAAAACAGGTGGGATACCTTGCCACCTAGAGTTGGTCTTCTCGGTGATCATACATGACAAGAGTTAGAGAAAATGCCACTTTCCATCAATGGAACAGTCTCTATTGATCATGAATCACCAGAGGCACCTGTTTGGTAGCCCTCAAACATGCCTGATTTCCATCTCCAGTTCCGGCTGCTTAGTGGCCTTTCCAGTTTTGCCCAAGTTGCCTGGTGTCCGTTATGTTTTTCTGGTTTGTAATAGTTTTAGATCCATTCCTCATGGCCAATGATTTTTCCCCCTTTGATTTCATAGTGTAACTGTGAAAAATACTGTTTATTTTATATGCTATTTTTATACAATACTTCATATGTGTGTGTGGCTTAAGATAAGCCTAAACTCAAGAGAAGCAAGTACCAGATTTCCTGGCATGCTTAGAAAAGGCAGTGTATATCACTGCCTGTATTCAAGCCTAAGGGAAAAAGAAAAAAAAAAAGTATAATCCTTTTGCTTGTTTTTGGCTGGTAATTCTAGATGAGTTAGTTCCTTACCAAACCATATTCTTCCATTTGCTCTGCTCTCACCTGTTTGCAAGTAGGTAAACAGTGATTCTGCATGACATCTCTGGAGCTCTCCCACTAAATAAGGAAAGGAGACAGATTTGAGTAAGTGGTATGCATGTTCTGGGAGAATAATTTGAGAATGCTGCCATCATCTCTACATAATGCAGCCAACTATGCATTATTTACGCAGTATTGCTATGAAGTACTGTTATTTTAAAGTGTTATACCGGGACATGCATGGCTTGATTGCAGACGTACTGGGGACACCCTGGGAGATGTCATACTTTCTGCTTCTCCAGTAAGCCCACTAGCAGATGCTGAAAAGGACTGCAAGTTCTAGATCACGTTGATTCTTGGTTACCTTTTCTGTGTATTTTAAGGAGTGGCTAACAATGGTTTTAAGCTACCTTTGTGCTCCCAATATTCCAGTCAAGTTAGAAGCTGCCTCATTTCCAGTGTAAGTCCCAGAAGCTCAGGTGTTTTGTTTAATTCTCTTGTGCCCTTGGAAGCAAAGGGCTCTGTGCTCTGACTACACACCTAATGAGCCCAAATCTGTCGTTCAGTCCTTTCCTCAGCTCTGCTGATAAAACCTCACTGACATTCCCCAAGCAACCACGAATGGTCACTTCAGTGGTTCTTCATAAGAGCAGATGAGTATAAAAGAAGTCTGGTGAGTCAGAACTTATGATGAAAGCCTATGTAAAAATGTTTCCTTCAGTCTAATGTAAAACCTGCAAGAGGTGAGGAAAATTTAAGGCACTTCAAGGCATATGTGAATTGAGAAGTTATCTAGGACTGGGGCACAATGAGGAGAAGCTTGCACCAGATTGATAAAGGCCTTCCTTTTCCAGTGAGATTGGTAAGTTTAACCAGTGTGACATGCAAGGTAGATAACAGAAAACTAAAATCTGCTCATCAAAACAAAATTAACATTCTTTTGTATTTAGTACTGCCTGGAACCATGTATTTCTATTTCCCAGGGCAAGGTATCTGGAAGGGATCTAGCCAAAGTGTTCTTTTCTTTTAGCGAAACCTTTTTCTCTTTCCATGTCTGTCATTTATTTTACTGGAATAGTAAAAGTATATGATAGAAGGTGGAACCAGCTCCGAGGTCCTTGCCTCCTAACTTTTTAGCTCACATCCTCACAGTACCAATTGTTTCTCTTTAGTATTGGGGTTATTTGAAAGAATTTCTAGGATCTGTGAATTCTGTACAACTTTGGTGGCACTGTAATGCAAGGGACAGAGCCCCCGTCTGAGACTTAGGAAATGTGCATTCTGCTCTGATTTCTGTCACTCTCTTGTTGATAATGGTGATCAACACATTTCACCTCTATCAGCTTCAATTACCCCTCTGTAAAACATAATGAAACTAATCTTTTTTGAGATCTACGTCTGAAAAGGGCTACTAAAGAGCTGGCATTAATTACTCTTCTAGGCTACATTCCACACCAGCCCTAGATAGGTCATCCAGGCATACACAGAACTGTGTAGAAGAAAGGTGATCTGGCAATACCACCACCTTCCCCCAGTACCAAGTGGACCTATCTGGCCTTTTCTTTCTAATTGCCTGGGATTACAATGTCTAACCAAACTAATTCCATTTTAATGACTCTGGCAGAGGACATAGAGTTACAGTTTTCTTCAATCTATTTTAAGAGTATAAAATTATTTGTTTTTATCCAAGAGGCAACTGGTGCATAACTTCTGGTCCTACCTTCAGCCCTGGGCCTCTTGCCGGGTGGGGGCAGGTATTTCATAGCAGGGCGGTGTTCTGCATCTGTAAAAGGAAGGAGATGTATTTTAATGGATTCACAGATGGGGGACCTTCACTGTTTGCAGGGTGACCAAGGTAATTTTATTTAGCAGGGGCAACTGCAGACATTTGACCAGCTGTAAAATATTGAAGAGCTGTTCTCTGCACAAAGACCTCTCCCATTCCTCCCACAACAACAAAAACAGGAGGAAAAAAAAATGTAATGACCTTATAAAAGGGATAGTGCAGGATGCTGAAGTCATGCTTCAGCTATGCTTCTTTGACCTTGACAATGGCTTTGGTGGGAAAGGCTGGAACTGTGATTACAACCTCCCTCAAACTGATCTCACAGTTCTGCTTTCCTCTTATCCTGCCTTTTGGTCTCAAGATAACTCTAATGAAGGCTGCAATGCATGAATTCTTAGAGTTTTATACACTAATTTGGGATGTCTGATGCCTTCTTTTTTGAAGGCCTCCTTCTTGCTCTCCATACTCACATAAAACACCCACATAATTCACTGTCAAATCTAACTTTCTGTGAGATTAAAATGAATATCTCTTTCCAGACATTACACTTTCTTCTTTCTATTCAGTAAAGTCAATTTGTTACACCGCACTATACAAGCGCTGTGTTTGACATAAGCCTCTAAGTTTGTGTTGACAACGGACCTTTCTTCCCCACGAAAAGATAGGAGAAAAGCTATAAATTACAAAGCATGAATGCACTTATGGAACTGTGTCACTCCCTCCTCAGCTGATACCTGGTGTTACCACAATCTTGATTTCTCTCTGTTTCTGAATAATCATAAATTGTCAGGCTCAGACTGTTTATCTTTAGCTGTGAGGAGTCAGGCATCCCCAAGAATAGAGGTGATACGCCAATATATTTCACATTAGAAGGGAAGAGTGGGAGCTCATACTGTGCTGCTCCAAAGCAATTGATATCAATAACACCATAGTCTGCACAGTGACTTAGTTTAAAGAGGCATGGCTATACATTTCTTATTACAGGAGGAAACTAGTAAGTTTACTATGCTGAAAGATCAATGCTAGCATATATCACTGAAGTCTGAGAAGCTTTTGACAACAAAGGTCTCCATTCCTCATGAACGGTTCATTCTCCTTCAGGACAAAAAGGAATTCTCAAGAAATATGCTTTCTTCAGCACTTGCAGATTACCAATACTCCAGTACCTTCATCTCCTCGAGTACAAGGCAAGGCCACAGCATCTAGCCTCAAGAAGTTAGACACCGCAATTAGGTGCCCACATTCAGGTGGGATAGATCTTGACCTCTGTTTCTCAGTTTCTCTTACACAGAGGCAAAATGCATAGTATTACTGGTCTTGCCAACTCCTGTAATGCCTATTTAGTATTTATGGAGTACCTTGGTATCTTCAGAAAGAGCACCAGGCCATGTATAGCCACATTAATTTAATAGGCCAACTTGCACATGACATCAACAGGCTCCTGCTGATTTCATATCCCTCATCGTTATTCAGCCAAGCCCAGAATTTAACCCCAAATCATTTAAGCTTTTATGTGCCTGAGAAAAACCCATAGCACTAGATTCCTTTGTCCAAGTTCAATAAATTCCAAAACACCTTTTACCTGAGGACATTATAAACAGTAAAAGCATGTCTTACCAGTTACAAAATCCGCCTCAGTGAAGAAGAGGACGGCTTGTCTGAATGTCACCTCTGGGGTCAAGGCCATTACTGGCTGTAGAAGACTGCCACTTTCACTTAGCTTCTCTCTGCATTGTGTAAATCTCTTCAATGCATCTGCAAGAACTTTGAAGGCACTGATCCGCCGTAATGCACACACAAGGACTGGGTTTGACATTAGCGTATCAAGGCTTCTTTGCCAGCAAATATCTCCAACCTCAAAAGGGGTTATTTCTTTGGCCTGACATCGAGTGAGATGGGGCAACCACTTGAGACCTATGAGCTCAAATCCCGATTCAAGTTCTTCTGCAAGTCAAAAGAAATCTGTTTAGCATCAGCTGACCGCATGTGTTTCACATAAGCTGTGTTCTTTTGGAGACAAGTGTTCTAAATTCACATTGATTTTTTTTTACCAGACAATAAGTTCCAAAGCTACTTTGACTTTGCCCCCTGTTGCATCCAAAATGGACTGTAGTGCAGATATAGAAATATACTGAGAAAAACCACAAGATACAAATGCTAGGAAATTACATTACAGTGAAAACAAAAAATGGGCTATCTGGGAAATCAACAGGGAGCCACAGAGAATAAGTGCCATGATTTGATTAGAGAACACAGCTAATGGAGAAGAGCTGAAAGAGAAACACTGAGAATACACTGATAACAATGTGGTTTGACACAGTATAATCCATAATTATAGACCCTTTACCACCTCTCATAACATTCCATTTCAAGCTACATTCATTATAGTAATAAGGTACATTTAATGCTGAGTTGTGTCTAAAGTAGTTTAAATATTGTTGTGTTTGTAAAGGTGTCTTACTTCTAACATAGCAAGATATTTAGCAGCTCAATCCATGAGTGCATGTTGCTGGAAGTTTCTGTCAGATACAACCTCCTCCTTGCTTACGATGATACAAAACTTACTCCACAGTATTGTTAGCACACTTCCGGTACTATTACACTTCGATGCAATCTGTATCATGAAATTATATAAAATCATCATCCTGCTTAGCACTTGACAGCACTCTTCCTGCATTTGTAAGCATCTAACACGGGGGATAAAGTTGTTATTCCTCCTGTGCGCATGAAGAAACAAAGCATGAAGCGGTGAAGTGTCTTGCTTCTGATCACAAAGGATGTCAGTGGACAGAATAAGAGTGTGTGACTTCTGAATTCCTGTTGCTGTGCCCCAATTACACAGCTGCTTTATCTCCCAGTACTTAGGAAGAAACACAATGCTCCGGATTACATAAAAGGCTTAGTAAGCCTAAGCACATCTTTGAACTAATTTGACACTCTCTGAAGAAAATTATGCCCATCTGAGCTGTCTGCAATACAAAAAGTGTCCTTGCCCACGACTAACTAGCCATGCTAAATTCTTCAGTTCTTCAGGCAGGTTAGCAAAGAAACCTGTCCTCCTTCCTGAGGCCCTGAGGCCCCTTTCACCATGTTTTTCATAGTGTTCCTGCCATCATAAAAATACCTAGACAGAATAAACTTTCCTGTCCAACTTCTACAGCCCTCCCCAGGAGCTTGGATCACCTGCACTCAGAGATTCACTATTGCACTCAGGAATAAGTAGCTGGTGAAGGAGATCTCCAGCGCTCTTCATAGCGTCCATTCCAACCACCGTCAGCATGACAACTTGCTCCATTTCAGGATCAGAAGCGTATGTTCGATTGCAAAAAAGATACAGAGGAATGTTACGGGCGTCTGGCACTGCACTGAGGTTTCCTCCTGCCCAGGGAGATCAAAACAAAACTAGTTACCCCATGAAAACAATTCTCAAGTCTTTTTTAGTGTGAAGGAGTTGACTAATTCTCAACTGAGGAGATAAAGGCCAGTGCCTCACTGTGATACTGCTCCTCACGCTGCAGCTCAGCATGGCCAGAAAAAGAATCATGCATGAGGAGCAGTATCACAGCAAACCTTTACTTATTAGTCACACTCCTTAACTAGAATTACTTTTTGCCATATAAAGCAAATATATTCAATTGTAATTTTGGTCTCCTTATTCACACTATTAAGCAGAGTCGGTAGATCTATACAAAAATGATCTAAGTTACCAATTTCAGATCGATAACTAATGACTAACTTCACATCAAATTGATACTTCACTTTGCTTTCTAGGAGGTTACATGGCATACAGTTGAGGGCTAAATTGGGGACCATACAATACCATGCATGTATCCACAGTCCTATTGGGAACAGTACAGCCTGCAGAATCCCCGGCCCATCAGAAATTCCATACTGTTTCACTACATGATTATTTAAGCAATTGTATAGATTAACATTTATTTACTTAGCTATTCCCACACATCTTAACATTTCATAATGCTAGAAAATAGTGAATGACATGCATTTGATTATTATTTTTCCTTGTGATTTAGTATGAATTTGGTTTTGGAGAGCAATATACTTCAATTGAAAATGCTGATATGCAAAATTTAGAATAGTTTAATTAGTTAAATAAAGCTATATTAACCAGCTGAATACATAAGAAAATACTACCTGTAGTTAGTGAAACAAACATCCGATTGCCATGACCTCCAAGTGTACAGAACTAGCAGGTTTAAGACTCTCTTACTCATTAGAGTCACAGATTTATAACAGAAAACACATTTACTTGCTTTTTCAAGTCCTACCAATTTCTCAACTTTGAATGAATGAGTTACTGAAGTGATTTGACTTTATAAACTGAAACTAAGAAACATCAGAGTAAACTGAGATGAAGAAGTGCCTTCCCTGCACCTACAGAAGAACTACAGCTGCCAACATTTATCACTTCAGCAAATTCTAGTTTTACGTGCTTAGCCACCAACTTATCTCATTTTAGTATTTTGACTTCTTTTGAAACAATGGCAATAAATATGTATTGATTTGGTATTAATCTTTTAATGATGGTAGGTTTAAGGCTTAATTGGTTGTTACCATGTCACATTTAAATAAATTATTTTTCCACATATCTTTAAATTTACTTTAAAAAGGTATTTCTGTTTCATTTTTCTATTGATTCTTCCATTCATCACCCAGCAACAGAAGACATCCAACGAGAGCCGACGGACAGCAGAAAACTCAACGAGTTATTATAGACAAGCATATTCCTAATGTTCTTTTTCAGGAAAATCCTCTCATAAGGTTGTCAGACCTTATAAAAGCCGGAACACTGCATTTCCCATAGCTTTGACCTACCCAGCATCTGCAGCAAGGTCTCGGTGTAAGGAGCTGCATGAAAACACACGGAGGGGTCTGGCCCAGCAGCGGCAGGCAGGCTGCTCTGCCCGTTGCCAAGGAGGCCTTGCTTTGCCAGTTCATTCATCAGTCCTATGCACAGAATGAAAGAAAACGTGAGGAATACAGAACTCTGTGATGCAGTCTGGCACGCAAACACTCTTCTTATCAAATGCTTTGATTCATCTGACCACAGTTCTGTTACAGAGACATTAATGTGGGTCATGCTGAGCTTACCTACAAGACGTGAAATGCAACTTAATCATGCCCTTTCCCCCAGATCACATTCACTTACAGTGGGGCAAGTAGCTGTTGAAAACTGCTGCTTGGCCACAGCTTTCTCTGGAGGCACCTCTGCTTTGTGACCAGCACCCCAGTTGTTTCTATTACTTTCTAACTCCTGCTGTGAACTGAAATGTGGAACAAATGCATAGTGGATGCTACACAGCTCTTAAATTATAAGTATCTTAAATATGTTGGTGTCCACAAGGAAGACAAGTCACAAATCTTAAGCCCAGTGCTCAAGTGCAGGCCCTCAAGATATCTTGTGCCTCAAGGTGCAAGACCAGTGTCCTGCATCCTACACAGTACCACGTGGCCACAAAGGCATTGCTAGGATTACAGACTTGAACAGAAACATGGTGTTCTGCTCAGGTAACTCCCAGTCTGGAAAATCTCCAATTCCATGCCACTTTTACAGACACTAAGTGCTTGAAACTAGCAATCTCTCAGTTCCCATTCTTCCTCCAAAAGGCTGGGCTATCCACAGAGAGTGTATTAAGGTACTGGCATACAGTACACTTCCACAACAATTAGTTCAGCCTTCTGTAATAGTATTTCAGACTAGTTTTAAAGGCTTGTTATTTTTTAAATTACTTTGCATACATTTGATTTCCTTCTACCATACAAGCCTGTCAAAGATTTACTATAGTGTAGCACAGGAAATGGATTATTAGGGCTAGAGGCTGATGGCAAACCTCAGATGTCAAACGTACCACTGACAACCACCTATCTGCTTTTCAAAATTCAGGTGGCATGAGTAACCAAAAAATGTGCCACAGCAGCAGCACCTGCTGTTTATTCAAATTTGGTGCATGGCAAGAAGTAAAGCTTAGACAAAAGTTTATGGTGATTCATCTTCAAGACAGAGATCCATTACCCAAAGACATCTATCTGCTCTGTTTCAGGAATGACTGTTGAATTTTTTGTTGCTTTTCAGGGGTATTTATTACAAATGCAAAACCTCTTAGTGTGGTATTTACCCTACCCAAATCCTAGTACTATTCTACACTTTACAGGAGACAAACCAAAGCTTATGCGGCAAGAATGTCAGCTTCCCCTCTCCAGGGCTCTGGAATATGGAATAAGATATTTCTCTGGATCAATTCTGAAGCAGCCACAGAACACATGGGAAGAGGCATTTGCAAAATCTGTCTAAAAAAAAGGAAAAAAAACCCCAACAAGTTCTCTACAATAAGGGAAAATGTTTTACCTTTCTGGAATATCCTCTGTTCCAGTGCCCCCCTATATATTTCTAGTGGAAATTTCCCTATGCAAAACACGAACACTGTAAAGATGATCTGTGGCACTCTGTGAGAAAAGCAGCAGAAACTGTACTTCTTTAATGAGCAACTTTCCTTGGGTCTATAGGCAGCAGGTGACACAGTGCTGTAATTAGTCTGCCATGATTAATCCACTGTGTCTGTACGTGTTTGCAGAATATTCCGTGATAGTCCCAGGAGAAAAGGCAGAGGACTTTCTGAACTGCTATTTTTTCCCCCCAAACCTCTAAATGTTCTTTTCTACTGTGGATAGATTAAAGGAAGCAATTGGGCAGTGGATGAATGTCTCTATCATGAGCAACTTGTAATGGTATTAATGCAGGGGCCAGCAACAGTGATCCTCTTCTCTCAGCAGTGACGTCTGATGGGGAGGTTGCAGGAAAACACATGCAGGAATAGACTCTCCTGCTGCAGGCAACATGCCCACTGCCAGAGCAGGAAGAAGCAGGCAGGGCAGGTTCTTCGTTCCCTACTGATCACTGCTGTTGCCTGTGATCTTCCCCACTTGAGACCAATGTCAGCTCATCCTTAAGAAAACCAAGTACCGTTTTTCCTGAACCAGAGCCTCAGGACAGAGTCTGACTCAAGTAAGAAGATTTGGGGTAGCAACTTGCCTGGGTTTTGGCAGCCCCTAGATGCTTGGAAGTCACAACTATGCAGAAGTCAGGTCTGAGGTTGATAGGATTAGATACTACCCTCAGGCTCAGTGGCACATACATATTTTTGCTACCCTACCTCTCTGTGCAATAGGAATACCTAAGAGGAGGTTATTGAGATGATGAAGCCAGGCCCATGATGGATGTGTACAGTGGGAAGCCAAGAGACAAGGCTAACAAATTCAAACAGAGGAGGTTCCACCTTCACATAAAGGACAAACAGTTCCCTGTATGGATGGTCAAGCATTGGAACAAAGGCTTAGAGAGGCAGGGGAATCTCCGTCCTTGCAGATTTTCAAGACCTGACTGAAAAAAGCCTTGAGCACCTTAGCCTGAGTTCACTGCTGACGCTGTATCAAGCAGGACGTTCGAGAAGAGACCTTCTGAGGTCCCTTCCAACATGAATTACTTTAAGTTCAAGATTCTAAGTTCAAGAGGACTCCAGTGCTAAAGATCAAACAACTGACAAAGATCATTCTGCTCTGTTGGATATAGAGTGACTGATTTACACATTGGTCTGGAGACAGACACAACAGAACTATCAGGCCCTGATGATCTCAATAAATACTCCCTGCAACGTAACAGTTGTGGTTGGACTGTTAATGTTTGGCTCACATGCAAATGAAATACAAACCTTTTCCAAGGTTGCTGAGCAGTGAAAGCATTACCTTTTACCAATGCAGGGATGTGATGACTAGCATTCTCCTTTCTCAGCAACAACATGAGACAGTGCACGCATGGTTCAGCAGAGAGCTCTCCTCTTGCAGAACCATCAGATGAACTTGAAATCTTGCTAGGGCAAAACACAGCAATCTGAAATAATGAGGGCCAGATTAGACTACTAAATCCAGCTGTAATCACTATAGGGCTCAAGCAAATAGTTGAGTTACAATGGCATAACAAGATATAGCTCACCAGCTGAGCCACAGTAACTTCCAATAACTGGGTGTTCATGCGTCATCTATTCATAAGACAGAGAAACTTAATTTAAACCCCAGGGAAGAGGCTTAACATAAAAATGTTTTGCCCTGTAACTGGGCTGTACTAAAACCACAACAGTTATAACTCAGCTGGTATGTGGTACCATCTTAAGTCACTCATGCAAAAATGATCTTGAGTCCCAAATGAAGGAATGATTTTTCAGAAACATTTAGCTCCAAACAGCACATTGAAGCAATAGTTGCTGCTGTTAGCTTCTTAAATGGCCATTTTGAAGCATGCTCCAAATATTTGGCTATTTGGGCTGTAGTAATACATAAATTTGTTACATTTATTCTACAAAATATTATGGGTGAGGAAAGTGTTATTCCTCAGGCTTGATCACAGAAAAAGCACTTTGTACACAGTTCAGTTTGCAAAATGATACATTTCCTGACTGATACAGCAAACAATCCTAAGTATGATAATTTAAAATAAGGGGTCCACTCCTTCATAAGAGGAAGCATCATATGATTCCCGGGTGATTTATCATGTAAGAAGTGCAGAACTGGACTTCTTGCATATGTTAAGACTGACTGAAATCTTGCATTTATGATTATTCCTGTTTCCTCAGGCTGACTTGTCAAAGTGCCAACTGCACTCTAACTCAAATCTATCATCACATTAGACAGAGCTTCAGAGAAAAAGAAAAAACAAGTTGTTATTTTTAACAATAGGAAAGCTCTTTTTGCAACCCATCTGGAATGCATTAAACTAGGGGACTTCATGCTGAAAGGCCATAAGCAGTCCCAGAGGGACTACAAAGTACAAAATCAAACATCAGCCTGCTAGATGAAGACTATTCTCCTGAATGCATGTTTGCAGACCAGAAATTGTTATTTTAGTTTATGGGGCTACTGCCTGCTCTTGCTTATTTTGAGATCAATGGTAAAATTCATGTTTGCCTTAGCAGGAGGCAGTCTGATTACGAATTCACACTTCTGTTTTCAGTGAGAGGCTGAGGCCTGGTGGGATTTTCTTCCTAAAGAAAAAACCAGCACTGAAAGCAACCAGAGTAAAACTCACAGGAATACAGAGAACATGAGTGCTGGCTAGCTAGCAAAGAGAGAATGAGTGTCCTTGGGAACACTTGCTAGAGGAATGTGAGCTCACACACCCATAAGCTCACAGCATAATTATTTTCAGAACTGGTAACCTAGGGTATACAACTGAGCTGCACATTCTGTCCAGTACCTGACTTGATGTCATGCTCAGCCCAATGGCTTGCTCGGGTGAAAGCTGCAGCTGCCTGATTCCTTGCAGAACAAACCCCCGATGAGTACAGACCGAAATCACGATACCATATGCATGAGGAGGTACCATAGGTGACACCACCAAAATGATATCCCCTAGATCAAAAACAGGGTAAGAAAAGCAGCAATTATTTCCACAGAAGCTGTGATATCAACACAAGGCAACTCTCACAGCAGCTAGTTCCAACTTGAAGTGCAGCCCAAATGGTGACACTGTATTTTACAGTTTATTTCCTCTATACAGCTCATAAGGACCGCTATTGGAGGCCAACCTAGACTGGAAAAGCTTATGGCATCATCAGTAATATCTTTATGAATCATCTACCCCAGAAAGTCTGTCTCATCAGGTCTGTCTAGCTATCTATGAGCTACTCATCTATCTTTGAGGTATCTGCATGCTCAGTTCACTTGCTAGCTGTGTGCCAGCCCCCGCCAGGCTGTGTTTGAGCCGTTACCCTTACAGCTGGCGATCCGACAGCAGTCAGTTCCCTCCAGGGCTACGGACCTGCTAAACCTGGCCCTGCTGAGGTCAACAAGACCAACCGGCAATTAGTCTGCTACAGAATGCATGATGCAACCCCACCCATTCCTCTCTGTTACTGGTGGTCCTAGCCTGTAGCTAGCTTCTGCAGTCTCATTCAACACTACCTTCTGCTTCGTCTTGTCCCTCCTTTAGTCCTGTCTTTAACTTTCATCCCAGAGCTTGCCTTGTGGCATAGGCTCCTGAATTTTTGGACCAGCCTGTGATCATGATCTCACCGCACTCTTTGGTTTGGTACCATCTGTGGCTTCACAGGTTCCTGTCCTTGGTCATCATGATAATGGTACTAGCCTGTTCTCTGCTGCCTGATTCTCACCCACTAGGTCTGGCTCCCTATGCTCTCCTTGTATCCCTCAGCCCAGTAGATAAGGTTGTAGAAGTGACTGGAACTTACGTTGGATCAGAACCTTGAGTTTTCAGACTCCTGTTTTCTAAGCTGAATTCCAAGCTCACTGTCAACAGAGTGGCAACTTACGCTATGAGCAAGCTCAGGAGAAAGAGCTTATAGGATCTCCTGAGCAGTGTCTAAGCCCCACCTTAGGTACTACAGGACAAGCTCAAGACTTTTCCCTTAAGTCTCTGATTTGTCTGAGGTCTTTGCTTTGTTCTAATCTTATCTTGGGCCTCTGCTTTTACCATCACCTTCATTGTTATGCTGTCCTAATCCTAATATCGCTTTTTTTTCTGTACACCATGTACATTCAAATCTCCACAACCTGCCAAAAGTGAGCTCTGAAGACAAATCCTCAGTATCACTTCTACATGGGTTTCCTCTATACTGCCCTGTTAATTTCTCTTAGCTCTAACTGAATGATATAATGAGGTTGGAGTATTTTAATGTGTCCCGATTACACTTGGTTTTGGAGACAGGACTATTCGCAAGTGAATGTTTCTTTTGGTTCTAGACTTTGTGATATGGATATCTGTCCCCCCCAGGAATCTGACCAAGGCTCAGTCTGGTAGTTCAAAGCAACAGCAACAAAACAAAGCAAGAGCTTGTGTTTGTTCCTAAGGATGGGACCAGGCAGGGTGTTTCTTTGCCTAAAATTTCTATTTGACATTAAGGCTTTAATTCTGCAGGCTTTGAGCCAGACTGACAGTAGTGCCACATTCTTTATATGTGAACTGTCAAAATTTAGGGTTGCAGATGGTAAAATTTTGCTTCCTCTCCAGTTGATGACACTTTAAATATTTTTTTTTTCAAATACAGATATCCCAAATCAACAAGAATACCTGCTAGGGTCAGTAAAACTTTGATTATTGAGAAGGGGCAGATATAACTGGTGGGAACTGCAGTATATTTGCTCTGCATGGTCTGCATGGGTATGCCTTCCTGTCTCCAAGAGAAGCTCCTGAAGACCTGAGGGACAAAGTCAGTGAATGTTTCCTTTTCTTAACGCTCCATAGGTGTCTGCTCTCAGACCAGGTTTTCAGCTTCTTGTCTGAAAGTCATGATACAGTTATCTGAGGAGAAAAGCTTGAAAGTGACTTCCTGAGCCCAAATACAGATGGAACGTGGTGTGGTGTAACTCAGCAGCCCACATCAAATGTGAATCATTAATGGCCATACAAGGAAGGGGAGGCAGAAAACGTGACTCATTCCATCAGCAGCAACCAGCTGCCATCAATACCAATCCCAAATAACAAAGAGCCAATGGCTGTCTGCCAAGCTACCTGAGTTAACATGCCCATTTATATGAAAGTGTATCTCAAAGGTGAGATTTTTTTCTTTTTCTTCCTTCTCCCTTGTCCATTTTCTGTCTGTCACTTTCCACTCCTTTCATCTCTTTGGCTTATGCTTTCATTCTTTTCTCATACATTCTTTCCTTTGGCAATATAATTTTCTGTGCCTTCTTTCTATATCAGTACAATACTGGTTTTCTTCTGCCATCTTCTCCCCAACAGCTACTGAGCTTCCACTTCCCTCAGTTGTTTTTTCCTGTGAGACTATGTTTAGTTGTGGGAGTAGAAACCAGACAGCAACACTCTAACAGCATTGTCTAAAAATCACTTGCACCTGTGGTCTGCTATGCCAAGCTCCACTACAGAGGATTGTCAATACATTGGCCTTCTACAGCAGACACCCCAAAACCACACAGATCCTTCTTAGGCAGTTAGAAGGCCCACATGCCTTGGCAGGTTTCTCTTAAACACAGTCAGCTTGCTGCTAGCCAGGCACCAATTCAGAAGGTGGAATACTACCTCCTACAAAGGGAAAAGGGGGATTTGGGCAGAGCCAGGTGTTAGTCAGTTAATATTAGCTCCCTGAAGTGCTTTCCTTTCTGATTGTGTGATCAGTCCTGCTGAATGAAGTCTTAACCATTTCATACCCACAATGATTATACTTGACTCTTCACCAGTAGAGGTAGATGATCTCTAATCAGATAAACATACAGTTCAAGGACACTGTTAAGTCCTCACATGACTGATGAACAGGCCCCTGTGTGCAGAGATTTCCTGTGGGGTGGGTTGTGTTTTTTCTTTTTTTACCCTTTGGTGAAACCTAAGCACCCTACAGAACTCTAGCAGCTACTCCTGTGAGGAGGATGAGGTGATACTACTCCTCTGTCACTTCATTTTAGGCAACAGTGTTTCACTACAAATTCATTCCTATCTTTGGAACTGGCCAGGTCACAGCACAGAGCAACCCAGGGAGGCAGAATTTCCCAAAACAGGTGGGCCACACTAAGGTAATATTGTCAGTGAAGGAGAAACATAAAACCTCAAGATTCATTCCCTAACACTGACCTTTGGTAGTTGAGACAAGCATCGCTGGAGGTCGACACAGCACCGTGCCCTGGAGATCAACCTTTTCTTCATCTGCTTCTGCCCTAGCTGATGAAGGACCCTCAGAGCTAAATAAAACCAATAAATATTAAAAGCTGTTATACCAGGTTCTACTCAAACCTACTTTCTGCAACAAACCCAGGGTCATAGAAGTTTCTTTGGTAAAACTACTTTACTGAAAAAACCATTTCAATCCCTTGTCTGTGACATGAGCTGCATCAAGGTCTCTTTGACTGAACATCTTTTTATATTACTCCCTCCAAGGCTCTCTGTGTTCAATTAGAAGTAGCTAATGCAAAGTAGCCAGCTTGGCAAAGAGATCTGGGAATCAAGAAATAAGTCAGGTTGCATTACCAGAGCTTTTCCTACCCACATTGTGGTTCCTATTCACTTTTGGTGCTTTAGCCCGAGTTTAATCAGTTTTAAAGGTTCATGTTGGGCAAAAAGCACAATCAAGTCTGGCGGAGATGTTCATGCCAGTGAAACCTCTACAACATTCCTGCATACCCAAAAGGACCAAATCACACCATGGTGAACATAAGGTGTGGTTCTGAAAGCCAGAGACTGACAGCAATGCAAACTGCAGTCTGTGAAACAGTTTGGCTAGGTCTGTGAAATGCAGGCAAAATGCAGACAAACCTGCCTGCCTCATTCATTGCCACCCCTGAATTGGCTGGAATACATCCTGCTTGTTCACTCCCAGGAGACCACAGCATTTGCAAGTATGATCTGAAAACTGCAATCTCTGTTGCAGTCTGTATTCTTGTCTCCCAATGGACCAAATTACCAGCATTAGGAGAAAAGACAACTGTATTATTTAGAATGTAGCACTGCTCTGGACTAGCTAAGTTATACCAGAGGAGCAGAATTCATCATCTTTGTAACAGGAAAAAAGCATCTCTGAGGAAAATAAACAAATAAATAAAGAGGAAAAAACTTTGCCAATTTTATTTTTTTCAAATCTTCTAAGTAAAAACCATGAGAGTCACTATTCATGGCCAAGCAGAACTGAACCCTGACACACAATCCCTCCATGAGTATCAGATTAATTCTATACAGCTGCACTTTGCCACTCTGCAGAATGTGTGCAGGACTGCAGATTACCCCACCTCAAGCCTGCTGTCACTGACACAGTATGCCATGCTGCACCCAGTATCCAGGATCAGAAGGGATCTTTAAAGACCTGTCCAGAACTTGCAGTTGCAGGGCCCTGTCTGAGCTTTCTGCAGGGGAGTTTCACCACAGCATCATTTATTCAGTTCAGCAATATTAAAAGAAGATGCTCAGGGCCTGCAAACCTCAGTGCAGAGGCTTGCATCCCATGTGACTACACAGGCCTGTGTGACAAACATGACATCCAGGGAGAGGAGATCTGTAGTTTGATATTCTTAAAAGCCCAGTTCCCTCTGCAGCCGTACCCAGACCCATCTGAGAGCAAGATTCCAGACTCCTGAACCTCACTTGTTCCCAGCACTTTTTGGCACCCTACTGCTATGCCACCAGTTCCTAAATTGCATTTCTCATGCTGATTGCTAGAGTTAAAAATTTAGAAGCCACCCTTCACTTTCACACACTTCTGTCATAATCCTCCAAAGAACCTTTTCCACCTGAAGCCCCTGACCTCTAACCACTTGGTAAGGCACATAGGGCAAAGCTAGACCAGGCTTTCTAGCAAAGGGCCACTCAGTGGCACACAATCCTGCAGTCCTTCTCCAGTAGCAGGCACAGCTGGAGGAGGTCACAAACCAGTCTGATCAGCTGTATCTGGGACTGAGGGCCCAAGAGCAGGTGCTGCAAGTGTATGAATTACCAGCCTAGCTAGCAGGGAACAAGTAAGGGGAAGCAACTGCAAGAGTCCCACACCTGACACCTTGATACATCTATTATACCTTGATATATCTATTATGTGCTGCAGAGGAGACAGTCCTGTGAGAGGGACTTTTGCAGACTGTAGTAACTGGTTTGGAAATATAGAAGTAGACAGATAGCTCCCACCCTGCGCTCTTTTTCACCGAGACCTTTAGCAGAAGACTGATATGTAAAGACAAAGCACGCTAGCTGCGTGCCTGCCTGGCCTCCATGTCACACTTTGCCTGTGGGAACAACCACAGTTCATAACCATCCAGGGCCATCACCTTTCTGTGTTGCACGGGGAAGCCAGATCCGGGAGAGCAGCCTGCAGTGCCGCATCAGCAGCCCTCCCTCCAAACCAGAGGCACAGGTCCCTGTGCACACGGCTGTCCAGGTGGGGCAGGCAGACAAGAGGCTCTGCTCGGCTCCTGCAGTAGATGGCATTGATGGAACTGCTGTCCGTCACACTAGCCAGCTGCGGGTCAGATGGCCCAATGAGACTCTGCAGGGTGCTACGTGCTTTAGGCCCTCTCACGCCTAATGCCAGCACTGGTGGCACCGTGCCAGTTTTTGAAGTATAGGAAGAAGGCAGCTTTTCTGTGGAAGACAAACATACATGTGACTAAAACATGGAACAATCCGTCCCAAGGTCATTCATGCCACTCAAGTGCTCTATTTCAGATCTGTCATAGCCAGACTTCAAAGTGACCTACTGGTTACCTGTCCTGCGGGCGATATGCTGGAAATCAGCTGCATGTTTTTACCCAAAAGTAAATCTGAGATCATTCAAGATCATCAGTTAAAGAAAGAGGACTTGGCTGCCTCCTATTTTCTGTGGAAAGGAGTGTGCACAGGGTTAGTTACTACGGAGCAGCTGGTACACTAGAAGTCAGCACTTCAATGTCTTCTGCAGTATGTTGTTCACACTCACAAGGAAGGCTGGGGAATTGAAGGGGAGACAGGACAAGGACATAGGCCTGAGGAGAGGGATGTTTTCTGTAATTTTCATCAGATACGGGAAAACTGGGAAGGAGACCACAAATTGGAAATCCACAGACTTCTTTTCTATATTATTTCCTTATGCATCAAATACAGATTTTGTACTATGTAGTAAGATGACATATCCAGGCAAATACTGGATTAGCCACCTTCATTTCCCTGCCAGGCCTTGACCTGTGGCTTCCCTTATTTCCTGCAACGTATCTTCCCTGTCTCCAGCAAACCTTCCTCCGTGTCTACTGTCAGCATGGTTGGGGTCCAGTAAGTAACCCCAGAAAAAAAGCAAATTTGGCTCCTCTGCAGTTCTTACTGCAGATGCTAGAAAAAGAAGCAAGGTGTGTAATTTTCTTCCCCAAGGTTTAAAAACATATTCAATCATATCATTTGTTGCATAAGGATCAGAAGCCAGAACATAAGTCTCTGGGGCAGGTAGATAATGGAGAAACTGGCTGTAAATATTTAAAATAATAATTTTAAAGTTTTCAAGCTAAGGGTAAAAATCTAATTTACAAACCCGCACAGCGGTTCTCAGCTCAAATGAATTGTCTCTTCATACGAAATGTTCCTAAATAATGGTGCACGGTACAGAGCATTGAGGCAGATCTGCTGCTTGTCATCTCCTAATGACTGGTGATTTTATGGTTTTCTTATTCATTTCTGGAGTCCTTCTTCATTTCTCCAGCTATCAGTGTGAATGTATTACACAGCACTGAGACAACTGCAATTGCAATCCCATTTCTAAGGCAGTCTGCTCCTGTTGTTGTCAAATGTAAAAAGGGGGCAAGGAGAATGGAGAGTTTTTCTCCGATTAAGCTGGTCTTCACTCACCTTCTGCCTAAGGAAAGGGAAACCCATTTCTCTCGCTCTCAGCCTGCCTATACTTTTCCCAAGAGAAATGGATTGCCTGTATTTGTGATGATCTTAAAGGTCTTTTCCAACTAAAACAATTCTATACAAACCTTCCAGGAGTACTTCCTGGCTCAAAAAAGTACAAGACATACTGTACTGCAGAGGTAATCTCTATACTTTGCAGCTAATGTAATGTCTGTTGCTCTAGAGTTGTATTGCATTAGCAACTACTAATATTCCATACATGCTTTAAGACAGGTTTCATTATTTCACAAATGGAAAAAATATAAAGACTCAAGTGGTATGTGACAATATTTGAAAACATTGGTGTCTAATGGTAAAGACTTAGTGATTTGAGTTCAGAAACCTGTATCATTTTTGTTTACCTTATCTTGTTGGTCTCCCATTTCAGACCATCTTCTATTGGCAAACGTGACATTTTGGCGATGGCTTACCAGCCAACACAATTACAAGATGGCTAGATCAGTAGTTTTGCTCATGCTTCTGAAGTCCCACAGGCAATGGGATAGAGGGAAATGGGGAAGGAGGAGGCTGGATTTTCTGCAGCTAAAACCTTCAGGAAAATCAGTGGAAACTGATTTAGTACATTTGACTCACGAATTTAACCCTAGAGCTTAGGGCACTGCAATCTGGGAAAGATTGCTGCAAAGGACCACCAACTGAAGCGGTTTCAGACACAAATATGTGCCAAGGGTTAAAAATTCAACTCATGGATATTCAACACTGGGAACAGAAGGAAAGAAACAGCCAAAGATTTTTTTAATCATTTCTTTTGGGAAACGTATAGGAACTGATAAATCAACATTCATGTAAATTTGATACTCTCCCCCACACCCACAGCACCACACCCCTCTTCACGTTATACATTTACAGGTCTTTGCCTTCACCTCAGTATCATCACATGAAGAAGTCTCTGTAGGAAAACTAGACCTCACCTGAGCTAGAGAGCAGCACACCCTGCTGAGGATAGAGCAGGCGGAGTCCACAGATATCCAGACCAGAACCAAGTACCAGCTGCAACATATGATGGGTAGCCAGGGGACTTTGGAAGAGAGTTTCAAACAGCAGTACCATGGCAACCTGAACAGCAAGAGCACATTGGAGAAATGAGCCAAATGCTTCCAAGCCCTCAATGACCACACAGCTGTATCTCTTCTGTTCAACTTTAGCTCCCATGCCTTATCTACAATGCAAGAGCTACAAAAAGGCTTCACTTTATTTTATGTTTATATGCAGTTCAGCACAGTAGGCTCTTGGTTTCAGGTTGAATCGTAACTGTCTATGATAATTGTGATCAAATCTATTTCTGCTGATACAATTGTGCCTTTTGTCACATAACCCTACTAGTAAAAAATTGCAAATTCTGTGGGGCAGAGACTGAAGTGTATCACACCTGCTGTTTAACTTCACGTACTACAGAAAGATGGTAAAATAATAATAGACCAACTGGTTGTTTCTTTATACCTGCAAAAAGTGCCAAAATCGACATTAAAAAAAAATGTCAAAAGGCAGACATCACTGGTACTGTCCCAAATTCACATTTTGAAATCATCTTTACCAGACTAATCCAAATCAGCACGTCCTGGCATGTAGGAAGACATACACCAACACACACTGAATTTCTATACCCAAAAGGGAAACAAATTATTTTAACTTTCCCATCAGAAGAAACATATTGTTTCAAAAACCAAGTGCTTTATGACAGGAAGTTGTGTGGTGCTGTGGGTAATAAATTGTCTAGCTGTAGATCAGAGCAGCATGATCATACTGGCCTCACATTTGTGCATGGTTCACCTGGGTGTAAAGCAACAAAACACTATTCCCAGTAGCAAGCTTTATGGCTGCAGTGAACAGCAAAAGAATTCATCACTATTGGACACTTTAAATGAAATGCTACTCCACAATAAACACATTATGAGGCTTATACCATCACGATAAATGAAGATATAAATTTACTCAAATCATAAAAAAGCGGTCTAATTAGGAATAAAAGCTCTATTTCTTTCTATTTGTCTAGCTCAAGCTCTCCTGATATTAACCCAATATTCACAGCAGCCAGTAAGGAAGTGTTTTTCTGTAGCTGCTATGAGAGTCCCTGGGGCTTGGCTGCTGGGCTCAGGGCCAACTTTGATAATGCAGCTGTCCAGCATTGAGAAACTTCAGTAACTGCTTATCTCCCCTTTGCTTAGGAGCCAGGCACTTGGCTTTGGTCTCTGCCTGAGCTTTGTGACAGGTATGCCTTGGCCCAGTCTCATACGTCACCGATCCTGGCCATTATCCTAACCCACTGACTTTCTGGCTTGGCCTTGTCACAACAGGCTCTTGGTTGACCATCGCTACTGCTGCTAGACCTGCTCTGCTCTTCCTGCTTGGGTATCGTGGGGCTGCACCCTGCCCGTGAGGTCACTGGCCCTGCCTGCCTTGCTGTTAGTCTCAGCTCCCAGCTTGCCTTCCCTTGCAGAGCATCCTGCCCATGTTGTCAGAGTCTGTATGGAGCTGCTGACAGCACTCCTGAGGCGAGTTGAGGAGCTGTAATGAAGACATGAGGCATTTTCCAACTGCATCAAGTGCCAGGTGTCTTCAGCTCCTAATTGCGGACTTCAAGCAAATTCCAGGAGCAAGCCTGGTACACTCACAGCAACTGGTCAGGCTTGCTGCGTGTTCAGGAAGAACTTCGCATACCTGCATAGCCCTGAATCAATGCTAACAGGAAATCAAACTCTGACAGATCAAACACGCTATGTTTTGTGTTGCACAAGAGCTAAGAAAAGCGAGTTACCATAGTTAACAAGTTATCGTAAATGGATGGAGGTCCAGTACATTCTGGTGTGCATTCCTAAACAGAGGTAAATATGAGCTAATTTAAGCTACCTTAACCTCTTCTTAAGGTAAACTAAGCAGAACTACTTCCTACTGTTGTTCATACAACACATACACAGTTACTGTAGGTCAAGGAGATAGTACCAGAAGCTTTGGAATTTTGTTTTTTAATGTTTCTGAGCACAAGTTTTAAAAAAAGTTGCGTTGTACATCGGCTTGCAGTCAAGTGGCTTTAGGTTATCAAAATTTTGTCTACTGTTACTGATTTGCACCTGGTTAGTAGCAATTTCTTCAACCCAAATATTTCATAGTTTAATCTTCTGTGGCTCAGAGCAATCAGCACATCAATACTGGTGACACAAAATACTTAGCTGATATTTAGGTCTGAGTGAGAAATACCTCAAGATGTATTTGTACCAAACCTCGAGATTGAAATTCCAGGTCACTTAATCGTCTCTCAACTTCCCACATCATTCCACAAGTCAGAAAGCCGTGGTTTGGGTTTTTTTTTTTTACCTCCGTGTCTATATCTCCGCAAGCTTCAACGTCATTGCTGTTAGGGAAGTATTTTTCATCAGTTTCAACTGTCTGCCAGTAAAATCCATTTGGCACTGCAAACACCTTCTTCACTGCCTGAAATGCACAAAGGACATCTCTCACCTGTGTGTTATCTTGATCCCTCAAAATAAAGGGCTAGGAAAAAAATTGTACTTTATGGCTAGAGAGCACATACGGATGCACGTTAATGGATTAAACTCATTAGTCCAGCGTTGTCAATCTATCATTTGCTTTCTTACAACCACACCACTAGCCCCAATTAAGTGATATCCCAAGAATATGAATCTGCAACTGCTTCCTGAGAGACTGAACTTTCCCAGGGTCCAACCCAGTGACCCTCCAACATGCAGAGTACCCACTGACATGAACAGGAGTTGCACACAAAAGGCACCACAGGATCAGGCTGAGCAGCTCGAGACCTTGATTCCATGATGTGCTGAGCATCCAGCAGAAAAGGGCTTTGTTAAAGGAATGCTCTAATTAACTAATCAAATGGAATGGGAGGGAAGGAACTGCCTGAACCAAATAGGACATTTCTCCTGTGCTCATGTCACTGCAAGTGACGCATATCTGTAAGTCTTATTATTCCACATACTCATGGACAGGCAAAGACTCTGGCATTTAGGTCACAGCTTTACAGAAACGTAGCGTTTCCCAGTCTCAGCACCTTATTTTGTTTCTCATACATTTTCTGGGCAGCCAAGCAAGCAACTTGTACAAGTGCAAGTTTAAGGATGTGTCACTCATGAGAATTTGCTGTGACTGCACATTGAGCAACAAGACCACATCCCAGGAACAAACGCAGCTTTTGAAAGTCACGTCTGTCAAGGTCTAGTTTGGGAAGAAGTGGTGTTCGCACCTATGCCAACATTGAACATTCCAGAAATACGAATGTATTTAGGCAGAGTTCACAGAGGGAAGGATTCATTCCAAGACTGAGGAAAAAAAAAAATTGTCACTTTTGAGACATAGGCTCAGGCGGTATATCTCAGAGTAGCTTCACTATTTTTAAAGATTACTTCGATTTACAGCAGTCCTTAATCTGTCCTCATCTCATGCAGACAGACCTTTTAAAAAAAGAAAAAAGGAATTAAATTTCAACATGGTCTCATCAGGAGTTTTATTATGGATAGAAAATGGACTAACACTGCCTGAAGAAGCATCAATTCTGGATTACGAGGTACGTATAATGCTGTTTAATCATGTAATCACCCAAGAGATTTTTTTTTTTTTTTTGCACTGTTTGGCAAATGACAGGCACTTCATATCATTCTACAAATGTTTAAAACAACAACTAGAAAATGAAATTAATCTGAATATTAAAACCCCTCTGACATCTGCCTTTCTGCTTCAGTAACCTTGTATGTTTTCTCCTTCCTCTACTTCCTGTGCTTCATGAAATATTTGCCTAAAACCAGAACTGGAGATTTCACTTTTCAGCTGGTTTCAGTCAACACAACTACATGAAACCAAAAGCTTTGACATATCTCAATGGATTTGTCCAGTTTGTCCTGAAGTTCATAATTCACCAGCCTCCACTTGTGATATTACACTTGGTTGTTGTGAAAAATATCAAAGGAAAAGCAAGAAATCATCTTCATTAACAGAAGATCATCTCTGTTTCCATTGTTTGATGCCAGCTCCTGCACGCAATACAGGCACAATGCAGTGTGCACAGCTAAGCCCTATAAAATGGGAATGCATCAAGACCCCAGTCTTCTATTTATTCCAACTCTTCCCTGAACAAACCTCAGGTCTACGAACTTTCAAGAAGGAAAAGAGAAAGGACAGATGTGGTCAAACCAACTCCAGCCTACATTTCCATAGAAACCTTCATTATAATCATCCAGCCCCAGTTTGGACACAGGGACGCACGCTGGGAAATTAAAGGTAAAAAGCTGACCTTTAGGAAGTACCACAGTGTAAATTGTGGATCAGCTGTGATCCCATGCATGCTGCCTGCCAGAGCAGGGATCCGGCCACACCTGGAAATCAAGGCCTGTGGAAAATGGTTACTGTGATCTGTCAGATTCTGTTTTCTAGCAGCCAACCTGAACACAATTTCACAAAGCAAGAGAAAATGAAGCTTGAGAAGTCTTAGTTCTCCTAGAAAATCCTTTTCCTCATGAGTAAGAAAATAGTCATAGATGGTTGCAGTACAACAGCCCCTGCATTGTCCAGTCTAGCTAAAGTGTGCCAGTGGAGGAGAACTCCTGCAATGCACAGGGAAAACAGGAAGAAAGCAACACTCTCCATGCATGTAGAAGAGAACTGAATAGTCAGTTGTTACAATACTGACATGACCCCTATCTGACATATAATGCAGAGTGACCCTCCTCAGGCAGTTGCAGGACCCCACTCTTTTTGAAATAGCTTTGGTGATTTTGACACTATGTGTCTTTATGATACCTTAGTGCTACCTTTAATGTTCCACAATGAGAGAAAGGATAGGCGTGAGAACTGTGCTGGCTTCACTTCAGGGTTGGTCCCTCTCTTATGCCTCCAACAACATTACAGTAGCTGTAAAGCTTCTGTGCAAACACAGCAGTTCAGAAAGCCTCTCCCAGGCTAGCTGATACATCATCTCTGAATGCTGACCCGTCTCTTGGCGGAGAGGAGACTCCCCCCCATGCACTGTGCAGAATGGTGAAGAGGCAGTTGAGCCTTTGATACCTACCTGAAAATACCTCTTCCGCAAGCTCTACAGACTCAGAGCACTGTAGTAATTGCACATCTCATGGTAAAGGCATTATACCAGGGAGGAAAGGTACCCTACAGTCAGCCAACGGCTGTGCAGCCCCAGGGATACTTACACTGTGTGTCAGGCTTCAAAACCCAGAATCGTTTAACCATAACCATTTCCATGACTGTGTCTCCCCCATCCCCTGCTGTAAGCAGGGTTTCTTACAGCACTGATAGCCTCTCTATCCATATTGCCATTATCAGAAAGAGCAGGAAGGGAGGGCAGGTCCATAACCTCCCATTTGTAGTTATTCTTTTTTTGTCAGTTATCTTTTTTCTTGTTTTAGGAGACAAATTCTGATTTCTGCTACCTTGAGACACTGGAAAAGACCAATTTGTACCATAGCTAGGATTGAACATGCACCATTTTTTCAAAAAGTGTCAAAAAGAAACCCAGAGCTACTGCTTTGCTTCAGACAATATTACCAAGATGAAGCCAGACAGTTATGGGAAGGAAATTCACAGCAGAACAAAAACGTGTTTTAAAATACTGAGCAGAAACAAGAATAAGCACGTTTTAGAGAAGACTGGAGCCGTGTGCAGCAAAATCATGAATATTTAACTGTCATACAAAAATATGACCAAATCCAATATCTCTTCTTCTTGCTTACAGTGTATTCTGTTCTCATTTCCAACAACAAAGAAATAGCTTTTGCTGTCAGATGATCTAAGAGAGTCTTTTAAGTTGCAACGAGTCTTCTAAGACTGCTTCCCAGGCACAGCAGGAACACAAAAACTGCAGGAAGAATTTCTATGTACTCCACAATCTCATCTCCTCACATGCAAGGTACTTTCCAATGCAAAGATCTCCTCAGCCATTATCACTATGAGACAACACCCAAATCCCTTGGAGAAAGATGCTGCACCCTCCACTACCTCCAGAGACAGATTGTAAATTCTGTATCTGTATAACCTCTCCCTTTCAACTCTGCTGACCACATCGGTGGCAGCACTGGAAGCACTATTCTCACACCAGCAAAGGCCTCAGCCCTAACACACAGGCAAGGGTCATGTCTGATGCGATTCACTGAGCCGTGCCCCTGAACTGGGCAGCATTATTCTCAAACTCTCCCCGCTGTCATGACTCTCAATGCATTAGCATAGTATTCTTTGTAGAATCCAGATCAACACAAATTTGAATTTCCTGCACATCTTCCCTCCCTGTTGTGCACGCTCACTTCAGATGGCTACAGAATTTAGTGTAGGGAATGTGGAAGCACAGTAGCAAGATCCAGGCAGCAAAAAGGCTGGGGATAGAGAGGTCTCATTAAGAGCTTTGCCACTGAAGACGTGCAGTTCTGGTGACTGTATTTCAGGCAGTTTGAAGATGCATTTCGCTTTCCCTTTCCCCCCTTCAGGACAGGGAAAGGGTTATTTTAAAACACGGAAGAGAAAGGATGAGATAGTAACTTCCACCCTTTCTGCCCATCATGCACAATACTAATGTCTACACACATTTACTTGATAGTTCTTCTAAGCTGCGCTTTTCTGGAATAATTAGCGATGGTCACAATTTTAATGCGACCTATCAAATTTCAGGAAGAACGAAAAACTTTAATAGTTTATTCCTCCCCAAGCTATGCCTTCATCTTTGCACCAACTCTGGTAGACATCATTGTAGTCCTTTCTCCTTTTAAAGGTTAGGGTTTTTTAGTTGCAAATATCATTGACAGCCTGGCCCCACTAAGATCAATGAAACTCCAGTGGGACTCAGCTAGGGCCAGGATGACACCTTATCCCTTCTGCCTCATGAAGATACAGCCATGCAGCTATGGATTAATCTCTATAAATATATATAGATGAGGCCCCAGGACAAATATCTCAACCACAGACAAGTCATATCCATGTGGAATCATCAGTCAGATCATGTGCTCTCACCAAAGCTGCCAATACGACTTTACCAGGTTGCACAGCAAACTTGGGATGCCAGACACGTGAGACCTGTCTCTAAGAGACAGTTGGGGCTGTCTCTTAGCCCCAACTCGGATAAAGACAAGTCACCAGCAAGATTTGGAAAGCAAAGGACAGGATGAATCTGTCCTTTTGAACCTCCTGTTTTACAGCTTTAGCCTGGATTTCAAACCATCAAGCTGCTGGATTTAGAGGCTGGCACCTGCCACGCTGCAAGTCTCATCCTGCTGGGTCTGGTTTGGGGAAGCAGATGTGGAGGTGCTGTTCTGGGTGTTTTATCCCTCCCTAATGCCCATTTCAGCTGCACAACAATGAAGTCTTTCAAGCTTTGGCATCAGGCTCCGCAAAAGCTTTGGAGGAGGAAAGCACAGCCCTAAGCCATACACTAAATCTGAGAGCTTACAGCAACACGTGGATCAGGTCTAACACCTGGCCAAATTGTGTTGCGCTCCAGGTAGCTCAGACAGAGCTCTCCACTCACAAAACATTACTTGGCCTAGCTTAGGTACTGCTTAAAGTGCTAGTTTGCTTCTTCTCATGTGGCACGAAAGGAGAAAGAAAGAATACATGGGGCAATAACCCAAAATCAAGCCAGCATAATTGCCAACACCATGAGGCACTGAACCACCAGTTGTTACAGTCTGAGATGTGTGAAAGGCAATGCCCACACAGCCAAGGGCCTGAAGAGACTTGGATGAAAAGCTGATGTTGTAGTAAGCAGCAGTTCTCTAGGCAAGCCTCTCATCAGCATTGAAGTTCAAAGAAGTTATAGTAAAAGACAGTGGAAGATGCTGAAGCCACTCAGCAGGGCTAAGGCCATGAATGCTTGTCAATGAAATGACATCACAGCATTCAAACTCTAAAGCTCAGAGTCTTCTTGTTGAGCCCATACTAAAACATAGATTCGTAGATCTGAAAGATTCTCTGGAAATGCCTCTTGCTCCCTCTTCAGAGACTGCACAGAGTTAGGGGAATCACAGATCTAAATTAGGTGCCTTAAGTGCACAAAGCAACAGGGGATGCATCTGGGTCTGCTTCTCCACAGCACGAAACGGTGATTTCTAATTTCATCAGCAATGCATAGCTCTTCTGCTACAGGATTATTTCAGCCTTTGAAAAAAAGTTTGCAACTTTCAAAGGTTGCGTATATGTGTGTACATGTAAGAGCTCCTCTAGTAGCACAGTTGCCGTCAACTCTCTAGCAGGGAAATCCCTAATGTCTGAAATACAACATTAAAGAACTGCTGTACTTTCTGTGAGTCCACTCCCATACCTCAAACTTCCTGTTAGTTCAGTCTGTGCTGTTTGAAGTTTTTGGCAGCATTGAGTTACGACATTATGGCAAATATAGCTCCCTGGACCCAGTTCTAGAATTCTTATCTATGCTTAGCCAAAACTGCATTTAAAAAAAAATATCTAAAATGGAGTTTTGCTTAGGTGAAAAGCGAGGAGGGAACTTTGTAGACTTGCCCTTAATCAGTACTATCATCTCAAAAAAGAAAATACAACCCTTGTGCTGGAAGTTAGCAGGGAAACTACCTAAAGGAGCAGCAAGTAGTGAACTGATCACCAAGAGGTGCAACAAAATAAATTTTCTGGAACTAAAAGAAAAAAAATATCTCATTTGCCTTGACTTCGAGGTGGAGGTTCCTCTTCTTCCTTGAAACCTCCCTGCCAACAACCATCCATCCAATACTGCTGCGCCCTGACACCTCTGTCACAGCAGGCACCTCTATAGGTTGGGAGTTCAAGGAGATGCTCTGGAAGGTGACCAGAAAGATTGTGCATGTTAGGGGCTGCACCCTTTGGGCAGGTGTCCCAGTGTACAGAACAACTGAGAGAGCACCAGCAAAATCCAGTCTGCTTTAATGGAGCAAACAGGCAGAGGAAAAGCACCACCAGCACTGGCTACATATGCTGCCTGCATCCCTAAGGGTAATGTTTGCATCTCAAGGCTTAACAGGAGAAAGTACTTTTATTTTATGCTAAAATGAAGAAATCTTTTTGCTGACAAGGGACATTGCAGTTAATGTCCACAGGGATTACGTCACTCCTAACATAACCTGGGGTTTTAATGACTACATTGTGAGTTTACTCTTTGTATCAGAAACGAATTACTGCAGGTTAATAGACTGTATGCATAGCATTAATAAGAAACCCTCAAAGAAAAATAGCAAGAGAAAAGCAATCTGTTTGGGGTCCAGAACAGACCGAACAAACACTAGACCGACTGACTGAAAACAAGACATTGGCTCATGCACTAACAATGGGCTTAGAGGTTATTACTATTACGGCTAACAATTGCTCATAAAATCATACACAGAGCTAGTCAGTACACAAGCAGGCAGCAATTTTACCTGATGTTCCCTCTCTCTCCACTCCTACCCATTTGTTTCATCAACCTGACATGATTTTTGTCTCAGACTGTAAGCTACCTGGAGCAAAAAAAATATATCAGTATTCACTGCATGCTGTTCCAACATGTAGCAGCAGGTTCTTTGGTCTGCTTAGTTTTGTATACACCATCTCAAAATAAACATAAATATATGAAAAGCAAGCATGGATCACTGGCCTTGCACAAAACCTTCAAACCAATGAAGTTAAAAGAATATGATATTGAATTTTCTATGCAGCATTTCTTGGTTGTATTTTAATGACACTTGGGAACATTCTCAGTTGGTACCACTTTGTAAAGCTTCAGGGCACACAACAGGGTTAGCTGCTGCCCGCTGAGAGTCTGGCTCATTGAGCCCTGCTTTGAGAAATCAGCCTTTCTGTTTAACCACGAGATACATCTATCAAAAAAGCCATGATACATAGTGGTCTCGGTGTAATTCAGGCCTGGGAACCTGGGTGGCACAGAGCATTTGAATTTAGGAAGAGCATGTGGCCTTTAAATCGACTTCAGTTTTTTTCTATGGCATCAAGGCAAAAGATCCATGCCCAGAAAATGCCTGCTGTCTTGCTGTTCAGTTTCTAATGATTTATAATTCCCCTAATAAGAGATTTGCATAAAAGCCCTGACTGTTTTAAATGATGTCTTATTTTATGCCTTAAAAGCATACAGCAGATTTATCTTTTACAAGTACGTCAGACTGCTTTATAGCACTTGCTTCTACTTGAAAGCTCCAGTGACTGCAAATCAACAACATTAAGCCTCCTTTTCCTCCACAGAAGTGGGATAAACCTTTAGGCAAATTGCTAAGTGCACTGCTAAGCCCCTCAGCTTTCATGGCATTGATTCTCACAGAGTAATAGTAATCTCCAAATCTGGTTGAAATTGCAGAAAATTCTCACACTAGATTATTTTCAGAACTAAACTTCATTGTCAACTAGAATTGCAGTCTTTACCATTCCCTGGAATTCTTCTCAAAGTTTTTGTTGATTTAGAAATATTGGGAAAAGACCATGATTGTCCAAAGGCTGGTGATGTCATTGGAAAGAAGTAGAATGTTCCCTCAAAAGGTATGTAAATCAGGTCATATTATGAGCTTCTTTGAAAGCTTGGTCTAAATATTTACACTAAGGTAGGATAGGCTCTTAAAGGCCTAAAAACAACGCTGGATGCCCTCAAGGAATAAACTCCCCCAATAAGTATAATGAATTCTTGCAGCATTTCATTCACTTGAATATATGTTACGGAGCACTTGCCAATCTGACAGAAGTGAAAAAGTTAATTATCATTCTACTTATACACAGCATAAGGTGAATGTTCTTGCAGACATCTCTAGGTAGGCAAATGATTTTAAGCACTTGATTTTAAGAGTCCTTGCAATCTCATACATTTCATGGAAATTCATTCACAGCTTAGAAGCATTTGTTTTCAAACTCTGTTTAAACCTTGAGCTAAAGCAAATGACAATACCTGTTAACACTGGAAGAACAACAACTCTTACTAGACCTAATGAGAAAAAAAAACAACCCAGAAGTCCAAGCATTTTGGTACAGTACCTGAGGATCAGGATTAACAGCAGCGATGTAACTGAGCAGGACAGAGGGAATTTCAGGAAGAAGTGGATACAGCTGGTTTTGGAAGTGAGTGGCCAGTTCTGCGCTCCACCAGGTAACATCTGGAAGCCACGTACAGGCTAGAAATGCAGAAATCTTCTGGTAAAAAATGGATGTTCCTTGTAGATCTTCTTCAGCCTGCAAAGAGTCAATGGTTGAAAAGCACTGATGATGGCCTCAGGAACCTTTTGTTCTGTATCATGCACTTTTAGCAGCTCTTTCACTGTCTGCAACCATCCCCAGCCTCATGCTTTGTGCATCTGCCATACAGCTGCACTTCAGGTTTTCCAAACCAAATCCCTAATGTAACATGGTCAGTCTCCCAAACCATCACACCCTGCACCCCCGCAACCAGAGCTCTAAACTTCCCTCACCCACAGAATGCGCAGTCCTCCTGCCATCCCGGTATGATCCCACAAAGTCTCTACTGCCACACCCAAAGACAGAATTGAAGGTCCTAACACCACTAGGGGTCCTGACCCAGCAGATGGGACTCGAGAGCAGACACTGTCTGCAACAGTCAGTTAGGCCCATCAGCTGTGTGGAAGGGCTAACCCCATGACTTGGGGACATACCTCCACATAGACTTGACTCAAAGTGCCCTTGGTGAACGCAGCATTGCCCTTCCACCAGAGCTCTCAACAAGCTCAGACTGCTCAGCTATAAAACTCTACCAGAGATGATGTCTGGCAAGTTAATAGCAGTCTTCAGTTGGTTGCAAGACACTGGTATAAAACAGCTGGCTGTCCTGGTCTTGGCTGAGAGAGAGAGAATTTTCTTCTTAGTAGCTGGTGCAGCACCATGTTTTGGATTTGGTGTGAGAACAATGCTGGTAATACGCTGGTGTTTTCAGTTGTTGCTAAGCAATGTTTATACTAAGTCAAAGACTTTTCAGCTTCTTAGGCCTTGCCAGCAAGAAAGCTGGAGAGGCACAAGAAATTGGGAAGGGACACAGCCAGGACAGCTGACCCGAACTAGCCAAAGCGATATTCCATACCACAGGACATTAGGCTGAGTATATAAACAGGGGGATGTTCGGAGTGATAGCGTTTGTGTTCCCAAGTAATTCTTACGCGTGATGGAGCCCTGCTTTCCTGGAGATGGCTGAGCACCTGCCGGCTGATGGGAAGTAGTGTACGAATTCCTTGTTTGGCTTTGCTTGCGTGCGCAACTTTTGTTTTACCTATTGAACTGTCTTTATCTCAACCCGCAAGTTTTCACACTTCACTCTTCCAATTTTCTCCTTGATCCCACCAAGGGGGGAGTGAGCTAGCAGCCGGGTGGTGCTTAGTTGCCGGCTGGAGTTAAACCAAGACACTGGCTTATGACATCTGTCAGCCCAGAAACATTACTCCAAAGCAGATTACAAACCACACAAAGAGGGAGACAATGCCATAAACAGGACCATAAACCAGCTCAATACAACGGAACGTTAATTTGTAAAGGCTTTCATAGGGGGATATAAATGAAAAGATTTATTAATTTCAAGATTTTTTAAGATGGAGACTAACATTAATATTGATACATTAATATTGAATACTGCACTGCTAGATTACAGTTTTCCATCATTTAAGCTCCCCTCTAAGCCCCTTTGTTCTTCCAAGTTGGTTCTTAACCAGCAGGACTTTCAGAGAACAAAACTGGTGACCTCAATGAAGCCCAATTAGAAATTAACAGAATCAACAATTACGCAAAGCGCTACACCAGCTATTATTACATGTAGAAAGCAGAGCTCAAGCAGGAAAGGTCTGCAAAAAAGCCCCAGTTCTAATGACATAGATTGCAAGCTCTTCTGAGCCACCACAGAACTGTTAAGTGATCGAAGCATACCGACAAGAGCCACGTTGCTCTGCACAGCGGTAGTGCACCTAATTGGGAATGCTTAGTAGATTCTTAGAAAGCATATGCTGTACAAATCTAATTCCCTTCTGACATGCTTA
This sequence comes from Ibycter americanus, assembly GCA_035590275.1. Lineage (NCBI taxonomy): Eukaryota > Metazoa > Chordata > Aves > Falconiformes > Falconidae > Ibycter > Ibycter americanus. The sequence continues at coordinate 37,840,999 of JAVJGI010000050.1, forward strand.
TAACTGCAGCTCGTCTATCAGCATGCAAGAACTACAAGAGGTGAGTGTATAAGCATTTGTTCTGACAACAAGTCAAGAAACCAAAACCATGCAGGGATGTTAAAATTTCCCTCACTTCTATCAGTTGGAGGACAGAAGTAAAAAAAAACCTAAACCCCAAAGAAAATGACAAAAATGGGAGGAAACATAGCAGAACCACTTGATATAGGAATAGATGTCATCCTAGTTGAATAAGTCAAAATGTTTATCGGTCTGCTAAGAACAGGAGCTTTTGCCTTGAAAAACCACTACTGCATTTGTACTCATAACCATTAAACCTTGGGATGGAGAAATAAAATGTGATAAACAACAAAAGACACAGATGACAGTGAAGCAGCCAGTAAGTAAAAAGTTGATGGCTTAGAGGTCTAGAATATAGCTCAGCTCCAGTTAATAATAAATGGGGTAAAATAGCCCCACAAACTAAAACAACAAAAAACCCTAGCAACAACCTATAGTAACATGAAACTAGTAGGTTGCCTTGATCCAGTTCTTGGTGATGAACTGTACCCCATCATTAGAGCTGTGACCCTATAGCAGGCAGCAAGCCACAGGATCAAATAACATCAAAGCCAATGAGACTGATAAAAACACACTCAGCATGTTCAATCATACCAGGGCTGGCAATTAACAGGGGAGCAAGCTGGGGAAAGTGAAACCTGGCCTTGTCGATACAGATAGGCCCTTAGGCTCTTAGACTAGTAATCCCATGTCTGCTGTAAAAATCACATTCATCTTACCACCTGAAGAAAATTCATGGACAACTGTCATTTTGCTGCTATTATGAGATACGAGTACAGATACACAGAGAAAAACAGGCATTTCCCTCTTAGCATCAAGCAGGCACAAATCTGTACCTATTATGTGGCGCAATCTTCTACATACGCATCTTTGGCACTGAAAATGGACACTGGATGCTACACATTAAGAACATTAAAATATCAATTTGTCATAATGCTTCTGTTTAACATTTATACTGTTTGGTATGTCTTTTTTATATAATCCAAAAAAGTAACTAAGATTTCCCTACATTCTTATAGCAAATAGATGCAACAAAAATGCCTGGAAACCCAGTCATATTTTGCAGATAAGCCCTGATAAGTGGTTCTCTTTGTGCCCATGGGAGAGAACCGGAACAAGAACCATTAAGCGCCACAACAGAATTTTGTTATCCGATTCAACCATTAAAAAACCTATACATTAACACTACAGCGAGAGACTGAAGACTTAAGTGTGGAAAGTAAATTCTATCACATTTCTCTCCAACAGCAGTTAAAGATGCTCAAGGGAAAGAATGGGGAGATATGACTAGTTGCTGTTGTTTTCCTTGTCTCTGCTGTGGCTGGGATTTCTGAAAAACTTCTGTTGTTCCTATCAGCTTAGATCTCCATTGGAGACAGCAGCAGCTTTCGAATGCCTCAGGAAAGCAAAATTGACAAAAGTCACTGTTACCACAAAGACATACGGTAGAGTCCCTAATGAGAGGAAACCTCAGTTACACAGTCTTGCTTTGAGGAACACGGTCCAAATGCCTTATATGTTTCACTGAACATGCTAGCTGAACTCAACAGCAGCATCAGTTACTGTAAATGAGGTACAAGAAGAGCATATACAATTTATATATGGACTGGAAACTCTGTATGGCTTGTTGAACCAACTTCTAATACAACCCTTGCCAGCTCCAATCAAATGTTCAGAGCAGCCTGAGCCCGCGGCTTCAAAAGTTCATTCAATTGCATAACACCGGATACATACTTGAGGCATACTCAGTGCTCAGTAATTTTGATGCTTTGGCCAATTCCTCAGCTGAAATCAGCAGAGAGCAACAAGGCAAGCGGACAGAAGGCAGGTCAGTCTGTTCCACCGCTTTCTTTGCTCCATAGAGCAAATATCTTGAATTCAGTCACCTTAGAAATCAACATCAAGCCCTTGTCCAGTCTAGCAGGCTGCTTAGTCTCATTAGCCCTTGTCCTTCTGCCAACAAGTGCTCAAACACTAATGGAAAGGTTGCTTATTGGTTTGAGGTTGGGGTTTTTTGGTAGTGTTTTAATCATCACATTTGTTGCCAGCATCAATCATTTACTTGCAGGAGCACTGGAGCCACAGCTGTCATACTCCAGGCTTTATGATACATCATGGGAAATTTAATCTTTACTGCTCACAGGCAGGCAGCTGCAAGTGAAGAATGCTTGCTGCAGCTGAGTAAGGGAAGCTTAACCGTGTTTTTAAAATGTGTTTACACCTCCTCTTCCATTTAAACTTCACATGATGTGTCCAGCAGGTGTGACTCAGATACCTGGGGGTCCCCCTAAGACCACCTGCTGTTGAGTCCTGTGGGGTCTGTTCAACAAAGAGGAAGTGTCAAGACTGAGCACATCTATTGTCATATTCCTGTTAACATTACTGGGGTGAAGAGGCAAAAACAAGAGTAGAAAATCCGCTACCAACGCGCTAAAGCCACAAGTGATGCTTTGAGCCACCTGAGAGAAACTCCCCAGCATCAACAGAGTGCAGGACCAGCATCTCAAAGGTAACAGGATAGTTATTCAAGCAAGTGGCCCACAGAAAATTCGGGGTACACAAGGGTCACTGCTCCCCAGAAATACCAGCAACAGTCAACTGTACTGCATAGGTAGGATAGGTATTTATAGAAGGCAAGGGTAGCAATAATACCTAAAATCTGTCTCCAAAAAAGAAAACAGAACAAGACGCTCAGAGTACCAATCTGTATCAGATTAGCTCTGTGAAAAGACAGAAGCAACAAACTAGAGCCCAGAGCTGTCGTTTCATAGCTCTGTTTTCAGGACACAAGTTCATATCATGCCCTACATTATGCTGTGCCACCTACATATGCTAGATTTTCAGCTTGTGTGCTAGACCTTTCAGGTTGGCATTTTATTGCACAACACAGACTCACTCTGTAGTCTACCAGAGTTGAGGGAATGGAGTCTCAGATCCTGCCTCTGGGCCCCGACTCCTGGGAGCCAAATAGCAAGAAAATACTCCCTCTCGTGGGCCACACTCTTCACATGATTAAAATATAAGAGGCAAAAACCAGAAAGACATGCCAAAGACGTGTCTCCTCTGAATCCAGTTAAATTTCTGCACTGTGGGGTCACAGCCACCAAAAATATAATAACAGCTAATGAGCAGTAGAGATAAAAAAACTACACCACAGAGAGCTGGTTTCGCATCTGCACATAAATCTAAATTCAGCATAACTGAGGACAGCTTGAGTTGGCAATTAGCTGTAAGCAGTCTTTTGGTTCCCACAGTACTGGGCTGTTCCCTCGTTCTAATTTACAGAAGCACTTTTTCTGCTTTATCCTGGCTTGCTGAAATTTGAACTTGAATTCACATATCCAAGCCTGGTCCTTAGTTAAAACTAGTGGTAACTGCCTATGACTTCTGTGCATGACTAGCAAGTACTCACTTTTATCTTCTGGATCTTGGTGCTGTTCTGGGCTGAAGACTCATCTGCTGGCATTAGACAAGCATATAGGGCCAAGCCATCCTCTTGCCAGGTCTGCTGCAGCCCTACCACCTGAAACGGAGCCTTGGGTCTATCTTCCATTTTCACAGGAGACACCTGTAAATTCATTTGAACATAATTTCATTCTTAGATGGCTGTATTTAGAGACTGAAGATACCCCCCTATATTGCTCTGTTGCTTTTGAGTAGAGCCCCATAATGTACAATAATCCAGGGAGCACCCTTGCTTGATTAGTGGATTAGCTGTGGTTTAGCCAGTAGAAAAATCAATAAAGACCAAATTAAATAGGAATAACATGTAGGTTTTGATAAGCCATAGGATTTATTTTCTCAGTGAGGACTTGCAAGCTCTGACTTCTACCAGTTTCACAATGTGAAAGCAAAAACTTGCATTTGTTCCCTAGTCTAGCAAGAAATAAGAACAGAGTCCCTGTCAACGCTGCACTGTATGTTCTTGTCACAGTGGCACCATGTCCTGCCTTTATTAATGATAATGAGATCAATCCAACCTCAGTTCAAAAAATCAATGCTAAGTGATGATGCCATTCTGAGGACCTAGTGCAGGCTTCCTTCATAAGCCTTTGTCTTCCCTATTAGTGATCGCTAATAGCCAACCCCCCATCAATCACTATCCAGTGAATACACCTTTTAGTTAGCCTGAGGTGATTTCTTTTTGATGGGTTATTTTTTCTTGTACATACACGTGTGAGGCAAACATTCTATTTTCTAATATACATAACTGATTCAAACCAAGAAGGGTAAAAAGTGACTTCTGCCAAGCCCAAGATGAACACTGGACCACCTTTCAGGACAGATCACCCATTAGGTCATAAGGCTGCTCAAAGTCAGGTTGAAACATCATGCACTTTAGCATACAGGATACATGAGAAACTTTATTACAGGGTAGAAAGACAGACAGGAAAGATACCCGAAACAGACTAGGAAGACAATGTAGGGCTGCAGAGCATCCTGAAACCTGCGTAGCAGGTGAACCAGGGCAGAAGGCTATGGGAACGGCAGACATATGCAACAAGCAAAGCCATGAGAAAGGAATAGCAGCCATGTGAGGCAGAGGTGCCTGAACCAGATCGCACACTACATGAACAGACAGGCAAGTTTGAAATACAGGACTATCATTCCTTCCCAGGGTTCTGGTGAATACAGAAACCACTAAGTCTTGTTCTCATGGTTTATACCATCACCATGGTCTCTAGATGGATTAACAGCTCTACTATTTACTGCATATATAAACTAAAACTGTTTACAGTGAGATAAATGCCTTTAGAAATATGTTCTCAACACAGGGCCTGAGTGGGTTTTCAAACTGTTGCATAGGTCAGCTATATCACTCAAAATAGCACTACCAAGTCTTTGACTGCTTTGAACACTGGTTTCACATGGGAAATTCCGTAGCAACTCTGCCACTGGGGAATGCTCACATCTGGAGGATCATGCTCTCAGCTGGTAGAAATCAGCATGTCTTCAATGAAATCAATAAATATATGCCGATTTACACAAGCCAGGAAGCCAATGAATCAGTAGAATTACATAGATCATGACCAGATGAGAATGTGATCTAAAAACGCCTCAACCTTTCCACTTCTTTTAATTAAAAAAAAAACACCACCAGACTTTTTCATTGCTATCCAACAGCTGTTTAAGAACCTGTGTGAAATAAACTGGTGGATTTTACCCCAGTTTCTCTTGGGCACGTAGTCCCTCACAACATTTGACCCTACAGTCTCAGTAGAGTGACACTGAGCCCTGGAAGCTGAGGTACCCTTTCAAGCTTGGAGCGAGCTGTGACAAGTCTGAGCTCAGGTTTTTTAAATGGGAGTAACACAAGGGAAGAAAGCTCACACTGCAGCTGGTCATGAACTAACTAGTTTCTGAATGAAAGATTCAGACTCTGGGGCTGATCAAGTGGCAATTTTCATTAGCATTGAACTAACATTAAAGAATGTCAGCAATGTTTTAATGGAAGTGTGAACATCATTAACAATTAATACTGTTTAAGTGGAGTTTAAGTGATTTAAAAGCCTTGTGCAGGCTGTCCACTCAGGGTGAAATCTACCTTGAGTGCATGGATCGGTATTGGTATGCCAATGTCTTTAACCAGGGAAAAGAATGAGGCCAACATGCAGGGTGGGGAGGAAAAATACATGTAGCCTGTCTTCCCTAGAGGAAAAGGCTAATATGGGATGAGCAGGAAGAATGAGGAAAGAGTGGTTTCTTTAGAGGAGAAAAATATGTAATCCAAAGGACAATTAAAATTAAACAGACACCACTTGTTTACAGCCCTCTTGACTATCAGAAAGGATCTGTTCTTAATTAGAACAAGTGGCAAGAAATAGGCACCTGTGTCCATTCAGTTCTTTTGCCAAGGCCAAAGTATAATACTTAGACAGCCCTCTGCTTCCAGTACTCACTTTTGACTACCACGAGTCTGGGTCTACAATTTTTTACTTTCTGTGCCCTGTCATTCTTAAACTACAGGCACAATCCAACCTCCACTGGCTTCAGCAAGACTTTTATTTACTGACTTTAAGGTGAATTAGAACATAATTTCCCCTTTGTTCAGCCACTGTTTTGTAGCTGTTGGAAGAAGATTTCAAAAATGATTATATATTCACTGGAGGGCAAAACACAGCCTTAATCATGCAGAACCTTCTTTTGTGCCCTGTTACTGCACATACTCACCAGAGAAAGAAGCCATGTCACAAGGGCCTGGTAGATGTTGGCTGCTCTCAGCACCGTGTTCAGTACGGGCCCACTGCACTGATCTGTAGCTACCTGGCCACAACTTGACAGACAAACGGTCATAAGCAGCACCTCATTTTTCATACGGTGTGGTCTAGGCAATGTGTCAATATCTGGCAAGTAAGAGGCTTCCTATCAAAAAAAAAAGTATGAAAATGGAAGTCATTTGGATTACTGGAACTGTATTCATCATCATGAACAAATTACATTCATTGCCATCACAGGAAGGGCAATTAATACCTAGCAAACATTTACCAAAGAGGAAGTGTGAGCCATAAAAGCTAGGTCCTTATATCAGTGACAACTTCTTGAGCATTTCAGTTTTTCTTGAAAAGCTGTCAACTTGGGTCTTCATTTAGTCAAACACTGCTTGGTGAATGGAAGATTACATGGTCACAGCTGGACACGATGTGATCAAATTTATTCTGTATTTTTTAAGATTCAGTGTTATGGCCACCTTTTTAAATTTTTAATCAGTGAAATGCCTTCAAAACAAGTCTGATAGAAGTGTCAAAGCTTTCATTATTTTCTGCTTCATCTTACATACCTCATCTCATAGATGATGTTACATTTAAGTGAACTCATCTCCCTTCTTTCCTTCAGTATTGATACTTGGTTAAGTTTCTTTTGTAAATTAAGAAGCTAGTCCACAAAATTGCAAAGACTCTCCAGTATACATAAGCGTATTGCTCAGTCAACAGTTATGATCCTTTAATAAGGACCCTCAGGGCCATCCCTAAGGCCTCCTGCATGCAGATATTCTACAGGCATGGATGTACATTCATTTTGCAAATAGCTGGAGCTGTTTATGGGGTTCACTTTTCCGAGCTACTTGTTACAGTATCACCTGAGGGCTATGCTCCCCACTGCAGCCAGCAAAGTGCAACATGACTGCATTTCTTGTACACGCCAATGACAACAGACTAAACTGCTAATTAAGGTGAGCAGAATTAATCTGAAATAGCCTACCATAGTATGAAACTAGCAACCACCCCCTTCTGCGAGCTGAGCTGTGGAACACTACAGAAACATGATGGGAGCAGGAAGGTGTTGAGGAGCAGCTAAGCAGTTGTGTTTTCAGTTGCTCCACATAGCCCATAATGAGGATATCTGCCTATGCCTTTACACTGAATTAACCTTAATTTGATTTACCTGAATTTACTTTGGAAGCAAAGTAAGCTAAATCCAATTAAAGCCACTTTAATTCTGAATTAAAATGTCCACAAAGGTGTTTAATGACTAATCCACTTGACAAGTTAATGTAGCTTGACTTTTGTGCCTGTCCTCAAAATAGACAATTCCTTAAAATGGTTTTCAAAAAAAAAAAAAAAACTAATAAAAAGCCACAAGCAGATCTATTGCATCATCCAGTGTTTTGGTGACAAAACATCTGTCACAGGTACAGCATGGCCTACAAGTACCAACTAAAACCTGCAATTAGTAATAAAGGAAAAACAGCAATGCAAATGTTTCTGGTGCTGCAAACTTGCATTACTAATGTTATTGTAGTCCTGAGGAGCTAACAGAATTCATCAGGGATTTGCCCCTACCATTGCAGTTCTCTGATGAAGAGACCTTAAAAGAAACTTGGAGACTTTCAGGAAAAGATGACCACCTTCTATATCCTGTATTAGAGAAATGATTCTTTCTTCGTCTCTCCACAAGGGTGTGAAGATCAATGATAGGAAGTAATTCAGGAGCTAAAGATTAAAACAGTATCTACTAATGCTCAGCATGAAATTTCCAACTATTCCAAATTTGCTTGGCCCAGCAGCAGGGGAGTGCTCAATAGGTTTTCTGACCAAGATCAGCTAAGAATTTTACTTATTAAGGTTCCCTCTGAGAATGAGTGAGGTTTTGATCAATGTTGGTCCTACCCTCTCCTTCCTCTGCCAGCCTCCTTACCCCAACAAGAATCTAGGTGTAGAAGAAATTAACTAACTTCAGAAATATTAAGGCTAACGAACAAAAAAAGAGCTAGTCCTATTTAATTCTGGGCAAGAATTGTTGAAGTAAGATACATTCAGTGCTTTCTGAGTATGCCTTCCCACAGCATTGCCCAATTCACCCTACTCTACCTATGAAGAGAGCTTAATTTGCCTACATGTTACACTAGTTTTTATTAGTGACAGTATTAGATTATAAAAAGACTAAAATTACTCAGATGCTGGGCTATTTTTGGTTGCTCTGGCTAGCTTTGTGCTGTCAATCACAGATGGGCTTGCAGCTGATTGTAGTCAAGTGCCAACAATTACCATAGAGTAAATAAGATAAAATTTTCTATTTCCAAAGTGCTTGCTATTTTATTTTGCAATTACAGTTTACGATATTGCAACTTACAGCCCTTCAGCTCAATTTTTCAACCAACCCTCCACCCCAGTTCTGGCCATCTTTCTCCACTCATAACATAGCGACAGTGCAAGCAGAAACAGTAACCACATTAAGCAGCCAAGGAATAATCTCTCCCTGAATCCACATAAAAAAAAACAAGGAAAAATGAATTGCAAGACAATTGAGGACACCCATATATTCTAGCCTTCAGCTACAGCAGCACTGAAGTTACACACACAGAGGCATAGCCTCAAAGGAAACTACTAATTAAAAAAAGCCACAAACCTGCAATGTGAAGGCATCCATACAGACAATCATTAAAAGAAGTGCTATTTTACCTCCATATTATTATTTTTTTAAAAAACAGAGCTGTTTCTGATCACAGCAAGCTGAAGCTTAGTGGACATAAGTTTGTCAGCCAAGATTAGCATTTTTTTTTTCTAATAAAATAACTCAAATTGGTTAAATGATGCTTTTGTTGACAGTTTTTTAAAAGACTAGTTGGCATTGCTTTTACTACACCTGCATGCTAGGTTAGGCAAACAGCTCTGTTGCCCAAAGACTGGGACACATCATCAAAACTGTTAGAGCTAGAATGACCAAGCAGCAGCTCAGGAGCCAGGAGGGCCAGGTGACAACTTTGCTCCTGGTTTCCAGCTAGGTACAACGCTGACAGCAGGCAAGAGCAGTTGCTATCAGCTGCTGTTTGGGAACCACACTACACTGCACATTCATAAAGTTCATTTTACCACATTGACCCAAGAAAGCAGTATTTCCCAGCAGAATCAGCTCACTCAGTCTGAGGGTTTCTCCTGTTGGAAGGAAAAGTCAGGGAGAAACCATTTTTTCTCTTTTTTTTATTTCCAGATATGGTCTCTCTTTTGCAGATAAATAAAACTTCAATATTTCCCTTCCAGCACTTTTCCCAATACTAACTAAACTGATGATAACACTGAAGCAAGGTATCATATTCAACCAAAAAAATCCAGTCTCTACTACACTGAGCAGATGCCACAGCAGCTAGAGCTAAATCAAAACATCCACTACGTGTAAAATGAAGTTATACTCACAGAGTCGCCTCCTCCTTTACTGGAGGGGGTGAGTGAGGGGGAAGGGGAGGAATAGGAAGAATCTTACTCTCATTGGCTGGAAGCTTAATCAAAATAATTGTTTTCAGCCATGTCTAAATTTATCCTTCTATGTCATCTGCACCCTAGCTTGGATCACAGATTTAAGAGGCAATCCCTGATGAATGGCAAATTACTGACTGCAGAAATCTTTTGCCAAATGATGCATCTGCTGTACGTTTGTAAATGTGAGCTGATTTCTAGGTACTTTAGCAGCTCTAGCTAATTTCTCTAATGAAAATTCTATACTTTTACACTGAAATAGCTCTAGCACTGCATGTTTGTGCTTCATTGTAGACATTGCTCATGGTTCAAAACACAAGCATGTTGATTATGTGGTTATACATCTATTCTCCATGCAGTCACGTTGCTAATGTAGGAGAGCAGATAGTGAGGACACATTTAACAATTCTGTCCAAGGCGAAGCTGATAACACTCTTTCATGGCTTCTAAAAATTCTTGCATTAGATGAAGACATATTGGAAATGTCAAGTGTTTGTTCATTTTCATTCTGTGGGGAAAGAAAAATTATGACAATGCCATCTGTTAGATTATTTGAAACTCTACATTAAACTGTGGAATAAACCCTGAAACCATTCAAAAAACTGCTTTATCATTGCAAAGTGGGGAGCAATGGGTAAGAATCAGGAAAGTATCTGCATTTCCTGCATGCAACTGGCAGAACATTCTGTAATTAGGAAGGTAACATAGTAACAAAATGGAGAGTACAATTGATGTTAATGGTCTGAATGGTTTTTCTGTTAATGCATTTTTGTACTAGATTCGCTCCCTGTAGCACCAATGGCTTTCTGAGTATCAAACGGCCTGAGGTTATGGATCTGAAAAATATGATGGTAGCAAGATGCTACTGAAATTTTCTGATCTGGACTGAGCTTCAGATTGCTAAAATGCAGGAGTTATGATCCTCCAAAGCAGATAACTCTGCCAAAGTAAGATTGCAGGAATTCAAAGAGCTGCATAATGGAAACATCATTCGCTATGATCTCCATAGTTCTCCAATTCAGTTAGGGCATTACATACCATGTGAGTTTAAGTTTAAAAAAAATACAAGAAAATTCCTTTGCTGAAAGTTATCTTCTTGTTCTGGACAGTTATCCTTAGTCTTGGGCATGAAGAATATAACTTCTCCTGATTCAGAAGAAAACACTTTTCCATCTCTGGCAGCACAAGTGTGCTAAACCTAGACAGCGTCTCTGCTGAAGCATAAAGAGGGCAAGTGTCAAAGAGAAATGTCAGCTCATCACCAGAAATTACTGAATATAGGAGTACAGTTCAGGTGTGATGCACAGAAAGGATCTGAGCTCTGCTTGGCACAGGAACCATGGACAGCAAAATTCACTTTGTATACCTTTCCTTACTGCTATCAGCTGAGCATGGTCAACCCCAAGTGAAATTTAAAGTAGCTTTATGGTCCCCACGACACTGGCAGACAGCTAATAATAGCTAGGATCAGTTACAATTTCTGGCTCAGAACCTGTCAGTGTTCTGCAAAAATCCCTCTTCATCCTATCCATAACCGCTCTCAACACAAATGAAGACAACAAAGAGATGTGATGTAGTGTGAATTACACTGTTCTATGCCACTTCTGCATTAGCCTCCATTAAGTGAAATCTGTGCTAACAAAGAGATGCATTACCCCTCTTCTGTGAGAGTCAAGGATCTGACCCACAGAATATGTTAGCAAAGAGACACTGTGTGATCACTCAGGATCACACAGGCAGAAAACATTTTTGGCCCAAAATTCAACATTCTTTTATTCTGCTATCTGCAGTGAAAAAGACGACTCCACAGCATCAAACATTTCCTCCTGAAGAAGAATCTTGTACCCTAGGGTGCGCTCCCTGTCCTAACCTGCTCACTTCTGCTTGTCCTGCCAGCATTCCTGATGTCAGCACACAGCACTGCCCTGGCCACACTTGCCTCTCTTGTATATGCAGCATGTCTTATACTGTGACTTCCTGCTCTGTCCTGTCCTGGGCCCGAAACATTATTACTATTAGAAAGTTTTACGCAACCAGCTAATGTTCTTTTTTGGACAGTGTCTTTCTAGTCAGTCTCAGTTCACTAGACCAGTATACTATGAACAAAACAAGAATATCTATCAGTCAGCACTGACAGGCAAGCACAGTCAAAGCAACGATGACTTCCTTGATAGAATTACTCTTGAATTATTTCATTAGAAGATGAAATGTTCTAATTAGTATTTAAAGCCAGCTGGGAGCATGTGTCAAATACCAGCCTAGATTTCAGATGACTAAGGAACAATTCCAAAATAATTCTAATATTCATTGGAACACAGAATATTCAGATGGTTGTGAAGCACGTTAACTAACCAAGTGTTTGAAAATGGGTATTTCAATTCAAATATATTCAAGAAAAGTGTGTGTGTAAATTGAGGCCATTTAGCAACAAGTCTGAGTGCAGCTAAAAAACATTCAAGTAACTGGCACAAATATCTTTTAACAAGCAGCTGTCTTACATGCAATTTCTTTAGATTTTAGAAGTGGGAAAATTTTCTGACAAAGGCTCAACTCCCCAGGTAAACAAAGAACTGCTCTGAAAACTGCACTAAAATTTAAATCAAAGTAACGTTGAATCCTGTTTGATTTTGTTTGCTTTCTGAGACATAATCATTAAAAATGAGAAGTGCTTTTTCCATGATTGGTGTTTACACTACAGTAACACTTAAGAGAGGCTTAGAAGGATTCCTAGCCTCATTGTGCTAGTGTTCTGAGAACATGTAACAAAAAATTCCTCCTCTAATGAGTTTATACTCCTAGTTAATGAGAAGCAGCTGAAATAAGTAAAAGAAGTTTAATTACTTATGCATTTCATGTGAGCACAAGACTGGGAATTAAGAACCTGTGCCTCAGTCCTGGCTCTGGAATAGAGTGTTTCTCTGTGAAACTGTGAGGATAGTATTTCCTTACCTGAGACTCTGTCTAGCTGGATTAATTATCAAAAGCCTGTAAAACACTCTGATGATGAAGAGTGTAAGATTATCAAGAAACTTTCAAAATTCATCTCTGTTCCCTTTCCTTACACTCCTGAAACAGTATCATGGCCTCTAAAACGCGAACAGTAGTATCTGTATCTTCCATAGCATTGTTCTTCAAATGATTTCAAACTGCCTCACAAATAAAATGTGCCACAATTTCCAGACCCACAGCAGGGAAGTAAATTGTACACGGTCACTCTGAAATGCTGCGATAGAGCATGGAATTGGTCCTCAGCCATCTGAAATCTAGGCTGGTATTTGGCATGTGCTCCTAGCTGTCTTTAAATACTATTGAAATGGCTCTAGTTTGAAACTCCAGGAGATTTACCATACACTTAACTTCGGCAAAGCCTTATTTTTTTTCTAGTCTCTATTTATCTTTTCATGTATTTCCTCTAATACTCTATGGAAACCTCCCAGGAAAAAAAAAAAAAAAAGAGGGGGGCGGGCGCAAACTATGCTCAGCTGTTTTATCAGGAAGTGTTACCAGAGCTCAGGTGACTTGCTTTTCAAACTACCAGTTTCCAGTTTAGTAAATGGATTGCATCCAGTCATACAGGCTCTATGATCTTGCATCCAGCTGCAAAATACTATGCAGATAACCCATCAGACCTGTGAATTCTCCAAGGCAGTAAATACGGGGGGGTTGTGATTCTGAGAACTGCTACGTGCTTACAATGTCCACTGAAGCTTCTGTGAACTCCAGGTGCTTGGCACAGAGCTGGACAGAGCTCTGTTTTTTAAAATAAAAATAACTGCATGATACTTCTACTCCATAATCTCAAATAAAGCCTTGAATTCCACTCCCTGCCACTAAGACTAATGCTTCCATAATTATTAATTGTGTAATAATGTGTTTACAAGTTGTGACCAGGCTTATTCCCCAGTGTGCCAAGATTTGGAACTGTAGTCCAACCTAAGTCAGTGCTAAACAGGAAGTCATGAGAAAAACTAGGAACACAGTTTACATCATACAGCTTCTGTAATAGTGTGGCCTAATAGTAGTGTGGCTGTATCAAACAAGCCCGTACATCCCCTTTGAAAACCAGAGGGACAGATTCAGCCTCCTTTCATCTACAAATAGCATCACTGATCACAGCCCTGAAGTAAGGCCAGGAGTTGCGAATTCTGTTTTGAGTCCAAGAGAGAGATTCATGGCGGAAAGTATTTCTCTGTATAATTAAACGTGACTGGCGCTTGTTCATACACATTGCAAACGTAGAGTAGCTACTCCTGCCAACAAACACAGGACCTGTCAAAGAGCAAGACCTGAAGAGACAAAAGGTACAGAAATTATTTTCCGTCCTCATGCCATCTTCTAAATGAGAAATAGAATTTAGCCCATGGACATTTTACATTATTGTCTTCTCTTCAAGTTTAATCTGAACCACCCTGCTAATGTGAATGGAGGAGTATTTAGGACCTCTACTGGCAGCAAGTTCATGCATGTAATTCTGGAAACTATATTCTTTTTATTTATATTAACCTTTCCCTTAAGCATCAGTAGCAAATGTTCCCATCTGTCAAGATCATGCATAAGTATATTCAAGAATAAGCCTAAACTCATTTTAATCATTTCCAAGATATGCCAAGGAATATAAAGGATTAAATATTTCACATTTTCCTGGGGCCATTTCAAACTCCAAACAGAGAAACAGCACTGAAAGCACTCATTTCTTTGTAAAGACCTGACTGTTCAATTAGTTCCATAGCTGGAAAGCACATTCAGCAAAGGTGGGAGCCCCTGTGAAACCATCAGACTGAGTCTCCTTGCAGACGTTTAAATGGAAGGTCCCTTATGGCTTTTTGGTGGTCCTGTTGCATTCAGTACAGAAGGTGAATTCCCTGGTCCTGAGTATATACGCAGCAATTTGGCTGAGAAACCTATTGAAGCAGACAGCAGGTTATTGAAGCAGGATTACTGTATGTCTTTTTTAAACTGCTCTGGTTGTATGAGCAGAACTACTGAGAAGAGTCATCAGTCTGTAAAGTTCCTGACTTGCTTTAATCTGTGCCCTAAGAGTGCCAAAGTGCACACTTCCGTAACATCTCTTACTCAGAACACAGACAGCAAGCAAGCAGACTCTGCCTGTGTAAAGGAAGCTGTTTATTATAAAGACATCTAAGGTCTAGATTCTCTGTTTTGCCTATTAAGGCAAATCCTTAGGACAGATCTGTGCCATCCTGAGCCACAGCAGAGACAGCAGCAGCCTCAGCTCCTCTGGCATGCTGACG
The DNA here is from genome assembly GCA_035590275.1 of Ibycter americanus. Classification (NCBI taxonomy): domain Eukaryota; kingdom Metazoa; phylum Chordata; class Aves; order Falconiformes; family Falconidae; genus Ibycter; species Ibycter americanus. Next base: position 37,856,003 of record JAVJGI010000050.1, read on the forward strand.
ACAGCCAAGGAGACCATAGACCAGCTAAATTCAATCTAAGCATAAAGTACTGTGCCAGCAAATCCCTCCCATTTGCTTTCACTGGCACCAAGTGGGAAGATGAAGAGGAGGCCAGAAATACAGGCTCTGTGCCAGCTAACAGTTGCCTATGTTAGAAAAACATTTTCTTGGGAACTTCCATGCTATTCTGAATCCTGTATGCTGGACTGTTGGTACAAACAGGAATCTTGGCCTTCTGTTTTTGCATGCTAAATTTAACTACAACTCTAATTGCCTTAGTTTATTTTTAAGCCTTTCTTGAGTTGAGGCAGCAGGTTCATTAAGTACAAGAGATTTTAATCTTGTTTCAGGAACTCATTAAATACCTCACTGTTGTTTTGTTGTTGTTTTTTTTAAAAAAAAAAAAGAAAAAAGGAATTCAAGAGCCATCTGCTGGCTGTTTGGGTCATCACTGCTGGCAACAACCCCGCAGTCAGCCCAAGAGAGTGACCTAGAGTGAAGCACAAGCCAAACTCAGCTCTGATGTCAGAAGAAAGATTTAGTATAGGCAATATTTCGCAATTTTTACAATTAATGGAGTTTTTTTTAAGCTATAGTAAAACAATTGTAAAAGCTAAATGCTGGGTTCAATTACATTCACACAGGTGCAAACAGTTGCTTTGGTTCAGTGTAAATGAAAACATTTGGTCAGAAGGTGATTTATACTTATCAGTTTGAGAATAATACAGACAGAGAAAAATTCGGTTGTGTGTCACAAGATCATTATATTTTAAATGAGATTTTACAGTTTTCCTTGACTTCTCCAAATATGTATATTGCACCACTTTGTTGGAGATAAATTGGCTTTTCTTGGTTTGGTACAGAACTAGAGCAAAACCTCTTCCTTTCATAACTGGTAGATCAGGCCTTTGTACATTCTTTCTACTGAGGCATGAATTTCACTTTCTTACAGTTCTTTTCCTTTATGCCTTTACCACACAGCAATAAAAATGGAGACTTTTAAGATACTGCTTAGGATATCACCTAAGTGCATTCATGTAAGCAGCTCTACACTGGGGTTGGTGAGATGCCCAAGTAGTGGGGTCCAGCTGGGAAACTGTTGGGTCGAGATCCTGGGACCCACAGCCAATGTCCTTGAGCAACCCTTTGTGCTCAGGAAAGATGTAAGGAAAAGGCAATTTCCAACGTTGATGCCAGCACTACTGCCTTAAAAAGATCAAGACACCCATACAACAGTAATGGGAAACACAGGCACCTATTTTAGTAAGACAGGTAAAGCATCAAAAGCATTTCACTGACAACTGTACAGATCAAGGCACCTACTACAAAAAGAACCATATGGGACCAGTAATTGAACTAAAAATATTTCCACAACTTTTGGAAATCAATCTCTACTTTCAGTCATACTGTGCTAATCCAGGGTAGCTGTCACAGGAACTGAACATACAGTGTTCAGTTACTCTTGATGGTAAGTACAACACAGGAATTTTGTCAGGGATTTTCTTATAGAAGTGATATCAAAGTAAGAATAAGGTCATAAAAGGGCAAGAAAGATTTTGACCATAGTATAATGTTAATTTTAGCTTTGTAGGAATGCAAGCAAAAAAATCTTTTGGCTGAAAATTTTACCTGACATCAGTAAGCTGAGTCAACCATGTACTAAGATAAAAAACCTACCAATTTTGACAGAAAGGTTATAAAGTCTATGTTTACAAGATGGAAAAGAAAGTATCCACATAATATATTTGTTCAGCTAGAATGACTTGGTTGCATGCCTGAATGTTCTTGTTTTGTAAGCCAGCTGTAAGGCTAAGCTGCTATAAGATGATGATCGTGGCAATATAATTACTAATACAAGGTTAGCCAAAGTGATTGTGTAGCCAAGAAAAATTAGATGCCTCAGTATGAGTCAACACATTCATTTTCCAAACAGTTTGGCTGTACAAGGTAGATAAAAGTGTTCATAAGGTACTGGTAACAAGGGGGTTCCTAATAGCTTTCAAACTACATTATCTTGCTCTGCCATATCGCGATAAAGACAAAGAGAGAATCAAGCTGAAGACCTGCTGAGAACACCTGTTTTGTTCCAATAATGAAAGAGCTTAATAAAAGCTAAATACTACTTGCTGTCTGTTAAATTATCCCATAGCTGGATGTAAAGTATCAGGGCCATGAGCACTACCCCCCGCAGTGGCTGAGCTGCCTGTATTCCAAGGCCAGTTCCAATGCAATCTCAGGCGTGTAACTTGGGGATGAGACTGCGGTGAAAAGAGCTGTGTGAAGCCTGTGCCAGGCCCTTCCCCCTTTGCTTGGGAGCTGCATTTAAGCTGGGACACTTGCTCTTGAGCCTTGACCGAGCTGCACTGCAGCTATACCTCTGCCTGGCCTCACCTCATGCATCTGAACCCTGCCCTTTGCTAACTGATTTGACTTTGTGGCTTGATCTCAGACCTGCTTCAACACTACAGACTTCCTGGATGATCGCTGGGCTGCTGGCTGACCCTGCGTACTGTCATCACTGGACCCAGTCCTGTCCCTGACTTGACTTCCTGGCCTTGATCCTGGACCTACTTCATTACCACAGATTTGCTAACTGGTTATCCTCAACAGCCCCGCTCTGCTTTTTGTGTTTGGGTACTGTGGGGCTGCTCTCCTTGTCGGTGAGATCTCTGCCCCTGCCCGCCTTGCTCTCACCCACAGCTCCTGGCTTGTCTTCCCTTACAAAATAATCTGCTTGTGCTGCTCCCCCACATAAAACTCAGATATGAGCCTGGCAAAAGTAATAGCTATTATCTGGATCCCATCTAATGGGAATGTAATACAGAAATCAACATTAGTACTAAGTTACTCTATCATAATACGCAAGATGAATGAAATGACAGATCAAACCCATTTCATTTTACATCCTCCATTTAACTGTTTTACATACTGTGCAGCATTCCTTCTGTCTTCCTTGTCAATAACACTTACTCTGCCCAAATACTGAAACAAACCCTATGCACATTACTCTAAACTACTAATTCAACCTGACCTTACAGCACAGATCACATCATCACTCTGCTGGCTTTCACCAGAACTGTAGATGCTCAAACCAGTTCTGAATTAGAGCCAAATGTTAAAATGTGGTTAAGGGTCCCATTTTCAGAAGAGTTCAACTCGTGCCAGTCTTAAGTTTCACTGAAAGTTTGGGTGGTGAAGCAGGAAAAAAAAATATCATAAGAAAATCAGGTTCGTCCATGCATTTTTAAAAATAAGAGGTGGCCAGACTGCAAAAGTATTCCGACACCTAAAGACACAGACTTGACAGGCAGAATTCTTAGGATGAACCTGCTGATTTTCAGGGTAACTTGGTACTTGCATGTCTTGAAAATACAACTGGATATCAGACCCTTCTTCAGATGCTTTAAGTACATCTGAAAGTTAGTTCTTAGTCTCCTAAGTTACCTGCACTGTTTTGAAGCTGTTCTTCCCAAATCTGATTCTCAGTTATATTAGTGCTTCCCACAGAGTGAAGCTAAGTACAGCGTTTGACTGAACTAGGTTAAGAGGAAAAAAAAACCAGACAGCAGTATTAAATCTGAATTTCACTGCTTTTAAATTTTAGACAACAAGTCTAACGTAACCCTAATGCAGCTTTTTAAATTTCCTTTGCATTTCTTTCCCAGCATCTCAGCTACAGTAATTGCAGAGTTTCTAAACTTTCCCCTGATTATTATTCAATTCAATTATTTATGTACATTATAAATGGTCAGAGGAATTCTGGAAACTATGACAAGTGTTCCAGATCTGAACATCTATCATTGCCAAAACAAAGGACTTAAAAACTGAATTTGAAAGTGTGCTACTCTGTCAAACACTGTGGCTTGTTCTTTGAATATACATGTTTATATATAGATATTAGATATTTTCACTGAGACACAGCTGCCAAATTACAGCTTCTTTAGTTTTAAATGTCAAAACATTCCAGTTTTTCTGTATTCCTATGTGCAGCAAAGGAAAAAAAAAAAAACCAAAAACCTGTTCTAATTTAAAGAAATACTGCTGTCAAGATGAACTTCAAGTAATCTTACAAATGACTTGTATTTGATAGATGATGATGATACGTTTTTCATTCTTAATTTTAATAATGAATATTTCTGAAGAACTAAGCACAAAGTTGCCCACAGAATGCAGTTGTTATGGGTCATGCTGATTTTGTTCTACCAACACTGCCTCCTAAGTTCAGGTGGGTTTCCCTCAAGCAGGCTGTCAGTTAGTTTAGGTACCAGTCAGCTGTTTCTACAGGATCAGAAGCTGAGTAAATCCTGGGCTGGTTAGCTTATGCCAATGTCCATCCTGTCATGACTAGCTGGCAGTAGTATCATTAAATCTACTACAGGTATATTTACACTGCAATTCAGTTACAGAAAGACTACAGCGTAGATATATCCTGAGCCATGCTTGAGAGAAACCACATCACCAAGCCGTTATCCTCATTTTATTGGCTTCAGCGCAGCAAATAGGGGAAATGACCAAGATACAGAACAATCCAGCAATCACTTGGTGCATCGTCAGGAATGAGTTAGCGAGGCTCAAGTATATTTCTGATGAGCAAGTGCGTACATCTTAATCAGGGCTAACTGGATTTTGGTGGTACCTCCCAGAAGACAGAGAGGAACAAGCCTGAGGACTAGATTCACAACCTTTACAATCTTCAAAAGAGAGCTCTATAGTGTGCCGTCCCTGCCAGAGCAGGCTTACGGGGGAAATTCAGCTGTCAGTTTGTTAGTCCTTTACTTCTCATCAGTGATCAATCCAGTGTTTTAAAAAAATGAGCTTTCAATCTCCAGAAATAGCCTATTGCTTACAAAACAAACAAATCTGAATGGTCCATCCCCCAGTTTGGGGTTGTAAGGTCTTTCAACTTTTGTACGGACAGAAGCACTTTGTTACTCCTATTAGCCCAAAATAACTCATGGTGGACTCATGACATCCTGGAATTTCCCATCTCCTCTTACCTTCTCAGGTGGCATTGTGTTCAGCGAAATCACTGCAAGGATGAATTAGGACTACATGTACAAATCTTCTCAGAAGGAAAAACAGCCCTGTCCCTCTGAGCCATATTTTAGGCTCTGGGGGGAAAAAAAATCAGGATAATTTCATACGCCCTTAATCAGGACATCAACCAAAAGCAAAACCTGTTACTGGAACAACAATCCTCAAAACCTACCCACAAAACTGAAAGATAAAGCTGCTAGGGGCAGACAACCAGACAGGACTCAGGATAGGCTTTGCTTTAGAATTATGACAGTAGAAATAATTCACTTTTTCTAAAAAGTTATGAAAAATCATGTGTGAAAGCCTGGCTCTGTCAAGTAGTGACACTGAGCCCCCTGACTCATCTCATCAGGTAATGGTGCTCCACAACAAACACATTTTAAAAAATGCAATGAAAAACACATTTTGTTTCTAGGATCACACCTGCATTTGGGCAGGAAGCCATTCAGAAAGGGACAGTCCTACACTGAACTACTAACCATGTGGAACAAAACAGGGGTTTTCTCTGCCATGGGCTGCGTTCCAGTAACTGACTGCTGAGGCTTCAATGTCTCCAGCTGCTCCTGGAATCTGTGTCTCCTGTGTCTCTCTTTCATCTGTTCTTCCTTTTGGGATAGCTCTCTCCTATTTTCTTCTGTCCTGAAAAATACACAGATTCTGCTTCGCTTAAGCTTTTCACTTGAGAGAAGCAGCATCCTTGTTCCTCTGTTTGCATTGCTTTTTTTCTGATATTTATACCACACACTTGAGGGTGAATCATGACATAAAAGGCTAAAATAGATTTAGAAAGCACTTATGGTGTTTGTGGGGGGACACAAGAACTTGTCATTGGATGAAATCACGTCTCTAAAAAAAGAGCACCAAAGAAAAGCAGCAGACCTCAAACCTCTGATAAGGGGCAACAATCTATCTGGAGACCAGAACTCCGTTAAGCAGAGGCGTGTTTGTGATGTTTCACTCCCCATCTCCACACCAAAATTCTCAGTCTAACTCCATTTCCTTTCCTATCTGCAATAATACAGTGACAAGTTTCCCCTGGACCAAGGCCTTCCATCTTTCTATATTTTGAGGTCTGCATAAAGATTTCATCTGACATTTCCATGGCAAAAATTAAGTTCAATTTCTTCTGAATTTTTCAAGCCCCAGGTGCCACAGTAACAACTAGAACACCAAGAAAGAAAACTGAAATTTGTTAAAATCATTTGAGCTATTACTCAGCAACAATAAATAACCCAGATTCTTGCCAAGTCATGGTCTGCCATCTATGTGGCAGGCTAACAGGTAGGCAAAATGGAGTTTTATAGAACTGATGGAAGCAATGAGCTTTAATGTCAGGAATCCCATAGAGAAAAAAAAACCTGCAGCCAACCATCTGCCATTTAAACCAAGTACACAGTAGCTACAGTGTCTAAGTGGCAGGGTAGGCAACTGTTTAACACTGAGAAAGTAATAGTCTCTAGAGCAGGCAGATTCTAATTCTTTCAAGGGCTCATATGTCAAAGTCAAAATGTTAAATTTCACTCTGAAAATAGCAGGCACAATATAACCTTTGAAAAGTCACTATAATGGAGCAGGTGCATAAGGCAATCACCTGATTCCACTTTAAAATTAGACCTTATGCAGAATACACCACATTTAATTAAGCCCAAGGAAGCAGAGGCCTAAATAACTCTGCCATTTCCTCAATTGATACCATTCTTATTTCTCTCTTTTTTTTTAAATAAAAAAGTTTTCCGAGGTACTCCTGTGGTACAACTCATTCCTTGTGGGTATACTTTGTCCCTCTAAGCTCTTGCACTTTTCTTGATGTCAAGGAGTCAGAATTGCTTTCTTTGGGGAAAAACTTACAAGGGGAGACATAGAATCTTTAGAACTGCTTAGGTTAGAAGACCTTTAAGATCATCGACTCCAACAGTTCTGATTTGTAAAAGGCTTTTTATGCTGGGAAACAGAATAAACCATTTTCTATACCTCCTGGGAACACAACACAAAAAAAGCTTAAATTGGAGATAGAATAATTTAAATTAGACTTAAGGAAAAGCTTTAGACTTTTAACGATAATTAGCAAAATGTACTACCTGGGGAGTCAAGGAATCCTCACTACTGAGGATTTCAAGACCAAGTTATATAAAGATCTGCCAGGAAAGGATTAGATTTTACCTCACTATATTGGTACAGGGAGACAGACCCTTCCAGACCCACCTTTTATGATGTTACGCTTAGTAAATCTCAGTACTGTTCTTCATAAAGGAGATCAATAGCATGTTATCCTCCCCTTATACAGACTAAAATCAAAAGAAAATGGCTAAATTTACACTGTCAGAAGTACCACAGCATGTCTAATCCCAGGCCAGTTCACTGATCTGCTAAGTCTGGCTGCCTCTAAACCTTCAAGCAACAGCAGCCAGGATTGGCTGTCTTTCTAGGTAACGAAACAAGACATCCTTTTGCTCCAACTTACAGATCGGATAAGTAATGTTCTTTAATCTTTGACAATTAGTTAAGCCATAATCAAAACCACTGACAACTTTTCTTGTGTGATACCTTGGCAATTCTGTTGTAGTTAGAGACTCTGGAGTATTTCCTGAATTTTGAACCTTCTTGGCTTCTATTTTGTTTCCTTTTTCTATGTCAGCTCCATTCCCCCCACAGCTTGACAAGGGGGTATTTCTTTTCTCTGGTTTCAATCTCATCAGTTTCCTGGGATTCACCTTATTTGTCTCTTGCCTTACTTTAAAATATTGGGTTTGACTTATGTTAGAGGAACCTATTTCTTCCAGACTTTCTGGATCCTGTTTTGTGCCTTCAAGATTTTCAGTCAGAGTAGACATTCTATGAAGCAGCTCTGAGGCTTCTTTACGGGCTGTACGGAGTTGTTGCAGCAGCAGGCTTTTCCCTGAGCAATTCCTCCTGCAAAGAAAATAAAAACCTGATTTAATCAAGGTAAAGCATTATATGAATAAATTCAAACTCTGAGGAACTTCTCATACGAGTGACACCACACACCTACTAGAAAAGCCCTGAACAAATGTAATGTTGGCATGGAGATTAGAGTCTACAGATTTTTGTCCCCTTTGGATACAGTGATTGGTATTCAAATACATATGGCAGAAAAGTTCTTCTAATAATTTTTAGGATTTTTGAGCATTTGCTTTAACTTCATCCATGTCTCCTCCAGGTTAACCAGACTGCTAAACTGTCAACCACCACAGCATTGTCATAGTACTCTGTCGTGAAAAGTCCTATCACAACATAATGGGCAGATACAGTTATTTTGTCTTGCAGTTCTGTTCAATGATCAGTCTCCCAAGTCACCTGCTACAGGAAGACTATCATCAATTCGTAGCTGATCTAGTGGTTATTAGCAAATAATATGCCTTATTTTAGTGGCAGCTGAAAGTACACAGACTGAGTAACAGATTGACTTGGACATTAATGATGTGGTTAGGTGGTGTGTATGAGTACACAGCATTGTACTGCTGTCTTATCTAAAGTAAACCTATGCTTCTCAGAGCAAAAGATAAAACAGATGGAGAGTATTCTTCCTCAAGGATCTCACATCTCCTGCCATCATATCCAGAACCACCAAATCAGCATTTAACACTGATGGCTGGACTACTGAGGAGCATGCCTAAGTAGTGGCAATTTTAGGAGAGTGCCACGTATTGGAGAGCAGCCTTATGGTATAGTGCTGGAGATGATACTGACTATCTAAGCACTCCACAGATAACCCAACAGTATATCTTCTAGGCTAAGTGCCTGGAGATCAAAACGACTAACCCTCCAAGGCCCTAATACGCTGGTATATTGTACCACAGAATATGTAGCCCTGTTTAATAATTTCATCCAGGTGAGAGTGAAACTAGCACTGACCCCTTGTGAATGAGATCAAAATCTTGCCCTGCTGAGACCATGAGGCTTTCTTATTTAGAAACAGAATTGAATAACATTTGCCAGGCATTCCATTTGTGTTTGTTCTTTAGCAACATTAAAACAAATCAAAATCCAATCAGCTAAGCTCTGCTGTCCATCACTCCAGATTTACACTGATGCAACTTCTGTATTTGCATTAGTGCCAGTGAGAGTCCCCCAAGTATCGTTTTGTCCCTGCTTTACGCTGGCTTTGGATTAGATGTTTTAAATTATATTGAGTGTTTAGGCTCCGTTCCTTGTTGAATCATTTATTCTTTCAAACCATTAAAAAAAAGTAATTGGCTGGCACAATGCAACAAATGTTCTGCTTGTCCTCTGCACCGCTGGAATATGAACTTACATGCATCAAACTTCTAAATGTAATCCAGAGCACAAACGCAGTAAGATGTTTAAAGCTTGACATGCCTGCTTCACATTAAACAAACATCTAAACCTATGGGTATGAATCAAGCCCCGAGTTTAGCAACAGGAAATGGCTGGCATCTGTGCATACTGAAGAATTTACAGTTTAGGATTCCATCCATCACTCTCCCCCCCTTTCCCCTCTTCCTCTCCCCCTGCCAATTAAGGGGAACTGAGAGCATCCCTGCCCACACAATGTATTCAATATTCTCTTTAAATCAACATCTATTCTAGCCTATCTTATTATTTCTAAAAATAAAGGTTTATCTGAGTCAACTCCCTACAACATTTTCAAAGTTTGGTTCTGAGTCATTTAAAAAACAGTTCTCATGTCACTCAAACAAGTCTGGAGAAAGACTCAGGTTTCCCAGCCACCCAGGACTACCTCTATTTGGTTTTGAGCTGTTTCCATGCAGCTGTACAGGAGCAAGGTGCTACACTGCCTCAAGGATCAACAACTATTTTCTAGCTTCAGTATCTTCACCATGCAACAGAAAAAGAGTGATCTCCTGGGGCCAGATTGAAGCACTTTCATTATTGGGCTTTTTTGCTGTGAAGACGAGGAATGGAGATATTTCAGTACACGAGCTCTCACTATAATCACTGTTAGGGCAATTATTTTACTTTCAGAAAAAATGAACATTGTATCATTTGAATTAGGGTCCTGGTAAAGAATCTTACGTTCTCCTTTCTGCTTGGTCCTTTATCGTCATAGTCTCTTCTTCTTCAGTTGAGGTGTCGCTTGCACTACGAAACAAATTAGACCATATTAGTTAACTCTGTTCCAACTGGGTGTTGGCTTTTCATCATTTCTAGGATGCAAACTTAGAACAATGAAAAAGGGAGAGATACTTTCAGGGAAGATCTCCAGGTGTTATAGATAATTCTTCACACTACGACTCCAGAAAAAAAAAAAGAAAAAATATTTCAAGTAACTACTTCAAAATGGATGAGCTGCTCAGTAACTATCAGCTGTATTAACTACAAGGTTTCTTCTGACCCTCTTGCTGCAGCAAATATACATCCTGAGAAGGGAGCAAACAGCTACCCCAGACAGTATGAGCTCTAGGGGAAAGGACACGTTTGCCAGAATCTCTTGCAGATTCAGAAGAATTTAGCCTCCCATAACTGACTATAAGGCCCTTTTATTCCACAGGAGACAGATTTCTGTCTCCTACAGTTGCTTGCCAGGAATGTAGCAAAGGATGTCCATTTCGCACAGTGCTGTCAGAATGCTAGCCCAACGCAGACAGCTGCAAGCATTGCTTTGCAGTCACTGCCCACTCCTTTATAGATGGAAACTTTCTAAATGTTATTTCCCTGGATGATTTGCATGTCCCTTCTGTGCTGCCTGCATCCCCACACATTTACTTGTTCTGAGACCAGTTATGCTCTCCTGAGAACGTCTGTGCTCAGACAGGGGCTCTACCTTCCTACCAAGGTCACAGAGGTGTGGAAGAAGAGAACACTTTTGAAGTTACATTTCACCAGTATGAGATGCAGAGAGAAGGTTTCACTTTCCTACTTTTTGTTACTTCTCACTAACAATAAAGCCAGAATTTACCTTTGTTTCTCATCAGAGAACGTTACTGACTTCTGTGGTTTAACATCTCTTAAATCTATGTACACAGTTACAGGCTCTGGCAGGCACTGTAATCCCATCATGTCCGTCCTTAGAGAACTTCGTGAAGATGGTAGCGAGGCAACATCCCTAAGTATAGAAAACACTGTTTCAGCATGTCCTACGCCTTATCCAGACAAGAAGTCCTACAGGGTGTGGATTACGATCAAAATTGGATTGTGAAAGGAGCTTTGTGCTTGGCTACTGTACAAACTGCTTCTGCCTACTATCCACCACCTTTCAAAGCTGAACTCAAAGATTCAGCTTCCTCCAAGGAATACAGACCACAGGCAGTAATGAGGGATATTTAGGTCTGAAAAACTGACAACATCAAACCATTCTGTAGAACAAACGCAGGCAGTTATGGTACCAAAGAGCTTACAAGTTTTAAGAGCCCAGTGCCAATCAGTCAAAAAGGGTCCCTTTTTCCTCCCTGCCTCCTTTGGCAATTCTGTTTTATCCTTCAGAGCATGCAAAGTGCAAACAGTCTTCATGGCTCTCCCTGCTCTGGCAATGAGGATACTTTTCACCTTCCCCTCTACAGGGTTGTTTCACTACTGTTTCCTCTGTGCTGCCATCATTGATGTTGATCCCTCCAAACAGTCTGGAAATCCACTTCCTTCACACAGAAGCCTCCAAGATGCACTGACATCTCCACTGATACCTACCAAAAAATCATCCTGCATACTTTAGCTAAATTGAGGTACCAGCAAGAGAAACTGGTACCTTAAACAACAAAAATAAATATGGTCATGATAATTTGCTTAGCCTTGTTTTCCTGCCTTTCTCGTTTGTCCCAAGTGTCTGGTAAGGTCTAGACAAAGGTAGTGATTGATGGAGAATGCTAACGTGGCAGGATATTGACTGTTTATTATCAAATGTACATGAAGGACTGAGTCTTAGTTTTTCCCTTCAACACCCCTGTAGCATATTCCAGCTACAATCAGCTTTCTGCAGAGACTACAGAGAAAAGCACCTATAGAACACCATCAGTTTCCAGGTACCCCTACTGGCAGTCATGATTACCTCATGCATATGATAGAAAAGGACCTACTTATTCCCTTGCTGTTCTTGAAAGAAGAGTTTGGCTGATGGCCACCTGCAGTGCGGAGACACTGTCCTGGACTGCCTGGCACACAGCTCTTCTAGCTTTTCCATGAGCTGATTTTCAGACCTACTCCTGAAGGTCTCTATGAAGAGCAACAAAAAGAATTACAGTTGTGGTCTTCTGCCATAGGATCACCCAACACACCTTCTCCCCATTTCCACATCACCCCTTTCTCTACAGCCAGTCAGAAGGGGAAGGATAAAGATATTATTGCCATCTGGCTCTAACTCACTTCAAACCTTCATCCGTCTTGCCCGATTCACTCTTAGGCCATGACAGGCCACAAAGCACTGGTTTCAAGCTATGAAACCAAGATGAAATCTTGAGGGAAGCTAATTAAAAATGTTTTACAGAGGCATTGAAAAACCCACTATGATTTCAACGTTCAAGATGCTGCTGCAGGAAACAGGAACCTGAGTTTTATTTATTTTTGTACACTTCCAGCAAAGTTGGTATTAATTTAGCAATGTTACCATGATCTGCTGAGGAGAAAGCAACTTCTGCACGAGTGTTATCTTTCTGCTGCTCCAGCTCCTCAGGAACCTTGCGTAGATCCCATTTCTCAATATTCTGAAAGAAGACAGCCGAGATGTGATGGAAAATTCATTCCCAGAAGACTGCTACAAAAGACCCTTTGACTCACGTTCTTTGTAGTAATGCCATCAGATTCTTCTGGCACATATATATACACAAGTGGCATGGAAGTTCACCTTACTTATCTCTAGTACCATACAACTATCACTTGCCAGTAGATTAATCAGTGTGTCACTGTCACAGTTACTTCAGCATAAGCCTCAACAATTGGCACAACTAACAAACAGATATTTACTGTTTGAACACTGCTTGCTTCACATCACTGTTAAGGCTTTGCACATCTAGCATAGCCAAGTGCAGTATAATTACTAAGAAAAACCAGTGAAGGATCAGCCAATGTTCATTCAAATATAACAAAGGTGGAGTACCTTCTCCTTCCCCACTTAAAACTGCAAAGTCTAGATGATGATTCTACAATGAACTGAACTGACAGCTCCTTAAAAGGAGAAACATAAGCCCATTCAAAATATCCACCTGCTTGTCTCGCCATAAGCTGGGGCATAACTCATGTTATGTCCTTCACATGGCTCAGTCTTCCATGTGCGTTCACATGGTGGAGTCTTTCCAACAGCAAGTAGTCCCCTTCATCCCTCAAACCCACTAACAGTGCCAGAAATCAGCATATTTTATTTCCCTCTGGCCATCCCCCACAAGTACCTTTCCTCACCCTTTCACTACTTCCAATAATACTCTAACTGCACTGCCAGCTTGCTTTAAGCAGTTCCCCAAGGAAGTGCTGTAACAAAAGGAACACATCTGCTCTGTCTCTTTGGACACTGCATCTATCCAGCTGTTTCATTGACTTCTGCTGAGGCTTTTTCTCTGGGAATCATGAACCCTTTCAACATCGGCTACAGAAAACCACTGGAAATAGTAAAACAGATTAAACTATGGCCTGATACAAGACCAAGCATACATATTCTGATCCTGAATAATGCTGAGAACTGCCACTAACACAAGGAGGACTTCTGGCTTTTCATTTCTTTGAGACGAGGCCCACAGCCTTTTCCACTCCCTCCAACTTCCGACTAGGGAAAATTCCCATTCCTCTAGGTACAGTCAGCATCAGGTACAATCTCACAGCTGCTTATCAGGCACTGAAGATAGGATCATCAATTTTGTTGCTATGAATCACACGCACACGCTGAGGGTATGCTTGCACTGCACACTGCTAACTTAAGAACAAGAACCAGTCTGCAATGACAAAAGTTCACAGGCATTTAAAGCACTGATTGCTATCCCCTTCGAATATTATTTGAAATGAAAGTTTTAAAAATATCCACATCCATCTGAAATACTATCACCAAAACTTAGAAATACTCATGAATTTTTTTAAAAGGAAGGTGGCTGTCAATTATGACAATTATGTCAGAACTACACCTAACACGCATTTCATAGGACCACTCAAGAGCTTTCAAAAAAAGCAGCAGCAGCCTCCAAAACAAGCAGTTTCACCTTGTAAAAACCTCTGTCATCTGCCCCTCCCATTTAAGAGAAGATTCTCTCTCTTCCCTGAGCAATAAATCTTCACACATACCTGAACCATGATTAGATCTATTCTAATATTACATGCTGCAGCTGATGAAAGGTAAACGCCTGATGAGAGTCACAAGCTGAAGTCTCTCACACCAACACAAAGCTAATACTGGTTCAACAATGTCATTGAGATGTATTGGTCTGGAAGAGTGAAGAATGACTGACAGCTGAGCTTACCACAATGAGAACTATGTCACAGGTCAGTACAGGTGCTGTTTTATCAAACAGCCTGAAGAGAAAGACAGCACATGCATTTGCTTTAATCATGATGCCATTTGTACTAAACTTTTTTTTCAATAATAGTGCTTAAATACAAAGCATTATAATAAAAAGATCAAACTACCATCTAACCTGCTGTATTAAGGCTTTATCCTCCTAATCCTTAACAGGAATAGAAGTATTGTAAGGTACTATACAGGGTCCAGAAGAAAAAATAGAAATGAAGATTTGCACAATTCCATTTCTAATACAAGAAGGGACTTAAGGGGAAAAAAAAATAAAATTAACTGATAAGATTAAAATCAAAAAGAAACTGCATATTAGTTTTAACAACTTTACTTGACATAAACTGAGGTACCTTGCTGAGCTGGGAAGTAAGACCCAACTTTCAAATCTAAACACATTGTCGTGGTTTCAGCTGGGATGGAGTTAATTTTCTTCTTAGTAGTTGGTGCTGTGCTGTGTTTTGGCTGTGATGT
>JAVJGI010000050.1:37878075-37902528 GCA_035590275.1 Ibycter americanus
CACCGCCCCCTCCCCTCGCTCGCAGCGGCCGCCCTGGCGGCGGGGTGAAGCCAACCGGCGTGACTTATAAAATGAAGGAAAAAAACCAGGAGGGGCAAGTCAGCACCAACGCAGCTCCGAGACCTCCGCGACCGCCGCTCCGCCCGCCCATATCGCTGCTGGTACTTTTAGTGCCCCCCGCCCCCCGTACCTCAGCCACTCGGGTCCGCCCGCCTGCTAGAACCGCCCGCCCTCCCGATGAGACCAAATTCCACTGGCTGGACTTCGCTCCGCCTCCTCACAGAGGCACCTTGTATTGGCTCGGCGCCACAAGTAAGGCCCGCCCCTTCCGCCGTGAAGGCTCTTGGGCTTTGGAGGCTGGGCCAGGTGGAGGGTTCCCAGCATTCCTTGCGCGGGCGGGACGGTTTCCGGTGGCGGAGCTTACCGGGTGTGCAGGTGAGGGACGGCCGGGCCGGTGGCGGCTGGGCCGCTGGCTGTTCTCCGGTGGCTGGGGGAGGGAGGGGGAACGGCTTGGGCGCAGCCGTCTCTGGGGCCGTCCCCCGGCGGCCTCTGGTCTCGGTGGGCCCGTGGCCGGAGCCGTTCCAGTCCGCTGGCTGAGGTCCGGCGGCGGGGTAGGCCGAGGCGCCGACCGCGAGTTCTTAGGAGGGTCTCGGGGGAACTGTGGCCCGGTGAGACGCAGGGATAACGTGCCTGGAAACCGCTTTGTTGTGAGACTTCTGGTAACAGTAGTTACCGGGTTGACAGCTACAGCCGGGCTCGCTCCTCTTTGGGCACGGCGCCGGGCAACCAGAGCCTGCCCAGCACCGAGCCCGAGGGCTGTGGGGTGCGGCTCCCTTGAGGTGCTGTGCCTTGTCTGGCATAGCCTCTGCCCTGGGAAATGCATTCCCTAATGGGGCTCTTGAAATGCTCTTGTAGCTCTTATCTTGTCTTTTCAGGAGCGTGTTATGTGCTTTGACATGCCTGAGGATGCCGGGCTTGTGGTACAGATGAAGAGCTTGGGGTTTTTTCAAGAGGCCAGTGTAGGCTTGAACCTAAGTGTTGTGGGTCCTCAGCTGGGGCTTGTGCTGCAGCACTACTTTCTTGTACATGCCACCATCCTGTGAAACCTGATGAGGTTCCTACAGCTGTAATCTGTGTGCCCGTCTCTGGTCAGTCAGTAGACAACAGTAGTGTGAAGAAGTTCTGGCTCTGGTAGTGCTTGTTGTGACTGAGCTGGTAACAACTATTTGTTACCTATACAAGGATCTAACAAAGCTGCTTATTTCCTCCAGTAGGTTGTTGCTGAATTTACTGGAGATAGAACTAGGTTAGGAGCGGTAGTGAAGCGTGTTGTCAGCTTGATGGCTCGGTTGAAAACACCAACACCCGCCACACTTGTGCTGTTTTTGGTGTCATGTGTCTTTTGGGAGAGAAAGACCTGTATGGATGTTACCTGTGCTTGTGGAAGAGGATGTGAGAGAATGAATTTAGCAGAGCCAGTGCAGCTTAATGGTCCCTGATGGGTGGTGATTAGCAGGCTTTGTTGGATTTGTTCTGTTGGGGACTGCTTGCCTCAGTTGCTTCTGGTATCATCTCCCATTTAATTTAGTGTAGGTCTTCTGCTGCTCTTTCGTCTACTGTCACTTGTTCCTCAGGCTTATCCTCCAAAAAGGCATACTAAGGTGCTTTTTGCTGGGGTTTTCATACTAAGTTTTTTATGGTGGGATTTTTTTTCCTGCCTTCTGGTTTTCTCACCAGCAAACTCTCTGAATGCAGGACAACGTGGTGTTTGCTACCTGCTCTGAGTCTCAGTACTGCTGAGTTCTGATCCTGATAAATAGCTAGGTATTTATATAGTAAATATAACAACAGCCTCATGGGGCTGAGGAAGGTCTCTTAAGGAATGTGAACTTAATTGCTCTGCCACAAATTAAGAGAACAGTCTGCCAATGTTCAGGATGTCTTTGTCTATTCTTAGCAACCGAACCTCTGCTGGTAATCCATCGCAGTACTCTTGCTTTTACTTTTACAAGGATTTTTGTAGTCTTTAACCGAAATCTTCCATGCTACAATTTAAACCTGTTATGTCCTGTCATATTCACCATGGCCATGAGGAGCAGATTATTTCTGTTGTCCTGTCTGCAGCAACCATTTATGTATTTGAAGGCTGTTGTCACAGGTCCCCTCCAGGTATCTCCTCTCTAGACCAGACAACTCTGATTTCATTTCACCAGGTCTTTTCATCTCAGTCCTTAGGGCTCTGATCACTTTTACTGTTCTGTGGATTCTGTTCAGCTGTCTCCTGTATTTTTTCAGGTTTTGCACAGCTGACATCACGATCCAGTTCAGGCTGCAGTGAAGTCCGAGTAAAAAAAAAAGCTAAGATGTAGGCAATTAAGAGCACAGTGCAGGTGGTAGCAATAAGGCCTAGAACTTTGAATATTCTGGGGTCAAGCATAACCTTTCTGTCATGTCAGTATTGACACAGCCCTCTTGCCTGTGGATCAATTTGCCAAAGTTGTGCTGACAACTAGTACTTGAAGTGGGGCTGATTCTGACAAAGGCCAAACATCTGTGGGTTTTATAATTAATGTATCCAATTAACAAGGAGGTCTGTGGAGAGAACAATGAGCTTCACTTTCATCAGAATGTGCTTCTACAAACTGTCCTGGATCTTAACTCCTGTAACTGTGAACATGCCTTTTTGCCTTCCAGGGGCAGCTTTATCTGTTGTCGTGAGAAAAACTCCTACTTTTCCCCCTTATGATCCACTCAAATCTCCTTATAATTTGATGTGACGTGTTCAGGTCTTTCATTTGTGTTCTGCCCTGCATATTCTGGCCTGAGGCCTCTGGATTGCCAGTGTAATAGAAATTGCTGCTATTAGGTAAAATAAGTGTTTTTGCAGATATCTGCAAAGAAAGGAATCACTTATTACCAACACACGCTGATTAGTTAGAATGGATGGTGCTTTTGTAGTCTTAACAGACTGAAGAAGAAGGAGTGGAAAAAAGTGAGCTGTGGGAGAAAGGATTCAGATGAGGAGTGAAGAGGTAGGAATTAGAGGTGTTTTGCTTATGTTGTAAGAAAAGGGGCTGGTGTTTGAAAGACTCCCAATTGTTTAGAAAATAGTATGGTTTGAAATGTTACAGTTGAGGCCATCTAAAGAACAACTGTTGCTGAAAAGTGTGTTCCTGCTCTTTTATTCTTCACCAGTGCCAAATTTGGCATTTGCAAGACACTAGAATGAATCAGTCTGTGGAATTAAACTGGCAAGAAATTATCAAGAGAAAGAAAGAATACTTTGTTGGCTTTGCTGCCCAACATAATGTGTAGTGGGACTAGGCAAATCTCAGAAGTGCTGCATGATGGGTGATGAGACTATGGGGAGGGGGAAGTGCTTCCCATTGGATTGACTTTGATGCAGCCTGAAAAGGCAGCTGAAGACCTCAGATGATAGATGCAGCTGTGTTGAACAGCTTTTTATGAAGTGCCAAACAAGAACACTCTCCTGTGAGTGGTTAAAATGATTAATATGCAATTGCTCCCTAAGGCTAGGGATAGGAAATAAACCTTTCAGACAGTCATGAAACTGTGCTAGCTTTGTAATTAAGTTACTGTCTGCAGGATGGCGGGCATGCACAGATAATGAATGGGCAGGTGCATTGCTGCTTGAAATGTTTCAGCAATTTCAGAGATTCACAGAGACGGGACTGGGCTACTTCTGAAGTGCTGAAGCAATAAATGGTAGGAACCATCTACTTGCAACCTGATAACATAGTGAAGTGTGCACCTCATTCAGGTGATATTAGCTACTTTTGAGCAGTGGACAATTGTCATTAGTAATGACTGTGTCTTAATTTAAGCAGGGCCATCCTGTAGTATAAGACAGATGGAGAAAGACTAGGAACATCTGACACATGAATTCCTAATCCTCTCTCTGAATTATAAAACATGCAGACCAAGAATTACATCCTTTTGTATAACACTAAGCATGTCATCAGCACTTCAATAGGCGCTTAGTCTTCTCTTTGGAGAGTATCCAAAGCTTCCTTAGGCATATTTTGATTAGAAGGGGAAGAAATGAAGCCAGTGCTTCTGAAGTCTTAAAATGAGATTTGGAAGATGTTTTTTCTAACGTTATTGGCTTTTATTTTTCCAGTGTATTCAAATCCCAGAGTCCACTGCAGCAAGAAAGAACTGCCAGCAAAAACACCTCAGCAAGTGTTATTGCCTCAGGCTAAGGAGGTGATCAAAATAGAGGTAGGAATTTGAAATACTATAATACTATACCTCTGAGACGACCTCACCTTCCAAGCCCCTGGCATCTCTTGGAGCTGTAGTGCCAATGGGTGATGCCATGTTCTATACAAAATGGAGATCTGCAGGTGAAAGTTCTGCTTTGCTTTGGTTACTCAGGGTGCGATGTCTGAGCTGAGTGATGAAGCCAGTGAGTCGGAGCTGCTGAGCCGCAGTCTTTCCATGTGGCATGGGGTTGGTCAGATGATCTGTCGGGAAGAGCTGGATGTTCCCCTGGACTTGCATACGGCCTCCTCCGTTGGCCAGTATGAAGTGGTGCAGGAGTGTATTCAGCGGTAAGGAGGGGCTGGGGAGGGCACAGATCTATGGTTACTTGCTGCCAGTTAGGGTTTTTCACCGGCTGCCATACAGGTTGGTCTAACATTGCAGTGGGGGCACATCACTGGAACTCCCAAGGGGTTCTTAGATACAAAGTTTCAAGGGGCAAGTCTGCTGATAAAAACTATCTCCTTCGTGATTTGATGGAAGTTGTGCTAGAGCTGGTAGGAATTCCCATGCAGGCTTCAGTGCTAGATTTTTTTTTTCAGCCTTCTTTCAAGACAACGATGGTAACAAGAGGCTGCAGGAGCCTACTATGATCTACAGCTCCTGGACAGTAGTTCAGCTGAATTCTTTTCTCTGTTATTTAGTGGAGATCTGGATTTAAATAAGAGGAATTGTGGTGGCTGGACTCCACTAATGTATGCCTCCTACATTGGCCATGACACCATTGTGCACCTGCTGCTGGAAGCAGGAGTGAATGTGAACATCCCAACACCAGAAGGGCAGACGCCACTCATGCTGGCCTCCAGCTGTGGAAACGAGAGTGTTGCTTACTTTCTTCTACAGGTGTGTATTCCATAAGTAAGTAAAGCCACAGTACATGGTTTAAATGCACAGGATAGGGTTCTCCACTAGTTGCAACCAAAGTGTGCAATTTGTGTTTTGTTGCGAGTTCAGCTTCCTGACAGGGATTTAAACTCTTGATATCACAGTGCAGAGGGGCAGTGGCTAAAAGACCCAGCAGAGGGGGTGCAGTAAAGAACATTCTCTGTTCTCTTGAAGCAAGGTGCAGAGCTGGAGATGAAGGATATTCATGGTTGGACTGCCTTATTTCACTGTACCAGCGCTGGACATCAGCAAATGGTCAAGTTCCTGCTGGACAATGGGGCAAATGCCAACTGCAAGTAAGGAGGAATCTGTGACTTCACTTCTCAAAAGATACCTCATTTTGCATAGGGAAGCAACAGTTGGCATCGGAATACACTCAAATATGGGCAGGGAGAACACGCCTGCTTTTGTTTTTCCTGTACCTTAGGAAGTATGGCACACTCTTATTAGCTGATACAAGGACAGGTGACCTGCAGACTGAACTGTGAAGTCTGCCCGTGTTGTCACTGTTTATTTAACTAAGATCAAGAGAAATTAGATTCACTGCTTATTTAATGATGGCCTAAACTCTGAAGGCAAACAGGTGCAACACCTTCTGAACTCAAGAGCGCTTTACAAGTCTTTCTATTGAATTTTCTGTGTACTTTGAGTTCAGTTTGGTTTTTTTGAAGTGTGCAGTGCATTCCTGTGCCTTGGGAACTGCCTGTACATTTCTGCATATTGAATTGCCTGAGGTCAACAAGAGGCTCTTGCTTTAGCTCCGGCAAAACTGATTTTGCCATTGAAAGGCAGATCTGCAACTGGAAGAGTAATCTGTTGCTGTGCAGCCAATAGAGTAATGCTTACTGAATCTCCTCTGGGAGTTTTACTGAGCTAGACCAGAGTGCAGTAGAACAGCGAATTTTGTGATCAGCTGAGGGTAGAGGCTGGAGATACCCTATCGTGATATGGCAAAGACTGCAGCCTATTTTAGCTTTGATTATCGTAGCCCATGTGTGCGTGTTTGTTTTCTCTCTAGGGAGCCAGTGTATGGATATACACCTCTGATGGAAGCAGCTGCTTCTGGCCATGAGATAATTGTTCAGTACCTTCTCAATCATGTAAGTGTCTAGGCAGTTCTCTGTAAAGCTGAAAATCTGTGGTGCCAGCCCTCAGAGGAAGAACCACAAATTTGACGCTTATTTACAGTGTTGTTTGATCCTTGATGACAGTTACCTCTGAAGTCCCAATTTCAAGGACTGTTCGTAAAGTACCTGCTTTCTGAAGGCTGATACTCTGATTTTACACTGGCCTTGCACAAATAGGAGTGAGGTCTGACTGTCCAGATTTAACTGAATGACTGAATTGGAAAACTGCTAAAGCGGTAGTCTCCATATTGTGTTTACAGACTTGCATGCTCAGGCTAGTGGGCATCTTGTGCATGCTTATAAGCCTTTGGAGGCAGGCCTCTGTGTTAAACAACTTATTTTTAATATTCCATTTAACTGGTCCAGCTTACTTCCAGAAGGAGGCAGCAATGCAAAACATTTTTCCAGATAAAACAAACTAATTCCTCATGGCAGTGCACAATAGCCATATACCTGGGCTACTTGGCATTCAGGGATTGAGGAGATTGGATAACTAGAGAGGCGAAGAGGTGTTAGTGGAGCTTGAACTTTCTATCGAAGGTGAGCCTGTATTTCTGATGGAGGAACAAAGACAATCCTTTAGCTGTTTTGAATTTTTGTATATAGTGCCCTCTGCTATGTACATCTTAAACATGTATTTCTTTTCTATAGGGAGTGAAGGCAGATGTCAGAGATAATACTGGAGCCACAGCACGGACACTGGCTATGAAGTATGGACATACAAAGATTGTGGGGCTGATAGATTTGCATGCAGCCCCAGTGCCCAAGGTCTTCTGCAGGGGTCCAGGTAACAGAGAGGTGTTTTAGCTTGTTCATTTTAAGGTAGAACCTGAGGAAGAGGTGTTTGATGCTTTGAAAGTGTGTTGCTGTGTATATGGGGTAGTACTAGCTGGTCTGTCCTGGAAATACCAGCATTTCTGAGGATGGAAGAGGCATGATCCCAACAATATTTTTTTTTTTTTGTCTGCTGGCTCTTTTCTGACCTAGCTAAATGATTTCACCCTCCTCCTTTTAAACTAAACTAATCTAACCTAGTTAAACTTTTCACCCTCCCTTTCTTTCCACTGCATTTACAGGACCAGTAGCAAACAAAGTAGGTAAATAAATTACTATGCTGCTAACAGTCTGTGTCTGAACTACAGGAAAATATGAAGAGCTGAGTTCCTCGGATGAATCATGTTCTGCTCCCCAGAGACAGAGACCTGTTCGTAGGACCAAGGGTCCCAGCATCCACGATGGGCCCCAGGCTTTGGCTAAGATAACAGCAGTTGGAATTGGGGGAAAGAAGCAGTCTCGCTATGGTGAGAATAGTTAAAAGCCTAACTGAGAGTCCTTTGAGGTCTCAAATGTATTGCAGCTATTTCTGTGCCAACAATTTCTTTTCATCTAGGATTCATGTGTGGTTTGTACAGAAACAAAGATAGTGAACACCACCATACAAGGCTATCCAATCTCTGGTTTAAAAAGAAAACCCCTTGAACTCTTTTGTCAGGGCTGGATATTGATGAGTGGAACAGTTCTATGGAACAAACACTGCTCTTACCTCAGTTACTGTTCCCCTGACACTGAACAGTCCAGCTTCCCTTTTTGAGGTAGGCTCAAAAGTCTGAGAACCCTTCTCAAGTTGATGGCAGAGGAAGTGGTCACACAGGCCAAGAAATCATTGATCGCTAAGGTGAACTCACTGCTTCTGGTAGACTTGTCAGTTTTGTCTTCTGTGATGTTTGAAATGCTACTAAAAGTGAGATTACAAAACCTTTGCAATAGGCCAAGAGAAAGGTGATCCCAGTTCAGACATCAACCCCTGGATGCAGTGGTGTGAGTTTTGTTTACTTGTGCTTGTGTCATAGCTGTAGGTGTTTCTCAGGCTGGTTACCTAGTTGTCTAGAATAACCAAGAATATGGACTTAAAAGCATGTTTAGAGTTCAGTTAATACAGGTACATGTTGTCCTATGGGCAGTGACTGTATGGAAATGATACTGTCAGCTGCTTAAATGAGTGGCATGCTGCTAGTGTTGTAACACAGATGCAGAGGGGTTGGTTTTACAGGGTGTGCTTGACTGGGAATGGAACATAGCTGACACCTTGCTCTCTTTAGCAGATGTTTTTCCCCATTAGATAACTTGGGTATGAAGAGGAGAGGAAATGCTGAAAGCTGCTATTTAAGGTGCATCTCTGCTATGAGGCTCTTTCCTCTGACTTTTTCGTTTTTCAATGCAGCCATCTAAATCAAGTACAGCTAATGTGTGTTTGTGTGCGGGGGGCTCTAGGCATATGCATTTCTCAGTTCTTCTCTGTGCTTTT
The DNA here is from genome assembly GCA_035590275.1 of Ibycter americanus. Classification (NCBI taxonomy): domain Eukaryota; kingdom Metazoa; phylum Chordata; class Aves; order Falconiformes; family Falconidae; genus Ibycter; species Ibycter americanus. The sequence goes on from JAVJGI010000050.1 coordinate 37,886,677, forward strand.
TAGAATGAAACCTGCTAGTAAAGAAGGCAGTCTCTTCTCTTGATTATTTTCAAATCCTGGAGTGGTTGCTTGGAGCCTCTCTGGTAACTTGCATCATACCTAATCTTTGTTCTCTTTCCTCTTGCACACAGAGCAGGTTCCTCCTCAGGGATATGTTACCTTCAATGATGATGGCAGCTGTGAAGCAGATGGTATCCGGAACCGGGATGTTACCTCTCCAATTAATGAGCAAGATGTGGAGAGCAGCAGCAGCAGGGGTAAGTCACTGTTTCAGAAAGCAGTCTGGCTTACAGTGCACACCCGGATGTGAGATAAGAGCCCTTGGTTTGCACTTTCCTTTCCCACCACGGTGTTGAGAATTGGAGAGTATCTCATGAGGAAAGGCTGAGCGAGCTGGGATGGTTTAGCCTATGGAAGAGAATGCTCAGTAGTCATTTCACAACTTTTATTAATAATCTGAAGGGAGGGTATAAAGGAGATGGAGCAAGGCAGTTTTCAGTGGTGTCCAAGTGGGTGGACACCCACCAAGGTGGGACAAGAGGCAATGGACACAAACTGAAAGACAGGAAGCTCCCTCTGAACATAAGAAAATGCCTTTTTTTTTTTTTTTTTTTTTTTTACTGTGAGGGTGACTGCACACTGAAGCAGAGTGTTGGAGAGGTTGTGGAGTCTCTGTCTTTGGAGATGCTCCTGAACATGGTCCTGGGCAACCTGTTGTAGGTGACCCTGCTTGAGGAGGGATTTGGATAAGATGACCTCCAGAGGTGCCTTCCAACCTCACCTTTCTGTGAAGCAGCACAAAGGAAGGATCTATAGGAAGTTCTGAAATTAATAAAGGAAAATGTGGCTGTGCGTTGCCTCTGGGCTCAAGGGCAGGGCTTTCCTGAACTTTGCTAATGGGAGTGCAGGCTTGGTAGTAACAACCCACTTTTCTACCTGTTCTGATTTAACCCGGCAGGCAGCTAAACACACCATTTGCTCACTGCCCCACAGCAGGGTGGGGAGAGAATTGGAGAAATGTAGAATTTATGGGTTGAGATAAAGACAGTTTAATAGGATAGAAAAGGAAGGGAAAATAATAATGATAAAAGAATATTTAAAACAATTGATTCACAATGCAATTGCTCACCACCTGCTGACCAATGCTCAGCCAGTCCCTGAGTAGGGGGCTACCACCCCCTGGCCAACTCCCCCAGTTTTATTGTTCAGTATGACATCACATGGTCTGGAATATCCCTTTGGCCAGTTTGAATTGGCTGTCCTGGCTGTGTCCCCTCCCAGCTTCTTCTTCCTCCTCACTGGCAGGGCAGTATGAGAAGCTGAAAAGTCCTTGAATTAATGTAAGCACCGCTCAGCAACAACTAAAACATCAGTGTGTTATCAACATTATTCTCATCTTTAATCCAAAACACATTACTGTACCAGCTACTAGTAAGAAAGTTAACTATTCCAGCTAAAACTAGGACGCCGTCCCATAACAAAGAGCCTCACTGAAACACACACACTCAGCCTTCCTGTTCTGTGGTACTAAACAGACTTGGAGAAAGATTAGTGTCTGGGATCAGATGTGTTACTTCTGTCTCGGAATCATCTTGTGTCATGAGTGCTGCGTATGAAGCTTTGCTCTTGGTTTCTCCTTTACACCTTCAGTAGGTTTTGCTGGCAATAGTGTAGCAAAACCAGCACTGAGTGTAAGGAAGTTGAATCTCAACCTTCTTTTCCCCCCTATTCCTTTCCAGAGGACAATGTTTTCTTCACCAACAACTTAGCAACCATCAGGAGCAGCAGCAGCAGCAGTGAATGCCTGACCAAAGCCCTGGGAGTGAGCAGCGAAGGCTCCTTGGAAAGCAATGAGGTGGGGCTTTCAGTTTTCCTTTCTCTGCCTTCAGCTTGGCCAGTACTGTCACCCTTCCACAGCCTGCTATGACTCTACCTCTGCGGGAGGCTGTAGCACCAGGCTGGGTGAGGAAAGGTGGTATTGCAGGGATGAGAAAACCAGTTTCTATATTTGAAGATTATGGATTGGCTTGTTTGATCTCCAGCTAGTAGCCAACTGCCAGAGCGCATTCACTCTAGACTAGGTTGTTGATGACTAGTCAGTAGTTTCTAAGTTCTCTCCAGCTTCTGAACTCTGCAGGTTTCTAGGTAGGTGATAGTTGAGAAAGGATGTGACTTGCTAGAGCTGGATCAGTCCTTGAGCCGGGCAAGATAGCAGGCAGTATAGTAAAATTTAGAGAAGGACAGCAGTGCTGTATTGGCATTCCTGAAGTACAGAAAGGGAAGGAGGTTGGAGGTTACTCCATGCTTCAAGTCACAGCTCACATGGTTCAAGACACAGCTCTGGGGCTGATGTACAGAAGGGTGATATAGGTGAACATGAGCAAAAGTCCTCTATATCTTGAGGAGCTTCTCACAGGTAGAGTCTGTGCATTGAATTGGTTCAGGGAGGATTCAGCATTGCTTTTTGCTCTGGCATGTTCCTTCCTAAGCTAGGATTGCAAGAGCCTGATACCATTCCATGTTACCATGCTGCTATCTTCAGAGTGACTAGACTCAGCCCTTCCTAGTAACTGTTAGCCTTTGCTGCCTCTGTGGACCACTGCCTGGATTTAGAAGTTGGGACTTGAAGGAGTCTGCATTTGTTAGCTGTAGTGATCCTGATCATCCTTGACCTTTACGTTTTGTAGGTTTTTTTCTTTCTTTTTCAGGATTCTGACCATGCAAACAGTCCCCCTAGTCGGAAACAAGCCAAGAGTTTTAAGATCAAGAACCGCTACAGCAACAGTGATAGCCAGTGGACCCACTGCCCAGGGAAAGCTGGGGGCTCTAGTCAGCACCTGATCCTTCCTGAGCCCCCTGCCTATACAGGCCCTCAGGTAAGTACACACTGGAAGTAGTCTCTGAAGTAATGCAGACTGTGTCAAGCATGGGAGGTTTTTCCAAGGTTGCCTAAGCTGCTCTCTTGGCCGTCTCAGTTAAAAGGGAAGCTGTCACCAAAACCCCTTTGATACTAAACCTCTGCCCAAACTTCAAAGCTTGTGAAACAGCAATTTCTTGTACAAAGAACTGTTTGCTTCGGTGTTGCTGTTGCTTGGAGGGATATTCTAGAGCCTTCAGGCCTGTGAGCGTGCTACCAAACATAGCTGTGGTGTGGGCTAGGGGAGGTGTTGGTGTGTGTTTCCCCTCTGCATATGTTACAAGAGGCAATGGCTGCAGGAGACAGGCTGGTCCTGTTGTGTGACTGGAGAAGGGCAGTTAACCAGGGGAAGTCATGGTTGCTGCTAGAACCCAGAAGGGCCTTACAGCAACATTGAGGAAGCGCATGTTTATGATTAAGAGGAATGGTAATGCTTTTGTTTGTGAAGGCATAAATAAATTTGTTTTGGATGGACTGCAGGACCTGGCAACATTCCTTGAGCAGATTGGGTGCCTGAAGTATCTGCAAGTGTTTGAGGAGCAAGATGTTGACCTCCGGATCTTCCTGACCCTCACAGAGAGTGACCTGAAGGAAATAGGCATCACGTGAGTGTCTGTAATGTAGTTCTCATCTTTCCCCTTATGAATTGTGCACATGATCTGGTCAGGAAAGTTTAGCTAGTGAGTAGTTTTCTGTTCTGGCCATCTCTGACACAATTTTGATATCCCCTTGTTCTTGGCTGTAACAGTCTCCTGGTTTTGGAGGTGCCTTGGAGAAACCAGGAGACTGCAGAGGGCCTCATGGCATCCCATTGGGCCTAGGGACAGATGGTGCAGTGTTTGGTCCCTGACAGTTTGCTGTTCTCCCACCAGTCTGTTTGGACCAAAGAGGAAGATGACTTCTGCCATTGCCCGATGGCACAGCAACGCTCGGCCGCCCAGTGATGCCCTGGAGCTGGCCTACGCGGACCGGCTGGAGGCTGAGATGCAGGAATTGGCCATTCAGCTGCACAAGGTAAGAGGTCTGCCATGAGCTGCTCGATGCATTGTCACATGTTACACTGCAATAAGTGATTGGTAGCATATTTTTGTATTGTGCCTCTAATAGCCTGGGGTAAAGGAAAAAGCATAACTTGCAGTGGACACACTTGGAGCCAAGTAGATCAGGTAACACGGAAAGTGCAGCTTATCCACTCCTCATCCTCTGTGCTCCATGCCTGTGAAGCCTTTATGTCTGTTTCCTGTCTACCCGAGAACTAAAAGGGCGACTGGGAGAAACTGTATACCTACTCTTTTTTTCAGCGGTGTTATTTTTATGGTGAAGTTATGCAGCCAGTAGTGAACAGACTTCAGTTGATTTGGGAAATTTGGCCTACTGAGTATCTTTGCAAATAGAGAGGAAGAGGGAATTGTGACTGTGGGGCTGGTCTTGATGTGGAGAGAAACTGTATTCAGTGTACAAGCCTTATCCAGCTTCTTTTTCCACTTGGTTGGGTGCACTTTTACAGGAACGCTCTGGCTGCCTAAGCCATTGAAGTGGCAGGGACTCCAGGCATGTGTCCGAGTAGGCACATATGTGAGTGATGTACAGTATTCCCAGCCTAATCTTCTCTTCTGCTATAGAGGTGTGAAGAGGTGGAGGTGATGAAGGGCCAGGTGTGCCAGGAGCAGAAGTTGCGTGCAGTGGCTGAGAGCTGTTTGATGGAGCGGGACGAGACCTGGAATGCCATTCAGTGCCAACTCAGAGAGGCTCAGGCTATCACCAAGGATGCTGGAGTCCTGCTGGATCAGATCAAGTAAGTTATTCCTAGGAAATGGCACTGAGGCTACTGGGAAATGGGATTTGGGCCATACAGAGATCATATTGATGGTCTCATAGGTGGTGCTTGGGGTAAGGCAGGAGAGCTCACCAGGCATCTGAACCCATTTTGGATCCTGCCTGACTTTCTCTAGTGGAAAGCCACAGCCACATGAGCAGACAGGAATCTGATTAAGGCTTCACAAACTATAAACGGCCTGACTTTTCAGAGATGATGGGTGCTCTAGCTTCAACTAGAAGGAACCAAAAGGTTAAGTGCTTGCTTTCTCCTTGCATGAGACCCAGTGACCAGGGTGTAACTTGGTAATTGGGTGAATGCAGGAAAGCATTTATAACTTCCAAACCACATCAAAGGACTTGCGATGTCTTGCCCTGGCGCTCTCTTAGAATTCTGACACCTAGCAGAAAAAGCTGCCCTGTTCATTCGTGCCACTGCCTTTGAGTTCTGCCTTCCCCTGCCTCCTAATATACCTTTTGTTGCCTTCATGGTGCTTTTCTCCCTGCCCTGGTTGAAGTCCTGTCACTGGCTCTGTTCTGTCCACTGATAGAACAGACAGGTCCTTGAAGGTGGTATTAATCCTACTGCTTATAGATCCTAGCCCGACAGTGAATGGGGTCTGCTTGCTACTAAGCCAGGGTGAACTGGGATTGGCTTCCAGAAGGACAGCAGAGCAAAATATTCCCAAGAGGAATATTTTCTGCAGGGGGCAGAACACTTGTCTTTTCCCTGCGACTGAGGAACTGAGGCTGCCTCGTAGAAGGGCCCTGCCATGCTCTGTGGATACACTGTTTGAATTGATGGTATGATGATGATGGCCAGAGAACTTTATGTGCCTCTTGCTTTAACATGATGCCTGTCCTGAGGTAGCTTCATTTGCCCATTAGAAACCTCGGATCAGGCTTGAGTCTCATATAAACCAGGTACAGCCCCTGGCTTGGGCTTTTTCCTGCTCACCCCGCCCCCTCCTTCTCTTCTCCCCCCGCAGCTCCTCTGTGGACAGGGGCAGAGATTGCTGTGGAGATGGGGCACAGTGGAGAGCGCCCTGAGCTTTGTCTGGGGCACGTCTTCCTCTTCCTGGGAAGGAACAAGGAGCAGTTTGTAACCCAGGGCGTTAGATGCGGTCCCTCGGCACCCCAAGCAGGTACTTGCAGGATGTAGGAGTGCACAGAGTGGTATGTTGTTCCAGGAAGTGTCCCTGTGCACTTCTGATGGGCTTTGTCTTGTTTGGCAGATCCTGTCAAGCAGAGCTGTCCTCCCGGCTAACCCAAGAGCAGGCTGTTGGCAGAGTGCTGGACACAAAGGTGCAGCTGGGAACCGGTGAAAGCAGGCGGCCTGGGGAGCGTCCAGGTGAGGAAGACCTTATCAGACTGTGGAATTGGGTGCCAGGGGTGGGTATGCAGCAGGAGACCCCGCAGCAAGCCATGTGCTTGTCTTTCATTGCTGAAAGGATGAAGTTAAAAGAGATTTGGAAACAGATCAGCAGCCAAACCCTCAAATTTAATATAAAAAAATCTTGCTCAGGGTAAGCATTTAAGACACCTGAGTCACTTGGACTTCAACTGCAGTGGAGTTTCTCAGCAACTTTTAATTCTTAGCAAATGGGAAGCTTTGGGGCCTGCAAGTGTTTGTGGCTAAAAATGTGCAAAGCTGTAGCACAGGCAGCCAGTGGCAGCCCTGCTTCATGTGCCTGTGGCTTCCCCTGCCTGCACTGCTGCATGTGGGCACCTCGGGTGCATTACTGTGCTGTGCACTAGGGCAAGGTCTGAGTTGGAAGCTGTGGCTGGTTTCCTGACCTAATCTGGGGGATTGTGCTGTTTGGTCAGTGAGGCAAACTGCTGTACATGGCCGGGCAGGCTTGCCCACCAGCTCCTTATCATGAGGAGTTAATAAATGATCCTGCTGCCTGTGACGAGCTTCCAGAGATGTGCTCTTTGCTACTTCGTGTTGTAAAAGTGAGACAAGGAGAGATACAGCTGAGTTCTGTCCACTAAACTTAATCTTTTTGAGGTTCTCTTAATACGTGGTCCAGCCAGCGTGTCGGGGGGGGAATATTCCTAAGTGGCAGAATTGCTAGAAAACCCCCTCAGTTCTTCCCATGTGACTCAGAACCCCTAACTGGAGATACTTCGGGTGTGGATGTTTCACAGCAACTCCAAACCCTTGTCTCTGTCACAGAGAGCATGCAGATTGATTAAATATGTGGTTCCTCTTTCTTGCAGTGCTGGAAGGGTGGCCACCTTCCTTGAAGTCTCTGAGCTTGCCTGAGCTGTCAGCTGTCCTAGAGGAGCGTGTGGGAGAAATGGGTAAGGTGGGATAGGCTGGAGGGGAGGCGTGGCTGGGCAGGTTTCTGATTATTTGACAGTGGTGGTTTGGAGGGACTTACAATCCCCCCTCATTCAGGGAAGTATCCAGGCTCTAAAGTTGGTGCTGGCATTTTCTTGCACTTCCTCTCACCGCAGATCTTGGGCTCTGTCATCCTCTGCTGACAAGTCCAGGCTGAGAGAAAGGGGGGGTGTGGCCCCTCGCATCTCTCCTGCTCAGTGGTCAGAGCCACTTGTGAAGTGGTTCTCAAAGCCTGTGTCCTGTTCTCATGATGACAGGAACTTGTTCCAGCACCAGGCAGAGTAGACATGTCTGGTTTTGGGGCACTGGAAGCTGCAGGGGAGAAGGCAGGATAGGAGTGGCTGAATGCAAACTGCAGCGTGTTCTTTACTGCTTGCTGGCCTATTGCTAACACTGATTTTTTTCCTTTTGGTTTGTCCTCAGGAAAAGCTCTGCAGACTGTGATTCAAAACCTTCAAAGGCTCCAAGCCCCGGGGCAAAGCGGGCAGAGCTGGCTAGAGCCATAACAGAGCAGGAGGGTGAGTGGGAACTACTGACAGCCGCTGAGGGCTGTGGCATTGAGGGGGATGTCATTCCTCACAGCAAGTAACAGCCATCTGCTGCATGTGCCCAGTGCTTGCTTATAGCCTGCACACTGTCCTTGTCTGCCCTCTGGTTTGTTTTCCCTTTGGAAAATCCTTAGGTCCCTTGTCTCTGTCCCACTGAAAGGGTGACTGTCCTCTTTTTCCTGGTGGCTGCAGGAATACCGACGTCGGGTGACTGTTCCACCCGGAAGCTGAGTGTGCCTGGAAGAATGAGCGCGAGGGCCATGCTGGCAGCACTGCAGCTCTGCTGAGAGTGCCATGGCAGCTGGCGGATGCGTGGAAGAAGGTCTCAGCCATCAGAGAACATGCCTGGGAGAACGAGGGACAGCAGAAGACAACCACCCAGCGGCTCGTTGGGCCTGACTGCTGTCTGGGTTCCCAGGACCATTGTTGTTCATGCGAAAAGGATAGGTTAAGAGGAGAAGCACTGAGCCCAGAAGCTTTATCTGCCTTAACCTTCCTGCAGCCCTTGTCATTCAGGGCTGTATGGTGTTAGAAAGTTGACAGTTACCCACAGCTATCAATTAACTATCATTTTCTGCATCCCATCCTCCCCAAGGCCTCTTGACGCTTGCCCTGGCTCCTTTTATGCCATGATTGGCACAGAAGATATAACTCGGGCAATAAGGAAGGCAGGTTTGTTGGTGATGGGTAAAGTGAGTAGAGTTTATAACGTTTGGCTTGGAGCTGCAGCAACACTCATGCAGCCCTGGTCTCCAGCTGGAATGTCTGTTCTACTGCCATCCCAGATCTGTGCTTCAAAACCTCTCCCTCCAACCAGCCCACCCTGGTTTGGTTCAGATTCTTGCCATCCTCAGGGGTTGTTTATGATCATGTTATTCAGTCCCAAAGAACTAGTTTTTGTGGTAAATGCTTTATGGCAGAGACTCTGTCATTCTGGTTTGTCAGTGCCAAGATCCCAACACTGACAGTGGTTGCAAGGCAGATGTTCCCCTGGAAGAACATGAAAGAGAACCCAGGGCTTGAGACTGTTCAGTCTCCTGTGCCTCTGGCAAGCAGCAGCGTGCCAAGGCAGGCAGAACAGGAACTGAAGGGGTAGATCTGTCCCACATGGGAGATGGGCAAAAGAAATCACATCCCAGATGTAGCTATGGTGCAAAGCTTTGGTCCTCAACCACTGCCTGACTTTGATTTCCAGGCTTTAGCGTTGGGAAATAGTTCTGCCAAGGCATTCTTGTGTTGGTGGTGTGGGTGTTTTCAAAGGGCAGACAGTGCAGGAAGAGGCTGCCTCCCCAGAGGCTGCTCCATCTTTTGGAGCTGGATGAGCAGCCATGAGGGCTCTGGTGGCAGTTATGTTGGTGTAAGATGGTTTCCTGTGAGACTGTGTTCCTGTGAGTGTTGGGCTGGGTGAGTCTGGAAGAGCCTCTTTGGGAAGAGGAAGAAACTGTGTGTTCCTCCTGATTTTTGGACCTTAATCACAGATGCCAAAATACAAAAATCCATTCTGACTCCATCCTTCCGGCTAGTCACCCCTTCTGCTCAGCTGCCCAACGCCTTTTAGGCAGGCTTGAAAGCTGGTCTGCATTTGATGAAGGTGACATCTAGTTTGACTGTCCCACTGACCTGGTGTATCTGTGCTTCCTGGGGACAGTCCTGAGGCAGGTATGGCCCACCCTGATGTGAACCTGCCTTGCTGGCAGCTTGTACCTGCTCAGCTGTTGGGCACTGCTTTGTACTTGTGTTTAACTCTTAAACTTAGTATGACACACTATTTTTTTTTATCTTTAGCAAATGACATGGTTTTATGCACGTGGGCATCTGGCGCTAGCTGTGCAGCCAGCAGTGGGACACGGCTGCAGGAGGTTACACCCTGAAGAATTAGTTTTGGTGAGGTGGAGTCAGTTCTCCTAAGGCAGCATCCCTGACAGCTTCTCAGAGCACTGAGGCGGTGCTGGGGAGAGTATTTTGGGCTTTGTCCTTCATTCCCTGTGGCTGGAGGAAGGGTGGGGAGCACCAAGGCAGTTTGCATTCCCCCTCCCTAACCTTGGCAGTGTGTCTGGCTGCACTAGTACAGGGGTGTCAGTGCTGTGCGCCTTGGCAGCCCAGACTGGAATTTAAGGCAAGATGTCTGTGGGGAAAGGGGAGAAGTTTTCATAGAAGCAAAAAAACCCACCCAACCCCAAAAATCAAGTGAAAGGGCCTGGGAGCATGTGGAGAGCGAGAGAAGCCCTGGCTCAGCAATGCCTTCAGAGCAGAGTAGGCTCCGCAGGAAAGCGGGTGGTTGGAAGCAGAGACTGCACAGGCTCGGGCTGGCTTTGCTGGGTCACAAGGTGGGAGAAAAGGCTTTTTTGCAGGGTAAGGTGGTACATCCTATAGGCTGTAGTGCTTGGGAGCCTGGGAAAAGGGGTAGGTGAGAGATGCTGCAGTGTATGGATGAAGGAGAGCCCCACAGAAAGTGTGCTGCAGGAGCCCAGATGTAAAGGCTTAAAAGGGTGCTAGAGGAGCCCAAAGGGGACACCAGGGAGGGGCTTTCCATAAATAGTGTTTTCCTGAGGCAATCCTTTAAATGGAGCACTTAAAGCAGCATTTGTTGCTGAAAGGGTGGCTGTGCAGGCAGCAGGGAGTCTGGTGCTACCCTAAGGCAAGCTGTCCGGATAAAAGAGTATTTGCTGACTTGGATAAAATTAATAAAAACTGAAAACCTGTTTCTGGTGCGTGGGTTTCTCTGGAGGGAGCTGGGGTGGTAGAATCATGAAAACATCACTGATTTATTTCAGGACAACTGGAAAATGTACAGTACTTTCCAGCTTCCTCTCCCAGGTGCTTGCATGCTGAGGGGTCTGATCCGTGGCTTCCCAGCCCTGCCTGGCTCCTCTCACAGGTGACACCCTGGCGGCACCAGCTGGGTAGCTGATGTGGGGATTCGTGTGACCTGGCAGTGCCGGAGCTGCAGAGGAAGAACGTAGGTAATGAAGTGGGTGTTCTTCTGAGGGCTCAGCTCTTTCCTTCCTGGCTGGGCATTGCCACTTTTGCCCCCAAAGGTCCCAGTTGCGTGACAGAAGTTGTCTCTGCAGTAATTCAGAACTGAGTTGAGGCCCTGTTGAGTTACATGCTGGTATTTTCCTCTCGGGATGAAGTACTGATGTGCCCAGCTCTGTGCTGAGGCTGTTGGTGTGACTGCTCTTCTAAACCTTCAGCCAACCTCTGATCCAGCACTGGAGACAGGCAGGCCAGGGGCCACCATGCAGCAGCCATCGCAGAAAGTGCTAAATAGGGCAACATGAAAACCTCTTTCTGGTCAAAACTCAAGCTCTTAGTGTATCTCAACACAAATTAAGCTGAGTTGGGGTTTGGACTGATGGGAATGGAGCGGAGTTGCTCTTGATTCCTGTGTCCTACAGCGGGCCAGTGTGCGGCCAGGGCTTTCTGTCTCTGTATGAGTTCTGAGCCTGCTAGAAGAGAACTGGGCATGGCTCCCCTCTCGTGCTGTGGCTCAAGGTCCTTGGTGGGGAGAACTGTTATTTGCCTGTTCTCGGCTCCACCTTGCACACAGCAGCACTTCAGAGTGCCTGGAAGCCCAGGGGCTGGTGCTCATCAGGGAGACTAGCTTAGATCTCAAGAAGAGGGCCAGCTTTCTCCTCGCAAGGCAGCGCACGCACTGGTGCTAGGTTACTGGAGCCCGCAGCACCCAGCACGGAGCAAAGGAGCATCCAGACAGCAATCCCAACTCCTGTCCAGGAGAAGCTACCTGCTCCCTTGATCTGCGTGCGATGGCTCTGCTGGTACCACAGCTGGCGTGTGATTTGTGTCGCTGTTTGTGTTATTTATCCCTGTCATGTGAAGTGTTTTATTTGGTTACTGTCCTCCTTGAGTAACCTGTAATGGAATTCTAGAGAGGGGAACGCAATGCTACCTTGAGCCAGGGGCTCTGGCTGCTTGTTTAATACCTCTGTAACTGGGAGTGTGTGTGTGTGTGTGTGTGTGCTTCAGTGCAAATCAGTGCCCTTGTGTAGACATCAGATGTATTTACCTCTGTACCCAAGAGCTGCTCGCCTCCCTTGGAGCAGACAGAAGCAGCATGCTCTGCTTGCTGAAAAATAAACGTTTATTTACATCTGAAAAGAGAGTTAATGTGTAAGATGGTCTCACAGGGGTTACATCAGTCCAGGAAAACTCCAGTATGACTCTCCAGCCTTGAACACTGCTGCGGCTGAGCTTGGTGCAGCGTCTTTCCTTCCCATGCTCAAGGCAACCCTCTTGAGATGCTGCGGCTGCACCAAGCTCTCCCGGTAAGCGAAGAGGGCGGAGGTGGAGAACCACTTGTGTCCACTTGCATGTGGTGGAGAGTAAGAGCTGCTTTCTGCCTCCCGGGTGGCCCTTTCACAAGGTAAAGCATCGTGCGGCAGGGACAGCGGGCTCTGCAGCGCATCTGTCCTGCTGCTGAAGGTAACAGCAAGGGAGCCGGGGTGGTGGTGGCATCTGCTGCTGCTGCTCTTGGCTCCTACAGGAGAGCACTGGGGAAGGAGCCGTAAGCCAGATGCACCAGCCACATGCGAGTGGTGGTGTTTGCCCAGCCTCAGATGCTTCGCTCGCAAAGGCAGAGGCGTAGGGGTTCCTGGGGTTCGTCCCGCTGCGTGGCGAGGGTGGGCAGCTGATGTGTTGGCACCCTGCTGGAAAACAAACGTCTTGAACCACAGCTGGGCCCAGAAACACCCAGCCTTTTGCCAGCAAAATGGTTCCTGGCTCCTGCCCTGGAGTTAGCAGCTCATCCAGCCACGAAGAGGGAGGTGGGTGGGCTGGAGGCTGGGCCAGGGCCAGGGGAGGTCGGGCTCAGCTCCCAGCGAGCTGATGCTCTCAGGTCCTTCGCTCTCCTTGTGATTTTCCGCTGCCGCCAAAGGAGAAGCGGTGCTGCCCTTAACGCGTAGGGTAAATACAACAGTCAGTGCTCAAGTGCCGTGGGAAACTATGTGTGTGCCTGCTGCGAACGAGGGTCTGGGGATCTGCTGCCGGGGGAGCGCAGAGAGGAGGAAACCCGGCATCTTCTGCAGCTGGAGAGCGAGGAGGGAGGCAGGCACCCATGCCAGGTTCTGCACCAGCGATGAAGGTGGTGAGAAGGTGCAGAAGCAGCACCTCGCTATGAAGAGCTTTGCAGGATGACGCTGGGACGGATGCCTGGGAGCTCTCAGGGTGTTGGTGAGATGGTCCTTGCTTCGGGCAAGGAGGTGATGCCCCGGATCGGAGCCGTGCTGGCACAGCCCAGGGTGCAGCAGGAGGTGTTTGTTCACCTGGGCAGCAGGTCTGTGCAGCAGTGCCGGGCTGAGCAGCATCTCCCGTTCCCCGCTGCTTGCCCTCTGCTGATGGCCAGGCTCCCGCTGCCGTGATCCCCTTCCCGAGGTGCCCAGGCTGGTGCGGATGGGAAGGGGGTTTCCATGCACGTGTCTGGTGGATGCCGACAGAGGTAGCTGATGGTGTACAGGCAGCTCAGGCAGCCCTGGAAGGCAGCGGGCACGTCTCCCCACGCAGCTCACCGAGCCCGAGCACTGGTGAGAGCCCAGGGTGCCTGCCTCCCCCTCGGACCGCAGCGGGGGGATCCCCTCCAGCAGCTCCAGTGCTCTTGGGCACGGCACAGCCGAGACACTGGTCCCATCCTGGCCATCCCGGGTGGGTGCTGCCACAGCACGGCTCCCCCCCAGCCCCCCACCCTCCAGCCGGGCCCCCGCGGCCGGCAGCCCCTCTCCCTGGCTCTGCGGGGCCGGCTGCCGCATCACTGGGCGCAGCAGAGCACCGGGTGGTCAAGCTTCCAGAGCTGCCACTTCTTCTTCATCTCTGACTTCACCTGCCACAGAGGGGAGAGAGTGGGGGCTTTCCCCTGGCCGTGCCCCCCCGCAGAGCCAGCAGGCGAGGGGTGGGACGGGAAAGCCACCAGCCAAGACAGGAGAAGCCCAGCAGGTAGGCAGGTACGTACCTCCTTGTTGGCGAAGCAGTACAGCACGGCCACCAGGAAGCCCTGGGGGGAGAGCGGGGTGGTGAGCCCCCACTGCCACCCCCTCTCCATGGGCTGGCACGGGCTTAGTGTCCCCAAGGCCATTTCTAGGCGGTTTGGGGGCCAAGGTCCCCCTGCCACCACTGCCTCAGGGAGCTCAGGAGGCACCATCACGCATCCAACAGCAGGGCTGGGGGTGGGAGAGCCTGTCCCCCCCTCCCTGAGCCCGGCCACAGGCCGAGGTGCCGTAGGGAGAGCGAGCTGGCAGAGGGACCCCCCAACTTTTCCTCCACGGTGTGCCCAGGGCAGAGCAAGGACGTCGCGCTCCCAGCTCACCTGGAAGGAGTTGAGGAAGAGGGTGAAGAACACCTTGACGTAGCGCAGGATGCCCGTGGTTTGCTCATCAGTGGCGAAGATGAAGACGACCTCATGGATCCCGAAGAGGGGGATGAGGGTGAGCGTGGCTTTGGCCAGCCTGAAAAAGTATAAGGGGACCCCTCCAGCAGCGGGTACAAAAAGGCTGGGGCACAGGTCCAGGCAGGGACGAGCTCTTAATCTCAGGGTGGTTGTTTTATGCAGGCTGGGGGAGCAGGGGGGGTGGCATAGCCCCCAGCCCAGGGAGGACCCACCACCAGGCACCCCCTGCCCCCCTCACCGCAGCTTGTAGTCTGCATAGCCCTTCTGGTTGGCACGGAGCTTGGCCAGGATCACCTTGAGGATCCGCATGAAGATCAGCAGGTTGATCTAGGGGGGAGACAGTGCAGGGGCACACATAGCCCAGCACCCCCACCCCTCACAGCCCACCCTTAGGGGCCACAGGGGATGACAGCCCCCTGTATGGCCAAGGCTGCTGCAGCCTAACGGTGCAGGGTCCCCAGAGCCACCCTTCCTCCCCTCCTGCCATCCCAAAATCCCAGCTAGGAAGCAACAGGGGCCACCGCCAGCTCCCTTCTCTGGGGCTCAGCACAGCCCCCCCTGCGCAGAGCCCCGGAGCCTGGGGGTCAGCAAGCTGCTGCTGCAAACCCCCCCCACCATGTGCATTTAGCATGATGTCTCCGAGGCCAACACCTCCCTCCTGCACTCTGCTGGGAGCTGCCCTGGGGTCGCTGCCCCCCCCAGCACCAGGAGCCCTCCAAAAAGGCATGGGGCTGGCGGGTGCCCCCCTACCAGGGAGGCGAGCAGGATGGGGATGCGGATGATCCACCAGTAAGCCATGTTCTCATTCAGCGCCCAGCACCTGCCCAGGGAGACACGAAGAGCAGCACCATCATGCTATGCCAGGGGGTGCAGGATGAGGCCAAGAGCGTGCCAGCCCCAGCAAGGTGGGGCAGGGACCCACAGCAGTCTCCGTCCCACTCCCCAGCCAAGCCCGAACCACATCGTGGGGCTGAGCATCCTGGTGGGACGCCCATCCCTCCCCACTCACTCCGCGTTCTCCTTCAGGTACTTGGCGGCCATCCAGGGCACCACGAACACCACGGGGGTCCCTGCAAGTCACACAGCAAACCCTGTAAAACCAAGCACCTGCCTGAGCTGAGAAACCGGCCCCAGGGCAGGGGACACCATGGGGACACCCGGGGTCAGCAGAGCCCCCACCCTGCACCCTCCTGGGGCCGGTTTAAGCCACGGCGCTCACCGACGCGAGGTACCATCCCCGGCCCCACCGCACCCCCCGGGTGGCCCCTACCCCAGCCCAGGTAGAGGTAGAGCCTGTAGTAGTTCTTCTCGGAGAAGACGGCCCCGATAAGCAGCTTGTAGAGGTAGACGGCTTCCACCAGGAACCAGTAGTGGTTGGCCAGGATGCAGTACTGCATCAGCACCTGCGCCGCCCGGCAGCCCAGTGCCGCCTGCGAGAGGAGACCTGCTGTGGGGCTGGCAGCGTGCCCAGGGGGGCACGGGCACCCCGAGAGCTCGCCCAGAGGGTGCACGGGCACCCCAAGCGTATGGTGCTGCACAAGCACCTCAAGAACTTGTCCACTGGGTGCATGGGCACCCCAAGAGCTCACCCACCAGGTGCATGGGCAGCACAGGCACCCCAAAAGCTCACCCAATGGGTGCATGGGCACCCCAAGAGCTCACCCATTGGGTGCATGGGCAGCACAGGCACCCCAAGAGCTCACCCACTGGGTGCATGGGTACCCCTAGACCTCACCCATTGGGTGCATGGGCAGCACAGGCACCCCAAGAGCTCACCCACTGGGTGCAGGGGCACCCCAAGAGCTCACCCCTTGGGTGCATGGGCAGG
>JAVJGI010000050.1:37905896-37925096 GCA_035590275.1 Ibycter americanus
GGCTCATGGGGAGGGGGGCTCAGCACCACTGGGGCTCCCTGGCTGGGGCTCACGGGGATGGGGGCTCAGCCCAGTGGGAGTCCCTGGCTGGGTCACACTGGGATGGGGGCTCAGCACCACCGGGGGTCCCCAGCTGGGTCACACTGGGATGGGGGCTCAGCACCACCGGGGGTCCCTGGCTGGGTCACACTGGGATGGGGAAGGGGGTCCAGGTCCAGCCCCACCGGGGGTCCCTGGCTATGTTACATGCGGATGGGGGTCCGAGTCCAGCCCTGCTGGAGGTCCCCGGCTGGGTGATGCAGGGATGGAGATGGGTGTCCTGTCCTCGAACTGTGGGTCACAGGGATAGGAACACGGGTCCAACCCTCTCGGTGTCCCCCAGAGCACCCCACCACCACCACCCCACCTCCACAGCCCCAGGGAGAGTCTCAGGCATCCTTTACCTTCCAGGTTTGGCACCCCGATGGCTGTCCCCTGGGCTGGGTGCTGTGGGGTGCTGGCATGGTGGCAGCCCCTCGCCAGGCAGAGTGGGCAGCTGGGGGCCACCCTCCCCTGGGGACAATGCTGGGTCGGGCACAGGGACACAGCCCGTGACACTGGTTCCAGCATGCAGCCCCAGCAGCGGGGAAACCAGAGGGGCAGGGACAAGCCGTGGGACAAGCCTGGTGGCCCTGGTCACGCTGCCTCCCCAGCCACCCCACATCTTCCCAGCGGGGCGGGAGGGGGGCTGTGCTGACCCACCAGCCTGGGGAAGGGGGCGTGAAGGGGGTTTCTATCAGTGGAGCAGGCGGAGGAGGTTTAAAGGACAGCTGAGCCCCCCCCAAAAGCCCCTGGGGACCCTCCGCAGGCCAGCAGAGCCCCTCCAGACTCCCACCTCCCATCTAGCGCGGCTTGGAGCCGCCATGTGCCGGGAAGCCGGTGCTGGCCCTGCCGGGTTTATACCCTAAAGCTGAACGCATCAGAAAATGCAATTATTTTGCAAAAATATGATGTTTGCCCTGTAACTGTTCCAGTGGGCTTGGAGCAGATACAGCGATTCTGGTGGATGAGGAGTTGCATGTGTTGCTCTAGCGAGTGTCCGGTGATTCCAAATGAAAAACAACCTGTGATGGAGCAGCCGGCGGTAACGGGTGGCTGGGCTGGGGGAAGCCAAGCCCTTGGGTGCCGTTCTCCACGCACGCTGACGCCGGGGCCTCTCTACCCCCTGCGCTTGCTTATAAGCAGATTATTGCGCTTTTGTGTCTGCTCAAGGTGTACAGATGGAAACTAAAACTAATGCGCTTGAGATTTAAGGGGTGGGCTTTGGCCAGACGCGCCCGCGCTGAGGCTCCCTGATGCTGGGGGCTCGGGCCCGTCTGTGGGGTCCCAGAGCCCCAGTAGGGGAGGGGAGGTAAGTGGGGGGACGGTGTTTGAGGGTGAGTTGGACCCTTGCTCGCCTCCCAGCATCGCGGCAGTGTGGAAGCTCTGGCCTGGTGCGCGGGGAGCAGATCTTTCCATCCCCACGGCTCCTCCTGCCTGGGGAGCTGAGCTGGAGAGCAGCCGTGAGCGCCGGTGGTCCTTCACCCACCCTCAGGGGCTCTCCAGGGCGCACCAGAGCAGTGTGGGTGTCTGCACCCCAGCCAGGCACCGGTGTGCTCTCCGTGGCACTGGTTCGTACCAGGAGGCAGGTGCTGGGGTGATGCTGGGCTGTATCCCCCCTGCAAAGCCGCCATCGGGCTCGGCACCGGCTGCGCTGCCGCCTTCCAGCGCGGCAGAGCTGGGAGCCGAAGCTCAGCCACCACCCAGGGTCCCCAACACGGGGCGAGGGGCAGGCGCCGGGAAGCTGCCGGGCAGGTGCAGGCAGGGAATGTGCCTCTTGGGCATTTCTAGGGAGGCTGGGAGAATAAATCCGTTTTCTGGCAGGATTTGAGCAGCCTCTGCGTGAGGACAGCATGCAACACACAAGAGCCTGGTGCCAGTTCTCCTGCGGGAGCAAGCCCATGTGCCCGGGTGTGCGGTGGCCACGTCCTCAGCTCGGCTGTGGCACAGTCGTGGCACAGTCCTGCTGCTGCCGGGGTGACACCCCTGGCTGAGCCCCCACCTCCCCTGTGCCCAGCAGGGACCGGCAGACCCATTCAGCACGGATGCTGCTGCTGCTGCGCTTGCTGGGGACCCCTCCAGTGTCCTCCCGGAGCGGGCAGGGCTCGTGCTGGGGGTCCATGGGCCACGAACGAGGGACTCCCCAGCTGCATGGGGGCAGACCCTCATGTCCCCCCCTCTTTCAGGGCCAGTTGCCCCCAGCTACTGCATTCCCTGGGGCTGTGTCCATCCATATCCAGGCAGAAGGCCACCTCCTCCCACCAAAACCCATCGGGAGCCTGGGAGAGCAGCGACAGGGGTGAGAAATCAGGCTGGGAGGGCAGGCTTTGGAGACAGGGGTGGGTGCTGGAGAGATGCCAGGGGTGGCGATGTTTCCATCAGCACCTATTGATACGATTCCTATAGGGTGAGGCCACAACCTGCCGAGTCCTGAAGCTGGTGTGACCCCACGGCTGATGTGACCCCAGCAGGTTATGGAAACACCTGGGCAGAAGGTGGCACAGCCCTGGGACACCACTGCCAGCTCCTGGTGAGGGAGTTGGTAACTCCTAATGAAAAGCTCTAGGCACCGTGTATTAACCCTTTGCAGGATGTTTCTAGGTGGTGCCTGCTTGGGGGACTGCTTGAGGAAAGGCAGGCTGGTGGGCGCAGGGGTCAGGAGCTCCGTCCAGGTGATGGGGATGAGGAGATGCTCCAGAGCTTGCAGGAGGATGTTTGTGTGTGGCACTGAAGACGGACAGTCGGTGAGGTCTGGCTGAAGGACAGGGGGCGTGGGAAGGTCTGGCTGGCCCAAGCCTTAGGGCAAGGTGGGAAAATGGTGGCAGGAGGCAGCTGGTCTATCACAGGGCTGATGCCACCAAGATTAGGACAGAGCAACACCGCTGGAGATGGGGATGATGGAATCATAGGGTAACCTGGCTAGGAGGGGCCTTGGGAGGTTTCTGGTCCAACCCTGGTCACAGCAGGGTCAGAACTGGCTCAGGGATTTACCCAGCCTGGTCTTGACAACCCCCAAGGATGGAGATGGAAGGTGGACAATGATCGAAATCTCTAAAGCCTCCAGACAGCGGATAACCCAACAGAGGAGTGCTTCCTGTGGGGTTTCTCTGCACAAGCATCACCACACACATGGGACGAGGCCCAGCCCAGTGCTGTGGCTGGCCACCAAGGAAACCTGTAAGCCACGAAAGGTGATGAGAAATAAGCGTGTGTGCCTGTGGGCAGCCTTAGCTGATGCAGACAGAGATGCTTTCCCCTGTATCAGCCTTGCTGGCAGAAGAGGTAAGAACTGTTAACAAGGAGGATGGTTGGCATCAGTCGGTACCACCAGTGATGGCTGAGTAGCAGAGAAGGATGAGGATGAGAAGGAGACGGCGTCCCAGCTGTGCTGCTGAAGCAGTTTTTCTGGAGATTTTTTGGTTTTCCTCCTTGGTGGACAGTTAACTTTTTCTCAGGGTGATGTGCTTTTTTGCTGAAAAGCAACTTTTCCAGAAGACTTTGAACCTCCTGCATCACCTGCAGGAAGGAAGAGGACAAGGATCTGACCGCTGCCCGATCCTACCCGTACCGCCTTGCCGGGGCTGCTCCTTGCAGATGGTGGCACTTAAACTTCACTTTTTTTCTGTGATTCCAACCCCCCCCCAACATTACCATCGGCTGCAGAGCGTGACTCACCGGAGCTCAGCGGCTTATTTTGCAGACCAGGCTCCAGATGGTCTCCCCGACTCCTCCACACCCCGGGTAGCTGCTGTCTCACTGCCGCTTGCAGCCTGGCTCCTGTCCCCCCGCAGCTGCTTGTCGCTCCAGGTAAAGAAGTGATTCTCCTCCTTCTCCTCCACCTCTCGTCCTACCCATTCCCCCCAGGCAGGCAGCGGGCATCGCTCGCCGGGCTGCGGCTGGCCCTCCTGGCTTTGCCTCTCTCTACAGGCTGGTGTTGCCACGTGGTGGTTCTGGTGTGGATGGGGCAAGTGGGGACACAGTGTCTCAGCTGCTGTGCACCGGCCTCTGCCAATGGATGTGTGGCAAGGAAGATGCTCAGAGGTCAGAAAGCTCCTGTACAAGGTCTCCTGAAGGGATAAGGAGTCCTGTCTCGAGGGGGGAATTGTGTGAGGGGCTCCTCCACTGCTCCTATACGTCACCCTGCCATGGGGCCAGAGCTGGTGCCGGCTCTCCCAGGATCGCATCCTGCCCCATGCAGCCATAACATGGTCCTGGGGCACCTATGGAGGATGCTTGCAGCCATGTCCCCCTCCCCAGACCGGGGCACCCTATGGCTTTGCCCCACAGATCTCCCTGCATGAACCCATCTAATGCCAGCAGGAGCTTGGGGTGGGCTCATCCCATAGCGATGCTGAATTTGGAGGACGGCCCAGGGCTCCAGCATGCAGTGAGCTGGAGTTGTGATTCCCTGAAGAGGGACAACAAATGTCCCGGCATCATTGCCCAGCATGGTCCCCACTGACCCTGCAGAGCCCAAAGGACTCTGTGGGGTCGGCAGGGACCGCACCACGGTGGAGGGCCCATCTGGAGGGGATTTGCTCACCTGTTCTTTGAATGGGGATGTGAGGAACAAGCTGTTCCTCTCCATATTGATGCATCTCAGGCAGGGTCTCCATAGCGACTGCAGTCCTTGTGGCTCAGCCAGGGCTGGATCCTGACTTGTGGGGTGCTGCAGAGCCAGTTGTAGGCATGGGGAGGGTGGCTGGGCCAGCGCCCAGGTCCAAGCGTCGCTGGGATGGATGCGGTGCTGGAGCCTGGCACTCCATCCCCCAGGGTTGAAGTGCCCACGCTCAGGACAGCCACATCCCCCGGCCCTGCCCAGGGACAACCCCTCGCTGCTGCCCTGCATCTGGGGGAGATGCACGGGCATTTCCCATTGGCAGTTTTGCAGTCAGAACATGTGCATCCGCATCCTCCTCTTGGCTGTGATCCTGGCAGCCCATCAGCATGTGATGGCCATTCCAGCACCTCGCTCTGCGCTTGGCCAGGCCCCAGCAGCTCTGCAAGAGACACAGCTGCTGGAAACATCTTCCCAATCCCTTGTGCAATGGGTAAGACCCTGCAAGACCACCGCCACCCCGCTCTCCAACCGCTGCTGTCCTGCTGGGGTGGGTTTTGGGATGCTGGCTGTGCTGCATGGCTGTCGCCAAGGAGACAAGGTGTTGCTGCCTCTTGGGCAGCCTGAGAGCTGCAGGGGTGCTCAGGAAGAGGAGAGCATCCTCCAGCATCCTCCTTCAGTGTCACCACAGGCTAGATGCCGAACCAGACAGCCGTGCAGGGCTAAGGCTTTTTCTCCAAGGACTGTCACCCTGCTTGCCAGTGGAAACACGACCTGAAAGCAGGTTTTATTTGATTTAGCTGTTCTTGACAGGGAAATTCATACATGTGTATCGTTGTAGCCTTTGCTAATCATGCTGCTTTGCTCCCCATACAGAAGTAATTTGCAGAACAGAAATGCTAATCAACACATCCTGACTTCCAATTATTCAGTGAACTTCTCAGAAAAGCCTGCTGGACTGTTACCAGGTAGAGAAATTCATCAGCATGTGAATGCCCACAAAACCACACGAGGAGGGGCAGTACTCATTGCAGCTGATCAATTCTGCACCACTTGCTGCTGGACTTGGGAGGCTGCTGTAAGTTCAGGTGCACCAAAAGCTTATGTATGTACTAAAAAGCAAAATATTTTTAATAGCAGCAGATGGTGCTATTAAAGATAGCTGCAAAAGTGCAGCCCGATGAGATGGAGAGGCAGACCCCTGCCAGCACGGAGCTGCTTGCCCTGGGGTTTGCTCTTTTTGGAATCTGCTGCCTGTACCCGAGCAAAAGCTGTTTCTTGCTTGAACCTCTCTGATGCAGGAAAGAAATGATCCCAAGCTTTGCCCAGCCGCAAAGCCCTTCCTCTTCCTGCAGGGCAGTGTTTTGGGTTGAGTCTGACCTCTGATACAGAGCAACAGCTTAAGTACCTTCTGGGAGACATTGAGTCACTCCAGACAGCGAGGGCTTCGCCACGGGGCTGGACCATCGCACCTCACCTCCAGAAGATTCACTGCTTTGGGGCTTATTCCTGCAAAGATAATGCAATATGTAATATTTAATAATATATTATGTACTTGAGCATTTGCCTGATGGCTACAGTCTTTGTTGGACATAATTACAAAGAGATTGGTAACATGTCAACCTGCCCATAGCCAGAAGTCAGCCAAACAACACTGCCACCCCACCCATTTAAGAGCAGTTAGGGGATTTTGTAGAGAATCAGCTGCTTGGACATTTATTCCTGATAAATGCTGGTTTCAAGAGATACTGGGGGACAAAGGACTTTGGAAGGACAGAGAGAGATGCTCTTTTAAGTAGAGAAGGAAGAGATGCCTTGGAAGGTGCCCCAGCCCAGCACCTTGCAGGGGTCGTACAAGACCCGGAGCTCCAAGCTCAGAGTTTCACACAGCATTTGTGTGATGGGAGCATCCCGTTTCCATCCTGCTTTCATCCTGTTTCCATCCCCTCGGGCGGTGACAGCCCAGGGATCCCACTCCATCCACACAGTTTCACAGCAAAGGTCACTTCCAAGCCAGTGTTTCAGCGCCGTGCTGCCACATGTCTGTGACAAATGACTGTTCCCAGCTCATAACGGCACTATTGAATTTAGCAGTTACTCAGAGAAACCCTCTGCAGATGCCGTCCTTCCAGAGAGCCCCCGGGTGCGCGGGCTGCCAGGTCTGGATTCAAAACCGACCAAGTCTCCTTAGCTTTCGTCGTGTTCCTCGCCTTTAAAGCAGAAAGGCTTAAATGATAAGATCAAGAACTTTGCTGAAAATCATCTATATTCACATCCTGCCCTGGAGCTGGACTCTTTGTACCCGTCCTCTGCTGAAGGGCACAGCTTGCCCTCTTCCATATGTAAAGCCTTGGCAGGCAGCACAGCATCCATATTCCACGTCAGGGCCGCTATACCCCCGGCATCAGGAATTCAAGGAGCAGATAAGAGGCTGCATATTTTATTTCCTTTCTGCTTATTAGGAGCCTGGTTGCAACTTCTATTGCCACCTATTTAAGCAGAATTGTGCCTGATCTGTCACTTGCCTGTCTTCTCTTCCTGGCCGGACTGGCAGTGTAGCCACATCCAGGGGGAGCAGCATGTCCTTTTCACCCACCAGTGTGGAAATAAGGGTGCTGGACACCTTCCTGCATGGGTGTGATGTACGTGGGGATGGAACTGTGCTTTGCTCTGCACCCAGCTGCATCCACAGCCCTGGGGTGGGCATACAGATGACTTTCCAAAGGTGAAACAGAGCCCTGAAGGTGACTTTGGAAAAATCCGTTCGGCAAAAAAAAATCCCTTTGTCAAAAAAAATCCCTTTGTCCCCCTCTTTCAGCAAGGGGCAGTATTTTTGTCATCCTTGGGACACAGGCATGGCCTCCCCCCATGCCCTGTGGACAGGGTACGGCTGCTTGCCAGAGACAGAGGGGACATGAAAAGGATTCCAGGCTGGCAGTGGCAGAAATAGAGGATTAAAGGGTGGCTGCTGCAGGTGGGGTTTGCTGGGGCTGCTGGGGCCATATCCCACCAGCTAAACCCCGCTCTGCTCCCAGCAGGACAGCTACAGGTGGGTTTGGAGCAGGACTGTCCCCCCTGACAGCATGTCCTGCCCAGCAATTCCACTCACCTTTTATCCCCAGGCGTGAGCCAAGGCATCCCTGTGCCCCACCGCTGGTCCCCCCCGCTGCCCACAAGCGGTGCCTGGAGGCGAGCAGCCGGGGCCAGGACATCCTGCACCAAAGCTGCTTCTTTCATCCATGGCTGGACCTGACCTCCAAAAGCCTCTCCCTCCACCATGCCTGGTCTCCCTGATCTGCAAAACAGCAGGCTGCCCCTCGCCGCGCTCTCGGGAGGCTTCCCGTGCCTCTGTGGCCAAACTGCCAAGAGCTCCAGCACCAGCAGAGGCTGTTGGCTGAAACATCAGAAACAACTTGGCTGTGGGTCAGCTCTCCCCCAGTTCCATTTTTGTTCCACTGACATGCAAGGAAGGCGAACCCAGAAGTTTTCTCCTGATGATCCAATTTTAAATCAAACGCGAATTCTTCAACCAGTGCATGAAATCGTGTTTCGGAGCAGCTGAGGTGACAGGGATGAAGGGGAGCAGCGGTGGCTGGCCTCCCTCTGGTCGCATCTCTCCCAGACCATCTCTGACCGGCAGCTCGGCTTGGTTTCTGAGCTCTCCATAGACTTGCGTTCACATCATCACCTGACTTTTCCTGATTTCTTTTCCCAGTTCCTGTTTACAAAGCCCAGGTCCAGCCCTCAGAAAGGCAGCCGATAACGCTGGATACTGGCGCTGCAGGGCAGTGGTGCTCGCTGCAGGAACACCTGCCTCTGCGAGGATACCAGTAACAAACGGATGATACCAGTAACGTACTGGCAGCTTTCTTTGATAAATACATGGCTCAAAGCACTCTACAAATACTGTGTCTGTGTGTTTTTCTCCCAAACATCTCAGCACTCACATTTTTCATACCCCCAAATGATGTTATTTCACCTTTTCACCCAAACTGGGATGAAAATTGACCATTTCTGGCATTTCCCAACGGGGAGAAACACCGATTCAGGGCAGCCACCAGCCCCGGTGAGACACCTTTTCCCCTCAACTGTCAGAGCTGGGCACACCTGGGGACACATGGACATGGCCCCATCCCACCCCACCTCCTGGATGTCCCCCAGGAGCTCCTCGGTCACAGACAAGCCAGCACTGGTGATATGTTTGCAGGGCAGTGGCCACTGCAGTACTTGTGACAGATGGGGGCTTGCAGATGTGGAGGAGGATGAAGCTGTGCTCCTTGCAGCGGTGGCTCTGGCAGGGACTGTCCCCTGCAGCCACCATGGGTCCTGGCCATAGCAATGACCTGTGTTTTCAACCTCCATCCCTGCTGACCCCCTCCAGGTGAAACTGCTCTTAAATGTCATTTAGCCTAATTGCCATTGAGCTGGGTAGGGTCTGGGCTAACCCCAGGTGTAATCTCGTAAGGGCATCTTCATCAGAGCCTCCCATCGACTATTTACAGGCTCCGCAGGGGTAAGGCAGTGCTTTGTCAGGGCAGAGCTAGGAGGAATTAGGTTGCTCTCCAAAATGTTCAAGGGGAGGCTGTGAAGGCTGGAAGATCTCCTTTACTCCTTGCCAAAATGCCTTTGCTGTGGCTCGGTCCTGCCCATGAAGGTCTGTGGGCCATTGCTGCCTGGCTCCCCCCAGCCTGGGGGGGTCTTCGAAAGGTGGGCATGCTGCATGGGCTGCTGCGGCTGGGTAACCTCTTGATGCCCCAAAAGTGCTGCTGACCCTCAGCTGTTTTGAGGACAGAGGTGTTTTCTATAGCTTTGACATTCTATTTTGCAAAACAGAAACAAATAAGTAGGGGCTTAAGCAGCTGCCTTGTCTTGCAATGTGTTCTGAGTCCTTCCCAGCCTTCCAGCTGTCACTGATGTTAGCTGTTTGCCACCTTATGGTATTCTGTGATGGAAGAAAATGTATTTTTACCCAGGACTGTAATCTGCATGACTGTTATGCCCAGCAAAGCGTTCAAGTCTCTTGGACCTGCAGGGTGAGAGGCGTGCTCTGCATTTCCGTATTGCCAGCAGATCTGAAAGGGCTTCAAAAAAGCTATCACAAGGCTGCCAACCCCACTTGTGATACGTAATAGAGCTTATAGCCGGGGAAACAGAGGCACTGAGCCAGTAAATGCCGTGTTGTGTCTTGGGGCAGGTCACCTGAGGTGGGACTGATGGACCCTGGAAGCCCAGCAAAGCAGAGGAGATGTCAGGATACATCTCCCCCGGTGTTCTATGAGAATTGCCCCCAGCCCGCAGGTCGGGATGCTCCAGCCTGTTGGGCACGGCGCTGTATCGCAGCACACTGGGCTGTTCAACTTAAGCTTGCTGGGAAAACTCTCTCCTTCTCCTTGCTTTGGGGAAAACGAAGTAAGAAAGCGACTTTCTGGTTTCTTAGCAGTTCCTTGCATGTGTTACTGCATGAGCTTCCGAAGTAGCCGGTGGAGCGGGCAGATCGGGGGCTGGGCTGTGTCCTGGGGTTAGTGGAGCGGCTGTTTGCTTTGCTTCTCTTGCTGTTTGCAGGGAGCTGGCTCCTCTGCTCAAATGCAGCTCTCCTTTGAGGCTCAAATGTGAAAAGCCCAGGCAGCTCAGCACACACTGTTGTTCTGGGCTTTCTGGCGTTGGATTTCTGCGTGTGCACAAAATCCTTACAAAAACGTGGGGGTTTGGGTTATGCATATCTAAATGTACCAATAGATGCCATGAGCTAGGCTGAAAAGAGCCCCTTGGACTTTTGCGTGTTAGCCAAGGTTGTTCGTGTGTGACTTTCCCTCTGATGATAGAGGGGCCAATTACTCAGTATAAAAAGTCAAGGCTGAGCAGTCCCCGGCTATTGCTCCTTCCGCACTCGCTCCCATTTCTGCTGCTGCTGGGAAGCTCTCCAGGTGCAGCAGTATGGACTCCATGCCTTCTGCCTCGGCAATTTCTGTCTTCAAGGAGCTTTGCTTCCCCATAGAAGATTTTTAGCACTTGGGTACTGGCTGGGCTCCTTCCCACTGGGCATCACCAGCACCAGGGGCTTGCACGACGCTCGGAGGGTGCTGCGCACAGCAGAGCACCCGTATGTAGCGATGGGGTATTAGCAAACCACTTACTGATGAGGTGCAGGCAGGCGTGACCCCAGATTCCTGCTCTGCAGCTTTCCCACCCTGGAGGCCATCCTCCTGGGACTCAATAGGCTTTGGGCTAGGTTCCGAGGGGTATTCACTCCTCTCTTAGTTAATGAAGCCTGAAGCCGGGTCCTGGGTTCACTGGCAATGTGATGTGTTTTCTGACGCTCCAGTAAAGTGAGATTTCTGGATGTACATACCACCTCTGCTCATGAAGACGTACAGACATCCTCACCGTGAGATTTCTGTTGTAGCCAGAGATCTTCCAACAGCTTAACAGCTGATGAAGGCACCCAGTCTGAAGAGAAAACAATCCATCTCTTTCCCAGGGAGCCAAAGATCCTCATTAGCTAACTGAGGCGGGATAATCATTCTCCAAATCCCATAAAATTTGCAGTGCAATAGCTTTTGCTTCACCAGCAGAGAGGTTGTAAGGTCTCCCTGCACCCGCTGTATGCTCCGGACAGAGGCAGGTGACACAGCCGCAGCGCAGGCAGCTGCTGGGAGCGATGCTGAATTTGGCTAGCAGGAATAGCTTCCTCTAGGCTCAATTTCACAGCTGAGTGTATTTTTGCAATAGAAAAAGGTAGTTACAAGAAAGGGGTTAGTTCCAGATGAGGCATGTCCCTGCTTTTGCTCGTCTTCTCCTTGCGACTGTGCCTGCCTTGGTCTGGCAGATGGTGAAGCTGGGTGCTGGCATCCCTTCGGCTTTGCCAAGAGCCAGGGTCCCGCAGGAGGGCTCAGCAGTGCCAGCCCCTCCCTGGGCACTGTCACCCACCCATCTGCAGGTAATGGGGTTTCCTGGCTTGCAGAAATCTTCTGCCACCCCTGCTGTGCCCAGTGCCGCCCCAGTGATGTTCTGCTTCCCCTTGCACCACTCTGGCTGTGCCCCATCCTCTGCCGGCACCCCCTCCATCGCTTCTGCTCCAAACATTCCTTGCCAAAAAACTGCTTTTAGATTTAAACCAGCTGCCCTCACCTTTTAACAGAGCAACACTTAATTCTGCTGCTGAGATCACAGGTTTCTGCCAGCACAGGGATGTAAAATTGCTGGACTGGCTCAGCCCCAAGGTCTGTTCATCCAAGACCCTGGTTCCCCCAGCGAGCCGGGGCTCACGGCGAGGCTGTTTCAGCCGACGGTGGTTTAACAGGGAAGCAGAGCTGGGAACAGAGGACAGAGCCAGCTCACAGCACTTCAGGACTTTCATTGCAGTTTGATAAATCCAAAAGGTTTTTAATCAAGCTGTTTCTTCTCCTGGCAGCATAAAAGGTTGTGCGCTGAAGCAGCTGCTAAGTGTTTAAATGCTAATTTTATGTCTGCATTTCACTTTGAGCTCTTTCTTTTTCGGAGGACAGCACTCCATCCCTGTCCCACCGGAGCCATCAGCAGGACTCCTCCTGCCCTGATGCTGGCTCTCCATCATGTGACTTCCCCGGTGGCAGCGGTCCCCAAGCCCACCCGAGGCTGCATGGTAGGGGCTGAGGGCGCAGACCTCCACGATCCCACCAGCTGCTCCCAGCAAAGCAGCACCCTGATAGCAACAGGGGAGGATGGAAAGCCCCACTTGGGGCAAAAACTGGGCAAAGGTGGCACCTTCACAGGTAAGGACTGTTTGGGATAATCCTGGAAGAGCTCTCATTTCTACTCATTTGTGTCTCTAGTTTTGACGGCGGTGCCCAAATGGTGACTGCAGTTAGTTAAATAACGTAGCTGTGCCAAGACCTGAGCCTGGAGAAAAGGATCTTGCCCAGGAGGGCTTGTTTTACCCTTGTGCTGGGCAAGGCTTGTACTCCTCCTGGGAAAGCAGTGCTTTGCTTGGTGATCCTTATCAAACAGGGCAAACTGGGTAACTGGTGACAGTGTCCTTCCAAGCCCACTTTGACTCTTCCTCCTTGTCACCTTTGCTGGTTGCTCTTCGTACCCTTCCCTCCAGGTAGGTAAAGAGCCAAAATGTTGGCGTTGCAGGAAAGACACCAAAACTTCTCATGAGAAAATAACTTTTGGGTTCCTTTGCCTCGTAGTGAAGGTGATCGGGACTTTCAGCACCCAGGGACATAGGCAGTGCCGTGTCATCTATAAATCAAGCTGTGCCGTGCCATCTTAAATTGGACACCCAGAAGTCAGGCAGATTCTGGGAAACCAGCAATTAGCGCTGGCTTCAGGCAGGCCAAATGGCACTCTGCTTTGCAGGGAGCTAATGCAGAGTGGAAATATAATCTTGTTTTTCACTGCATATAAATGAGAACCCAGGCTCTCCTCTCCTGACCTGTCAGACAAAGTCTCAGACAGATCTGGAAATCTACTTGCTCAGGGATGTTCTTTCATCCTAAGTAGCTTCTTTTGCTTATCTGCTAAGTGATCAAACAGAGCCTGTTGATTTATTATCCCTTCTGCTTGATACATGGGCTGCTGCTTATCCTGGGTACCGCACTCTGCTCTCAGAGCCCTTCCCTAATGCCAGCACATTAACAGGGAGGGAGCTGCTCTGCAGTGTAATTACAGGGAACGTAACATTCCTGGATATTTTCCTTCCCCAGACACAAAGGCTCCACATTTCCTTGGGTTCCTCAGCACAAATATCACTTCACCTCCCACCAGCGACCCCCAGCCATTTCCTCTGCCCCTGGTAGCGGTTACCTTCCCTTCCTCACTTCTGGAGTGATGAGGGTAATGTTAAATAAAGTGAGAAGGAAGAAGTCTGCTCATGAAACTCAATTCCATGCCAACACCAAGGAGTCTGCAAGCTGAGCCAGCCCTCAGCAGCAAACAGAAACCTCGGATTGTGTGGATGGGCACAGCAAATGTCGCAGCCCAGGGCTGAAAACCGCCTTTAGGTGAAAATTAATCTGTCCCAGCAGGTAATGGGGGAGGCTTTGATTAGAAGAGCAAAACCTGATACCCAACTTGCAAGTAAAAGCAGAAAGTGGACGAAAAAAACTGAACATGAAGTATCTGTATGACACTTCCATATACCAGCCAAATGAAAACCTCATCATTTCCTACCTTTTTTTTTTTTTTTTTTTTCACCAGCCCCTCTCTGAGCAAATTCCTCAGGCATGTTCCCTTCCCAGTCTCTCAAACTATAAAGGGTCTATTTGCAAAGCTAATACCCTCCTGCAGCTTTTATCTAACAGGTAGCTCGGGAATCAGCGCAGCAGAAATAGGTTTTATTTTCTCCACCATCAAGATGACAACATTCTTATTTTTTTTCACGGTGAATGAAAGGTGACTTGTCTGGTGAAGCATACAGCAACTTTGCAGGAGGGTCTCCTGGGACGCAAAAGAAGCCTGGGGCCTTTTTACCCCTTTTTCCCAACAGTGAGGGCACAGATGAGAGTTTTGTTATTTGTGCTTGGGGAATCTGAAGAATGCCTGATCGTCTCAATTTTTTTGTTCCTGATTTGAAGAACATTAGAGAAATTGGAGTAAAAATTACTTGCTTTCTCACTTGATCATATTTTCAACAGCATGTTATGTCCTCGCCCTGCCAAGAGCTCCAGTCCTGCCATCCCTGAGATCGAGGACTGAATTTGCAGTGCGAGAATAACCAGGTAAGACAACGCCAGAAAATCAGACAAATCCTGAAACACTTTTCCTTTGCTTTGCAGGTCATTTTACAGAAGGGCACTGGGAAATGAGGGGACTTGGGTGCTGCTGGAGGGATGTCTAACCATGCCGGGAGCTCTGGTCTGCTGGCCAGTCCTCCCTCCAGCACAGCTTTCCTCAGCCCCTGGGGCTGTACTGCTGGGGGGGCTGCGCTCAGGCTGCCAGAAGCTTGTTTTAGCTAGAAAAAGCTCTTTTTTTGTTGTTGTTTTTTTAGACACGTGGATTTCTGGACAGACACCAGGGTCCAATTTTGAATGGAATGAGGCTACAGGCTGTTCCAAGTACCCCAGTGGGAACCGGCGTGCAGCCCGACCTGGGGGACCTGGGCAGTGTGGTGCCTGTGACACTGGCTTGGGGACAAAGCCCAGCCTCAGAAAAGCCCGGTTACCTGCCCTGTTGTGTGGACTTGTTAGAAATCAGGTGATTCTGCATCTTTGAGGGCAAAATCAAACGTAGCTGCTCTCCCAACACATGGGAAACCAGGTGGTGGGACAGGGGGAAGAACAGCAGTTTATTTGCGACATGCATACAGCAGAGCCGTTGCTGGAAGCGCGCAGCGGAAGCAGGGACACAGGTGAGTGTCCAGGCATGCGACAGGGATGCAGTTTTCCTCCTGCTCCGGTGATGCAGGCTGTCCCTGGGAAGATGTTGGTGGCTGCAGTGGTGATGCCACCACCTGCCCTCGCACTCCTTCTTCCCCAGCTCCCTGCCAGCAAGCACGGCTCGCCTGGCCACTATGCACAGTTTCTTTCTGAAATTTAAGGCATGACAAAAATATCTCCTTTCCAACTGAGTGGCAGACACCAGAGCTGCTCCTTGGGGCTGTCTATGAGTTGGAACAAGCCCCATCTTCACAACGGGCCCGTGGCACTCGTCTGCCTGCCACATCCCTGAGCACAGACCCTTGGTGAGCGTGGTCCAGGTCAGCCTGACCCCATGTAACTGTTTGCCCCATGGGAATACCATGAAACAACAACTCTTCACAAAGCATAATACCTTGTTACCAGAGGAAAAAATGTTTTAGGCCAATCTGCTAGGTACCGTAATGTAACGATGTAAGAATTTGACTTAAAAACATGTGATAGCAACTTTAATGCCAAGCCCCACCAAAAAAAAAACACCTGGGGAAAGAGAACTGTTAAACACTAAAAATATACATATATATATATTTCCAAACCACACTACCCCTGCCCTGTCATCTGCAGGAAGATGGCAACACGAGTTCCAACAGCTGAAAGGACCAACAGAAGGAAAGATTAATAGAGCTGATTATTTGTATCTTGAGAACCTGACAGATACTGGCAGGGGGGGGATGTCCTGAAGGGATGGGGTCGCACGCAGCCCAAGATGGGGAGCAGCTGCTGAAAGGTGTGACCAGCACCGCTGAGATGAGATGGGGAGAAACGAAAAAAAGCTGGCGGCTGGCCAGGAGGCTCTGACTGTGAGATCAATCACTCTGTTTTAGATGTAAAGAGTGTTTGGTGAACACAGTGAGGAAAGGGGTCTCAAGCAGCAAATCATTAGATTTATTTTGCTGATCCTAAAATGGCAATAATGAGGTGAAGCAGCAGAAGACACGCACGGAGGTTGTGTGGTTGAGCTCCATTGATGGAGGCGGGGGAGGATCTTTCTTTCTACCCTAAAAAAGAGATCAGTTTGTCTTACAGGCAGAGGAGGCTGGTGGGGTGCTACAAGGTCTGGCCACCCTTGCAGCGAGATAGTTCCTCCTTGCCATATTTCTTTGATTGCAGAGCTCATCTCCTGCCTTGGTCCAGACACTGAGGCTCTCCCAGTGCACAGAGAGGCTGTGCACAGCAAACCTGGGCACAGTTCTTGCTAAACTGGGAGCTGACACAGACACATCAGGCTGTCTGACAGGATATTTGAATGATGGACTATTTAAAAGCACATTGTTCTAACCACGCTTGCAGCAGCCAAAAGGGACCTGATGGCATGTAGCCTGAATCAATGATGTTCAGCTGCCCAGGTCAATGGTTTCTCAGTGAAATCTTTTGATTAATAGGTGCTCATGAGCCAAAGGACGACTCGACTTCGGCAATGAGTTTGGGGAAAAGTGGGAGCCAGAGAAAGGGGCTAAAAGGGGTTGGCAGAGTCCTGAAGGCAGAATGGAGGCAGAAAATAGGATGAGATGATGCTGCCAGCCTGGGGTGTGGAAGGGTTTGCCTGGCCCCACTTACAGCATGCATAGTGTTTGTCAGCCCTAAAGTGATTTGGGGAGCCCCCAAACTCACATACACAGCATATGAAACAGGCAGAAGAGGATAGTATTTTCCGTGAGGTGTTAAATAATAGCTGTTGCTTCTGTCATACCCAACTGCATTTCAGAGCAAAGCTGTTCACTCAGGTTGCAAGGTGGGCCCACCACCTTCTGCTAGAAATCAGTCTGAGTGACAGTCCGTGCCCTTGGATGCTTACACACTCCTTGGACGGTGTTCGCCACCCCTGGCTGCAGTTGTGGCTTCCTACAGCCCTAAAGAAATGAAATTTCACCTAAACAAAATTAGAGGTTTGGATAGGGACCAGGCACTGCAGATGTGCAGTGAAGATATCACCATCTGTACTCAGAAGCCTGCAATGTCATCTGATAGGTCACTCATTGCCACAGAAACCTGTGCCAAAATTTTAATTTTCTTTCATTTCCAACAAAATTTCCAGCTTTTGTAGTGATGGGGGGGGGGTAAAAAAAATCCCTCAAAAGTGTGAACTGGGCTGTGGAACGGGGACCAGTTTCCATGGAGGTTAGGTCATGTGTCTAGGGAATAAGCAGAGATGTGTAGCATTTTTTCCTTTGGGTGTGGGTTTTTAGAGATGGGAGGTGGCAGGGAGAAAGGCTTACTCCTCGTGGATGTGGTGTGAGCTCCTGCCACAGTCATATGGCTGCAGTTTGCTCCTCTTTGGGCCCCTATTTAGTTCAAAGCTACATCCACTCCATCTCCAGCGGCACATTTTTGCTGCCTAATATATAAATATTAATGATATTTATATAAAGTGAAGAGCTGAGGTAAACAGTACACTGACAATGTATTTCACTTATTTTACAACTTTGGCTTTTCCCCACGTATTTCATCCCACCTGCCTTTTGCCTGCTAGTCACTGTAACACAGCAGTAGAGCAGGGGAATATTTCATTCCTTGTCTGGTTCCCCTGCCCAAGTTATTGGATGGCTCATACACTCTTGAACTAGTGAATTATTTAAGGTTTGCTATCTCATGGTTTTCTGGCATAAGAAACACAGTCTCTAATCATGTCTTCTATTTTCTAATGTAGCTACTTCATTTCAATATTTATTCTTTCTAGGATTTACTGTTATTTCCTTGCTTTTGATTACTTTTTGAACATGTGGATAGGATACTGCTCTACATAGAGCCCATGCACGTGTGTCTTATATATGCTTGGGCAGTTAGAAGTGGAAAACTGCAGACTGCTCCACAGAATGTCCTGAGACATCCATAGATCAGCCTGACATCTAGATTATTTTCAACTCATTCCACTCCGTGATATTGATGACCCTGTCAGTGAGAGCTGCAGCCACTCTGTCCAGTGTTTCTGCAGAGTCTCGTGGTTGGAGTTCCTGTTCCTTCAGGACATCTGAAACCACCAAGTGTCAGTGGAGAAGCTGTCATGCCATTCTTTCTTGAAGCATCAACATGAAAACTGCTGTTGGTTTTGTCCATAGGGGCAAACTCAGGACACCAGGCGCCTTTAAGAAGTTTGTTATGAAACTGCTGACAGGATCAGTCAGTGTCAGTTGTGGGCAGGAGCTGAGAGGTCACAAGAAGCAGTGTTGGCTGGCCTGGGAGACACTGGTTTCTGTGGGTGTCTCTGAGGATGGACAATGAATGCACAGGGGCCTGGCTCTGCCTCCGGGCAGCCACATGCACTCTGAGCTGCACCAAAGACCTCTTGTGCATTTCAGCGAGTGCTCCACATACTGCAGGCGCTGCCTGCATGGCTGTGGCACCCTGGGTGCCCATCGGAAATGTGTGACTGTAGAGAGGAAGGTTTTCCCACCTGCCTTCCTGCTGGTCCTTGTCCTCTGCTCCCCCTCGAGCTCAGCCTGCGATGGTTCAGCACCCGGGCAGTCCTCAGAGGGATCTGGATCAGGGTCCTCCTCTGCGGAGCGGGTGGAAGGTAGATGCGCTGACTCCAACAGGACTGAGAGCCAGAGACTCAGCACCCCGGGATGCAGCAGCGGTGGGTTTGTGTCCACTCAGGAGAGGTGAGGACGTGGGTTTAGGAGTAATGGTTTGAAGCTAGAAGAGGGTAGATTTTGATGAGCTATTAGGAAGAAATACTTCATTGTGAGGGCAGCGAGGCGCGGCGCAGGTGCCCAGAGCAGCTGTGGGTGCCCCATCCCTGGCGGTGCTCAAGGCCAGGCTGGACGGGGCTGAGCACCCTGGGCTGTGGAAGGTGTCCCTGCCCGTGGCAGGGGGCTGGAACTGGGTGGTCTTGAACGTCCCCCCAACCCAACCCGTTCTGTGATGCTGTGACATACCTGGTGACCGCTGCGCCGGCCCATGGGGAGCACGGCCTTCTCCTCAACCTACAGCGGCCACGGTTTGACGTGGCACAGGCGCTACCAGGTCTTCTCTGAGAACAGCCGGCGCTGGCTCCTGGCCCTCGCTCCCCGCTCCCTCAGTCACACACCGAAGCCAGGCGCAGCGGAGCCCCTGTCGCAGCGGGGTGTCGCCTCAGGCCGCCACTGGCGGGTGCCAGCAGGGAGCCGCCCCCAGCGCATCCCAGCTCTGGGCCGGGCCGCGGGGGCAGCCACCCCGCCAGCCCGCCCC
>JAVJGI010000050.1:37925425-37988027 GCA_035590275.1 Ibycter americanus
TGCCCTGTGCTTTCACGGGGGGACCCGGGAGGCGGGCGAGGGGCGCCCGGGCTGGGGCCGGCGCCTGAGGCCAGCCCGCAGCGTTGGAGCCTTTCCTTAAATTGCGGCCTCGCGTTCCCAGGGCTTAACGAGCGGCCAGGGCTGGGGTAGCGCAGCCTCTGCATGCCGGGGCGCACCGCGGACCCCGTTAACTCCAATTACAGGCTGCGTTCTGCAGAGAGAAGCTGCTTTAACGTTGTTTCTGCCCAGTGACTCTCTCATTAAAAAGCTCCCTTTTTTTTACCAAGGCATGTTTTCTATTGAAATGATGATTTTTATTTTTTTTAATTAATCTTTTCAGGTGGTGTTTTTTTTTTTACCAGTACTTTGAACAGGGTGTATCTAATGGTAAAGGAACAGCATGCTGTGGGAACCGGAGTTCTTGGCAACGTCCATGTAGATGTGTAAGGAATCCCTGCTCTTGCTCATTTTTTAGATTTCACTGAGATGATGAGGGCACTGGGGTATCCCCGACTCATATCGATGGAGAATTTCCACACCCCAAACTTCATGCTTGTTTCCGAAGTGCTCCTCTGGCTGGTGAAAAGGTTGGTGATTAGGCTAACGGACCTTGGGGCCGATGCTGGGCTGCGATACCTGTGCTTGGAGCTGATGTTTTGCTGTGAAAGTGTATGAAGTTTAAAGAGAAACATAATGATACTTAGTCATTCTTTTGAGATCTGCTCTTCTAAATATCAGGTAGAAAACGTCGTAGTTAAGTTTGCAGGGTTTTAGTTTAATTATGCAACCAAAAAAAAAAAAAAAAGTGTTTTCGTAGCTGAAGTAGGAAATACTATGACTCAGTCCTGGCAGAGATTACATCCTGAAGGTGGACATACTTACTCAATAGTAGCCGTATCCCTTTCACGTATTCTACAAACCCCATTACCATTCTGCCTATATTGGACCTCCTACCCCAAACAGGGTGATACATAGCGAGAACTTATCAAGATACATTTAGTTCTTACCTTGTTGCTGCGATTGTTATTGATTCAACCTGGTATTGTCTAGCGTCCATGCCATGTTTTAAAAAAATAAAATGATACAGTACTAAGCCGCTACTCTTCAGTTGCGGTTTTATACCCGCTTAACCCATTGACAGACTTGTTTAAATATGTATGGAACTTGAGGTGCTAATCAAATTATACATTATATTCTTTCTCCCATATAAGTGAAAAAATAAAGTTTTTTGGCTACTCATAAGGTAGAATATTACAATTGGAAATATGACAGTGACCCATTTGCCTAATTGCTATTTTTTGGCCTGCATTCATAATTAGTACCTATTCAGTTTAATTGCTGAGCTGTTAGAAATTTGTTGAATAGTGTTGAAACTGTAGCAAAATAGGAAAATACTTACAACCATTCAAAATTACTTGGATAAGTTACCTAAATATTCTTTAAAATACTGCTGTTGCACGGAGGGTCTAAATTACTGGTTGTTTTCAACTCATGTAAAACCATAAATCAGCATCCCCCTCCTCATATGTAACAGTAGAATAACAATGCAGTTGAAAGAAAACAAAAATATTATTTTAAAAATGTGTTTTTTAATTAACCTGAACAGTTCTACAAGCTTAAACTTCTGTGTTACAAGATTACTGGGAACCCTATGCCTGATAGTGAAGTGCTTCACTTTCAGACCAAATAGCAACTGATGTACTGGACCAAATAGCACTGTTATGGGTCAGAGTGACACCTGACGCAGGCACAAAGCTTTTCCAGCTTCTAGAAGGCTTTTAATTACTTTTTAAAGCAGAGAGGCTATTTTACATGTGCCTTGTTTGTATTTTTAAATATGATTTGAAAGTGAAGATGCTTTTTTGCCGGTCTGAACGCTGAAATTCTCAAAGCCTTTTCTGAGACGGGGAATTTTCTTTTTTTCTTCCCTGGTTCCTGTAGGCTGGTGACTTCCAGAAGCTTCTGCATTTCACTGAGGTTTTTTTAAAGGATTTCACAATCTTTCAATTTGCTTTTTCATAAGTTTTGCTTACTTTTGAAAGTCATTTGTTTGAAATGATGCCTGAGTGTGAACTTCTTTTGTGTATTTTGAGAGTGTGGAAAAGTGTCATAACATTTTAGAGGACAAGGTGGCTGTTTCTGTTATTACCAACAACAGTAATCTAGTACAAGTAATTTTAACGTATCACTGGAAAGACTGGGAACATTAACTCAGTTGTATGCCTGGTGTTTTAAATTGTGAAGCCACAGGATTTAGTTTGATTTATGTAAGCAGCTTGTGATTTAAGTAGTAAATTACTTCTGAAAGTAAGTATTTCACAGACTTGATTGAGCCAGCTGACTGAAAATATGTATTCAGGACCCCACAGTAACAAATCCTTCTGGAGAAGTGTCTCAGGTTTTACAGCTTTTGCAGTTTATAAACAAACCCATTGTATGCATTCCAGGGTCGGGATACTCCAGTCTGCAGTAGGAGCTAAAGATTTATTTTCCAGTCTTATACATGCTTGTTTTGTTTGATTTTTGCCTCACGAATGAACCGGTCTCTCTAATACTGCACATGTATTCCTTGTCAGAATCTACGTGTGCTTCTTTCTGCAGATATGAACCTCAGACTGATATTCCTCCTGATGTGGAGACAGAGCAGGACCGGGTTTTCTTCATTAAGGCAGTGGCTCAGTTCATGGTAAGTCTGCCTGAGGGGTCGTGCTTAAGCATATTGACATACTGGTTCCATGTTAGCTTTAATGCCTTCTCTCTTAACCCCTTACAATTTCCTTGCAGTGTGTGGCTGAGTGTGTTGTGTTCTTGTGTGGTATTGTGCGTCTTGTGCTGTTGTAAACTTGAACAGACCAGGGCGTGCTGTTACTGAAATCACGTAGAGTTATGTACCTCTCTTTGCAGAACTGAGATCTAAACATCTAACGCTAAAACAACATTCATCCTTATCACTTCGTATTTATGAAAGGGTAATAGTGGAAGATAGAGCTGTAGGTAAGAAGTTCTTTGAAGCCCTTTAAATGGGTTCAGAAGAGATCCTGTGTTTATTGCTAACTTTGGATGCCTAATTCTTTTTGTATGCTTGAATAGTCACAACCTCTGATGTTTTCATTGTGATATAGAATCACATATTGGTAATCTGTTGTATGAGCCTTCTCACTCACCAGATCAAGCCATATTTTTCTCAGATCAAATCTTTTATCACATTATGCATGACCATACTTAAATTGGGCCATCAACTTTTTTATTCATGGAATAAAATAACGTTGTCCTTCACGTCATTCTTGCTGTTTTGATGCAGCATGAGCCTTTGCTGTTGTGACACACTTACAACAGCACTCTTAATCAGGTGAAAAAAACTTAACGGGGCTGCGGGTGAGTCTGGAAGCAATGGAAGTCTTTTATGCTATAGCAAAGATGAATTTCATAGAATACATTTTTAAATTTAAAAATATATTAAAATGACTTTATAACCAAGCCATCTTTTCCCTTCTGATTTGTGATGATGTCCACCATAAATTTTCTTAATTCTCTAATTTTACTATGTTCAGAGCATGGTACACTTCCATACACATTAGAATGCACTTTTGAGCCTTGGAGCATCGTAAGATGGAGTGAGCAGATCTATTTTGTTTGGAGAGATTTCCCCCCTCCAAATTAAGCATGATTTTAAAAGGACAAGTATGGAAGCAGAAATAATGTTCTGCATACATTTTCCTTTTAATAGCTGATTTCATGTAAGAAATCCCAAGGATTTTGAAGTACATAATATGATTCAGAAAATGAAATGAATGAAAATTTCTTTAATCATCCTGTAGTTGATATTACAAGATAATATGGGGATTATTGTAGGTTTCCAGCATTTTCAGAATGAGGAAAGCTTGCAGACATTTTCGTGATAATTCACTGCCCGTGGAATCCACAGTTATCTTCTCCAGTAGCTAATAGTTTTATGCATCTGTAGCCAGATGTGAGATTTGATGGAGACAGATTTGTCTCAGAAGAGAGTAGCAGGATAGATTAATCATCATGAAATAGAACTATGGTATTGCTCTCCTTTACTGAACATAGAGCAAAGATGTGTTAATTTTTCAAACAAATTATATATTGCTCTGTGTTACTGGTAGTTTGAGAACTTACCAAATGTCTCCTTTTCAGACCCCAAAGTTCCTGAAGTGTCTGCAGAGTTGTCTTATGTGGTTTTTTAAATCATTTGCCCACCTAGAACTGCCCTAGCCTGTGTGGCTCAATGCCTGGCTCCTACTCAAGCCCGCTTGGATCCGAATTTGAGGTGGAGTGCAGCAAAAAGCCTCTGATGAGTTTAGCCTCATAGAATTACATTCATGAAAACTTACTTAGCAAAGCAAGGTACCAAACATTTTGCAAGAGGCAGACATATTTGTTTTTTAAAAAGTGATGGGAGAAACAGTTGATGCAATGTCTGCTAATAATCTTCCTGAGTGCTTTCCAGGAAGTATCATGTGTTCAGTTCCCATTTCAGCCTGTGAAGATTGAGAGCCACTACTTCAGTACCCAGGAGACTATCCTAAGTATTAAACAAGATAGGGAGATGAGAGCAATCCTCATTCTTCCTATTGAGAATGTGCCCTTGTACAGGGAAGAATGCAAAATGTTCAGCCTAGACAGGCTAAAGACCATGACTTGGCAACCAAATGGCCAGAGCACTCAGGTGGGAGTTCTGATTCTTACCTAGGCTGTTTTTACATTTCCATCACACTGTCAAAATTTGGCTCTATGATAGTAATAAAGCAGATTTTAAAGTAAAGCAAACTTTCTGGCTGTTGGTGCCATTCTTGCAGTGTATTTCTATTTCTCATTTCTGTTGCATTGTAATAATCTGATCCTCAGAATAGAGGGAGGTGATTTTTAATGATACTTTAAAACTATTTAGAGTTGTTATAAAATAGGTGACTGTCTCAAGCTTTCCAAACATGAAGTTACCTTCTTGAGTAAGCAGTGCCATTGTGCCAATCTGAAAAATATATGTACTTGTATGTGTATTTTTTCTTTCTCTTTAAGTAGTCTTTGAGTGAAAAAACATTTTATTTCCCCCTTTTACTAGACCCTGATTTTTCTCTCTTGGGATTGAATTGGAATTCCTGTGTCTAACAACATCCTTTATGATGTGGTGAATTAGTTATCTTTGTGTAGGGGATGGTTAACAGATTCTGTCAGTATAATGACCTGCTTCTCTTAAAATTTAATACCTACTGTTTCTATGATTAGTTTTTTAGATTCCTTATCCTGAAAGGGAAGGAAGGAGAACATACCTGGCTTTCCGCTTTGTGTGTTGGCTCATCTGAGGTCACACGGGTCGGAATTCTCGGAAGAGATTAGGGGTTTTGTACCATAAGTCTCGTATTCCCCTGGCTTAGGCTATACAACATCAGTAACCCGTCCTGGAAGTTTTAACTTCACTTTTCAGCTGAGTTCCTGCCAGCAGGAAGCAGGTGTAGAGTCAGTTTCCTTTGCTGGGTTGAGATTTTGGGAGGAGAGAGGCAAGATGTAAACATTTCTTGGAAATGGAAATCCGATTGTAAAGTCACAAAGTCTGACAAGATGCATGCAAAAAAACACAGGCCAACAACTATTTGTGTTGTTTCCTTTGTTCTTTGAAAAGTTGGAGCTAAATCCATGCTTTGAGATGTGGTCCTTTCTCTGTTTAGTCTCACAGGAAGCTTTCCTGCAGTCAGTTATTTGGTGAAGCTCAGTGCAGAGTAGGCAAAACTTGTACCAACCATTTTAATGTTTGAGTGTTTTACCCCAGACTGAAGGTCTTGCACTGTCAGAGCCCTCAGGGGGTGTGAATTGCTTATGGTAACACTGTAATACCAAAGTTGTGTAATACCACAAGTGAATCGTGGACAGATTCTTTCTGCCCCACAGTATTCCCAAAAGATAAACATTTTAGCAGAGGTTTCATCGTAAAAAGATACTGAAAAGATGATGATGTCATTTGGGTGCTTAATTTTTGTATTCATAACTGATGGTCAGGTTTTGTTTGCTTGCTTGTTTAGTCATGCCATCAAGGAGAATGCCTCAAAATTTTACCTGAGGTTTTGTGTTGGTTCTTTGTGGGTATTCGTTTAAAATATAATCTTGTCAGGAATTTCAAGAACAACGTTTGTGTCCTTTCTGTGATAGATGTATTATTTCTATTATGTTCTTTTTTTCCCCTTTATTATTTTGAAGTATAAAAAGATAATATTACATTTTTAAATGGGTTCTTCCTTACTGGTCTGTCTGTACTTTTCAGAGATGGAAGACAAGGGAATAAAATCACTTATATTGTAGCAGGGGAAAGTTTGAGAGAAACAGTAAAATATTCTGAAAGTACTGCTGAAAGAGAAGACAGTTAAATTGGGATAATTGATCTTATACTTGTAACTCATTAAGGGTGAAATTTACCTCTCTGCAGCATCATCACAAGACCTGGGCAGCACTTAGATTCCACTTAAACTTAATTTGAATATAAGTGGTGCACAGGGTTTTTGCTGATCTTCATGCAGGGAAGAATTAATGGGTAGTTTGAGTTTTTTCATTCTGACAGTTATCTGCAAATGTTCTGACATGCAGAAAGTGCATGTTTCAGAAAAATTTCTTCTAGAAACATCAGTAATATGACGAGGCAAACTTGTGTTTCCAAACAGGAAGATTTATTTCTGTAAAGCAGAGCATGATGCCCTCAAAAAGAGCTTTTGAGTGAAGTGTGAAGAGGTAAATGGGGATTTTGTTCTTTGTAACATGATGTATTAATCCTTTCTTCCCAAAGGCTACCAAAGCTCACATAAAGCTCAACACTAAGAAGCTTTACCAGGCAGATGGCTATGCAGTGAAGGAACTGCTAAAGGTCACCTCTGTGCTTTATGGTGCTATGAATAGCAAGGGCGTGGAACGTGCAGACGTGAGTGAGGAAGACAGCAGCAAGTTCAAGTTTGATCTTGGCTCAAAAGTAAGGAAAACCTGTGCTTTTATTTGGGGCAGGGTTTTTTTCTTAACTTATGAAAACTAAATCCATCAAGTTCAAGTTTGATCTTGGCTCAAAAGTAAGGAAAACCTGTGCTTTTGTTTGGGGCAGGTTTTTTTCTTAACTTATGAAAACTAAATCCATTTTCTATCTGCAACATAAGTAGAGAATATTTTTGCAAGGGAGTGGATATGGTTTTAACTCATACTTTCTATACTTGAGATTATGTGCTACAATTTGTTTTAATCTCTGTGAATTCTCAACCAGAAACATAATACAAGGCAACAGTGGCACAAAATTTGTTATCTTTGGTTTGGACTGTTGAAGTCATAGAAATATTGGAGTAGGCTGGAATAAAGACTATTTTCTATTAACCCTGTGGCAACAGGAAGAGTTTGCAAAATACTGAGTGAAAGCTGGTTTTCAGCCCATTTGCATTGAAGGAAAGGGAAATCTTCATGTTACCCTAACAGACATCAAAGCTGTTAGAGCCCTTAAAATAAATACCATCCCTAGATACTAAG
Source organism: Ibycter americanus (assembly GCA_035590275.1). Taxonomy (NCBI): domain Eukaryota; kingdom Metazoa; phylum Chordata; class Aves; order Falconiformes; family Falconidae; genus Ibycter; species Ibycter americanus. The sequence goes on from JAVJGI010000050.1 coordinate 37,932,938, forward strand.
AAACCCCAACACTTTCTTAAATAAGAGGAATTCCTGTTATTGTTTTTTGTTAGTTTGAGCACCTCTTCCATATTCTAATATTTTTAGTCTTTGATGCTTTTATAGTTATATGATGCCATGCTTGCTTGTTAGGCAATAATTCTACTACTATTCTCAAAAAAATGGCAGAACCACAGGTGGCTATTCCTCTGTGTAAGTCTGGTGTGTCTCTCTGAAGAAAGCACCTGAAGAAATAATGAAAAAACACTTGTAGATGATCAATATTAATTACCTATGCAATGTGCTAGTCACGTACCTTTTGGTATATATACTTTTGCATATGAAAAAGGTGATGTTTCCCTTTGCCCTGGGCAGCATATGAACCAACAACTGGTTGAGTCACAGTTTTGAGGAGGTGGTTGGTGGGTGTTTTTTGGCCTAAAGTGGCTGGGGTTTCACCCAGAAGTGTATGTCTAAATGGTGCCCCATCTAGACCATTTTAAAGGCAAGAGACAGGCTCACTCTGATTCCAGTGGACAACTTCTTCAGTACTGTAATAGAGTTTTGGCCACTGTGCCAACCTTCTATGCAATTTTAACCTCAAAATGGAAAAAAAAAATCTGTTGTGGAATTTTTTTGTGATATTGGGGATTCTCTCTTGCTATTCAGCACTGTTGCTGTGTTTCCAGATTGCTGACTTGAAGGCAGCTAGACAGCTTGCTTCTGAAATCACCTCCAAAGGAGCAAGTCTGTATGATTTACTTGGCAAAGAAGTTGAACTAAGGGTAAGTACATGCTGGAAAGTGTATAAGAACTTGTGTTCACTGGGTGCTGCAAAGGAAAAGGGTGATGAAAGTATCAGTAGTTCTTCTTAACAGCTGCATCTAAAATGAGGATTCTGTGACTTTAAAAGGAAGGGGTCTGAAAGTTTGCCTTTCTTTTCCACTTATACTCGTACTTGGATTGCAGTAAGCCTGAGAGAAGAGTTTGGCATTTTCTCTTCAGCAGGAAACTGAAATACTCTCTGCAGAACTGTTTGGAAATACTAACTTTGTATGTATGTGTTAGTGGTGGGGATAGATATATCCTAAAAGATAAATGATTAATGCCATTAGTTTTGCAAGTGTAAGGCTCATTATTTCTGTTACAGTAATTGAAGGCCTCGCAAGTCTGCAGGGTACATATTCTTCAGCTTAGTTGTAAAATCACAAGCTGGTGCATGAAGTCAGGGGAGTGTCCTGAAACACTGCCAATAAGTCTTCCAATTATTTTCTTAAATGCATTTATCTGCAATGCTGGAGGTTATTCATTTTCTGAAAATAGACATTTAAAGAAGGGAAACCCTGAATGTTCTAGTGCTGGTTTTGGTAATCTTCAAATTTGCAGTATCTGAACTGTGGGAGTTGCACCCTGTAAGAGCCATAGACTGTGTGGCTTGACAATTAGTGCTCCCTGTCCTTGTTTGATGGAGTATAAGTCTTTCAAAGAGTAGGTGATATACAGGGAAGACTGTCTATGGGAACACTGCCTTTTCTGCTAGATAAGTAAGTCAGCACGGTATGCAGTAGTGCGAAAGGCATTAATATTTCAAAACGGAGAGGGAAGTGATAAGCCAATTTAATTAAACATATGCGATTGTCACAAAACAGTTAATCAGTTACTTCTCATCTTGCATTCTTTGCTTTATTTCTTGGCTTTGAAAGAGTTTTTACATGAATGTTACCCAAGGTGTTAATATTTGCTTTGGAGCATTAAACCCCTTTTTTCTGTGTACAGCATCCTAAGAACTCCACTAAAAAGTCAAGTACAGGTCAGTATAAGCCAACATTTTTAAAAAGCATTGGTTTGAAATTGGGCATTTAATGACTTTAAATCAAGGCTTTTAGGAGTCCAACTGACTTTAGAACTGGGCCCTAGAAAAGGGACTTGTGCAAGTACAGTGTGCTGAAAGCATGAAATGAAACATCAAGAGAAGAGTAAGTGCTTCAGTACAGCCACTTCTCGTTGGGTCCATTAAGATATCTTCGATGGAAGGCTATTTAAAGGTGCAATTTCTAAAAGGATGGTACTTATATACAGTAGTAAGCAATTTTGTTGTGGCATAATGACTGAGCACGCAAGATGGGGCTAACATCCTATATAGGTACACAGTTTATGTTTTGCAAAAAGGTTTGACAGATTGAACTTGTAGTCTTTAAGAAATCCTGTCTTAGGAAAGGTGACCTTTGGTTCAGTCTCATTAGCTCTGAGTTTATATCCTAAAAGCACAAGGTGATACTATGACAGCACAGTGAGAACCCCCAGAGAGCCGCAGAAGAGCCTTTCATGCTCTGTTCCTTATGATTTGTGACTGGTTCCAGCCTTCTTCAGTGATTTGTTAAACACAAAGATCTCATTTTTGGTTTGTGTAGTAAATGCCAAGTTCGGCATATAAGTGCGTGACAAGTTTGAGACTTGAGCCTGTAGCAAAGCAAATAGGTTTCAGGTTAAAAGCCATGAGGCTGCAGTAACCAGTTGGTTAGTGGAATTCATAAAGTTTTCCTTTTTTAATTATAAGCACACAACTCTGCTTTTCACTTGAAGTATGAAATATGCTCATCAGAGCCAAATGCTGCTGTTTTCTTCCATCGCTGTTAGGTTTGGTAATGCCCACAGAAGTCAGTGGAGCTGCAGTTCTTGCTAAGTAGCCAGTGTTGAGGGTGGTAAGGAATTGCCCTTTTTCATTTCCCACATCTTCCCTGCATTCTTCACGGAGTTGGTGAGGTGCTCAGAAGGTCATAGGGATGGCATCCTCTGCCTGCCCTTCCCACCCAATACCAGGTGGGCAGAAGTAGAAGTGCAGTTAATTCTGGCTTCGTATGGGGAATTAGAGCTTTGTCTGTAGATATCAAATTAGCTGCCATTAATCTAAGGTTACTATTATGATTTTTTTAGTGTGAAAATATTGAGCTCCATTGCTTATTCTCCTTTGACATTGCATGGCTAAGTAATGCACACAATAAATTGCACTGGCAGAAGGATTGCGCTATTAAGGGCGGTAGGAGAGCAGTATGGTTTATTTTTTCATTACATTTTATGTACTGAAACCTGTTGCATAAATCTAAAATGCATACATCACAGCTGTGATACTGTTTTAATGAATGTGAAAACTTGGTGGGTTCATGCTCCCTGAACCTTTTTTCTTTTTTTTTCTTTCCTTTTTCCAATCCATCCATTTCCAAATATTTAGATGAAGGATCTTCCTACCTAGACTTAGACAGCCTGATGATATATCTTGTTTCTATCCAAAGTGAAGCCTGCTTCATTTTCCAGTAATTGTAAAAGAAATGCCAGCGTTTGGCACTAATGGTTGACTAGGTCTGTTCTCATAGTCTGAGCAGCTTTGGGGGAAAGATCATTGTGAAAAAGGTGAAGTAAAACTCATTACTTCTCTTAGAAATGTTGATTCTAATTTGTGTCACAACCCTTACTTTCTTTATTGGAGTTCTTTTTGCATGTAATTTGTATAGAAACTGTGTAGAAAAACCTTATACATTAGAAAAATTTTATTGCTCCAGGTCATGGAACACTTTTTTTTTATAAATTACTTTCTGAATGGAAAACAAATTTCAGCTAGAGAAGAGTTTATTCAGGGAATGGTTCTATTAGATGGATTGTAAATAAACAGTGATGTAAATGTACGTGTGTATTTATTGGGAAGAGTTTAAGTCTGTATTTCTTTCTTGGAAATGTGGTACTGTGCCTTTCTGATGCTTTTGCAAATATATTATTTCCTGACTGAATATATAGTTCTTATGTATATGTAAACTGCTTTCAAAATTAATTTATGATGTAGAGAAAACTTCAAGAACAGAGGAAGAAACAAAACCTACAGGCATTCATTTGCTGAATTCAGACTATGATGCTGTTAGTTAAGACTTTGGGGGAAAAAAATACCAAAAGCTATACTCTTCTCATCAGATGAAAATCACAATTGTCATTTTTGGTTTAAAAAAATAAAATAATCACATTTTATATTGTAAAAAGAAGAGGAAGGCATTTCCTGATTAACAATCCTAAAGCAGCAGCAAGCTTAAATGTGAAGAGGAGCCATTTGGTTCCAGCTCTGCAGACCCATAAAGATTTCCTGTCCTGCGGTCAGTGGATCCCAGCTTGTGCAGCAAGTTGTGGAGCACCAGGTGGGGAGGGGGAGAAGTACAGGCGAGGCATGTGAGGTGCTGTGTCACCTGCACTGTCAGGTAACTGTTAAAGAGGAGCTTGGCCCAGTTAACTCTGGGGAGCAGTTCAGGACTAAGGGGGAAAGGGATGAAAGCTCTCACTTGATTAGAGTATCTTTGGAGCTAATTGTTGAATTCTTCAACACAATGAAGCTCTGTAGTAGTAGTAGTAGTAGACCAACTATGGATGAGCACAGTGTAGGTTATTGGTGTCCTGTGGCAGCACGGTGGTAGAGACACAGAATTTTTATTTTAAAATGCATTTAAGCCTTACATTTACAAAACAGTTTGCAGTTTCCATTACTGGTTCAAGTCTTAGAACACAGAAATTGTAAAGTTGGAATTTGTAGTGTGTAGTGGAGTTGATGAATGAATTTTGGTACAATACCGTGAGATCCCTAGATGAAAAGAAAATTCTGTGCATGGAGACATATGTCTTCATCTTCATTGTTTCCTTTACTGCCAGGGGGACTTTCTCTGCATTGCATTGTGATGTAGCCTTAATTTTCAGAATATTTACAACTAGTTTTGGAAGAGTAACTAGACACTCTGAGTTCTGGTTTTCTTTGATACATTTTCTAGCTTTTTTTTTTTTTTTTTTTTTTTGATGGGGAAGATGGAGGTTGACTGTCATTTCAGGTGGGGATGGGAGAACTTGTTTGGATTTCTTTCTCTCTCTGTATATGCTATGCTAATACTTAGGATGATTAAAAGAAGTAGAAATTTAAAATACCAGTGCTCTGATTAAGCCTGTCGAGCCCAAAATTAAGAAAAGCAGCAACAGAATTAATGTCAGTACTCAGGCAAAATGCAGCACCACTTTACTATGCATTCACTTTGGGTTCCATGTGTGGTGACTGCCTCTGGACCTACACAGCTAACAGCTGCGGTCTTGTAAATGGCCAGAAGATGTTAGAGAAGTCAGTGGTCCTCTATACCCTATAACAGGTGGTGATCGGTTGTTCATGGGGAAAATGGCAAGATAAATCTTTGGGGCGGGAGGGTGGGGTGATGAGGTGATCCAAATAATTCTTTAGCACAAAATAAAGCGGTAATGACGGTCAAGGCCAGTTGTGATTAGTTGAGGAAGGATGCGCCAGAGTTATCATACATTGACCATCCGAAATCCAAAAGGAAAAATCCACGGCTATTCATAACACCTCAGCAAAGCTGACTGACTCTGAGTGCCTGCCACTCTGCATCTGCCAGAGGTCCTGTGGACACATTAGCAGGAGCCTGTCAAGAAGCTGCCTTGCTTAGCCTTGCCAAATTATTAGACACAGATAATGAAGCAAAAATTTCCAGAATAAAACTGCCTCTGTGCTGGTGGCAGGCATAAAGATTTCTGACCTTCTCAAGGTTGTTTTCATTTTATTTACCTCTTAGTAAGCTCTAAGCCATGCAAAACTGAAGGAAGATGAAAATAATCTTTTTTTTTTTTTTTTAATGTCCTTAGCTTGTGCTGGAGACGAGCAACACAGTGGGTCTGTTTTCTGATGCTCCTCTTGGCACTTACTCTGTCTGACCTTGAACAAACTGTTTATTCCCCGTGTATCCTCTTGTGTAAATAAAGTAATTTCTGTAATTTTGTAGATTAAGGCTTTTAACAACCATATAAAGTGTTCCCAATCTATGGAGAATGAATTTCTAAGTACAGGGTATCGCTGCGAGTGTTATTGTTATGTATGCGCATAGTATAAGCTTGTTCCAAAATTGATGGAAGTAGTTAAGAATCTCTTTACTGACTTCAGTTTGTGAAACACTTCTCTTAGGAGAGCCAAAGGCATTTAGATCCAGCTGTGGAACTGAGACGGTATTACTTACAACAAAGAGTTGCCACTAAGGACATTTAACTTGGTTCTCTTTATTCGCAGCTTTTTGATTAAAGAACCCTTCCTCCTTGCCTCCCCCGGCTCACAGTGGTGTAGCTTGCCACCTACTCTTTCTGTAGAGAGGCAGATCTGATTTGAGTGACGGCTGCATTATTCAGTACTCTTTGAAAGTTAACTACAAAAAAATATTTTATTGGTAGTGTTGGAAACATTTTCCATCTGCCAAATGTTAGTTCTGGGCACGAGATACTGCCTGGGGGAGGCTGATAAACTAATTTCTCTCATTTCCTGTGCTTTGGTTACAAAGTTGCCACACATACCATTTCTAGTGGAAATAGGTAACTTGGAATTACCAGAACTCTGGAGAATTACCTAGTTTGCTTCAATTTTTTTTTAACTGACCTGCTTCTAACCAAAACCTAACCTATCAGGTTTGAGGAAAAGCATTTATTGCAAAGTGGGAAGCCAAAATTAAACCTGGCATCTGTAAGATATAGTTGAATCAATACTGTCCTGTATTTTAGGTTGCTTTAACCATAACCATGGTTATGTGCTACATGGATATAGCATTTGTGGGTGTGTTTTATGTAAGAAATGATTTTGTAATGAACTTCCTGGGAGTATTTAACTTGAAGGCATAGCATCAGCTATAAATTGATGGGTGGCACATTTCTCCTTGCAGTTTGGGGACCAGTTATGTCAGTGCATTGATAATTTTGTCAGCTAGTTGGAAGATCTGAATTTTTGCAGCTCAGTTGTAGACTGTTTTGAAAAAACATTCTAATTTGACAGGGAGGAAAATCGCACTTGAACCATCTTTTGTATGTCACAGTATTTGTCAAAACCTGTGAGTCTGCAACGAGTTCCACTTAATCGGGCAAAATCAGAAACACTGTCTTCTGAATATCTGGTGAGGTTTTGCTTGTTCATTATTCCCAACCTTCCTTCATGAGACACAGAATACAGCCATGTCAAAATTTGAATTACGTAAGAGGAAAATATGTGGGCTTAAACATAAGGACAATGATTTTAGCTATTTTTAGCTATTTAAAATGCCTTTGTTGCTGCCCAAAGAGAGCCCCCGGTATTTCTGTTGCTGGAATACAACAGCCACTCTACTTACTGCTGGTTAAGCTTTGCTGAGAATGGAAACCTGAGTTGTATGGCAATGTTTACTGAAGTCAAAGGCTTGATGTAGTTTAAACTTTCAATTCACTTCTTTGGGTAGGTGGTATTGCTGCATACACAATGCCTGCTCCTAACTTTGCCGCAACTTTGCGTGATGTCTTCATGTAACTTCGAGGTCTGAAATCTGCTGCTGAAAGATGTACTCCTTTTTGTTGCTTTTTTTTCCCTAAGAAAATCATAACCCTTCCTGAAGTTTTCTTATACGTTATCTATAAGGAAAGGACATTCAATTTCTAATTTTGTTACAGAAGAATGTAGATAAAAAGGAGGAAGTGAAAAGATTTTTGCCTGACTGGGTGTCTTGCCTTTTTGATGACCCTGGTCTTTTTCCCTTTAAAAAAGAAAACCATGTGTCAGTGCTACCCAAGGATATTTCTATCTGTTTACATTAGGAAATTCACTCACAAACCTAGCTTTTGCTCGGCTAGAGGAGCTATGTTCCTTGTCATCTTGCCAGACTCTGGAAGGGACATCACAAGCTACCTCCTGATTAAAGACCCATGAAGTGACACCCTGTAGTCCTGTGGACTAATCCAGGCTTTACCAGTGCAGCATGTCATGAAACCTTACATGAAGTAGATTAAAGGTGAGGTTTTTAAGGATGTAGGAAGATGTAGTTTTAAGGATTTAGTAAGGATGTAGTAAGCACGTGCCGGGGTTTGTGAGCTGAGGGTAATTCAGCGGAATCAGCTCTTAAACCAGAAGATGGGTGGACCTGGAGGGGTGTGTGGGGAGGGAACAGAGCAGCATAACTTTGTGCCTGTCAGAAAGGTTTAAAGTTCCGTTTCTTGCCTCAGCAGTCTGTATGCCAGCATTTGTAAGGGGTTTCTTCTGTCTCAAAGCATACGTTCAGATTACTTCTTATTTGGCTAGGCAAGCCTTCTGATTCTTTTTGGTCTGCAGTAAAATTATGCTTTCCAGTTAGTTCTTCATCTCAAATCTTCTAAGATCTCAGAATGGCATGCTTTTTGCATGTTGGGATAGCCGGGGCCTTCGGACACTGTGTTTGATTGAGGGCTCTGCATTTCTGAGTAGAGAAATGTCTCTGTGGATTCCCTTTGTGGACTGCTGAGACAAGCATACAAGAAAACAGCATAGCCTGGAAGCAGCAAAATTCTCAATTATCTTGACTTTTAATCTCTTGAGGAGGAAGGTAGGCTGTTAGGAAGTATGAGATTACTTCAGAAAGTCTGGATTACTTTTAATGCCCCTCCTGTACCTTCCTGTTCATATATAATGATGTCTAATGATCCATTCCCTATATTGGCCAAATGCGATCACAGTGTGTGTTAGTAAATTCCCTGAATAATAAACTTTTCAGAAGGAAAGCTTTATTGCCTGCATAGACAGCAGTAGTTGCAAAATCCTTATTTGCAGGGAGTAGGGGATGTAATTCTTCCTGGACTTAAGACCAAAGGCAACAGTGGCAGTGAGGAGGTAACTTTTGTGTGCATCAGGTTTACGAACTCCTGAAAAATGAGGAGGGATTTAACCTATGGTCAAAAAAGGTTTGGTGCAAGACCAGTGTGTTAGAAAAAATCTTTCATTTCTGGTCCTCATCACAAAACAAAACAAAAAGAAGTTTAGAAACCTCTGCTAGACCTTGAGCACAGCAACATATATGTATATTACACCACATTTATTGTGACTGACTTGTGCACTGGTCATGCTTAATTACTTGCCTTGGGTCCTTACTGCAGTTTGGAGGATGTGTGCATCAATTTATCCATACACTAAGCATGCAGGAAGCTGTTTTATCAGGTTTTGATGTATAGTGATGGAAAACCATTACCAGTTGAAAATGCTTCACTGGGCATATTTGCAGAATGGTTTTTGTAATAGTGGATCTTCGCTGTTAACCAAGTATAAAGCTCCTGGGAGGAAATTCTCAGTAAGGGAAGTGATGGGGCACATTTGCAGAGATAGCATTGGCACAGGTTGCCCAGGGAGGTGGTAGATGTCCCATCACTGGAAACATTCAGGGTCAGGCTGGACGGGGCTCTGAGGAACCTGATCTAGTTCCTGATGATGTCCCTGCTCACGGCTGGGAGGTTGGACTAGACACCCTTTAGAGGTCCCTTCCAGCTCAATGCATTCTATGATTCTGTGAAGCTGAATGGATTACCTGTTGCACGTTAACGTGTTTTCTCAACAAGACAATGCAAAGTAGCAAGCGCACTCAAAATTTGCACCTTCATTCACTGTGCAGGAACCTCCACATATAGACGAGTGCTGGCATTGCTGCTGCTACCTTGACAGTCAATTGACTTTCAGAGAAGCTCTTCAGGTTTCAGTAGAAGGCCAAGCAACACTACAGCTATTTCCCATTCTAGGTCTGACATTTAAGCTAAATGAGCCAAGTTACAACTGAGTCCATGAAGGTGCTTCCAGATTTCAGAATGGACTCACCACATTATCTTTCGTATCAGGATTCTGGATCAGGCTGTACACCTTGCACACAATGGAAGGGTACAATGTACCTACAAAGTGCTGTTTGCTGTCACCAGTTTCTGCTAAGGTCAGAAGATGCTAGGAGCTGTATCTTGACCCTCTGCCAGTACTTGGTCTGTGGAGCCCATATAACACTTGACAACGTGCCAGTTCCCTGTGTAGTGTTTACTGCTAATTCTTGAGGCTTTTGGAGAGTTTTGTCTTATCTTCTCAACAATTTTAATTGTTAGTGTAGAATATTTCTTGTCTTATATTTGACATGCAAGTGGGCTGAAATACAGACTTTCAGGAGCTTTTGTCTGTGTTTTTGGTTTGGGTTTTTTTGCCGTTGGTGGTGACTTGCTTTTTTTTTTTCTTTTTTTTTTTTTTTCAGGAAGATGGCAGAGCCATACTGTGCTTTTTTAATCTGCAATACAGGTGCAATATAGGCATCTAGTCTCACTTCAGATGTCTTAGGGTGTCCAAGACATTTGAAGAGGGCTGGCAAATATAATACGGACTTAGGGCGTACCTGGAAGATGACAGTGGACACGTTTGTTCAGGCAGTGGAGTCATTTGCACTCTACCATGTATTTCAGAGATTGTGTACATACCCTAAAAGGTACTATACTTTCAATGAAAGTTAGGTATTCCCTAATGATCCTGGAGGGGCAGAGACATCCATGTGTTTCCACATCCAAGAAACTTAAGGCTGCGGAGCTTTGTGGAACAGGTCTTTAGTGACAGGAAAGGCAAGTCCTGTGCTGCTTTTCTGCATTTTATATTTCCAACGGCCTTTTTATGTTTAGCCGGATGTTTGACAGTGAAGCTGCAAAAGGGTTTGATAAAGTTACTACCCCTATTTGTATCCTACAGGATGCTTTTTTGCTGAGCGAGGTGGAACTCCTGGTTAGATGAACCAGTTGCTTCGTTAGCTTTTGGCAGAAAGAACCTGTAGTGTGACACTATGAGTGTTGAGAGTGATGGTAACTCACGGTCCTGTGTCAGGCTGACTTCTCCACCAAAAGCTGGTGCTGCAGCAGATGGCCAGAAGTGCAGCTCGTTGCCTTTTCCAGAGGGCTGGCTGCTGATCTGATTCCTGTGGACAGAACTGCTCTGAAGATCTGCAGTGGCCTTCTCCCTCTCTGGTGTTTGACCCAGGGGACCGTCACTGCGTGAGGATACGGATTTGAGACAAGTAAATTCTTTAGGAAGATGGAGTTTTGAAGGCTTTAAGATCAGTGTTATTTCCTGAAATGACTGCAGTACAGTTTTGCTCTAAGGAAATTTATCTTCACTTTTTATGCCAAAACTGGTGCGATTTGGGCAAAGCTGGCTTCAGTACTAACTTTCCGTGTCCTGTGGGGGATGTCTTGTCAGGCTGTGCTCTGTTCTGCTTGATTGGGCAGTCAGCTAGCCTGTGATTAGAAATCTTTCTTACTTTAATGAAATTCTCATTTCCAAAGAAAATGAAGTTTTCGAGTGTAAACCAGCCAACTAATTTGTTAGTACTTCCAATTGGCTTTAGCTAAAGTAAGATTCAAAACTTGAAGAATTAAAGTATCAGCCCTTCCATGCAGCACCAAATATTAGTTGAACCAGGACAAATAATGCCAGAAAATGGTGTCTCTTGTGTGTCTTCGTGTGTTTTCTTTAATAATTGTCAGATTTAGTTCATCAAAAATAATTTTACACTTGGCTTCCCTGATTTTTAATTAGTATTTATCATGTAAAACTATAGCCAGGGAGCTCTTGGACACTTTGAACAGGAAGCACTGGTAAATGGTAAACAATCAGCTTGTTCATGAATACCTCTATGCTTTTGCGTATGTTTGTTTTCTCAAGTTGTAATTACCAGGCATAGCCCTAAATTGTTCTGCTTCTCACTTCCTCTTGCCTTGATAATTTTTTTCTATATTTTTCATCTCTCCTGAGAACTCTATTTTTAATGGTTAATTTAAAGGAAATCTCTTGAGTATTAGAATGTGTATTCTGATTAGTACACCTAATTGCAAAGAGTACATTACTTTAAAAGAAAATGAATGAGGCCATGTTTCTCAGCTCAGTTTCGTTTGCACACTTTTTTTGAGCACAAGGAATTGTGAGTACAGCCAGTGGTAATGTAATACCTGGTATGTGGACAAATTTAGAAAATTGGTTTTGCCTTGAAGTATGCAGCCTATTTGTAGCCACAGATTGAGGCATGAACAGATGAGCTTTTGTGTAAAGCCAGGCTTTAAAAATCTCGGTTGTCATGTTACTGCATATTTTATATTGGGTAAGACATACTGGTGAGGATGAGTTGGGCTGGAAGGAAAATGTGCTTTATTTGCTCGTGCAGAGAGTCAGAGATAGTTAAAGTGGTTGCGTTAAATTAATTTTCTTTAATTTTCTAATGGCTTAACAAAATTTAAATTGACCAACTTTGGTATTTTAAAGTAGATGCTTTTCCTAACATATTTATAGTCTTTGTGGGGTGTTTATTTTTATCCCAGCATATTAATGTGAGCTGCCTTCCTTTTAATCCTCTTCTGTATGGCCAGTTGCAGGGTCCTTCCTGAAAAGAGATATTAAAAATAAAAGTTTTCTCTTTGGAAGTTTTCATAGGATAACAAGAAATGGCCCAGTGAACGGGTACCAAGGGAAGCTGTTACAAACATCCATTAAAAAATTTGTCAACAGCTCTTGATAGTCTCAAAATATATTTATTTTTCCATTGTATTTCCATTATATATTACTATTTTTTCCATTATAGTTACTATATTTTTTCACTTAAATTTACAACTCCAAAGTGTCAGTTAGGTTAATGACACTATTTGTAATGGTGAAGTGAAAAATGTATGTGCAAATGCGGAGTCTTAGAGGGGAGAGCCGTGTGCGCACAGAAGTTATAATGGTCCATTTGGATTCTCCTGCCCATCTGTTGGAGTGCGAGAAGTTTAATTGCCCTAACCTTCTCCTTTTCCAGTTTAGCCTTCATTCCACGGTCTGAAAATACAAGTTTCTGTCTTTACACTACTCTTCATTGGCCTGACAAATTTTTCCAGGCAGGTGTTAATGCCTTATTGTAGAAAACGATGTGGATTTTTGCACGAAGACTGTGTTCTGTACATGAAACTTCCATGGGTAGTAGAGGGAAGGTGAAAAAGAAAAGACATTAAACTTGTGTCAGTTATTTCAACTTAAAAGGGTAGATCCTCAGCAGTGTATCTAAACCCCATCAGTTACCATGACCTGACACAGACTGCAGTGCCTTGTGCGTGTTCTGTGGGTGTTTTACTGGACTACTGAAAGGAAATTGGTAAGGGAGTTGTTTATAATTAAAAACTAAGGTCCTTACTGTTTCTTTTATCTCTTTAGAAAGTGGGAAGGAAAATAATTTCCTCCGCCCTGCTGAGTGATCAACTGTTTTGTTTGAAATATGTTAGTTCTGTAGCAGAGATGTTCCTATCAGAAGAACTGAGTACAGTTGGCAGGGCAGTGTCTTCACCAGGCTGATCCTAGCTGCCATTTCAGTTCAGGCGAAGTCCTCACAAATAAATAGGTGTTTTGGTGAGTTGATTAAACTCATGATGTTCTCAGAATAGCTACTGAGCTACATTATTCTTGTTTGGTCTTCCTCCAGAAGTGTCTACCTGTGCAGTCATTCAGGAATATGTATTGTGCAGACCCTTTGTATCTTACTTTCATTGAAATTAACCTTCTGCTGCTTGGAGCTTGTATTTCAGTGTGGACAGGGAGTGTTCACAAGCACTTTAGGCAGTGTAAGCTGTCACTGCCACCAACAGATGTAACTCCTGTCGCTCTCCCCAACGTAATATTTCTTCTATTCCTTGTGCCAAGAAAAAAAGCCTTCTTGAGGAATAAGCTCAGCACAAAAAGCATTTTTTGGCAGGATGAGCTCTCTGGCTGGGTTCACCATGCAACTCCCTGAACTTCATTTGGTGGGGAGGGAGCTAGGCTGCCTGTGCTGGTACTTACTTAGGCAATCTGGAGTGTCTGGCATGGTAACTTAACAAAGCGATTGTATCTGCTTCCAGAATTCATCTTGTAGTAGGCTGGGTACAGCCTGTTGCAATGTGTTTAAAGCATTTTTAGATTCTTAGTCAGATGTCCTTTAGAGAGATGCTGTTTCCATCTTTATCCACCCGTTACCAAATGGTTTGCCAACATAAGATGATTTTAAGGACATTTAGCTGCAAAAATCTCCCTCCTCTCCTCCCAGTAGCAAACAAGTAATGCAATGTTTTCATATAATGACCAGGTCAGTGTTGTAAGACGTCAGACAGGTGCACACTAAATACCGATAAGCCCATCTCCAAAACTGCTGAGAGTGGAAGAGGTCTTTTCATCCTTTGGGATATAAACAAGGATCACTTGGGTTTGTTTTTCTGAACGACTTATCAAAATCGGAGAAGTCCATACATCTGCATCATCTGATTTTCGTATGGGTTTAGGAGGCACCTGCTGCCTATTGCAGCTGCCTGGCAGAGTTAGATGGGTTCATAGTGCTTGTTGCTCCACAATTTTTGTGACACTGTGCTCATCTACCTACGCTATTGTTTTCATGGGCCATGTTGTAAAGGTGATGAAATCTTCTGTGCTATGTTGCATACTTCGCTCAACATATAATAACCAGTGCAGTTTCCAAATATCTGCATTCAAGAATACTTGCAGTTCAGACAGTAACACTTACCTTGTTTCGAAAAGATGCCTTAATTGCTCAGTGTTAATCTTGGCCTCACTTAACTGACTTTTTCATCATCTCCTGTTTTTTAAATCATCTGAGCCTTGGTGAATAAACACTAAATCCTGTTCCATTGGTTATGCAGATGATCATGTCATTGTTGCTTGACCACCCTCAGTTTTGCGTATATTAGTTCCTTTGTATGGTCTTTAAATGTATTGGTGTATTTTTATTTCATAGGAAGCAAGAACAGAATCTATTGCCAGACCTTTGGAGATAAATGAGGCTGAGAAGATGATGAAAATTGCCATTGACTGCGTTCTGGTAAGCAAAATGATATTTATTTATTATATCCTTCCTCTCCTGCAAGAATAACATAGCTCTTTTTTCAGCAGGCTAGGGTTAAGAGTGCCAAAGCACCCATCACCTTCAGCTGGTGGACCAGTGCCGCACGTGGTTAGTTAATGGCTAATGTTGAACTTCATTTAATGGCTAATGCAGACATTGGTCTTTAGGTAACATCAGATGTGTGAACAGAAGTTCATCAAGGCAGAGGTCAGGCTGTGATGACTCCTTGTGTCATGGTAATGAATAGGGTCGCTGATGATCCTCATGGTTTATTTGGGAAATCTGCTGTGTTGAAAGTGAACAAGCATTTTAATTGAAACTGCTAGTTTTCCTGGCAGAGTGAATGAGGTGTTGGCACATTGTTGATGGTGAGCTGGCAGTCAGAAATCACAGCCTGCAGCAGAAAGGGTAAACGATGCTAGCAGCAGCACCGAGGAGAACATATTAAGACCCACTCTGCTGTCACTGTTGCACTGTATAACTGCATTGGTTCAATGTGCAGAAACATTCCTCCTCTAGATGCATCAAAGAACTGCACTTGGCCTCCCTTGGCCTCTCTCTTGGGAGAAAATGCATTTCAGTCATATTCCCTGCCTTTGTTAGGAGCTCAGTGGTAACCCCAGAAACTCTACAGGAGGGATAAAAATTGCCGAAAGCAGCACAGAAATCTCCATCCCATCGGAGATACAAGCCACATAAACTTTGCAGTCAAGGCTGCAAGGGGTGTACTTGGTAACTCAGAATGTGCTGGTACCTCTGGAGTTGTGAAGTTGGGCTTGGGAAGCAGGATAGCTGAGCTGGCCAGGGGGTGAGAAGAACTGGTTCTGTGCTAATTAGTGCCATGCCAGTGCATCATTGTTATTCTTGTTTTGGCAGACATTTTGTCTGTCCCAGTCTCCACAACACTGTCCTTGCTCCAGTGCTCAGGTTCCTGTATTTCTGAACCATTTGCTGCCCTCACAACCACTGTGCAAGTATGGTGGTTAATTAAATCCTAGCGATTACTATAAGTTATTTAAATGCAAACTGTATCCAGTCCAATTGTATAATTACAAGGAGTGGAGTTCCAGGTTTAAACAGCCAATGCATAATCGATAGATACTCCAGGCGATCTTTCCTTATGTTTCTGCTCTACTCACAGTCTATATGAATTCTAAATGTGGTTAATATGCATTGTTATTCTGTGCAGGAGTGCTAATAAACTAACAGCAGCATAGCAGAGCAATTGGCTTCTTGGGAAATGGCAGTGATGCACCTCAGCTGGTTTAGTTCTGGACCAGTTAATGAAATGACCTGTTACAGCTGAGCAGCACCTGACAGTTACTGCTGGAATTTCAGCATGTGCGAAGCCTGCCTCTCTGTCTCTCACTCAAAAGGCGCTCACGGTTTCCTGAGCATGAGCACACTGAATGTACTCAGCCCATTTTAATAAGCTGGAATATTCCCACTTTTCCTTCCTGGTTCCTGTGGCACGTATTCTAATGTTCAGGATGCTTCCCAGATTTTGAAAAGATGCATAAAGCAAGACTTAGAAAAGGATGAAGATATTTGGATAGAGTAAGTTCTTTGTAAAACAGACCATTATCTTGAAGAGGAAAAAAGAAAAAGATGGAAACTAAAATTCCCTAAAATAATACCAAAAATAATTGCATTTCTCATCTGCATTTATCCAGATACTTACACGTCAGGAGATGTCCTTACGTATCCTGTTAGATTATTTTTTTTGAGGAGTCTTCTTCCTATCTTTTACTGCTTTTTCAGTGGAAAGGAAAAATAATGTTAGAGCCCAGGGCAAGCTGTGGGTTTTTTTCTTTCTTCTTTAAGAATGTCTGGAAAAACAATCAGGTATTTTAAATTTGTAAACATCCAGTTAGTTCACTATCCTCGCCGCAAAGAACTTTTTAATTTTCATTGCCTAGCCAGTTTATGTTCTAGCTCATGGTTGTAATGTTGTTTGATAACATGAGATGCAAGATTATATGGAACAATGTTCAGCATCTGAAAGATAATTCTAATTATTCCAATGCAAGCCGTGGTTCACCATCCTTCTCCTTTAGGAACAAGTCCAAAAGACTAAAGACATGTTGAGTAATGTGGCTTTGGATGAAGCCAATTTGGAAGCCAAGATTGAAAAACGAAAATTGGAACTGGAAAGAAGCCAGAAGAGGCTACAGACTCTACAAAGTGTTCGGTAAAGATTATGAACTGATTATCTACTGCGTAAATGAGTGTTAGCATAAATGATTGAACTGTGCATTGTTAATGCTTAAAGCAGCGAGGAGTGGAGTCTGTAATGAGACTGAGATGATGGCCTGTGGAAAAGAGAGATTCTCTTCTCTGGAAATGCCCAGTCTGGATTGTAACTGTTGATTTTTCTGTTACCGTGTATTTGAAATCAGAATTTCAGAGCTGTTAAAAGTGGCCAGAATATTATTTGTTGGAGTTGCTTAATTGCTGCTTGAGCTGTACAAAATGGTCAGGTACTATGTCTTGTCTTTTCCTTTGTCATTAAACATAGATCGTGTCAGGTAGTTCTGAAAGCGGCAACTGGTGCAAACATTCCCTCAGATCCCAGAGGCTTCTAGCATTCTTAGCCACCAATAGAAAAAGTTCATTATGCATCCTTTGTTAGGATCAGTTCCTCTAGGCAGTGATACAGCCTGCCGTAAAATCAAGATCTTCAGATTCACAGTTGGGGTTGATTTCTTGCCCTTAATTAAACTTCAGGTTTTTGCAATCTACAAGATCACGCTCTATTTTTGACCTAATATGGGGAAAAAGAAAAAAAAAGGAAATAATTAAAAAATGAGTCGTGGAAGGGATGACATTGATTCATATACGCATTTTGATCAGTAACACTTCGGAGGAATTGCATTGGGTGGGTGTGAAGCATTGACAGCAGTAGTGTTCTTTGGGGTGCAACAGTTAGCTCTGTCATATCGGGACATCATCCCTTACTGGTGTCAAGTCTAGTTACACTTGTAATGACACAGCAGTTTTGTAGCAAATACATCTTCAGCCATGCTACAAGCTAGTTTTTTTGAGTCATGGAACAGCAGGATAATTCAGTTAGATTTGCTTCTAAAGGGGCCCAAATGCTGCCTTTCTGCCTGGTTAAAAGGAAATGGTAGTCGGTACACAATAACCTTTCCTTTGCTATATGTAATTTTTGCAGGATACTTTAATGAGGTTTTTTTGTCTTATGCTTTTAGTCTCTGAAGTAGTGTGGAACCTTAAAAGCAAAAGGTCCTTTTAGATTGGTTTAGTAGACATGCAAAGGAAGCTGCAAAACCAAAAATGCTTATTTCAGAATTCTGCATATACAGGTCAGTATTTTGCTGATTAGTTTGTGCTTATTCTCTCCAGTCCTGCTTTTATGGATGAGTATGAGAAGATCGAGGAGCAGCTGCAGAAACAATACAGTAGTTACCTAGAAAAATTCCGTAATCTGACCTACATGGAGCAGCTCCTGGATGATCATCGACGGACAGAGCAAGAGATGTTTGAGGTAAGACAGCTTAGAAATGCCCAGCAAGACTGGATATCTTGTAGTTCTCAGTCTTACAACAGAAAATGTTTTAATACCTCTTTGCCAAAGCAGCACATTACTCATTGTAGTCAGCTCTGAGTGACTGGCAGTCTACTGACAATTCAGTAAGTGTGACTGCTCTTGGACGAGCATAAAACAGCTTTATTTTTTGAGTTAGTGAAGTTAAACCAGTGTAGCGATGCCGCTTTCCAGTCTTTGACTCCCCTGACTTGTTTTCAGTTGATGTTTTTTGTTCATGAAGAATGCTTTCAATGTTTCTGATCTTCCTTATTGTTATCATCTGCCAACAACTGTATAAGGGTGCCTCAGCACAAGGCTCTTCAAATTTCCTCGTAGTAGTCCTCTTCAATGAAAACAGCAAAGAGTATCAGTGAAAAGATCCGATATGCTGGAATCCTCTCTCACATAGACTTCGGCTTTGTTTGGTGGAAATTCTTATTTCTGTTGACTTGCTGAATTGTATCTGTTCATTGCAATTCTGTATTTTGTATCCTGCTGGATAATCTTGCTCCATGCTTTTCTTTGGGTGTTCATTGGACTGCAGCGCTTTCAGCCAACCTCTCATTCAGCTTCCTGTAGCTTCATGTTTTACTTGTTTGGCTTTTCGTCCTCACAGTCATTAGCCAGTTATCTTTTGTTCTTCACTGAAAACATGTTTCAGTGAATGATCTCTCCTTGGACCTTAATACTGGTGGGTGTGCTATACCTTGAGTTAACCAATGCTTCCTCTTTCTGGATCGTCCTATCTTTCATATGCAGATCATGTTCTATTTTGTCAACACAACTTACTCTTGTTCCTGGCAGAAATGTGGGAGAGCTGTGCATAATGTTCCTTCTGTCTGGCTATGACTGTATGTTTTGCTTTTGCCGTGTCTCTGTGTCTACTGATGTGAAAACAAAGTAGTTTGACCCCAAGTTTTTCAGTCTTCTTTAAAGTACTCATACCTGAATTTAGTTATAGTAAAATTTTGTGACCTGTGCTTCGGCTGCAAATAAGGCTCAGTAACTTTATAGTCCCCCTTCTCCTATTAGCTGTCTCTCTTGCATCTGTGAGATATCTTTTTAGAAAGCCTTGTTGTTCTAGAGAAACCTCCCCTTTGATGATCGCTTGCACTCTGTTCCTGCATGTCTAAGCCACACAGAACAATGTACAGGTGCCTTCATAACCAGGCTTCAGGCTGCTCTGCAGTCTGGAGAAAATATGGTAATTTCCATCATCTTTTGGACATAGGAAAAGGCATGCTCTGTTCTGTTGAGAAGCCTTGAATATTTTGCTGCATTATTTGCTTGAGGATAAAATAACCTGTCTTTTAAAAGATAACATGGGCATTTGACAACTTGTTAATCATTGTGGACCAGTTTCCCATTAACCTCCCTTTTTATAAGTACTGTCTCTCTAGACGTTATTTCACATTTTTCTAATCTGTAGCCAGCTTGGTATTTTCATGTGTCTTGTTTTATAATGTTCTAGTTCTTCCCCACATCTCTGGCAAAAAAAAAAAAAAGGTCCCCAATTAAATCATAATCTTGAAATGAAGCCTAAAATCTGATTTTTTCCCTTCTGTTCAAATGCCATGGAGACTTAATACCAAAAGTAGAAATGTTTTGAACAGAGCTACCTGAAACTGTTTATAAATTCATGCACGGAAGTTAGTAACGAGTTGGTGTACAGCTCTTCAGGGGATTTTCGTTAAAAGATAGTAAGACAAAGAGAAAGCCTTTGCAATTCAGGGCTGTGCCTGTGCTTAGAATGTGGAGAGCGCTTGTTACTTTCCTTTTTCTCCTTCTTCCTCTGAGACACCTGGAAATCTACCCATATGGTTTGGCTTTTCATTTACTAGGATAAGCAGGTAACAATGCTTCAGCATTGTACAGAATTAAAGAGTATAAAAGCTTGTGACAAAAAGATGTGTTTTTTCTCTGCACCCTTCTATCACTTGCTATATGCAGTCTGTATTAGCAGGCATCAGAACTGGAAACATTTTTAAGATGCGCCTTATGCTAAAAGCAAAATGCCATCAGGTCTTCAGCATTCAGAATGCGTTCTTGCTGTGTCTGGTGGTCTGTACTTCGGTGTCTCTTTACTATGGCCTCAAGTGATCCAGTTACTTATGCTGAATCCTGTTTCTGTTAAATACTCTGCGTTAGCTTAAACCAGCATGAAGCTTACCTGTCAAGTGTGGTTCTATAGCTTGAGCTTAACCCTGAAAGTACCCCGAGATCATTTCATTTCACTTCCTATATATTAGTCTGTTAAATTGTTTCACTGGAGGGTGTTAGGGAAGACCAAAAATAAAAAGGGGGAACAAAAAGGTACATTTGACAGTTGCTCTTCAGAACTGGAGAGAGGAGCATGGGGATCAAGAACAGAAAATTGGAGTATCTAAAAATACTTCAAATATTTAAAGGTTGAGACTCTTTTGTGGGCATCTCTTTGTGGGCAGCAATACAGTGGCTCAAGTAGCTGTGAGTGCTTTGTTGTAGAAACTGTTGCTTTGGTAGAAGAGGAGGCTGCGTGTGTGTGTCTTACAGCCAGATTTTCAGGAGTGATGGAGTCCAAACTATTATTTGAAGTAATTATGAGACGTCAGTGCTCAAAATCAGGCTCCAATACTTGGTAAGTGAAAGAAGAGGAATATGGGTCCCAACTGAACCAAGAGACTTGCCAGTGCAGTCCTATTTCCAAACCAGTGGGGGAATTCTTTTATTTTTTTATTTTAAAAAGATGGCACTCTCTTTAATCCATTTCAGATTAGTCTCTTGCCAACCTGGAACACCAGAGTGTTTCTCGCACTTCTTCTGTCAGTCTTGATCTGCTTTTCAGGTGATGCTTCATTGCCTTTGGCTACTTGTTGGTGAAGCAAAACTGTGGGTCATTTATTACAAGCTTGAAAAAAAACCCCAAAAAAGCAGTCTGCTCCAAAATGATGCTACATGTTGTCCCAAAGTTTATCATCTTGTGTCATTTTCAAAATCAACAGAGGAAAAAGTAACAAGGGTAATTACATTTAATCCATTTTAATACACACTCTCTCCAACTGCCAAAAACCACTGAAAATTGTTGATATTTTTTCCAACCTTGATTTGGTTTTTTGTTCCACCAAACAAATCTTAATTATCTTCTGTAGTAGAAGTGACAGTCAATTCTTTTATCATTGGTGTGTATTTTAAGTAGCTTGCCAGAAAAAAAGCAACACAAATGTAATTAGATTAAGCCAGCCCTCCGTGTGCTGTTCAGTACTGAGGACTGATTTCTGGACCCCTTTCCTTGACTAGGTGCATGTTTTTAGGAGGAATTTTTGTTCTGATTGAGAGACGGTTGCTGAATAACAAGACTGATCTCTAGTGCAGTTAGAGCTGTTTTGGTACCCTGCTGACATTGCACAGCTAATGACCTGGGCCAGAGTGCGTTTCCTAATTAGAAAAGTGATTTAAAGATTGTACCCAAGCACACGATTTTAATTAAGTAACATTGAGCAGCTGAAGCACTCCAGCCTCTCCAGACTGCAGCGCTGGTGGTTTGTGTGGATTTTTTTGGTTTGTTTTTTCATGTGGTAGGTACACAGAGCACTCCTCTCCATGCAACTGTAGCTTGTGTTGTTTTGAGCTTGCTGTTCCCTTTTCCTCTCTGTGTCTGTAATAATATGGAGCACTGGTTGGTGAGCAATTGGCAGGAGTCTCCTGCCAGGCGCTGGGCTGAGAAACCTCTCTCTGTGTTAAAACGAACTTAAAGGCTTGGGTTTGGGTCTGAACTGAATGAATTGGAAGAACCGAACAGTTATTTGATGATGAAATTACCACCT
Source organism: Ibycter americanus (assembly GCA_035590275.1). NCBI lineage: Eukaryota > Metazoa > Chordata > Aves > Falconiformes > Falconidae > Ibycter > Ibycter americanus. The sequence goes on from JAVJGI010000050.1 coordinate 37,954,972, forward strand.
GCAGAGCACCTGCCTGTTTGATGTGGAAGCCCTTTGAAATGTATGAAAAATATGAAATCATTTGTCTGTTATCAACTCTCATTTGTGGAGATGTCAGAAGTCCTCACATGACTCCTCCTTTGAGTGAGTTTCTCACACTTACTGACAAACTGTCATGCGCTACTTATTATTGGATCTGAGGAATTTAAACAAGGGTCTTTTGTCTTTGCAGTTTCCTTAGTCTTTTTTCATTTTCAGCCACTTCGTTTATTCTGTTTCTGTTCTCTTGTGCTGCTCATGGACTTAATCCATCTTCTTGCATTTCTGTGCAGAAGCAGGGATTTATGTGCCATGTCTCCTCAAAGATTTGTTCTCATTTCTCTACTTGGTACAATATTCTGACTTCATTAATTTTTATCCTGTTTTTAAGATGAAATTGTTGCTCATGTTTAGACAGGAAAGCTATTGGAACTTTGGATGCCCTAAAAATCAAAGTTTCAGGGGTTTTCAGTTTTGGGGGTTGAAATTTTCTATACACTATACACGAATGCCTCTCTTTTAAAGGACAACACAGGCTAATGCAGTTCAAAAAGGTAGTTTTGAAACTAGCTTGTGTAATGCCAGAGTAACTTGGCAATATCCTTTAGCATTTGCCTTTTCTCTAGACACAATATGCTTATTCTTTCTTGTGCTTCTCAGAGGACATCTCTGAAGTACTTTCTTCTTTAGCTACTTTCTCCTAAGGTATTTTAAGAGTGCTTTTGTGCTAGTGCTGTGAAATCTCAACTAGGGAATACCATGGAGTGGTGGACACACAGAAGAGGTTGTTCTAAGCCACTCAGTCATTATCTTTGGTTTGGGATTGCTTAAACTGTTTTTCTTTTCATTATTATGATATCACTATCAGTAACCAGTCCATCATGATCAAGCAAGGAAAAGCTGCATAAACAGACTGTATTGTGACTTTCCCTTTGCGACCCACCCTCCTCAAATAAAATCTCCTCTTCATTAAACTAATATGGGGTTTTTATCAGAGCTGCATACCTGAAGCAGACACTCTGTTCTGAATATGCATATAATAGGGATATCTGACTTCTGCTGCACTGTGAGATACTCCTTGGTTCTGCTGCTTTTCATGTCTTTTTGCATTGAGCTATCCCATGTGAAATATTAAATCTAAACATTCCCATTGCAATGTCTGCTTGCTGAAATAGCCAGACAGAAGGTTAATATGAGAAGCGGTTGGTTATAGTCTTTAATCTTCTAGCTAATGTACATTTGAATTATGACTGTTTGGTAACATTTTTATAGGTACCAGGAGAGCACTCCTGGTCCAGTGTTGCTGAATTATGTTGAATATCAGATGTAAAAGTAAGCACAGGCATCTGAATTGTTGATTGCTTCTATTTTGGCATTTAGTCCAGTGTACAAGTATGGCAGTATTGGTGCACTGAGACACACAAATCCCATAATGGAGAAATGTGGGGAAAGAATGGAGGAGGAGGAAGGGAATGCACAGGGAGAGAGTAGGGGCAATGAAGCATAGGAGAAAAGAATGGAGGAAATTGCTGGCCTGAGAAATTATGGTCACACAAAGGGAGAAGATGGAGATAAAGAACATGTAGGAGGGCATGTGAAAAGCACGGTAGGAAAGATGGAAGTGTTGCTGTGTGCGTTCATTCTACTGAAGCAAAAATCTGCAATCCTCTGCGAATACCACAGTGACTAGATCTAGACTCTCAAAGGTACCTCTAAATGCCCTGAAGTACTTGTGTGCTTTATTATATATACTCCCTGGAGCTCCTGGTGCTTTATTGATACTGTCTTCTTTAAAAGCTATAGGAAAACTTTTTGGGAAATGAAAACAATCGAGATCAGATCAACCAACTCAGTGCTCAAAGATCCACTCAGGATCGTCAAGATTATCCTGACAGCTGATGTGCCAGATGGGTGAACAAACTTGTCTTAGGATCCCAAATTTGGGGTCATTTGACTCACAGCTTCAAGTTCTTAACGTCTGACAGACTCTAGAACTTATTTTTTCACAGACCTAGAGATCAAACAAGAAATTATTAAAACTCTAATCATCACTTGCAGGCTTTTCTGAGCAATGGAAACATTCATATTCTGCCTTCAGCAGCCCATGAACTCCTTAGCAGAAGAGGTGAAGAGGTTCCTTGTGCAGCAGGGCTCAGTGCTATGCCTGGGTATGAACCCCCTACATGGGCTACTCAGTCTAGTTCATTCTTGCTGCTGTTGTAAAACCATGCTAATTCTGTTACATATTAAATACTCTGCAGTTGGGGAAGGAACACAGGGAGAGTATCTACTCAGTTTTGCAGTGTACAAAGTCAGGGTGAGTTTGTCTGTCATGCCAGCAGTTGCTTCTGTGAAGTATGAGATGTAATGGCTCTCATCGATGGTGTAGCTTGGAAACCCATGAATGATTTTCAGAAATAGAAATCAGACACTGATCTCTAATACTTTCAGTTCTTAGGCTGCCTGACTGAATTTCTTCTGCAGCGACTCTACTCCAGAAGAAACACTGCGTGAAAAAAATCTTTATTTACTGCATTCTGAATGTGCTCCCTTTTAGGTTTTAAGCATTCTCTTTATCCAGTTGTATTTGGTAAGAAGATAGAGTAAGTGGATTGTTCATATTGCAGTCTTTCTGCCTTCCCTCTCAGCCTGCATTATGCTTTTGAATATTCACAAGTACTTTAGAGGTGTGAATTATTATGTAACAGAAATCTAGCTTGACATTCATTCAAAATAGGAAACAGTCGGATCACTTGAAGCAACACTGATCAAGCAGATCAATTTTTTCTCCCCCATGGACCAACATGTGAAAATCATTATAAGAAACCTTTTAATAAGTGATTAAAAACCAAGGACTTGATCAAAAGAAAAAGTTAAAATAACTCTTATTTTGGGGCTGATGTTTTGCAAGTCATTTGCACCAAATGACCTAAGTAGGTAAGGTTAAAATGACGTGTATGAAATTTAGGAGGCTTATGCTCTGCTACTGGTACTTAGCTGCAGAGAAAAGTAGCTATGAGACTAGCATTTTGATTTGCACAGCCATGCATAATCTCATAATGTGCAAAACAATAAGGTTTGAGGTTTTAAGTGTTTAAAAAGTAAAATAATTCTCGGTTTTCTAGCTGTGTAGAAACAATGTCTAGTTCAGTGCTGTGAAACGTGAAAATTAAATACTATGCACGTATGAACAGTAGACCTCTCGGACAGGTGTCCTGGCAGAACCCTTGGCTAACACCCACCTAGCCCATGGGCCGCAGTGGGAATTACTGCACCTTGCACAGTCATTGCCGCCTCCTCTGAGAGCTCCAGAATACTGTTGGGATTCTTTGAAAATTATTCTGATGTTGAGATAACCAGTGGGCCAAGTTGTGAGCCATACCATTTCAGAAGCATTGCAGCAGGGTCAAACATCAGGACTAAGGAAAGGTAAGAAATCCTAGGGCAAGCAGTACACCTTTCTGCCTGGGAACTGAGAGTCACGTTTGTTTTGCTACAAATCCATTTACATTCTCGTTTGGGCTTACCTTGAGCTCGATGTAGTTCTGAAATCAATGGAAATCTCCATTTTAGGCCACTACGTTCTGAGACCCTTCTTTTTTAAAATTTGTTGACCTGGAGGACTATATGCCTGTCTCCTACTCAAGCTTTGTTGCATCTTTGAGAGGATTGAAGACAAACCTGACTTGGTCAGAGCCTGGCCTGTTAAGCAGGGTCTAACTCACTTTGGCAGTGCTGCATTCACCTCAAATACCTGCTGGTGGCTATCTTTTAACAAGAAACAAGGGCTTCATATATAGCATCCTGCAGCTCAGTTCCTGCTCGGCCACAAAGATTTTTAAACCAACAGCTCCTGTTTCTTAATCTGTAGAGTAAGCTGGAATGAAGCTATCCTGTATCCCTACTACTTGGGCTGGGTGGTTAGAAGAATCACAGAATGGTTGAGGTTGGAAGGGTCGTCTGGACATGATCTAGTCCAACCCTCTGCTGAAGCAGGGTCTCCTAGAGCAGGTTGCACAGAATCACGTCCAGGCGGGTTTTGAATGTCTCCAGAGAAGGAGATTGCACAGCCTCTCTGGGCAGCCCGTCCCAGTGTTCTGTCACCTTCACAGTAAAGACAATTCTTCCTCGTATTCAGATGGCATTTCCTGTGTTGCAATTTGGATTGCTTGCAGAAGAACCCAGGGTTATTAAAACTAGAGAAGAAGGATGCATAAGGTGAAACCTGATGCTGTTGTAGGTCATTGGTTGCCCAGAGGTGGTTACCTACTTGTTTTGTGTTAATCATAGCCTGATGCAGGTAAACAGTCCTAGAAACAGTGCTTGCCATCCCCTTTCAAAAGGGAGATTTGTCTGCATCATTACTTTATCTTTACTTTCTTCTTCTCTAACCCACCACAATGTGATATTTAAAAATAGTTTTATCCCAGTCTTCTAAGCTAGTAGCTAGAGCACTGTCCTAGTGAGTCCTAGTATCATAGGAATTAGGAGTGCAAATGTTTTCAAGCCAGAGAAATCATAAAAAACAAGTCTCTAATTCCTGTGCTAGGGCTCTAACAAAAGACTGTTAGGGAGGGGCTTGCTGGTGCTGCCTCTTGATTTGGGATTTGACTGGTGGGAAATAAGAAATAAAGTGAAGTGTGTGTCAGCCCCCTGTTGAAGAGATTCTTTGGTATAAGAAACATGGGTTGTATTGGCGGTAATTGATCTCAAGATGGAAGGCAACAGATTCCATTATCAATTCCTGGAACTATCAAATTCACCAAGAACAACTACTCTTTAATATAATAAATGCTCTCCTTGAAAAGAGCGAATAATGCCGACTCCCCTTTGAACACTTAAGGGTTTGTGCTACCAGTGACACAGGGAGAGGATAATTCTGATATTAGATTCTAGCAGCGATGTGGCAGTGACTGCTTTATGGTGGTGAACGAGACACAGCTGTGACTACTAACTTCCAATCAATATTAATTTGGATGATAATTTCTTCAGACACTGCAAACTGACCTCAAGTTTACATTACAAAATTGTACATTAATTCAAATAAATCACATATCCAACCAATATTGCTTGTAAGCTTGGTGCAATAAAAATGGAATACATTAAGTGAATGTTCAATGAGCTGTTATTGAGTCATTATAATTCATACCTTCCACAAAAGCAAATAGGAAAATAGAGAGGACTTGTCATTATGGTAAAGTTGCATTGTATCTAATGATGAATACATTTGATTCACAGGTTAAAGTCCATCCTCTGTCACGTGATTTTAGGCAGTAGTGAATTCCTGCGTGTTATTGCTGACTTGAAGCTTCTTGTATGAAAGTACTTTAACTGGAAAATTCCAGGCAGAAGGTGTTAGTCTGAGTCTTTTTTTTTTTTTTTTTTTTTTTTGGTTGTTTTTTTTCTTCGTTCTGTTTAGATTTCTCTCACTCAGTGCTGGCAGGTGATTTAGAAGCCTGTGATCTCAACTTGATTGTGTTGCAATCTCTGCCAGTGTGCCTTATCAATGCTTTTGTCCTCTGTCTCTTTACCATCCTCTTGAGCCATGCCCTGTTGGAGATGGTGATGTAAATCCGCAGTGGTGTGCTCAGTGCTGTGTTTCCTCTGATGTTCTGCTTCCTTGACTCTGTCCTGTGGTTCCTGGATGGTTCAAAAGTATTTCTTGCATCCTCTTGGGACCTTTGACTTCAAGCCTCTAGCCAGCTTTATTGAATCTGGATCTTGCTGAATCTGAAAGGAAAACCTTAACCCAGTGTAATCATGCTAGATGTGCCCGTGGGCAGGATCCCTATGCTGCTTTAACCAACTGAAATAGGCATTTATGCTGGTGCTTGTTTTGGTGAATCCTGACAGCACAAAACTCCTTGCGCTCAAAATGACCCAATTTATGTGAATAACGAGACAGCCTTGTCGGTGGTGAAGTGTGCTGTAGGAGCTGTGTTGGAAAAGCAGTTCAGCAGAAGCGTTTGGTATATGTCATCTGTTTTTTGTGAAGGCTTCTCCATATTTATGGTGCCTCTTTCTCATTGTTGTTGAACAAATGGAGATAGTCAAGGGAAAAGGTACATCAGTCTGAAAAGAAGTGATTCATACTGTGCAGAATGCACACAAAGGTGTGGGGAGAGCTGGCTGGCCCAGGAAGTAATGGAAATAGGGGGCATGTGTGCATGCAAGAAGGGATCCTAATCATCAGAGCTTCAGAAAGAGGGGGGAGGGGAGGGTCATGAAGTAAAGGAAGATTTGAAGCCTTAAGCCTCTCAGAGCCAAGAGTTGACTCCAGAACTGGCAGAGCTCATAATGAAGGGGATAAGGTTGCACAGAACTGGACTGGTATCCTTTCTAGAAGCTTTCGTGTAGCTTATATCAAATTCCTTGAATCGCTATGCATCCTAATATATAGCCCAAAACAAGTATAGTACAACAGTGGAGAGGAGTATTTGAGATGGGAAGTTTTGGGTTGGGTTTGTTGGGTTTTTTTAATAGAAAACCAGTCAAAATAGCTGAATAACTTTTAAACCTGCTTTCTTGGTCACTGATTCACAGATTAGTTCTGTTCAAAGCAAGGTTGGCTATAGCATCAGACCACATTGCTCAAGATTTAGTCCAGTCCGGTCTTGAAAGCCTCCAAGGACAGAAACTGCGCAGCCTCTTTGGGCAAGCTGTTCACTATTCCACTGTTCTAATGAAAAACATGTAATGTCTAGGCACAGGAAAAAGCTGAGTAACCTGTGCAGAAAACTTTTATATTGTATCAAAAGTTGCTCAAGAAACATGCTACTGGGAGAATTACCTATTTACTGTAAGAGGATAAGAGGGGAAAGCTGTAGAGAGATGCAAAGGGAGTTCATACAAAGCATTGATGTGACACCCTAGTCTATGGGCAAGTCAGGAAACCCATTCCATAGTGCAAGAATAAACAACTAGCATGCTGGAATTTGTCCCTCTGAGCTAATTTGCTCTTTCTGTTTAGTTCCTTGCTTTTGAGTTCCCAAAGGGAAGGTATTAATGTCTAGGTGAGACCTTCATGCACAGTCTGCTTCTTCGAGAGGAACAGTAACTGCTCTGCCTTAACCTGAAGTTGAGAGATAGCGTCCTGAGACTTAAGTGTGCTGTTCACTTCCAGCTGCAATTTATCTACTCTGCAAAGTGGTTATTGCAGCATTTGAACTGGATGTGCTGAAGTCAGAACTTGCTAAGTACTTTAGGAAGCTGTAGAAAAAAGTGTATGTGAGGCATGTTAAACCAATCTAATTTTAAAATACTTGCTGTGGATTGTGTTGCATCCTGTTACCTTAAGCGCGTTTTTTGAATACACTTCACTGTCTGGTTTTGTGTAGCCTGAGCATGGTATCATTAAGAGCTGCTGTGTTAGAATAGCATCGTTGTAGGTACCCTAAGCCATAAATTGCATCTTTTCCTGTCTCTGCCTTCTGCTACTCACATGACCCCATGCAAAGGCTCAGCTGGGCACCGTTTTCCTTGCTCCTCTTTCCCACAGATCTCTGACAGCAGTTACCTTCCTAAAGACTTTTCCCTAAAACAAAATCACTGTAAGAGCCCATGCTAGATTTTTTTTTTTTTTACTATGATGGCTTTCCTTTATGATAAGTTTCGTTTACATTAGAAAACATTTTAGCTTTTTTCCAATTTTTATGATTGCATGAATGAAGTTCAGTTAATTAACATATATTTCCTTAAGAAGATAGACCTTCCAAGAAACTTTGGAGGTATTTTGTGACTTCTGTTGATGAAAGTGCACTTCAGTAGTGATCTAACAGATCTAATTGTTAATTTTGATAAATGTGATCACTGGAGTTGATGTGTCAGAATTTATTGGGGGAGGATGATATGTTCTGTGGCACCTGTGTACTTTGAACGGACCAACATGAATGCTGTTTGGTCTCCTTCTACTGAGCCTACCAAGTTGGATTTGGTGTTTCACTTGGATAAGTGCTATTCTATCAGCTTGAATGACTAATATTCTGCCCCATTTATTGAAGTACTTTTACTGTATCTAGTACAGTATTCTTAGTGAACAATTCTTCCACAAGAAGCAGCAAAATGCAAGGTTAGCAGGGTTTGACGCAGGAAAAGAATAACCTGGAAAGACAAAGTCATGTTGTAAAGTAGCATAAGATTTGCTATTTTTCACAATAATTTGATTCTTCTGAAAATAGATGTATCAATGACAGATAATGGCTTGCTGGGGCAGAAGAAGAGTTTCAACATTACAAAAACCCAGCTTTTTCTGAAGAAGGACAATGAATCAAATTAATAATTTAAAATAATGACACTACAGCAGAAATTAATCCAGTCTCCTTCAACTGGCACTGGTGGTGCCAGTATTATGATAACGGTGAATTTCTGGTGAGTATCAGTTAAGTGTATAAAATACTCAAGTATGCTTCAGATGTGTTTCAATGGAAATTATTACTCTAAAATGACTATTAATGATGAGAGGCGATGACTGTTTCAGTACATTGAAGTGAGGGAGAAGATGGGAGTAATGAGAATAAGGAGGAGACAGATGGTCTTATAATAGGGGCTGATGATTTTCAATTCATTAAATGGGTGTTCATCCACTGGAAGGATGACCTCTATAAAAGTTTAAATGGGCAGTGGTGATGGCTTTCAGATGCTCCTCAGGCCAGGCCAAAATGGTAAGAATGCATAAATGTCTTTAAAAGCTAAGTATTCATTAGTATGAACATTAATGAGGGATTCAGAGAATCTGCTAGAACAAGTTCATGTTTTCTTTTCTGCTGCAGAACTCTATTTGGAGCAGCATTTGTTTGAAGACCACATTCTCCAAAGCACTGTACTTGATCTAATACTGGGTGTTTGGGGGAGTTTGCTGCTTCTGTGTTCATCAGAGAGCTCTGTCACAGAGATAGCACTTCATAATTACTGAGGTGGCATCGTCAGGCAAAGAAGAATAACCTCTAGATGCAAAATCTATCTCCGTGCCAGAAGGCCAGGGTCCCACTTTGTTGCTGGCTCTAAGTAGCTGCAAGCCAGCTTCTCTGTGGTTCTACACTGTTTAGTGAGTGCAATGTCATGTGATACGGAAAGGAAATCTTGAATTTTCAGTTTTGGTAACTTTTGTAGGAAAACAAAAGTTCCAGTCAAATGACTGTAGACAAGAGATGGGAAACCAAAGAACCGCTTTGGTAATACTGTCAGCTGTGACTTTTGGTTTTGTCTTTTTTACTGAAGTGGGATGGGCTGTTAACAATAAGCATTTAAAAGTTCAAGGTTAAAATGAATATTAGTTTATGCAGCATAATCTGTGTTGTTTCATAGGTCAGCAGTTTGTCCTCTGATCCTTAACCACCAACTCTCAAAGGGCTCATCACCTATCAGAAGGCAATGTTCCGCACATTGTCTGCTTTGCAGAGGGAGCAACCCTTCCTCATCTCCCGGTCTGTCCTTTCTAGAGCACCTATATTCACCTAGTGCAGTCCTCCAAACATGGAAGCTGTCTCACCATATTTCTGTAATCCTGATGGGATCAAAGCTATGCATCTATGCATCGTCTAACTCCCCCTGTTTTGTTTCCTGATTGTATGTACTTGCATTCGGGCATTTGAGTGGGATCCTGCTTGTGCTGCCGTCACGGGGAATGTACCAAAGCCTCCCCTTCACTATTCACAGTGCCCCTGTTTCTGGTCAGGCTATCATCATCATTGGAATTCCCTGACAGACCTGAAGTCCTCCTCATAGGTTAGTGAGCCTGTTGGTAAAGATTCTTCTGCCCCACTTTTTCAGGTGGATCCTCTCTCCCTCCCATAGTCTTCATTCTTCAACAGAATAAAAAGGAACAAAACCTGTAGCATTGCAGTCACTTTTAGTCAGGTATAACTATAGCTGTGTTCCAATTCAAATAATAAAACTGGACGTGAATTTAGAGCAAGGTATTTAGTAGTAGTTCAGCATGATAGGAAGCATCATCTACTATTCTTTAAGAACAGTTCCAGGTTAGTTGGTACCTCATGCTATCGTGAACCTTAGCTGTGCAACCTCAGTGATGTGTTCACTTACCTTTCTGTTGTACCTAGCAGGCTTCCTCTTATTAAAAGTACTGTCACATTCTCTGTTCAGGCACCACACAATTTCTCCTCGTCCTTATATCTCACCCCTGCTGAATGAGTGGCAACACTCTATTATGAAAAACAAATGTCATTGTGTGCGTGTAGCAAGAGCTAATCTCAGCTGCTTTGTTCTATAACAAAGCAAGAAACAGCTGCTGAGATTAATAGGCAAGGTGAAGATGAGGTGGTTCAATCCATCATCAAATTGGTTCACTTTAAGTGTACTATAGAGCAGTAGGATTACTGCTATTCTCTGGCAAATCACTAAGAAAAGAAAAAAAACGCAAAAGGAAACATTGTTTTCCCTTACTAACATGAAAAGGTTATATATAGAACATAGAGAGAGATTTCTGGGATTGAGAGGATGTCTGAGAACAGAAGGCATAGCCTAGGCAAAAATTGAAATGCCAGCATTCAAACAAAAAAAGAGCGAGCTGCAGTTGTCCCATTCCTTTATACTTATCCCCTTCCTATTTTTCCCACTTCTTTCCCTTTTCTTTCTCCTTAGTGGTAACCATGTTGTCTGCCAGCTGGCTGCAGGGCACAGATTCTTTATATTCAAAATCCTGCTACTGTTTTCTGCACAACCTTCCCAACTAAACTTGGAGTTTAACTTAAAAAAACCTGACATGTTTCAAATGATCAAATACTGCATCATTTTGTTCTTTCTGGGTTTGAGCCTTTTCGCCTTGCTGCTTTGCAATCTGCAGGGGCAGAGTTGTCTTCTATCTCCTGATTTCAGCAACTTGATCTTATTGTTTAAGCCAATACTTAGCAGCATTAGGTATATCATAAGGGACTGGCAGGCAAGAAACCATGCGACTTACTGAAGTCCTGGATCACTTGCCTCAAGGCAAACACCAAATCGGTGGCAGAGCTAGTTGGCTGTGAGGCTGCTGCTGGAGGATATTCTCCATGGTGGCATATTGGCCTCTGATTAAAAACAAAAAAGCCCCAACTAATCCCCCCCACCCCAGACCCTGCACACAGTTGCGTGTAGTTTGCATGTCATCATAACTGCATGCTGTTCAGTAATCTTTCTCTTAAAGAAATTATAAAGCGTAGTCAATAAATGAAAAAGCATTTCTTAGGCTCTGCTTTTCTATAGTTTTCTCTAAAAAAGATTTCCAGAGCCAACTCCCATTTACCCTGCTGCAGTAACTCACAATTGACGTTTTATTTGTCTGAAGAGCACTAGGTTAGATTATATTAAAACATTCTGCCAAACAGCCATGTGTTTTGTTTTATTGCTGTTTGGAATGCCAAAGACTTTCATAGTCAGGTGTGAGATGGAAAGCCATCTGCTTTGCCAATTAAAGTAGACTGAGATACAGAATATCTGTATTGTTCTCGTTCAGACTCTATTCTGCAAAAAATATACATTTGTCTTTAGTGCATTCAGCGTGCTGTAGAAGACAGGTAATGTTCTTGCTGAGTTGGACAGAAAATGGGCATGAAAAAAGCACAGTTGATTGTAAACATAGGTGAAACTTACTCGTTTTAAAAGCCTTTGTTTGTCATAGTATTTCAACAAAAGGATTCTTTATTTCCTGTTGCTGCTGACTGTATGTAGACCATTTGCTTCTGTGTCACAAGATAAGGTGCCTGCTGTGGAAGGCTGGTGACATAACTGGTGACTAAGGTAAACTGAACCCTGCTGCTAAAAGACATGCATGAATTACTGGGAATGAAAAATAGTTCTGATTTGATATAAGGAAACTTTTTCACCATTTGGATAGTCAGGTATTGGAACAGGTTGTCCAAACAAGTTGATCGCTCTTTCTCCTTGGATGTTTTTAAGACCCAGCTAGCTCAAAGCCTGAGCCACTCTGGTCTGATCCTTCTTTGAGCAGAAGGTTGGACTGGCGGCTTCTGAAGGTCCCTTGGAGCCAGGGTTGTCCTAAGCATTAGCAACACAGTCCTGCCTTGCTGCCCATTTCACTAGGCTGTCTGCTCTGAGTTTGCAAAGTGATTGATTTGATTACTCATTAAAGGGCAGATTTACACCTAGAAAAGGCTGCATAATCTATGAGAGAGAGGAGGAAAAGTTCTATCTCTGCCTCTAAATCTGTCTGCCTCTAAAGTAGGATTTTCAGCCTCAATGATCCCTGCCGTCCTGAAAGGCCTGGGACCCCCCTCTGAAAGGGCAGGCTGGCTCTGGGTTTGTGTTAATTAGCACTTTAATTGCATTAATTTAGTACTGTGATTCCACAGTGTATGCCGCCACTTAAATTTGGGTAAAGTTTACTTGTAGAATAAGATACGTACAGTGTTTGCCTGCAGCATTTCAGTCTTGTTTGTTTACTGGAGAGACTGAACAGGGCACCTAAATGTTGGCTCCGGCTCATACAGCATCCAGAGGTGCCCAGGCTGTTCCCTGCAGGTGCTTCACGAGGTCAAGGCTACATCTCTTGTTTCATGGAGCTGTCGCTCTGCCACTCCGCACAGAAAACTGGACTGTTCTCCTGTGTGGAGCGCCAGTCCGTTGTACAATGTTTATGTGCTGAAAGAGCATCTATGGTGTTACGGTCCGTCACGCCCTTAGCTTTTCTCCCTTGTCACGTTTCAGAAGCCCTGGGTTACACAGAAGTGGCCAGCCTAAAACAGAACAGCATCTCTGATTAGCATGGTCTTGTTTTCACTGAGCTGATATAAATCGTGTCTGTTAAGTGTGAATGATGTGAAGCGTGGGGAGTGGTGTCTGCAGTGAAGGTGGAAGCCGCTCAGGCCAAAAGCAGCAGCCTGATGATGGCAGTCATTAAAAGCAGCAGGCACAAAGAGAAGCTGAATCTACCATTGACTCCGCTGTTTATAAGCTGTCATTGTTTTTAAACCCAAAATCTTAAACCAATACAGCTGTTCTAATTCTTTCACTAATATAACAGAGCTAAGATTTCTCCATGGATTCTTTTAAGTGAGTATGTAACTTTAAAAAATTACATGATAAATTTTGTTTACTTTCTAAGATATGTGATCTGCCCATCGCTTCTGCCCCCTTCTTTGAAGATCTTACTTGTTAAGGGCTGTAAACAGAACTTAACTGATGCTATCCTGGTTCCAACTCGTCTGAGGCTGCCCTTTTGAAAGTTTTTGTTGCTGCAGGTTTTGATAAGCTTTTGCAGGGTATAGTTTGGCAGCAAACTGATGGAGTGATGGGCTGCTCTTGAAAGGGACGATGTACAGTCTCAGCAGCTCCCTTGGGCTGACCATGGCATTTGACTGAGTGTGCATTGAGCTATTCAGAAACATAAACCAGTAGAAAATCAGCATTTTTCCTGCCAGTTAAGTCTCTGGGCTGGCTTGCTACGAGGTCAACTGAGCTGCTGGCAGCAGCACAAGAGGCTAGAGGAAAGGGGGAGAAGTGGCTCGTCTGTATGGTTAAAACATTTTCTTAGGCTTCATTCATCTTGTATTTTAAGTCCATAAACCAGCACTGAAACAAACAGTACCCCATCTTCCCACCCCTGCTGTTTTTCCCATAACTGCAACATCTCATCCTCCACTGTGCCCGTCAAGAATTTGTGTAGCCACAGGCTGAACTGCAGCACAGAGTTTGCCTGGCTTAATTTTGTTTTGATGGATTAGTTTTCACCAGCTTTCTTATGTGTCGCTGCACAAATGCTTGCACCAGAGTGGGAGAGTGAAAAAAGGGAAGGAGCGAGTGGTCCAGGGTGCAGGGCAGGGTGGCTGCTTATTTGACTGACTTTGAATTGCCAGCTACAGCTGTCTTAACTTGTGCCTGTAATTACAGTATCAGGCAATGATTATATCTGTACCCATTATTTCACTGATCTGTGAACATTTAAAAAATGTTTTCTGAGTTTGAATTTGTCCCCATGACATTTGGTATATGTCCTTTTTTTTTTTTCCTCCCTATAGATTTTCTTTGCCATATGCACTGTGTAGGCTGCAACAGCCAGTGAGGTTGAAATTCAGATGACTGATTGATCCCTCACTTACTCCATTTGTTCCAGAGGTATAACAATGGGGAGGCTGTGTCATAAATGCTTGCTGGGGCAGGGGCAAGACTTGTTTAAACCACTGACCATCTTTAGATCTTAAGACTGACTGGGAGAAACCAGATAGGGAGGACGAGGTAGGAAAAGAAGATAGCAACTGTGAGGCTCAGTCAGAAAATGTTGGGACCCACTGTTAGAGAGGGAGGTCTTGGGATGGGCATGTGCTACAGAGACCAAAGGAAACGCTGGTAGGTAGGAATCTCTGAAAATTTTGCCTCATGTCCGCATTAATTTTGACTTTCATCAGTCTTTAAAAAGGCTTTGCTAACACTGAGGAGGATGGAAAATGATAATCATTGCAGTGGCTCCCCTTCTTCTCAGTTGAACTGAGCTGTGCAGATTTGCAGGTGGCATGCAGATGTGTTGTTGCTATATGAAGGTCACTTGTATCACAGTCAACAGCATGGATCAAGAGGAGGCAGGTAACCTTTACTGGCCCACTTACCTTAACCACACCATCCTCAGTATCCTTGCATCTTCCCTTTCCTTTCATTTTTGGTCACACTCTTCTGTCCTCACTGTCATTTGTTCATTACAGAAGTAATTAGAAAAGAAGGGCAGTTTCCTAAATAGGGTATTTAAAATGTTCTGTATCTAGATGAAATGTTATTAAGACATGCTTGTGCCTTTTCCTTCCTTGTTCTTGCAGATGGAATTAGCTTCTCCTTGCAGAAATATGTATCTATGGCTTCAGAGATTTCAGTAGTTTATATTGTTGCAAGTTGTGGCTGGAGTGTGTCATTCAGTATGATTTTGCATCGTGACCTTTCTACTTTATAGCCCTGGAAGCTGCCATGCCTGCTGCAGTTTTACAGTGTTATTTTTACAGTCCCAAGCAGTCATTAGCAGTCTTCCTAGCATCCGTGGAGCCACTGTCTCTATTAGTACTGGAGAGTTTGTACAGCAGACAATTTGCATGATTGTCCAAAGCAGATTTTTGGATCAGAAGTTATGCACTCTGTGGCCCTGAGAGGCACCGAGCAGGTTTTCTCACCAGGTACACGTGACATACCACTTCCCCTTACCACCTGTAAGCATCTTCTCTGCAAGCTTTTTCAGCATGAATTTAAACTCCCAAGACATAGATGTTTATGCCAAGTTATGGTGCATCATCACTCAGTCTCCAGGCCTCTGTTTCCAGCAACTTCCTTGTGTGTTGGGTGGGACTTGGTGGCTTGCTGCTGCTTAGAGGTTGGTGGGAGGAGATTTTCACTTCTCAGCTGGCGCACTATTGCCATACGTATGGATACACATTTCCACGTGGAAGTGTAAAAATCTTGCCCACCATTCAACCATTTTCAGATGCTCTTCTTACTTTCTTCCCTCTGTCCCATGAATATTCCAACTAAGTCCGTGTTTCCTTTCTGCAAATGCACTGTAAATGTGCAGATTTGACTATGTCAAAGCAACTGGTGGTTTTAATTATAAGCATATTTTATATAGAAATATCAAAGACTCAGAAAAATCTTAGTTCAATCCACAGTTAATTAGCTTTCCCATCTACTCGTTGTGCTTGACTGGAATTGAAGAGACTAAAATTAGCAAAATTTGTGGCTAAATCCTTCCATCAGTTGTTTGCCACCTGTTTAGTATTGTAGGTTCTGTTTGAATCTGATGGTATGTGTTCGTATCTTACCTTCTCCATCATGCTTCGTTTGCTATTCACCATTAACATTACCCAAATTTAAACTAGATGTCATTAAAAAGTTATTTTTGTGTCTGATGCTGCTATTGGAATAGTGAACTTCAGTTCCTAAAGTTCAGTCTCATGGTATCTTTGCTAGATTTTATTCCTAACTGGGTGAAGGACTTCATGAACTCAGCGAAACAATTGCTTTGTGGTGTTCAGCAATCAAATAGTCTCTTTAGTCTACCTCGTCTGTGATGTTCTGCAAGTGTATGCGTGCTAGAAGATTAAAATTACTCTCATCAGTTACTGTCTGCAGAGCCAGCCATGTTTTCTTACTAATCCATTTTGCTGGAATGAGAATGTCTGTCTTAACTGCCACTGCCCTGCTGTCATCAGCTTGCTTCTTCCCTTCTGGGCTGTCACACTTCTTACTCGGTTGACTGCGCAATACTTAGGTTTTTGAAGTCCTTGTGGGCCTTTTTGTAACATTTTCTATTACCGTTGGCCTTCATTTGAATGGGCTGAGACTTGTGATTTGCTTCTGTTCCTCAGTACAGCAATCACTGCTCTACCTGCCTTTTTCCCCTTTGCTCTGAACTGCATTTGTCATAACTTTATCATGCCCTCATTACAGTAGTGTTTCTCAGCATAACAACCTGCTATATTCAAAAAAGAAAATTAACAAAACACCTTGTGCAGTCTTACTGTCATGATTCTCCTTTGCACCCAAATACTATAGTGTAGTGTATGGCTATACTTCTCCAGCTTATTAATAAGGCTTTTTGTTCCCATTTTGTTTGCATGCTTGGAAGTGTGTGAATTTATTCTGATTTGGTTTGTGTGTTACGAGGCTGCAGTCATTTCACAAACCACTTCTGGTGTTTAGTGGAGGATTGGTTGAAAACAACTATCAAAGACTGCTTTCCAAAGAAGGCTACTTGCATCCTGTAACAGCAGTAATTTTTTGTGGGATGAAGACAAATGAACTCATTTTCAATTTGATAAATGAGGTTTCAGCCGGTGGGAATGTATGGTTGATTTTCAGTGCACTGTTTTACCTGAGTATATGCTTTCTATCCTGACCCTCATGGGCAAAGTAAGTAGGAGCTCCCATGATTCAATTAAGACCTTTTTTTTCATAAAATATTTCAATGATGAAAGTTTCTATTCTCATTCTACCTGTGAGTGCCCACAACTGTTGTGCAACCATCCAATTAGCTACTTGACTGGACAGTGTGGCAGCTTTCCTAATTCAGTTATTTTCACCTCTTACAGGAAGCAGCAAACATGCTACGTCTCACACAGAACAGGCTGAAGGAAGAGGAACAGCACCTGCTGAAGAGTGGAAGTAAGTGGGATTTCTTCACCGCTTCTATTAGCAGAGAAACTGTTAAGTACTGGCTGCTTCACATATAAGTATCCACTTACACGCAGGAAGCAGAGGGGACACGGGATAGATGACAGCATGCTGTAACAGGCTATATTAGAAAAAGTGGAATTATAATAACTTTAAAAGGGCAACAGTGAAATAGGGAACCTAACCTCTGTGAAATGCTCCTCTGCCTTGTAAATTTTGCCTGCAGTGCCGAGGGATGGAAAGAGTCATCCACTAAACACGCTGTGCGATTGCAGTGAGCAGATTTTAGGCTTCATTTTACTATTATCAACAACCTGTATGGGTTCGCTGTGGATACAGCACTTTTCCCAGCACGATGGGATTGCTGATGAAAGGTTGGTTTGCAAAGAAACTTGGTTAGGTGATTCTACTCAGTAAAATGCTTGTGTGTAGGTGAGTAGCCTCACTGGTTTGTGGGACTGCTCGGCTGCCTTGTATTACACATGTGCTGGTGTGCCTTGCAAAACTGGAGTGTAATTTCTGTCCTCAGCAGTTAGCCTGCCACGTCGTGTGGCATGGAGTTTGGTTCTGTGTTCGGACTAATTCTTGGTGATGTGTCTATCAGATCATAACTTTCACAGATGAAAATCTCTCAGCTTGAAATCCTCTTTAATATCACTGATCTTCAAAGTGGGATCCGTATTTGCCTGCTTGCATTTGCTTGATTTCAGTGTACCTGCAAAATGTGAATGCAATTAAAATTTGGGCTCTTTTCTTTTTTTTTCTGAACTTACTCTTAATTAATTAGAATTCTAGCTGAGGATCAGAAGAGAATAATAACCTCTTGAGATTTTTGTAGAAAGCTAACCAGATTTTGCTCCTTTTGAGCCAAGCATCAGCAAGAACTTCCTCATTAATTACCTTCGTGAATTTAATATTGCAATATGTGCATTTTTATATGGTGGTGGGAGAAAATAGAAGGAAAGTTAATTCACAGGATCAGAGGGAGAGTTCATGAAAGCTGAAAATGAGTAAAGACATAAAAGTTGCACTTCACAGTTTGTTTGTTGGCAGAGATTTTCAGAGCAAGCTCATGAAAGAGGAAATTCACTTATTTCTGCCCATCTTTGATCTCCTTATATCGATGCAGTAAAAAGTGAAGAAGCTTTAGTTGAAACATAGGGGTTTTAATATAAACTACAAGAATGTGGAATTGTTTCAAGGACGTACTTGAGTGAAAAATTCCAGGTCCTGCTATCTGACAGTTTCCAGGATAGATAAGTTCAAGAGGAGATGAACATCTATCATCAGTAATTAGCAGTGTGAAGTATAGCTCAGCTTGGAAAACTATTCTGTCATTTTGCATCTCTGAAATAATATGAACCTTGTCTTTTACTGAGTGATTTAACTGCCACCTAAGCACACATGATTATGACTTCTAATGACCTAAAAATATTACCATAATACATCTTTATTCAAGTACTTAATTGTCATAATTAGTATTTATTCTAGTGATAAGAGCACCAGGATCCTTGTTTTCAGTGCTGGCTCATTTATTGACTGCCCCATAACCCTGGAAAATCAAGTCATCTTTGTCAGCTCCAGTTTGCCTTTATCTGTATGCCGTACGGAAGTCTGCGGAGTTGTGGAGGTGTAACTGAGACAATAAATTTGGTTCTCAGAAGCTGTTTCCCCAGTCACGAGCACGAAGCACAGCTTCATTACTGCATGCTGTAAGGTTAATTTATTTTATGTTGTAAAGCTCTCTGAGACCACGGTTTGCTAACATATAATGATCAGGTACCAGACTGTGCTTTCCCCTCGGACCAGACCCCACTCTCCTCCTCTCATTTTTAGTTAAATTATGCCCTTTATACAATTCAAAACCAAGAGATTTGCTTTGGTAAGAGAATGCAGAGGTTTGTGTCTTAAATGGCATGGTGCCCTATTGGGGATATGTTTACAGAACGGTTATGTTAATCCCAGGATTCTAGTCACAAGAAAAATACATTTTTTTTGCTCAAAAGGAAACAAAGGAACAGCAGCAGAAATGGTGCAGCATCACTGAACAGCTTTGCCTGCCCAACCCCCCCCCAAAGGTTAGTAGTGAAATTCACACTAGAAATACGAAGCGCAATAAGAGATGGAGTTTCTGCTGCAGGGGATTCCCAAGAGCCCTACAGCCCTGGTCTGGCCGTTAGTGATTTTTGTCAACAAGTACTGTGAGCATTGTGTGTATTGTGGGGAAATGGCATAAAGTGCTACAGGCATGAGCACTTAAACCTTCTTTCACCGATGTCTGGAGATTCTACGTGCTACATCCTCCTCCTAGGACAGAATGTGCCCTGTTAATGAGATAGGCACAAGGAAGGGTAAAGGAGGGCTTTTCTTCACCATCAGAAACATCTTTCTGAAGTAGGTTTTGGGAGGAAGGAATATTTCCTTATTCCACTTGCATTTTTGAGTAATGCTCCATACACACAGCAAAGTGCTTTTATCCTAAGTTTTCTTCCACCTTCAGTTTGTCAAAAAATTTAGGACTTGTCTGGGCCTTCAACCCAACAAATGCACTGTGCCTGCTCGCAGGACTGTTGAAGTAGACCCTGCTCTGGCTTGATCTTGCTCATGCAGCAGGTTCTGGAGGCAAAGGGATTAGCTCTTCCCCTTGCAGCTCCGCTCAGCGCTCAGCGGAGGGTGGGCAGGCTGGCCTGGCGTCTCCCAGTATCCTAAGACCCTCTGGCTGAATCCTGAAGGTCCGGGGTGGTGGAATGAGCTTTGTTTGAATAGATTCATTGCTTTCCTACACAGAGGGGTAGCGCAGGGCCAGCACCTCCTGCGAGGGAAAGGGAAGGTTCTCTGACTCTCGTTACACTTTGCCCCTGAGAGCTGCAAAACACTTAATGAGGCTTTTCTAACAGCATAGGCTGGAATCTGGTGATAAATTTGTTACCATTAACTGATAAAAGTCAGCATCCATGTAAGCACTCTTACCTTTGCGTACCTTCCTAATTGATGCAGTTCTCTTATTGTCTGGATCCTTTGACCTTATCTCCTGCTAATTTGGTAAGGAGGGTTGCAAATTAACAATTCTCTGCAGCAGGATTTCTGGACAGCTCTCAGTTGAGTTTCAGGCTGAACTAACACCAGAGAAACCTAAATCGTGTTTCTTGTAAAGAAGAGCTGTGGAATGTAGGTTGAACTGTGCAGGTCTGTGTTAAGAATACAGAAAGCCCGTGGATATGTCATGGTACTTGCATAAAATTTGCAAAAATTTTAGTATCATTCAGAGACAGCCTGGTGGATTTATTCTTTTGCTAGCATATTTTGCAAATCTTCTTTTATTTCTGACAGACCATATCCATAAAACCACTGCACTAAAACAAAAAAGCTAGCACTAAGTTATATGAAAAACCATTCTTAAACCAAGTAAAGATGTTGAACTCTAGATACAGATCAAGCTTTGAGTATTATTTGCATGATGAAAATATATGCAATTAAGTATTTGCAGCAGTACAGAGATATTTTTTGCGATAACAGTTATGTTTACGGTAAGTAAATCGCTGTTATTTTTGTAATTTTATTTCACATCAAATGCTTTTAGAGAACCCAATATACAGTGTGGTGGTGTTTTTCACACAGCATGCTGCCCTTGCGCCACATCCAAGGCTGGTGCAAAGTAACAAATGCCAATTGACTGAAACTCAGGGCTTGGTTTCCTTGTGGTTAATGGCACAGTGACTCTTAAATCATTGTATTAGACACTGCTCGGGTGAGCACTGTGAAGGCTGTTGATAGAACTATTGTCAGGTGTAGATATGTGAAGAGTTGCTCTGATAATAGTTTAATGTGAGAGGAGAGGGCTAGGAAGTTCACTGACCACAGCAAAAATTCAAGGTGTTTTTTCAGGTTCATACAAGGTTGAAAAAACATGTTTGCTGAGCAAAAAGTAACAAGTGGAAAGGTTTCTAGACTGTAATACATTTTTTCAGACTAATCAGCTCATTACACTTCCAGATCTTTCTTTCTCAGTTTTTTTACACACTTTTTCATATGCATTTTCTCACATTCTTTTTAAGTTGGGTTTTTTTGGTGAATTTAAAAGCAGGCTATATAGTTAAAAATAAGTAAAATATTTTGTTTTTAAAATCTAAATCTAAACACTTTGAATTTTTCGAATATATCTGGTATTTCTTTTGGGTAATGCTATGTTCAGGATTTGAGTTCCGTTTGCGAAAGTATTTGCTGTAAAACTGCATTTTTCATTGACTGTCCCACTTCCTGGTGTGCCGCTCCGGTCAGCCCACCCTGTGTACTCCTGCTTGGTCTGTGGAATGAATAAACATCCACGTTACACAGCAATTTGAAATTTGCGCTATTTCAATATTGTTCAGCAATAGCAACAGGATTAACCGATGTTCCTGGAGAGCTTCAGTTCTGCTCGATACTCAACTAAAGTGTTTCCTTGGCCAGTTTTACTTGCCAAGCTAACTCTTGCTTTTCTGACAGCCAAGCAAAATGTGCTTAGCTCTTATCGTCTTGCTCAATTAAACAGAGCAAATAACATGCTTTGGATAGCAAATTGTATGACGTTGTTGCAGTTTGGTGCTGCAGTGAATCTCTTGTACCCTTTCTACTTCAGAATTGGTGCTTTAAAATCTGATAGCAGATAAACAAAAAGCCCCATTGCAACAACTGCGGCATTTGAAGTGTAGCAGTGAATCGCTGGGTAATTCCCACTAGGGCGAGATGCCTGGATGGTATTGCTAATGCTCAGCACTGTCACCAGCAGAATGCTCAGGCCATCCATCTTCTTGTTATAGACACTTGGAACTCATCCACAATGGTCTTGTGTTTTGCTTGTTAAATAATTGCAAATTCATGTTCTAATTTAATAGTACTTGAATGGATTCTTGGCTTTTAAGATCATTAGAAATAGTTACGGTTGCCGAATATGACCTCTCTATAAAATAGGCCAAAAAATAGCTACTTATGCCTGTGCCAAGACTACAAATCCCAGTCTAAATGGAGCTTGTCATCACAAGTTATTTTTAATTGTTTCAAGTGACAGAGACCTATTGTTTCCCTGGGCTGTGGTTAATCATCCTTGCTGTTAAAAATGTGAGCTTGGATACCATAGCAATAAACCATTTTAAAATGACCAAGCGAGGTAAGAAAGTGCACTTAGACCTACCTCTGCAACCTGCTAGCTGATGTTTGTTGATATATAAATATATATGCTCAGTTTTAGTATACGCAGGCCTGAAGATCCAGGCTTTCTGCTGAGGTTGGTAGGAGCCACAAGTATCTGGACCTTGATCAATAGCTCTCAGTACCAGGATGAATTGTTCGTAGAGGTCAGACGAAGCATCTCAGTTTTGTGCTAGAGACAAAGGATGTTCCCTACTGAAATTTATATGTCAAAGCTTTTCTTTCTCTTCAGATTGCAGAGCTGCAAATATGTAAGTGTTCAGGCTAGCCTGATGCTCTTGAGTTTGGTGAGACAAGAGTATGGATTTGGTAGAACTGAGGCTTTCAAGTGGGCACTGAACTTCACTCTCCCTTCAGTCACATTAAAATCCCATCCACCTCCTGTTTATTTCCTGTTCTAAAATTTCATGCTATTTATTAAATGGATTTTATTTTGGATCAAGTGGCTGCCAGTTGCCCACTTGACTTTTCTCGTGATGTTTTTTCACCAAAACCAACATCCTGCTGAATCCAGTAATTGCTGTGGAGCCCATGCCTGTGTTTTCAAAGCAGTGGTTTTTATTATGAAATTGAACATGCTAAACCACACTTACATCTAATTCTAAAACGTATCAATAAACAATGTCCTTTGTGCTCATTATCTTCACCACAGTAACTTCTTATTTTACAATTGGATACATTTACTTGAATATTTATGCAAACTAACAAATCTGTAATGAAATCACTGGTAAGTTATTAAATCATGCTGTTTTTCCTTCAAGTGTTGCAAATTACCAAATATTAAATCATTTAAATACAGCATTATCAGTCCAGGTATCTGCTCTGGCTTTTGCTGGAAACAGTAGGTGTGCTTTGGAACAAACAACGCATGTTCTGAGAGCAGTGTTTTTCAGTTGTAACCAGGATGTACTTTTTGTGGCCCGACTGCTTTCAATGAAACTAATTTAGTTGACTGAAACCCACCTTTATGAAATGGAAATGTTGAAATGTAAGGCAAGAGGAGTCTGAAATACCAGTGTATTCTCTGTCAGGGAGTCTGAGACTTTGCCAGTATTCTGCATGCAATAAGAGTAAATCACAGCAGGGGGGAAATGGGCCAAACACAGTTTATAGAGTTGTTCTGCTGATTACGTTTTCGTAGTAAAAATACAGGAGCTTGTTAAAATACCAGCCTTAAGCTCCATAAGCTGCCGGTGTTGGCCTGAATTTGGGCATATGGATTGCTGAATAGCGGTTTGTTGTGAGAAGTCAAATAATCTTCATGTAAACCCATGCAAATCTCATAAGCCAGGTCCATTAAGATGTGTTCTGTACTCTGTGTACTAGTACATGGGAATTTGTAGTAATATGCTTTATTATTTTCATTGCTTTATGCTGATACTAAGAAAAATCTACATTTTATCCATAAAGAATGTTCCTTGTGTCCTCAGAATTGATGCATTGTAATTTCTGTTATGCAGTATTACACAGATGTGGTCTCTTGGGGCAACAAGTAGTTTCTTTCTATATGTTGTAAAATGAAACTTTCCAAATTGTCACCTTTTTATGAATACCAAGAATATTTTGTGGAAAACTGGGCACACTGGGCATGTACAATGAGGGACGTAGGGTGGTGGAACCCTGGAGTGCTATAGCTAGGGCGGGTCGCACACAGCGTTGGACTAGTCAGCCATTTAATCCTGCTAAGAAGCCTGTATGCAGCTTGTCTTTATCGTGTGTACTTAAATAAAAGTTCAGCAGTATGCTCCACTTCTGTGTCCTTGGGATTTTGGCTCAGCATGCTTCTGTTCAGCTGATGATAACTGGGATTGTATACTGGACAGAGCTGGGCTTGGTGGTAGCAGCCGTTGAGCTGGGTTAGAGCAATACGTTTCTTTTTTTGTAAGTGAAAAAGGTGCTCGATGGCTTTTCACATGGTGGGCAGGAGGCTTGGAGGCAGAAATTTTACTGTTGCTGAATTTGCATTTGCAGCTGCCACTTTTCTGATCTTCCAGCGTACGTTCGCTATAGTGAAGCTTTGTGTTGGGGTGTGTGCATCAGAATTCCAGCTAGACCATTCAAAGAAAATCCAGACTCTCACTATAGATCCGTAACAAGATTTGTTTCAAAGTCACATCTCGGTAGGAAAAGCAATGCACTGTGCTTATGTGCTGATAATTCACCTGATGAATCATCTCTTCATTTGTATGGAAAGGTAATCCAGGATTTTTAAAGGCATAAATGAAAACTAGGTGCACAGTTGCTGCTGGCTTGACTTGTCGAGCATGCTTTGAAAGACAAGAAATAGAGCTGGGGCACAAGGCGTGCTTTTTGGGGCTTGCCAGAGGTACTCTATGGCATCCACACATGGGCTGAACAGCAGAAAACTGCGGCTTCATCACTGAGAACATCTGAGTTAGTGGGGGAGAAGGATAAAAGAAATAGCGTGAGAGAGAGGAGATTGAGAATAGCAGAGAACCTGAGGGAAAGAAGAAAAGGGCTGGGTGAGGGGGAAGAAAGCTGTGCTGAAAGCATTTCCTTTCATCAAGCAGCAGCTCGAGGCCCTCCAGCCGCTGATTCGCGCTCCATGGTAGGTATCGCTCCTGTTGCAAGGTGCTTATTCACCATGGGATCTTCCTGCAAGTCCCACTTTCCAACAGAAAGATACGGTGGGGAATTACATGATGAAATGAGCTTCCTTTTTGCAAGTTGAAATGGATCAAAAAATGGAGTGCCCAGGGGTGCACTGTGGGGGGGCTGGAAGGGTTCACATCGTTCAGGAGAACATTAAGCCATCGGCATGGGTAGCTGGGAAAGAGCACTAATGTGTGCAGCAGACGCGAGGTGGCGGATTCATTCCCATTTATTCTTGTTTCTTACTGCTGCTTTGTCCCAAGGGAAATAGATTTTACATGTTATACCTGAGAGTTTGTTACCACAAAAGGCTTTTTTTAAAAAAAAACCAAACAAACAAAAAAAGGGTTTCCAGAAAAGTGAAATGTAAAATTTATGCCCCATGTTGTTACAGCCGTGCCCCCAACCAGAGCAAAATCACTTCTCTGTGCCTCTCTGCTTTAAGTCCTGTCCCCAAAGTGGTGTTAGCTGGGTTTGCCACTTGGGGCTGTCGGCAGAGAGCACCGGCTCTGTTAGTCCCCATCTCAGCTGGCAGCTCATGCTCGGGAGATCCCAGCGAGAAGCAGAAGTTGCTAATAGGGATGAAATTGAAATGCTTTGGCAAAATCGTAAGGGCTCTCTGCAGCATCGTCAGCTCTGGCCAGTGGTGCTGTGTAACAGGAGCACAGAAGACAAAACCTGAAAGGGAGGAAATGCTGCTTAAAAAAAAAAAACGAAGAACAAAACCCCCACAAAATAAGTACAAGGGCATTTTAGTGGTAGCAGTGAGGGCCACTGCAGATGAGATAGTCTTGTTCTTTAACATACAGAGCATGAACCTGAATCATTTATTTAGGCTCCGCATGGCTCTTTCCAAGGAGTTTTCCTGGGCAAGGGCTGAACAGAACCTCACTTTCCTGAAAACCAGGCGAACAGAGACAGTATTCGGGTCACACAGCAGTGAGTGATTCCTTCACTTGCCAAAGAAGAAAGTGCAACACAAATAGAAATTGTGGTTAACATTGCTGGAGCCAGGTAATCTTGCCAGGGTATCAAATACATCCCTTGCCGTTATATTTTGTCATTAACTTAATATTGCAATGAAAAAGTGGATGGAAAAATGTCTAATATTTGTATATTGTCTGATAATTGAACATTGCAAAGATGTGTCTGCTCATTACTAATCATAATTAAAGCAGTTATTTCCATTTTCAGCTCAGACGTGTGTAATTAAACGTACCTGGGAAAGAATTGCCTATTTTCTCTAAGTAATGAACAGCTATTGTTGCTGTGCTGGGTGCTGACCTCACGCGGGGTCCTGTTGGCTTTGTCACAGCCCTGCTAACCCCTGCAGGCAGGCCACCACGCAGCGTCAGCTCTGAGCTGGAAGATCCGCTGGTGTAGGAGGGCTCGTCTCTACACGAGTGAGAAGAGTTCACAGGGTGACAGGAGCTGAGGATCTGGCTCATGGGTTGAATGTTTGAAGAGGCAAGTCAATAATCACAAGTGGGCAGTAGGTGGAAAGCGGAGCTTGGTCTCAGTGAGCCAAGGAGGCTCACATGCAAGCAGGCTCCATGACCAAGGAGACAGGGATAGAAGGATCGTGGGGCAGAAGCACACCAGAGCAGAGCAGAGCCTGCTCCAGACTTTCCACCCGCTGTTCTACTTCAGAATAGGCTCAGAGGAGAATCAGTTTGGCTGATCATGGATGTGACCCTCAAGGCAGGACTTGTACAGCTGGCATGGGGAACAGCCTGCCCTTTTCTTTGCAGGCACTTTTAAGTAGCTGAAGAGTTTTGTCATCCTTTCAAACAGCGGAAGGACCTATCTAAGTCCTTTAGGTTTGTTCAGATTTGGTGACTGGGGAACTGGGAGTAAGGGACTAAACAGGCTTTAGTTTGGATAGGAAGAAGAAAACAAAGGCAGATTATGAAAATACTTGAAGTTCCTTCATCTTGGGAAGCTTTCCTGTCTCTCCAGGCATCTTGGGTTTGGCTGTAACTGCTTTTGTTTATCTGGGAATGTCTCACTGTGCTTTTCTAACCTACGATTAAATGAAAGGCGAATTGTCTAAGGGGACAGTTTTTTATATTGTTTATGTCAGGGTAAAAGACTAGGAGATGTATTAAATAAGCCCACACTTACCAAATGCTTTTAAAAGATTATCTTTAAATCAGTTGTTGAAATAGCACCTTCTGACTGTACACATGCTCCGTGCCCAGAGAGTGTATTTAGAACAGCGCCTTTACAGTCCAGCCTGAGGGTTGTCCCAAGGCAATTGTTTATATTGTATGTTTCTTTGGCACTTATGTGTAGAAGGATGCCTTACTTAGGATGCGGGTGTTACCTGTTTCCCTGTGCTCATCAGGAGAGCCAATGCTCTGTCTGAGGCTGCATTTTTAATTAATCTCAGACTTAACGAAGGTAGAGACTGCTAGCGTCTCTTGTGCCAGCTGCTGTTCTGAGTTGTGGGTTTGTTTGAGTGATATTTATCCACTGTTTTTGTTTTAACCAGATAATGATGATTCCGATGTAGAGATTCAAGAGGATGAAGGATCCGATAGCGAAGTGGAAGACAGGCAGATCATGAAGCAGCGCACCACCATGGAAACGCTACTGCAAGGTATCTTAACCTTTTCTCAGTTGCCTGTATTCAGAAGGATGTGCTGGAATTATCTGAGTAACCTTAAATGTAAGAAGACCCTGTTGTCATTCAAGGATATCGGCTCTGCTGTGTTCTCATGAGCTGTAAGAGGACAGTGTCTTGTGGAGAAAACAGTAGTTTGAGGGGAGCAAATTAAGGATTATACTGAAAAAAGTACAGTATACTTTGGCATTGCCTTACAGATTCTTCAAGTAGCTTTGTACAAAGCTGTAGAGAAGTAATACCATTTCTCCTTGCAAAACATTTATTTCCCTTTAGCTGTTGACACTCATTCTAGTAGAGTCTTCTTCAAAAGGAGACCTTTAGTGAGTCCATAAAGCCCCCCGCACTGACACAGTCATGGGTGCACATACCTGAGTTATTTCTTTCAGGGAAGGACATCTGGATTCTGCCACTGTTTATGTGGAGCGGGACTGCAGCTTCTGGCTGCGGATTCCGCTAGAGCCCTGGTCAGAAGCGACTCAGAGACATTATTGTCTGAGGGTCTGTGTTTCGCTTAGGTGGAAAAAGAAATGTTCTGCTTAGTCCATAGTCAAACAAAATGACAATGAAATCAGATTAGTTCTCCTTGGCATTCTTGTTAGTGGTGAGTGATTCTGACCATCAGCAAAAGCCTCTCTGGGATCTGGATGAAGTGCCTGTGTGGGTAATTCCGTGTGCTGCTACTTCTATTGGAACCTGTTACTTAGCTAAACCACAAATACGTGTTTTTTCTGAGTTGAATTCTGCTCTCCCCTCTCTGACTGAGACCAAAGCAAGAATCTGAAGTTCTTAAGTCAATATAATTCAAGCATTTTTATCCCCAGATCCTCTGTTTTTCATAAAACTTGAAAACTCTTGATAAGTGCTAGAAATGCTAATATTCCCTAAGGGTTTTATTCCCTAAGGGGTTTACATTGCCATTTCTCAAGGAAAGGTTTGGACACAGTTTTTAGAGCTTTGGAGATGACTGTGTAACTGTCTGTGATGGTTCATCTCAGAGGGCATCATAACCTAGTGATGTGGGCACAGGCTGCCGTCAGAGTTAGCTCTTAATACCAGTCTGTGGAGCAAAACTTTATTATAGAAGTTGTAGATTTTGTTGCAAGTAGAATTTTTTCTAGGAAGAGCTTTGTTATCATTAATTACACTTCCTGGAGACCCAGCATTAGCTTGTCAGACTTAAGCAAGCAGTTCAAATCCCTGAGATGTTTTCTCTGCTGTGTGTAGGTCTCTTCCAGTTTTTAGTAAACTACCTCTGGCAGATAATTATCCTCTGACTTCTGCATACTCTGTGCTGTTTGTACATCCCAATCTTCACTCTCCTCATCTCTGTGTAAATCGGAAGTGTCCCTTAGCACTCTCGGCTATTTTTGCCTCTCACCTGCCGTGAACTACTGAAGGAGCTCCAGGTATGCTAAATGGCCCCTGAGATGCCTTACCTACAGGTCCTCCAGAAGGACTGAGGTTGTATTCCCCCATCCTAACACACAGCACTGCAGTCCTACAGTGCTCTGCTGGCAGAGGTGGATACAAACATTGTGAGACTCTTAAGGGAGGGATTGTGGCTCACTTTTCTGCTTTGCTGAGGTTACTCATCATCATCTTGGGCAAGCTGCCCAGTTGCTCTAGCTGTAGCTACACTGTGAGATTAATAATGGGCTCTCTGTCCATACTGCTGGTTCAAAAAGTCTACGCTTTTTGTTTAGGATGACTTGAGTTTTCTAACTCTAACAACTCTGCTGCTGGTGTTTGAGTGAGCTCGCTCAGCCCTGCCCGTTCTTATCCATCCAGAATATAGGAACAAAAGCTTGGACTGTATCAAGACACACCAGTCAGGCTAAAGCTTGTCTTTGGGAGCTCCAGCCTGATCCAGAGTGCACGCTTACGTGACAAGCAGGCTCAGATCTGCACCTCTCCGTCTGTGTAAATGGGCCCCTTTGGTCCATGTCCCTCATCGACAGTCAGGTTATATGTTTGACTGCATGATCCTCACCAACTGAAGTTCCGGAGATATGTCAAGACCTGAGATTAACGTCAGGTGCATCAGCTTCTTTAGAAAACTGGGCCTGAACATTCACTGGTTATTTGTCATTAAACACACCAGGAATCTGTACATGTTCTTCAGCATAGGTAGTTTGCATTTAAAATGTACTTAATAAATAAGGCAGCATAACAAGAACATTATTTGTATTAATTACTGCATTTTTCCCTGACTTAAATCAAGATATTTCAATCACTTTCTTTTGAAGCTTTGTGTCGTCTTACACGGTGGGGCTTCTAAGCAATGTTTGCTCTCAGACTAAGGAGAAATGGTCCACAGTACTCAATTCCTATATCTGCTGTGATTCAGTTTTACATCTCTAATTTCCAGGTTATTAATATTGTAAGATAAGACTTCTCCCTCTGTCTGTAATAGGTGGGCAGGTATTCCAGTGTGTTTTGCCATTATAGAGGCAAGATTCTCAGGGAGAGATAGTCTCTCTTATTAGGCCACTTGGTATAATTGAGAAAAATCAACACACTTTCACCCTCAAGAGTCCTTTCATCAGGTTTGTCTAGGTGCAGCAAAATTCAAACTAAATGCAGCTTTGACAATATTGCTGCTCCTGGTTTTATTCTTTTAGCCAATTAAAAGACTTGAAGGTATAGGATTTAGTCTCCCACAGAGCAGAAAAGAGCGTTAGCTGGGGGAGACCCGACAGGCTGCTAGCTCCTGTGGTACAGAGAGAAAATCAAACCCTTAGTCTCCAGGTACAAAGAGGAGTAGGCAGTAGCAGGTTAAGAAGGAAGCTGTCATGCGCTGTGGAGCTTCTATCTCCACTGAGCTCGATGCTTCTGGTTCAACAAGACAGCAAACCTGGCTTTGGGAAGCCAGGAAGGCTTCTGTTTGAGGAGGGAGCGGGCGTGAGGGTGAAAATAAATGGCTGGGAGGACAGGCGCCAAGCTGACAGATGCTGGCTTACTGGGTTTGTGAAACTACAACCTGTTTTGTCATCACAATGCCACAATTACAGGCAAGTCTCCTCCTTGTTGGGGCTTATTATCATAAATTCATGTGTCACTAATCATTTGCTTTTGTAACTTAGAGAATACATTGATTTATCGTCTATAACTTTTAACATTGTCAGTGTGAATAAAAATTCACATGCACTGTTATTCTGTCTGGCAATAGATAAGTGAGGCTGTTACGCGAATAAAATAGATGACTGGACTTCCCTGAGGTCAAACCGTGAGTTAGTGATGCTAGAGAATAAGACTTTTGTTTTATCAGCAAGGCAAAGAAAAAGAAATTCTTGCAGTGTTGAAGGTCTTAACCATCTGCAGCGTAAAGAAGCCCCTTGCCTGAAACAGGCCATAAACCAGTAGTTCGCAGTAGAATGGTTGTTCGCTTGCAGATGGGGCGGGCATCAGGGCGAGGAGTGCAAAGCCTTGTCGTAGGAGCACAGAAGCTGCGGTGTCGGGTCAGGCCAAGGTCCATCTAGCCTGGTCTGTCGCCAGCACTGGCTGAAAGAAAATGCCTGGGGAAGAGTGTGGGAACTTCCTTCAGGTTTCCTCCTACTCTCAAACTGTTTCAACCCCCATCAGGATTTCCTGAGCGGGATAGGGTTTCCACGACTTTAGTCTAACCCTCAGTAGATTTATTTTTTTTTCCCTAAGAACCTGTCCAGTCTCCCCTTGAATTAAAGTGGATTTGTTTTCATCTGCGCTGTCAAAAGTGGCAGATTTTGAAGTGATGTGATTACATGTGCAGATCCATCTTCCCAGTCTCATTTGGACCAGAATTCTGAAATGCATTTTAGCATCACGAGGGTGTCTCCACTTCCCAGTGGTGGTGCTGGCTGGTAGGGTAGGCCATGGCAGACTGGCACACACCGTGCTTGCAACGAGGTAGGCCGTGGAAATGCGACTGAATGAAGCAGAAATGATCCACGCTTGCAGAACTGTGGAACTGTGCCTGTCTGCAGTAAATCACCCACTATTCCACACTGCCAGCCTCTTTCAGCTCCTGTAAACCAATTATCCGAATTCTTTAGCTCTCATGTTTCCTTTTATAATGTCGGTGTTAAGGGGTGGTTTTGCCCTGTTTGGAGCACGGAGACCATTTCACTGCTGAGACAGTAACAACTTCAGCCCTGTTTGGTTTTTATTGTAAGACAGCGTTATAAAACTCTGAATGTTTTTCAGCAAACAATCACCCCAAAGTCAAACAGTGAGAGAGCAGCGCTCTCAGAGCCTCTTGCCTTTACAGAACTGACCCAGAGGATTAATGTGGTAATGATGTGCTGGCAGCCAAGTAGCGAGCGTACTTGCTACTGAATGGATAAAATTTTTGCCTGTGAAAACCTGCACTGTTTAACATAGCAAGAGCAAACGTGTCTCTGGATGCAGCAGATGAGAATAAAGGGCTTTCATTAAGCAAGCAAAGTGTACCTCGTTGGAGGAAATGGGACCACGTACACAACAGTCAAACCGGAGATGAGTTTAGGGGCAGAGAGAGAGCGTGGTCCCGTGTCTCACTGGACATGGGCTGGCTGGCCAGCACCAGCTGTTCCCGTGCTGTAGCCAGGCCTGTGGGGATCCCCACTCCTGTACAGATGCATCTCACAGAGGCAGCGGCGCAGAGCAGCACACACCCAGAGCATGCTGATGATGCTGTGGTGGCAGACAGTGTTATGAGATGATGATGTTTAGCCTCCCTGTCTTGTTTTCTTCTTAAACTTGAGCTTGTGATTATTAAGTAGGAGCCAGCTAGCAGACATTGGGAAAGGGCCAGAGGTACTGTGCATGCTGGGGGAAAGGCTGCAGAGGCTGAATTAGCCCTTGTTTTTTCAGTCCTGTAGGGAGAATGGGAGTTTTGACATAGTAGCAAAAAATCTTCTCAGGTGACCTTACACGGTCCTTTTCCAAATCCCTCTGTACAGCATGCAAGCTGAAAAGTAGGAAAGTGCTGTTCTCAGTGGAAATAGCCAGATTCCACTTGCGGCGGTTCTCTTTCCAGCTTGTGGCCACATTCAGATTTCTGCTGCTGAATTTCTAGAATGTTTTCCTTCCCTGTAACCTCCCCAGGTGTGTAGGAACTGCAGGTATGTCATCAGTATGCAGAGGAGTGGAGGGATTCAATTAGGAATCTGCAACAGCTGCCTGCTCCTTGTTGGATGTCTTGTTCACATTGAGTTCCTGTGGCTGTCACCTGCTTAATTTTTAAGAACATGTGTTAAATAACTAGTCTATTTCTTCCCTTCTCTGTGGTTCCTAAAGGAAATTACATCTCTGAGTCCAAGACCAAGAAATGTATGCAAGTGCATTTATGTTTGCAAAAACAAGATGGTAACAAAATTAACAGGTTTTCTGAAAATGCTGCATTTTCTTCTGTTGTGGAAATGAGTCTTTGTGGAGGAACTGTAGAGGGTTAATTAACATTGATTATATACAGTTGAGGGCTTGCTTCTGGGGTGGTGGGTTGGCTGATGTGGATAATGTACAGCTGTGGCTTGTTCCTGCTAAGTAGCTAAAT
>JAVJGI010000050.1:37988127-38018242 GCA_035590275.1 Ibycter americanus
AGCAGGGTGGACTGGCCTGAAGAGGATGAAGAAACAGCATGGACAGCAGATGAACTTTTGGAACCTTGTGTGGGAAAACCGTGTTGCAGTGTGATAGTTTTGTAGTGCTGCGACAAGTCTTGATAAGAAAAACATGCTGAAGCCCACCGCAGTTGTCTAGGCATCGTTCAAGTGCTGTGCAATCCTATCCCTGATCTTTCAGCTTCATCCGCAGGGACAGCTGCCTTTTACTGGCACGCAGCTTAGTGCAGGGTGTGGGCTCCCTCTTTACTGTTCCCAGGTCATTCCCCGCAGTCAGTCTGTTCAGAAACCCTTAAGAAACGGAGAGCAGGGTCTCCCCACTGCTGCAGTCAGAGTACCTGGAGCTTGTGGTTTTGGAGAAGGAAAAAAACCCAGAAGAAAATGTCTCCTTCAGAGTTACGCCACACTTGATAACTAAAGTGCCACTAGGGAGGATTTGCCAAGGGTGTTGAGAAACTGTCAGTGTCCTCCTGATGTCCCAGCAGTTCCAGCATGGCAAGGCCTGATTCTCAAAAATACCAGGAATCTGCAGCTCACGTACTCAGTGGGGCTTGCAGGTGCTCTGTATCTCGTGCTTTCAGAGGCCAAAATAGATTTTGATGTCTGCACGGAAGGGCGAGGGCGAGCTTATCGACCTGATGTGGCGTCAGGTGGGCAGTGGTGAGTCAGATACCAACAACAGCCTTGACACAGGCTCTGCTGGGCACCGAATTCTTCTTACCTTTCCTGTCTGTGTGGGGTTTGTGATTATTGTTTGTAACCCCAGAGCTCCTCTGAAAATCCCTGTCTGATTTCTTGGCAGTTAACAAGAAGTACAGAGCAACAAACAAAAATCTTTTCTAACCTGGCCGGGCTGCTCTCTTCCTGATGGTTCTTGCTGAACCCTGGGGTTTGCAGGCTTCTTGTTGCGTGTGTTTGCCTTGATTCAAAGTCTGTGAAAGTGAGGAGAGGAGTGGGTCTGGATGTCGCAGGTACCATGGTGGTGGCAGCAGGAGAAGGCTGAGGCATAAGGCATGGGTTTGGCAGGAAGGTGTTTGGCTGTGAATTAGCAGGACTCAAGTTCTCCAGCTGTTTGATAATGTATGAAGTCAAGGGGGAGAATTTCACAAATGCACCTGCTCTCAGAGCACCTCAGAGGACTCTACCAAACTGATGGTGCTCTCCGTGAGCTTTTAAAAATAAATTCCTTCCCTGTGAACTTCACCAAGTGCAATTTTACTGTGACTGGGGCTCTGTACGCATGGCATACAGTGGGTCCTTGTGACTGTGCTCCTGGAGTGAATATACTTTTCTAGTAAAGCAAATTAAGTCCTAATTGTAAACTTTATAAAAGCATTTTGGAGAGTCAGATTAGTCTCTTCTTCCTTGCCTCTTCAAGTCAAGCAGGAGGGAAAAACCAGTCGACACTGTGTTTGAGCCACTGGGTCTCTGACTGCCAGGACTCGAAGGAAACTAACCTGGGGAGGGAGAAAGCTAATACAGCTGCCGTTCTCATTTTCATGAATGTCTGTGTGGATCTCTGCAGATTCCTGTCCCCTAGATAAGAGTCTGCAAAGTCTTTAGTCTCCTGATACAGCAGCTGCTGGACAATATTACCAGGCTGATGGAGCTGGGGAAAAGGGGGTAATCAAGTGTGTTTGGAAAGACCAAAAAAAGGGCTGCAATTGGAATTCACATTAATGTCTTAACTTGAAATAGAGCTTCCTCCCAGCATCTTGGCATCTGCTCCCAACAGAACTGTCTTTGTCTGTATGTTTTGTGTCAGCAAAGTTAGGTGCTCCCTGGGAAGAGGAGGTATTTCTGTATGCTTCCAGCCTGGATTATGGCCAGTGCCACACTGGACCTAGTGGAGAAGGAGGAGAGGTTGTAGGTCTGAAATAGTGGGAGACAGGTCACTCGCTTCCAAGTGCATTTCCTTTTTGTGGAGGTGCAAGAAGTAAATAGAAGTGTGCCCACCCTGGGCAGCCGCTGTAGTGTGCTTAATTAATCATTGTACTTTAGCAATGCCTAGAAAATGCTGAGATTAGGGGCTACACTCACACTTCCGAACACAGTGCCCAGCAGGCACACAGATCAGGAAGATCAGGCAAAAGATTTATCCCAATTTTCTGCATGTGGAGGTGATGCAGAGGGAAGGGAGGTGTCTTATCTGAGCTCATGCTGTGAATTTGCATTAAGAGCTGGTGACCGAATGCAGATCTCCGAACTGGGAGGAAAATGTTTCAGCTACAAATCTACCTTCCCCTCGTGGGTGGGTTGCCCTAACCTCTCAGGTTAAGTGTCGCTTCTTGCTGTCAGGCATAGGGTTAACATATACCCACTGCTGCGTAAGAAGGTGTAAATCATTCTAGTCCTGTGGATCTATTGTGGGCAGCTGCATGGGTTAGTACAATGGCGAGCATCATGCACAGAGGAGAAATGGCAAATGCTCACAGGCTTAAAATCATGGATGCACGTTCGCTTCTGATTTTTGATGGCTCAGTGGCTATAAACCATGGTGATACGCGGAGATTAGATTTGAATCCAAAGGTGCAGTGAATTGCAGTCTGTTCGTTACTAACATTTTACCTAATTATCACTTTGTACAGCCTGTCCCGGCTGAATTCGCATTATCTGTAAGTAAACATAACAGGCTTTCACCCGCTTGGAAGCTGCGTGAGCCTCTGTGGCCAGAGTGGTGCAGCACTAATGCTGCAGCAAGCTGAGCCCCGCTAAACTGAACCCAGAAAATTCCAAGTGACAAACAGCCCCATACCTGCCAGCTCTCCCTGTCCTGTGCAGGCGACTCCTCTGTTTCCTGCCTCCCCCCAGTACACACGGAAATGCACCACGGCATCTGCCACTCCTTGCTCCCACACACGGAAGCTTGGGGGGTTACAATCTGAAAGCTAAAATAACACTCCTGTCTTTGTCACGAAAGCTCTTCAACCAACATGGAAAATCTGCTTTCTCTGCTTTTCAGTCTACAGGCCAGTGCATGACCTGAAGCTCCAGCCCCTCTGCATCCTGGGGTGTCTCCTGCGAGTGTCCCAGGGTCGTGCTACAGGACCTAATCCTGCTGGTCCCACAGTCTCTAGTTCAAAGAGGTGCTCCTGGCTTCAACGATGTAGGGATCAAAGTCTGGGCGGTCCCTTATTCTTGTTTTCCTCCAAATGTGAGAAGTTAGATGCCCATGAGATGTCCTTACTCTTTCCACTGATGGAAGAGCAGCACCCAGCACCCTTGTAGACCTTCTGTCAGCATTCTCTTAGCCCTTCCCTTGGCATTTTTGAACTGTCCTATTTCATCAGCTCTCCTTATGTAATACCTTAATTCTCTTATATTCAGGATCTCTCTCAGCTTTGTCTTACCAGTCAGTTTTAGGAGCTCCCTGCTGCTTTCTCCCTTTGAGGTAATAATTCCCTATCTAAGACTTCACGCTGAGCCTTCTACACACCAAAATTGCAGTTAAACTCTTGGAGCCATCTGTAGGCTGGGCAAAAATGTGGTTCCATTGGCATCTAACAATGTCAGTTGTAATCATCTCCAAACTGAGTGTTTAGTCTAGCGTCAATTAGAGCAAAAGTCTCTGTGGCTTGAAGAGAGATCTTCTGTCCAGAAATCTTACTAGAATTCCATCTCCACTGTGTTATCAGCAACCTGATGGATAGAGGACACCACTTTTTGTTTAAAGACATGAGATCTTTTTAATTACCTGCCTTGATGCAACAAGGGGGTTTGGTGACTTCTGGATGAGTTAGCCAGCTTTTTGCTACAACTAATCCAAATCAGTCTGCAAAGGGGACTGTAGGGACCTGTATTCTTTTGTACTTTGGAGGGTACAAAAGAGGTTTGACAGCATATATTTAGAAGTTGCTTTGTTTTCATGCTAAAAAAGAAATAAAATAGATTTTGTCTAGATTGGAAAAATCCATATTGACATTGAGAAAATTAGTGATGACAGGAGATAAACGGGTGGTGAAATGCCTATTTAACAGTCCTGCTGTGACCATTGCATCTGATTAGTGCTGAGTGACTTCTGGTGGCTCCAGGAAGCAGGGCTGAGTCACCCAGTCATCCCACACGCAGAATTTCCCCAGCCACAACTCAGCTGTACCCATTCCCAGCACCTTCTGGGCAGCCTTCCTAGCGAAGGAGACCGTGCTAGCATCGTCCCCGTTTCATATGACCTCTACGTAGCCAAAAGTAACAAAGCAAGGCACAAGTGTGTTCTCCCTTTGCAGTGAACTCCCTGCAACCCTGAGATCTTCACGTCCTTCTTGAGGCTTACACATCCAACTCTCAACAGAAATTCTTGAGGTTTGCCTTGGCACTGCCTAGGATTCCTGTGAGCTGTCAGTCCCTACTGGAGTACCAGAAAGGATCTGAGCATATGGAGCTCTCTAAAGGACGGAAAGCTCACCACATGGAAGAGACGGGCTTTTGTTCTCTGGGTACCAAAGCAGAGGAAGGAATATGCCAACTCACAGAATTGTTGAGGTTGGAAGGGACCTCTTGAGATCATCTAGTCCAACCCCTCTGCTCAGACAGGAGGTTTGTCCAGGACCATATCCAGATGGGTTTTGAATATCTCCATGGATGGAGACTCCACAACTTCTCTTGGCAACATTGTTCCAGTGTTTGACTACCCTCACAGTAAGAAAAAAAAAGTGGTTTCTTGTGCTTAGGTAGAATTTCCCATTTCTTAATGTGTCTGTTGCCTCTTATCCTGTCAGAACTGTCATACCGGCACAAGGTAGCTGTGGAATTGCCATCCTGACTGGGATGACTGTCAGCCTTACCCTCTTCTATCTTCTCCTGAGCTCTAAGTCTTAACAGGGGGAACCTTACGTGTATTGGGATCTCATCCTCTCGCTGCCATTTGACTAGTCCTCTAAAATGTAAACTCTGAACTTTATCTTTCGTTCTCCTCGGGTGTTAACCATGAGACCCGCTTTATGGCAATTCTCTTTGCTCTTGCAGGAAGAGCTGGCGCACGCATCGTGGGAACAATGCAAGGTGGAGACACGGAGGAAGATGTAAGTAACCATCCCGTGTGCCTGTAGAGCTTCTCTGACAGTGCTTTAGAATGACGGTCCTCTCTTCTGCGAGAGAAACACCTTTTTACCTGCTGAGCCTTCATGCCTCAGGCCTGCTTTTCCCCTCCTTTCCTCCAGCTGACTGCTCTCTCATCTGCCTAGACACATATTTTCCTACTTTTCTTTGCTCTTGGGAGTCTCTGTGCACTGCCCTGCGCTTTAGCCTCAGCCTGCAGTGTGTAACTAGTGGCACACAGGCTGCAGGGAAGCTCTTTTGTGAAGCTGTTGGGGCAGACTGTTGGGAAGAGGGAATCAGGGCAGTGTAGCAGCAGTTAGATGCGTGGATATAAATCCCCTACGTTGCTCTAAAAACACACTCCTCGGAGCCCTCCCAGTGGCCTGTACTGACAGCATCGGTCCTTCAGTCCTCCGGCTGATGGGATGGGGATGAGAGTGGAACTGTGAGCTGTGCCCCTTGGGGTCCCTGCCTTGCAGATAAAGCTGCCCCGTGGCTACTGGCTTTGCACCTGGTTGCAGCTGACCTGGTAAGCGAGCCGTGTCTGAGCAGGTACACACGGTTTGTACAGCAGGCACTTGTTCTGACCATCGTGCTCGGCCTTCGGCACGTGTGGGCAATCTGTCTGTGCATCTGGGCACTCCTAAATGCTACATCTGTACTGGGAAGCTGAAACCAGCTGCGATGATATGGTCAGCATCCATACAGTAAGCTCTCCCCACCATCCCAAAAAGGCACTGGCACCGCAGCTGCCAGCCAGGAGCAGTGGGGCTGTCCTGTTCCCCAGGTGGTGCTGGAATATTGTTTTGCAGAGTGCTAGATGGCACAGGCCAAAACTGTGCTAGGAAATAGTACAAACACTTAAAAACTACCAGGACTGTGAATCTGTGTTTGAACCTGTGCTGTCAGTTGATCTCCTAGCGTAGCTGCAGCCTTCCTGCCTCGCTGCCCAGCAGCCAGCCCACCCAGCGTGCCTGTCTGGCTGAGGGCGATCTTCTCTGCGACTGGCAAGAAGCCCTGTGCTGCTGGGGGATTGTCTGCCTCTCAGTACTGCCCTGCCCTTCGCTGCCTTCACGGCACAGAAGTTAAGCCTCTCTGAAACAAAGAATTTGCTTTTCAGAAATCCCTTCACACAAGCGGGTTGCAGACAGCAGACCCTGGGGGAGCGGGCTGGCTTGGGTCAGGCAGCGAGGCGGACGGGCGAGCGGTGAGCTAGCACGGCCCCAGGGAGAGGGTTTAAAACGGGAGGAAAGTGGACAGGGGAACGCACCTCTACAGGACATAAGAACAGTAGGAAATTCCCGATGTTTGCCACCACATACAAGAGCCGTTTGCTGCCTGACGCTGCAAGGTTAGCCATGCAGAGCTACGGGTGAGCTGTTTCTCCTGCAGGCAGGGCAGAAGAGAGAAAATACCATTGCTGTCAGGCGTTCATTGCGGAGACTGGGAGGTACTGTAGGGATAAGGGAGTCAAGTCTCTTGCTAGAGAGGGATGAGCTGCCCTTCTTTCTGACCATCCTCACCTTTTCTCTGGAAAGGAACTTGCAGACCATGCTCTGCGGTTTGCTTCTGCCCGACTGGCTGTGGTTAAGGCTCTTTGTTGCCTTCTGGGGAATGATTTACACCCTTGGTGTTCAGACTCGTTTCTGGGTAGGGTCAGGAGTGCCAGCGCTGTAGACAAAGACATTGTGGCTTAGGTCACAGTGCTGCCCGATTGTCCTTGACTGGTTCTTGCCAGGTTTGGATAGTTGTCCTCTGCAATTTCTCTTCCCTTTGGACCTTCCTGTTCACAGCTTTCTCCCATGTCTCCCTGCTGGCACAGCCCCAGCAGATCCAGGTGTGGAAAGCCAAGGCCTTCAGCCTCTTCTAGCCATCAGCTGCAGCCACTTCAGTTGTCTCATGGCTCTGCCCTCTTAATACAGCAGCTCAGCAGGCACCAGGGCTGAGGGGCTTGCTTAGGGGCCCTTGCAGGCACTGATGTGTCTGAGATCAGGGAAGGAAATTAGTGAGGCTGGTTTGAACCCCGCAAAGGGTTATTGGGGTTATGCAGTTGAGAAGAGAGCAGGCTGCAGCTTGCTGCTGTGGCACGTGATGCCTAAGCTGTACCTGGCTTTGCTGCCTTCTCCCCTGCTCCTATCCTGGTTACTTTCTGTTTTCTTTTATGTTCTTTTTTTTTTTCTTCCCCTGCTCTGTCTCTCCTGTTCTTTCCACTGTGGCTCTCCAAGGGGAGATCTGCCCCAGCACAGCCAGGCACGCGCAAGATCATCACCGAGGCACAGGTGGGTTTCCTTCCTGCAGTTAATTTTCTTCCACTATGCGTTGATTACTGGTCTCACAACAGGTATTACTTTTAAAGTTAAACACCCTGCAAGGCTTTTAATAGCACAGGTTCAGCAGATGTCAGGCAGTCCATTTTTGTCAGCCCCATGAAGTGGGGAAGGAGGTTTGCAATAAATGGAATGGAGCAGCCACTGCCTAGCAAAGTGGGGAGCTGCTGGTGAAAGCTCTGTGGGCCATTAGCTCCCAGAGGCAGCTGGCTCGGGTTTGTCATTATTTTGGAAGGCCAGCAGCACAGCAGCCTGCGCGGGAACAAAACCTCTTACAGAATCTGCTGCTGCTCCCCAGAGCAAGTCCAAATCTGGCTCCATCCCAGTGCAGACAAACAGCCCTCCCAGCCCCAGGTGTGCGATTGCACGGAGTGTGGGGGAAGGAGCATCTTAACACCATCCCTTACGTCTGAGCTGGCAAAGATGCCTTGCTATCTGAGCACCGAACTGTTATGAACTGTGCTTGCTTTCCTGCAGGAGGACTCGGAGGACAGTGAGATTGACCTGGATGAAGATGAAGATGATGAGGAGGATGAAATGGAAGATGACAGCATGGAAATCTCCCCAAGCAAATCTGGTCACCGAGCAAGGAAGCCAGAGCCACTAGAGGAAAGTGATAATGACTTCTGACCCTTTAGTAGCAGGACCAGGAGGCATCTTGAAATATAAACTTTGGAGAACGTGCAGGCTGGGAGTTCATATCCTGCCATCTGAAAAATGCTTGTCAGCATGAATTCAGGAGTCAGTAAATAACGTTCATTAAACTTGAAAATTAAACTTGGATTGCCAGTCTTGTGACTCTCAAAGCACGAGCAGTGTATCCATAATGAGAATCACAGTAATGTGGAGTGCGGTTATTTCCATAATTGCATTAGAACTGGCTCTCATGCACTGCAGTGCCAAAAGTCTCACTTCAGTGAGCATCGTGTGCTCGATTTCCCTGCATTTTATTATGTCCAAACAGATTTTTTTGGCTTAATAAAACTAAATGAAAAG
Source organism: Ibycter americanus (assembly GCA_035590275.1). Classification (NCBI taxonomy): domain Eukaryota; kingdom Metazoa; phylum Chordata; class Aves; order Falconiformes; family Falconidae; genus Ibycter; species Ibycter americanus. The sequence goes on from JAVJGI010000050.1 coordinate 37,996,506, forward strand.
CTGCTCTGGGAGCGCATTTAAATTGATTTTAAATCTGGCTTAAATCTACTTATCCTAAACATATCCTTTACTTAATCAAGGGCTTGTGTCCACAAAGAGGAGCACCAGTTAGGCTAAAGCAGTGAATTTAAAACTGGGAACTAGTGAAGGGGTCCTCAAAGACCACCTTCAGTGCAGCACCGCTTAGTATTTCAGCTGCATCAGTGTTCTCGAACTGCAGTGGGTCATCCTTGGGTCTCCTGAGAGCAGCTGTGCAGGACTGTGCTGTGACTATATCTGTAGGAAATTAGCCCTTTAATTATACTGGTACTTCTGGGGAGGACTTGGATTTAGGCACTCAAACGGGTGAAAAACTGGGCTTTGTTCAGTAAGTTACGCTGATGCCATCAGCGAAGGCGTGTTCCGGTAAGGCAGAAGCTGGAGTCTGGTGTGTTGCCTCTTTCCTTTCAGCTCTGCTTTAGCATCATGATTTGTCTTTGCAGGAGCAGAAATCAGTGCTTGATTAGAAGAGTTCATTTTGGTGTGTGTTCATCAGGGCAGGCGAGAGTCCCGGCTGTTCTCCTGTTCTTCCCTTTCTTTACATCAGCAAAGTACTTTGCTCTCCCCCCTCATGTGAAGTCTAGAGTCAGGTCCAACCCCTCCATTACTGTGCTGGAAAAAGGAATACACGTGAGTTACTTGAAAACCAAGAGCTTTTTCATCTCTCTGTGTCTCTGACCCTAAGGGTGGAACTGTCACACCCAAGGCAGTGCCCCATCAGCAGAGCTCAGAGCTTGAAATGTCACGTCAAGCTGGGACAAAAGTTTGCAGGTAAACACGGCGCGGTTCTCGTGTAGCAACGGGGCACGTGTGGGCGCAGTGCTGCGCTGAAATGCGCGCGGTCGGTCGTACAGGCTTGAGCTGAACTGCCCGGCAGGTAAGACACTTCCTCGCACACCATGAAGTTAATTGGCATTTTGCACCTCACTTCAAAGGAAGCAAACACAGCAGACGGCGTTCTCAGTGCTAGACACCTGCTGCAGAGCCATTGGGGTGGTCCTGTGAGAGCCGGTGAGAAGGTGTGTGTGGTCACCACGTCCCTCTCCCACGGGATGAGAATGTCCCAATTTTAGGACCCGTTCCAAAAACATTTTTCCATGTTACACATGGAATCAGCCCTGGGTCCTCCCCGTGTGCCGAGATACATCTGACCCGTGAGAGGGATCTGCCACGGGACTGGGCCCAGTCTCTGAGTCTGGGCTGCAGTTTCAGAGTTACAGATTTCTCTGTTATTTCCTACGTTGTAGCTGACGAGGGGGGCTGGCTCCGTCCCCTGCATGCAGACGCAGCCCTGCCGGGCCAGCACCGCCACCGAGCCTGCGGGTTCCAGGGCGGCCACACTTTGCCTTGCAGCTTCTCGCACCAGGCTTGAGCGGCAGCGCTGTTAGCAGTGGGGGGGGCAGTGCAACTGTGCCCTCTGTGCACCTGAGCTTTCAGAATTGTTTGTGCGTTGCTACATCGGTGCGTATGCAGACAGAGCGATTAACTATATTTCAAATTGTTGTTAACCCCGTTGCCTGGAGCTGCGGGGCACAGGAGCCGGCTCAGGGCTGTTGGTCGCGTTCTCTGTGGTGTTTTGGGTAACGTTTCGGCACAGGGTTAGGCACAGGCTTTGGGCAGAGCTGGACCTGAGCCTCAGCCTGCCCTGAAATGACGGTGGAAGAGGCAGGACTTACATCACTCAGCATCACTGTGTCCTGTCGGTGACTGTGCACCAGCCCCTGCACCTCATGGAAATGCCACAAGCCCCTGTCACACAGGTACAGGCGCTGGGGTCTGCGGCCAGGGCAGCGGCGCAGCGCACCCGAACGTATGTCAGGCAAGAGCCGAAGGCTGCCCAAGGCGCCACCTCAGCTGGGAACCAATTTATTTCCAGGTACGTACATACCGCACAGCTCAGCCCGGTGTTCCTCCAGGTCAGGCCCCTGACGCAGTCACGTACTGCCCTGGTGCAGCAGCGTGTCGGTGCGGGCTCTGGCTGGGGTGGAGGGGGGTGCGGGGGCAGTGGCTGGAGCGGGCGAGGGGGGCACGTCACATGGATTGGCTACTGGTCCACCTGCAGACCCAGAGAGTGACTGGGTCTGTCACACACACAAAGGCAGCACCTGGCACTTCTGCTTTCAGCAGCCGCCTGCCCAAAAGGTGACCTGCTAGGGACGGCCCCTGCCTGCAGCTGGGACATCGGGAAGACACGTCCCAAGGTCACATGACTTGTCACCAGTGACAAGAACAGGGGACCCAAAAAGTCCAGCCTGAACTCGAGGGAGAACTCCATGATGAGGCCGTCCCGGTGTGGTACTGAGCTGTGTGCTGGCAGCAGCCCATCCTCTTACATTCCTCCTCCCATCAGCCTGGGGGCTCTTTGTTTCCCAAGGTCTTTCTAGATGGTTCCACCCCTATGCCTGGGGATGCCTGTCTCTGATCACGAAGAGCACTACCGAACACTCCAGGCACGCTGGGCCAGCACTGACCTGTTCCCGAGGGACGGCAAACAGCACAGGTTGCACTCGCTGCCGAGGACCCTGCTCTGACATGCCCAGGCCCAAAGCACCGCAAGGGAACAGCAAACCTCCGCCTCTCTCTGGGGTTTCCCGGGGAGGCGGCAGGACTCGGCTGTATTCGGCCAGGTGAGAAGGGGTGGCTGTGAATCCTGCCCGTTTCACCCGTTTCTCCTGGGATCCCTGCCAGAGCTGGTGCTGGGAGCAGAGCCCTGGAGCCCCGGCAGGGGGGCTGCAGCGTTTGCCCGCAGTGACTCCGGCTGGGACAAGAGCAGAGCCCCAGGGCGGTCGGGAGGCGCCTGGTCAGGGGCAGGGTCTGAGCACAGCACCGTAACCCCACGGAGATCACAGGAGGGGTTGCTGCCACTGGCTGCGGCAGGTAAGTCACCCACGCAAACAAGGAGGGCTGGCATGTGGGATCTGCTCCCTCGTCCTCCTTTTTGCATGTCACCCATTCCTTGAAGCTCCCCTGAGGCCTGGATGAACAGGGAGACGGGTGTACGTCCCTCAGCTTTCAACACTGGCAAGTCCTGACCCTCCTGCACTGCTGATCCGGAGGCCCTAGGTTCTCCTGGGCTGGGCCAGGGAGCTCAGGAGCCCTCCTTGCCCCGGCTCTCCTCCCCGAGACGGGCGGGCAGAGGGCCAAGCAGCTCCCTGCGGAGGCACGCTGGCCAGAGGGACCCACCGGGCCACCTCTCCCGGCAGCCAGGCACCCTCACACATCCACGACACAGTCGGGTGAGTTTGTCCGAATAGCGTCAGAGATCATCTTGGCTCCCGACTGGCCGATGCGGTTCCCCTGCAGGCTGGGAGCAAAGAGAAGAGGAGCTCAGGCTTGGACATGAGGCAGAGCAGGGTCCTTGGTGGGTACAAAAGATGTTCCCCAGCTTGGCACCAGCATCCAGGATCACCTGCACCCTCCGCACATCCAGTGCCAGGGGACTCTGGGTTTGAGAGCCCAGAGGCAGCCAGGTGAGAAGCTGGAGAAAGCCCCCGGGGAGCTGAGGGGCTGAGCCAGCCCATCCCTGGGATATTTTGGAGAGTATTTGGCTTTTGGGGTGGTTCTTTGCCCCAGAGAGGAGCTGTGAGGTCTGGAGCATGCGGGTATGGTGGCTGCCACACTGGGAGGAGCACAGGGTGCCCTGCCCATGGGGGAGGTCCCTGCAAGGCAGCTGGGAATGGGCAGTGCCAGGGGTGGGGAAGGTCCCTTGATGGATCCCGTGACGTCCCCCATCCCTGCCTTACCACCCAGCACAGCAGCCACTTACTTCACGTAGGTGAGGCCGTGGTTGCCCTTCAGAGCGGTGGCGATGCAGATGGCTCCGTCCATGCCCAGGGAGTTCTCCTGCAGGCTGCGGGAGGCAGGAGGGTCAGAAAGCACGGGCTGGGAGATGTGGCCACCAGGAGGGAATGCATGCCATGGGTGTGGGCATTGGGAAAAGCCACCAGCTCAGGAGCCTGCTTGGCTGAGACCTGCTGGCCTGGCCATCCCCTCGCTGCTCCCTCCAGAAAGGTTGGGAAAGGCTTGCTCTGGCTCACCCTGGGGAGCAGGATACTCACTTGAGCCAGCGGAGGCTGCGGTTCACCTTCAGCGCGTTAGCCATTGCCTTGGCCCCGGCCACACCGATGGAGTTTCCCCGCAAGCTGCAAAGAAAGGCTGGTGGTGAGGAAGGACAGTGCGGGACAGCTCCACGCTCTCCGTGGGTGAGAGGAGGTGGTAGAGGAGGTGGCCCCACACCAGTGAGTCAAGGGACAGGCAAGCCAAGTCTGGTAGGACATGATGCAAGGGTGGAAGTGGTGCTGAGCTAAGGATGAGGGTCTTTGACATCCCCAGGGAGTGGTGTCACAGCCATGGGGACTTGGTGGCCCCAGCAAGCACTTACTCCAGGATCTGCAGGCTCTTGTTGACCATCAAGGCTTCTGCCAGGGCTTGGGCACCAGCCGCACCAACTGAAGCCACCTGCAGGCTGCAGGAGAACAAGGACCCTTCAGTGCATGTTGTGAGGTGGTCATGGTGTGCTAATTAGACAAGCTAATTAGACAGGCTGTGATGCCAGGGCCCCACTGCAGCCTGGATACTCACTGGAGATCTGCCAGAGTTGTGTTGACCTTCAGTGCAGTGGCGAGGGCGGTCATTCCCTCATCTCCGATTGCGTTCTCCTGCAAGCTAAGACATGCAAGTGCTGTGCCTGCCCACAGCCCAGGCGCCCAGGAGCAGGGAGGCAGGCAGCGAGCACAGGGCACAGTGTGCCAGGCTTTCACAAATGGCTTGGGGGGGGGTCCTGAGCCACCATGCACTTACAGTGCCCCCAGCCAGGAACACAGGATGGATTGGAGCACATGGAGGAGGCAGCAGGCAAAGCCACCTCCCCTGGCACAGCGTGAGGGCAGAGCCCTTGGGCACATTCCAGTAGAAGACGCTGCCCAGGACCTGTCCACCCATGTCCCCACTTACTCGAGGCTGACCAGGCTGCCATTGGACTGTAGTGCTTGTGCCAGGGCCGTGGCAGCTTTTGCCTGGATGAAGTTCCACTGCAAACTGCAAACAGGAGAAGACAGGAGGTGAAGCCTGGGGCTGTGAGGATGCCTCCATCCCTCCACGCTCCTCACCCATGGGCTCCCATCCAGCGAGGCAGAGGCTGGGAGGTGACGCAGGTGCAAGACCCAGTGGGTCCATCTGCAACGGCACAGCACAAATCCTGCGGAAGGCCAGCCCCGAGTCCCACAGCCTGGAGGGGCTGAGGCCCAGGAGCAGCATCCCTGCCCCACGTCCATGCAAAGGGCTCCAAACCAAGCCAGGGCCAAGGGGAAACTCACTGGAGGGACGTGAGCGCGCGGTTCTCCTTCATCGCTAAAGCGATGGCCTTGCCGCCTTCATCGTACAGCAGGTTCGCTGCTAAGCTAGAAGGTAGGGAAAGAGGACACAAGTCACGCATGCGGAGTTTGGGACAACTCCAGCAACACTGCGCAGCAGCGTGGGAGCCCTCCTGGGGCCCACGGGACTTACTCCAGCTTCCTGAGGCTGCTGTTGGTCCGCAGGGCACGGGCAATGGCGGGGCCCCCCTCCTTGCTAATGGAGTTCTCCCGCAGGCTGGGGAAAGAGACGGGGCTGCAGAGGAGCGGCCGAGGCCGGGCATTGGCGGCACCCACACAGCCCCCCTCGCTCCTGGGCTGAGACCAGCTACTGTGAGGGCAGTCTGTCTGACTTGCATCTCCATCAGCATCTGCACCTTCATTCCCTGCATTTCCATGCCCTGTGCATCCTGCAGCTGCAGGCACCGATGGCCCATCAGGGCTTTTTCCCAGCCTCCTGTCACTGTTGTTTCACTGCGAGACACGGCTGAACGGATACTCAGATACTATCCCAAGGGAAGAAAGCTAATGATGGAGATAAGATGCTCGCAGACAGAGGAGGGACAGAGGCTGCTTTCAGCACCCCAGAGCACTTATGGAAACAACCAGGCACCAGCTCAGACTGCCACATAGCTCCTGCATCCCAGCAGCAGGTTTTGGCCAGGGTGGCCAGAGGGGCTGTCACTTACTTGAGGTTGATGAGTCCCTTGTTGGAGCAGAGAGCCGCTGTCAGCGCAGTGACCCCAGCGCTGCTGATGGAGTTGCTCTGGAGACTGAGACAAACAGGGGAAGGCATGAGTACGCGCCAGCGCTGGCATTGCAGGTAGGCTGCAGGGTTGTGCTTGGGATGAAAAGTGCCCGTTTCACTGAGAAATGGGCATCTCCCAGCCACAGGAGGCTGGGAAGCCAAGCCTAATGGACCAGCTTTGGAAGCAGCCAGGCCAGAATGAACATCTCCTGCTCACCATGACAGCACCAGCCCCACCAAGCAGAGGTGACAGGATTTGCCACCACTTCAGGGTAGTCTTGTCCCTGTCTGGCCATCACCTCGGCTGTCAGCTCAGTTGGGCATGTGGGTCCTGCAGTTTTTGGGTCCTTGTTGGTGACAGACCCAGGGCACAGCAGTTCATCCCCAGGAGCCATCAGCCCTCCACTCCAGCCAGGTGGGAGGACCAGTCCTGTCTGGCTGCCATTCCCAAGAGGAATGAAGGTCGAACCATTTCACCCTGACTCTGCCAGGCCCCAGTCCGTTACCTTCCTCATTAGCCAATTCCCATCACTTTTGAGAGTGAGAAGACCCAAAGCTACTAGTATCCTCCAAAAGCAGAAAAATAAATCATATCTGGGTTGAGAATTAACTCCTTCAGTGCTCCCTTGGTGAAGGCAGGACCAGCCCAGCTGCCACTGGCGTTGCCTGCAGCTGCTACATGGTGCTCCAGCCTGCACAGAGCACCCACAGCCCCATGCCCCTCCAGGGGACGCGGGGCAGGAGAGACGTGGGGAGGGTCTGGGCTGGTATGAGGGGCTCTGAGGGGTGGGAGGTGTTACTGGAGTGAGGAAGTTGGACTCTGTTGGGCAAGCAGGAGACTAGGTGTGGAGAGGGGACTTACTCAAGGCTTTGCAGACTGTGGTTCACCTTTAGAGCTTCGGCCAAGGCAACCGAGCCGTTGTCTCCTACTGAGTTGCCGGAAAGTCTAAAACACAAGAGGAAGGGCAGGCGTTACTGGCAGCCATGCTGCAGCCAGCTTAGATCTGCCAGCAAAGGAATCATCTCCCCCAGGCTCTTTCTGCTCTAGCAGTAAGCATGAACTTGCCGCAGTCTCGTTCCCAGCCTACATACACCTCTGTTCTTGTATGATGGTTTTGGGCTGAAATAGCTTTTAATGTACCCACACGACCTGGAGACCTGCCACTCGCCTCTGCTGAAGGGAAGGCTTGGCCTCTCGGTTCTTTACATGGCACCCCACATCCCCAGAGATACGGAAAGCGTCTTCCACAGGGTCACTACAAAAGCAGCGCTGTGGTCCTTGCCCCGCTCCACCCATGCCAACCCCCTTGGGGAAAGCCAGCAGAGCCCATGCTGCCTGCGTTGCATGGCCCAGCCCCTGCCCACCGCCCCTGCCCACAGATCCCAGGAGACGTGTCGCTGGCATCGCCATCCCTCTGCCTCGTGCTGCTCTTACATCAGCTCCTTCAGGCTGCAGTTCTGCTTCAGCGCCTCCGCTATTTTCCTGGCACCATGGGCTCCGATGGTGTTTTTCTGCAGGCTACAAAGGTGAGGAAGGCAGCTGTGAATGTCAGGTGCCACGTCCCCATCGATGGCATGTCAGTCTGCTGGAGGGGGGACAGCAGGTCCCGGTCACTCACTGTAGGGTTGTCAGCCTGTGGTTGGTCAGCAGGGCCTCGGCCAGGAAGGTGGCACCGTCCTCCTTGATGGTGTTGTGCTGCAGGCTGCAAGGAGAGAGGAGTGAAGCCATGCACAGCTGCTTCCACAGCAGGGCGAGCAGCCATGCAGGGGTGCAGGGCAGTGGCTGCCTGCCCTGGCGTTTGCCTGCCCTCGTCCCTGGCATGAGAGAGGCATCTGGCGCCCAAGCATCACTGCCCCGGGCTCTCCCTCCCTCCTCTCCCATGGGAGATGCCTCCTTCCATGCACCAGCACCTTGTGAGCTCCTGCACGAAGGATGGACCTGGACCTCAACCTCAGCCTGGACCCACTGAAGCTGAGACGCAGGAGTGTCCCAACATCTCTGGCCCAGGGCTGCCCTGGTCACCAGGTCTCTGCTGGCTGCACTCGTGCTTGCTGCCCAGCACAACCGAACCAGGTTACATCCAGGGTCTCCCCACACGCTGGCCCTTGAGGTGGGCAAAACCTCGATAGGACAGGAGAGGGGTGGAGAGGGCTTGTCCTGGATGGAGATGTGCTCCTGGAGGTGCTACAAAAGTTAAGACTTACTTCAGGGAGAGCAGGACTTGATTTTTTTTCAGCGCATCAGCCAGTGCTTTTGCTCCGGTGGGGCCGATGGCATTGCTCCGAAGGCTGGGGCAAGACAGGCAGAAAAGCCAAGGTTAGCAAAGCCGGAGTGGCATGCACCCAGTTTAAGCCAAATGTCTCCGTGTGGCATGATCTCAGGCACCGCTGAGGTGGGACATCAGGCCAGCAGCTCGTGAGAGTTACCTTCACCTGTTGAGTGGTGGTGGCTTTGGGGGCTGGAGATCCTCCCCAGCTTAGTCAGGCTGGGTGGGATCCAGCCCCGCTGCGGCCATGGGAATGGTTCCCGGTGGGGAATGCGTGCGTGGCAGGAGCTGGTAAAGGGGGAACACTTACTCAAGTGCTGTCAAGCTCCTGTTCACCAGCAGTGACCTGGCCAGCGCTTTGGCTCCCTTGTTGCTGATCTGATTTTCTGCCAAGCTGCCCGGAAAAAGAAAAATCGGGTGTTTTTCAGGGAGAGAAAGAGGCTTTCGCAGACCCTGGCATGTCTCAGGACACAGCTGGGATGGGTGAGTGGAGGAAAGCCACAGGGAGCGTTTGGCTCATGGTACAATGATGCAAAGAGGTGGACGCTCCAAGGTCTGCTCTCTCAGGGTGGACACAGGGCAGCGTGGAAGGAGAGTTTCTAGACTTAAAGTTAATTTGTGTCATGAAAAGAGAGCTCAGGTCACAGCATGGGGGACTATGCGCAGCCACAAAGAAGGGCAGGGAGGTGAGGAAAGTGGGGACATGTCTGTCAGAGGCAAGGCATCTCCCTGCCCGGTGTCTGGATACTCTGTGTGGAGCCTCGGATGTCCAGCAAACAGCCATGACCTTGGGAAGCAGTTTGCTGGGATTTCTACACATGTTTTTTTGGAAGAGGAGGGAGCGGTCCCAGAAAGGCTGGGTGAGACATCCTGCCCAGCCATTGCAAGGACACAGCAGGTAAGGTCACCGTGCCTGGGTCCAGGACCTCATGTGGGGCTGTCCTTGTCACTAGACACCCTGGAGAGCCAGTGGGAGAGATGTTCCTGGAGGACCCTCACCCTTATTTTGAGGTGTCCCCAGCTCTGCTCTGCACCCCCACAAACAGCCTGCCTGCCTTGGGCCAGATCCTACCTGAGCTTCTGGATCTGGCAGTCCTTCACACTCAGCACGCTGCCCAGAAGCTCCATCACATTGTCCTTAAACTGGTTATTGTCCAGCCTGGAGAAGATACAAGGAATGAGCAAAAGCAAGCGTTTGGAGAACAAAGTGGAGAAAAGTCTACCCTCCCATGACACCTGCCCATCACAGGTGATAAAACTCAAGCACAGCAGCAGAGCTAACCCAGTGCCATCCCCAGGGCAGCTCTCTGCTGATGGACAATGTTGGTGGGCCCGTATCTCCCATCGACACCCTGGATTTTGAGTCACAGCCCCGCATCCCTCCTTGCTTCTCCTGGTGCAATCCAACTGGGACTCACCTGAGGTTGTGGCAGAAGAGGAGCTGGGAGAGCAGGCTCTTACAGACATTGTAGGTGAGGCAGCTGGAGAGGTTTGTCTCCTCCACGCAGACATCAGAGACCTGCAGGAGATAAGCCAGGGCAGAGCAGTTCATGGGGGTGAGCATCCCGGCCAAGCTCTCATTCTTCATTGCTTCTTCCACAGTCTTAGCAATCTCCGTGTGCTGAATTTCATGCAGGCAGTGCATAGTGTTGACTGCCCGCGAGGAGATGACATAGTCAGTGTTCAGGCAGCCCTGGAGGAAGCTGATCGCTTGGCTCCTGAAGCTGTTGTGCTCGTCCTTCACCAGCAGCCACCCAGAGAGCAGCTTATTAACCTGCGGGGAGAGAAGCCCGGAGAGAAAACGTACAAAGATGTCCAACTGCCTGTCCTCTGCCTGCAGCGCCCTCTGAACAGCACTCTTGAAGTGGTTGAGGAAACCCAGCTTGGGCCAGGACATCCCGCTCTCCGTGAAGAGGTCGAATATTGCCCGCTTGGCAGCCGTGTAATAATAAACAGCCGCTAGAAACTCCTGTAGGGTTAAGTGGGAGAAGTAGTAGGCTGTGAAGGACTGCATCTCTTCTTTGAGTAGGAGTCGGCTGCACAAGCTGCTCTGCAGCAAGGAAAGGTCAATGCCATATGCCTTCATGTCCTGCTCGTAAAACACGTACTTCTTCTTCAGCAGCCCATAGAAGGCCAGTCTGCCCAGGCTGCCCACTATCTTCTTGCTGTTGTTCACAGCCTGCTCAATCCTGAGAGTTTCTCTTGGCTTTTCTGGCCACTCACTGCTCAGGGCCATTTTAAAATAATAGGAGTAGATTTCTGATAGGGTCTTGGGGACGACAGTTGTTTCTTGGGATTGATTGGTACTATTTTTTAGGTAATAACCAATTGAGGAGCCAGAAATCCAGCAAAAGCCAGGAACGGTGCACATGACATGTAATGACCTGTTAGCCCTGATGTGATGCAGGACTTGGCTGGATAGGTCTCTGTTGTCAAGGAACATCTGGTCCAAAAAGTCCTTCATCTCTGCAGCTCCAAAACCTCGTATTTCCGTCATCCGGTCAACAAGCCCACCAGGGATTTGGCTGGCTGCTGTTGGCCGTGACGTGACCCAGACAGAAGCCTCCTGCAGAAGGTTGCCACGTATAATGTTGGTGATCAGGTTGTCCACTTGGATCTCCTTTTTGGGATCGGTGCATACTACCGTGTTGGAGAAATCCAAAGGTGTCTTGAACTCATCCAAGCCGTCAAGGATCAGTAGGGTCCTGGCAGCTCCTGCCGAGATGCAGTTAGGCTCAGTGATGTGAGGGAACGCCGAGCAGATGAGCCTTTCAGCAGAGAGCTTCTCGTAAGTGTTGAGTTCCCGGAAGGTGAGGGGCAGAACAAAGATGATGTCCCTATTGATCTCCCCCTTTGCCCAGGTGTAGACAAACAGCTTCACCAGTGTGCTTTTGCCAATCCCGGCCACTCCGATAGTGACAGAGATCCGAGGTGGAATGCTAACCTTGGAGAGAGGCAGGAAGAGCTTCTCCAGAGGGATGCTCTTGGCTACATTTCGTAGGCCTTTGGTGGCTTCAATCTGCAGGATGTCATGCTCCTTCTGCTGGATATCAGTCAAGCCTTCCACCAGCAGCAAGTTTGTGAGTCGCTGGAGGGGACCTGTCTCCAAGCCATTCCCGTAGTAGCTTTGGAGGCTCTCCAGGTGCTTCTGCACCATGGGCTCTGCACAGAGAGAAATGAAACAGGGGGGTGAGGAGGAGGATGGTAACCACAAACGCAAATGAGAGATGCTGCTTCGCTTTTCTGACATGCCCATGCAGAGGGGAAACCGCACAGAGCCCTTACATCTGAGCAGGAAGGTGTGTGCCTGGGTCTAGAGGGCACTAACAGCCTTAAATGGCCCTGACCAGCCTCACCCATCGGTCCAGGAGGCCATTTAAGCTCAGCCCTGCCTAAGCTATGTTGTAGGAGCACTCGTCTGCAGCACCATCACACCTGTGTCTGCTATGGACCATACTGATCTGCACCTTGATCTCGGACCTCATTGCTCTACACTTGCCTGGTGACCACTGGACCGTGTCTGCATGCCCACACGTGTCTGAACCTGGTTGCCCTGGCTGGACCTGATCCTGACCTCTGGATTGACTTTCCAGCTTGACCTCAGCCCTGCCTCATCACCATGGACTTGTCTGATGAATTGGACTCTTGGTTGAACCTGGTGACCATCTCGGGACCTGTCGGGCTCACCTGGCTCCAGCACCACAGCCCCAGTACAGGGTATTTAAACCCTCCAGAAAAGGCTGGACAAGCAGGGGATGGGGCTGCGAGAGATTTAGAGCAGACACTAGCCAAGGTTGGAGCCTTCCAAGAGCTTTGCAAGGAGAGGGTTGCAAGGAGAGCCTGAAGTTGGGGCAGCCAGCAACAGATGGTGTCAGGGATGCCCAGCCGTCCTCCTCCCACTGTCTCCCTGTTCCCAGCCCAGCTGCTGGGAGTGACTGGTGTGATCTAGACACTGAAGACACTAAAGACTCCTCAGGCTGTCCAGAGAGGCGTGCTGAGGGCAGCAAGGGGCCTGGAGGAAGGTCCCCCTCAGACCTGGCAGAGAGCCCTTGTCACCCCCTGGCTCTGTCCTTCCCTAGTGGAGACCCTGAGATGGTACTGTCACTTGCATGGACACTCCCATGGGAGCTGCCAATGCTGCCCAGCTCTGTGCACATCTTGGGGTGCTCCAGCAAGCACCCACAGCCAGGAAATATGGGCAGGCACCCTTCACTGGGTCCAAAGTGGGCTACCTACCATAGACAGTGATGTGAAGGTAGAGCTGGGAATTGGTGGTCTCGATGAAGGTCTGCAGGGACTGGGAGGCGTAGCTGCCCTTGCCAGCCAGGATGTCCACCACTGCCCTCACCTGCTCAGGCAGGGAGCTCGCCTCCTGTGCCCGACCAGCCTCCTCCACTGTGAGGAGGTCCAGCCTCCGCAGGTAGCAGATGATCTCCTCCAGGAACTGCGGTGAGATGGACCTCACCAGCTGCTTGCGGTAGCGATTGATCCAAACCTCTGTGGAGGGAGAGAGTGGGAGAGTTGGGTCTTGAACAAGCCCTGAGCACGTTGCTCAGGGGTGATGGGGAAAGGCAGCAGCTGAGCATCCCATCTGACTCTGAAGGTATCAGGGGGTAACCTAAAGCCCTCCAGAGTGACCTGCCAAAGTCCTCCTTGAGATGATGCCATCCCAAAGCTGTGGCAGGCTGTTTTGTTAGGAGCTGCTTGGTCAAGGCAGCAGCTATCAAAATTAGAGTCAAAGAAACAGAAGAACACAATCATGAAATGACATTTCCTCCTGAAAACCAAGCCCATGCAGAGACAAAAGTCTAACCGAGGTCATTTATCTTTGAGGACAGCTGTTCCCCCTGTGTCAGCACAGTGGTCCCCAAGCTCTTAGACTAGGAAACACTCTCAACCCTCATGCCTTGCTGCTGCACCTTGTCCCATTTTTGAATCCAAAACTCCACCAAGACAATGGATCTCTGGCTGCCCAGCCACCACTCACCTTCCATCAGAGGCCTCCCGTGACATGGGTAATCCCTGGGCAAGGAGCACTGTGTCGACAGCAGCACAGCCGTCCCATGGACCGCCCCACGTCCCCTGGCCGGCTCACAGTGTTAGTTGAGGCTCCTCAGCCTTTATCCATGTTCCTGATGGAAGAAGAAAAGCGTCAGGAGCACTGTGGGAGGGAGCCCACCTTGAGCTAACGTGGTGCTGACTGTGGTTGAGCCAAGGGCCATTCATCAGCTTTTGGCTAAGACCAGAGTCCCTGGAGCTGTGGACCTGGCAGGGGCAGAGCCAGGACCATCATGCTGCAGCATCTTTGCCGAGACCTTATGTGCCACAACTTGGTGCCTTCACCACCATCACTTATGCCAGAACCTTTCTGGATCAGAATGATGATGCCCCCATGCCATCCGCAGGTCACCTGGTGAGCCCGAGTGCCACCGCTGTTACCAGAGGGATGGCAGGGCTGTGAACTGCTCACGTGTCTTCCTTCTCTGTGCTGTGAAGGAAGTTGTGAGGCAACAGGCAAAGCGATAAAGGGCCCATTTCAGTTTCGAACCCACCTCACCACCGTCCAGAGACTCTGTCAGGGTTTGCTGAGCGTGGCCAACACCACATCCTGTTGCAGAGCTCTGTAGCTGCTCCACTTTCAGCAGCACTGGTGAATTGTCACCCACAGAAGGAGCATCTACCTGCTCCCTCTCCCTTGGCTGCTGCCAAACCACACTGAGGGTTTGGCGCCGTGTTTTTAAGACGCGTATCTGCTGACTGAATCCAGTTGCTTTTTGAGCAGAGGTGGAGAGAGAAATGCCTCCACGCCTGAGAGTGCTCCCAGCCTCATCCACAATAGTAGGTGGCACTGTGCTAGGGCCTCTCCACCAGCCCCAAAGTCATGTGCAGGAGATGGCCATGTCTAGGTGGGAGCTTCTCAGCCCTAGGGCTGTCTGATCACAGCAGTGATGCAAACACAAACGTCCCAGTGCCCTGGCCCGTGTCCTCGCATGGCATCCTTTCCTCACCTCCACCTGGCCTACAGGATGCTCTAGATCCATGCGATCACCCCCACATGTGCCAGACAGAAGCACTGCAAGGAGGTCCCCGCCCACAGGCAGCATGGCCTTTGCCCAGACCCACTCCTGAGTGGGACTTGGCTTCAGTGCAGCCTTGCCAAGAGGTACAGATATCACTTGCTTCCTTTGGTCAGACCCGACCTTTTCCAGGGAGAAAGCACAAAGGTATCTTCATCGGGGAAACTGGGCAGAGTTGCTGGTCCATGGTGCAAGGTTAAGGTGCTTGGAACACCTCTTTTGCAGACTCTTCTGTCCATCCTCCTGCCAGGAGATCCATGCTGAGGTTTATTTCTCCCACCAGAAAATGTAAGGGCTCAGCCACCAGTAGCAGCCCAGCTGTGCAGATGGTGTCTGGGCTGCAGGAGGGAAGACCAGACTCAGCATCTCCCAGAGCTGAGTCCCTCACAGACCCCACCAGCTGGATCTCTCATCGAGACCCCCTTGCAGCATGTCCTACAGAGTGGAGTAAGTGTCCGAGAGGTGCTGGGTGGCAAAGCACCAGCCCACTCCCACCTGCCCACATGGCTTCACACACAGCTTTGACAGCTCTTGTAGGGGTGTGGGGTGCTGTCATAGCTGGGTCTGAACCCACAACCTTTCCCTCCAGGAGGGAAGCCCAAGTCCTTCTGCTCTTCCTCGGCGGCCCAGCTCTGACCCCTGGTTTCAGAGGTGGCAGAGGTCCATGCTCCTCCAGCAGTGACAGTGGCACCACAGCAAAGCCCAGTTGTCCATACAGGGAGCAGCAGGGCTGCGGCAGCAGCTCGACTAGCTCTTCACCCCTCCCCCCTGCCCCACACAGTGGCTTGGTCAGTTAAGATACCATCAACTAAAGGAGCTCAGGAGCAATTCACAGTGATATTTTCACCCTTTGCTGTCATCTTGTCTCTAACTGGCCGGGAAAGTTCAATTAAGTCTTTGCAAACAGCAGTCCCCAGGTCTCTCATCTTTACCATGCAACCAAGAACACAGCCAAAATGAAAGGGGGTTTTGTTGCTTGCAGCGATGTTCCCTGCAGCCTTTCCTCTGAAAGGTGTCTGGCGAGAAAAGGCCCTTTGATGGGAGGAAGCCTGCTCTAACACCAGAGACTATTTGATGGTGTCCTCTGGTGCTGCTTCAAAATGTGATCCCACTGCTAGAAACCAGCAGCTGTGGGTCGGCTTGTGCAAAGGCATCTGACCGGGAGAATAAAGCAGCAGAAGAAATAACGCAGCAGCAGTGATTTTTTTCTGCTTCCAATAGAAAAGTTTCAGGTACAGCTCTAGGACCACCAAGTGATGCTGGAGGCTGCCTCCTAGGAGTGTGAAGGGTGTTCTCTGCTTTTACAAGAGCTGTCTGAAGGGTAGAGGCCAGTCAAAGCCAATCTCTGTAACCCCTACAGAGATCCAAGGTGTTTCCAAGATGCAACTCAGCCCATCCCAAGGCTGCTGGGACAAGTCGTCTTCTGGAAGTGCTGTACTCCCCCATGCCGGAGACTGGAAAGCGGCGTCCACGTCCATCCTGTGTGCACAGAGCTAAGCCCCGGGTCTGCGGCTATCGCTTGCTCAGGATAAAGCAGGGAGAAGTGCCCATCCCTGCCCCACCGGCAGCTGGAGAAGCAGTGATCCAGCGACAGCTTGTGTCTGCCCTGCCTTGCTGTCTGTGTCCACAGGGGCACCGGGATAAGAAGCTGGAGGGCAGGAGGCTGCCCAGCCAAACTGTTGAATGGTGTCTGCAAGCCCCAGGGAGGGAAATGAGGGATTTTGTTGGCAAGAACTCGGTGTTAAAGGCTTTTTTTGCCTGGTGTGGTCCAAGAGCCCAGCCCAGGGGAAAATCCTCCCATCTGAGGATGTCCAGTCAACACTGATGTGTTCTTCCAGCAGTTTCAATCCCACACCGCACCATCCCCACATCCCACCATGCCTATTAGCAGAGGGTCCCTGCCCAAAACCCATCAGTGCCTGGCAGCCACAACCACCATGCTGGAAGGTCCCTGACCACACTCACAGACAGCCCTCCACCAAACAGCCACTGCATTTTTCATCATGTGCGTCCTGTTCCAGAATTCAAACTGCCTGGCATCAACACCAGAAAACACAGACCTAGACGTAGCTGCTTCTGCTCATCCCTGGCTCGTATTATATACATGAACATTTGCTCCTCCAACACAGACCAAAAGCAGCTTGCCAGGGGATCCAAGAGGAAGGGACAGTCCTGGGATGGCCACAACGTGAAGGTGTCTGGAGACAACAGCTACTTACTGCCTCCTCTGCCCTATCTGGCCTCTCAGATCTTCCTCCTCCAGGTGGTGGTTTTGGTTTTCATACTGCAGCCACTTCCCACCAGACAGATCCATCGCCCTGTACTTTGAAAATCTGCTGAGGACTTGGGACCATGCTATGCCAGGAGCCATCGCAGCAGCCACCAGCAGCACCAGGACTGCATCAGGCTGCGATGCTCAGCAGTCAAAAATCTGTGGTTGTCACCTGGCAGGGGCTTGTGGGCAGATTCCCTGGCAGCGTCAGGGGATGCTGGTTGGCACCTCAAGCAGGGCTCTCCAGCTAGTAGAGCTCTGGGGGCCTGACCTGCTGCTGTGGGCTGGGGACGGGGCTGAAGGGTGCCTAGTCTAGAATGGGCACCAAAGTGCTGGGCAAGAGCTCCTGGATGGCTGCAGGGACCCACATACGGAAAACATCAGAAAATGGGCTGACCTGCAGTATTTAGGTACGATATAAAGCTTTTTATATGAACTAATAATTGCATCATTAACCAGGCACCTGAAGGAACAGAGAAATGCCCGCTCTAGTGCAGCTCCATGCCCCCAAACATCCAGAAACCCTCAGCCCAGCCGCGGCCTTCTCCCCATCCCATCGCTACAGGGTTTGTCTGTGCAGCCAATTCCTCAAAGATCTCCAGTCTGGGGTGACGTGTCTCAGTGCAGCTCAAACCCCAGCAGCACAGCACCCATCTCACCGCTGCTCTCCCTCCCCGAGACATGGGAACAGAGAGAAACCAGCCCCGCGAGACCTTCCCACCACTTCCTGGCATGCTGGGTTTCCTCCAGCATATCTCAGGCTCCTTTACCCGCACACCTTTGGAGCTTTTATTTATTTCTCCTGCCATATATCCACCTTGAACTGATCCTATTTTGGAAGTCAGTGAGCTGCACACATTTGCCAAGCCAACATCTCCAGCCATTCCCCCTCAGGTGAGTAAATCCTCAAGCCAGGTTGCAGGCTGCCACCTTTCGGCAGAACTGAAAAGACTGCACATTATTTATGTCAATTAAGCAAAGCGATTAAGTATCTTCTGCATTCTACCCAATCATGAAACTTCCAGGTTTGCAGGTAACTCAGTTATCTAAGCTTAATTAGGACTTCCAGATGCAGTCTTCCTTTTTTTGGTCTTGATTTAATTCTAGCAAAATTTATTGCACTTACAGAGTGATGCCCTACGCCAAATCTAACCCCTACCACGTTTGTTGTTTGGTGTTTTTTTCTGAAACCCCAACCAGAACAACAGGGCCCAGACACAGTGGGAGTTAAATAGTGAGTCATGGAGGTGAGAAGCCATGAAGGACCACTGGGCTGAATGCCAGCAGCCCCAACACCAAATCTCACCAGAAAAAAGCAAAAAACAATCTATGGGTAATTCCAAACAGCTAAAAACAAAGCTAATTTCAGACAGGAAGTCTTCTACAGGGTATTGCAACACCTCGCAAGCTGCAAAATGAAGAACGATGCATTTGCTGAGCTGACCCTGCCCCTAGGACACTTCACCATAGACACACACACAGCAGATTGAAAAGTAGATCCTCTCCCCACAAACAGCTTCTGCCCTTTTCACCTATGGGATCTCAGGACGTCAGTGTGAAAACTGGGTACGAGTGCTGCCAGCCTGTCTCCATCAGCAACGCCAGCCCCATCCGCCGGCCTCAGAGGATGCAGAGATGCCAACAGATGCGGTACCCCACCCCAGCACCCTGCTGGGGTTTGATGCTCAAGGTCAGCCCCAGTTTTCTGGGCTTACAGAGCATCACAAAAAGCAGCCATGAGTTCTCCAGAAAGAAATTTTTGTGCAACATGGATATCCTTTGTGCAAGCTCTGCCCAGGCTGCCTCAAATGACATACGTCTTGCCTTGGATAACCCTTTCATGCCGCGACCAAGCCCCAGGTGCTGGTGACATCTCAGTGGGTGACAGCACTCAGCCAGTGCTCTCTCTGCTGCTCTCCACAGCAGTCCCATACTTATAGGATACATAGTGCCCCTAATGACCTTAAGAGTGCTTAAGTGACAGCAGGATTAAGCCTAATGCACTGACAGTGCAGTCCAGCCTGCCTCAGGCACCATGTCCACGTGGGCACCTGCGTGCACAGCCACTGGGCATGGCCACATGTCCCGGCTGAGCTCCATCACCTTGACCTGCTCCCTGTGTTTCTGGGTCCTACACTGTACTGGGGGATCCTCTGCAGTGAAAAGGGCCAAAGAAGGTACCAGCTGCAGCTTTGGAGACCTTGGTGTGGTTGTTCCCTCTGGCTGAGCTCCAGGAAGGCGTGCTGAGCCCATTTCCCAAAGGGGGACACAGGGGTGCAGCTCTGGGCCTCAAGGTCCATCGGTCTTGGACTGCCAACAGACCCAGGGCCCTGCCTCACCCTTTGGTGCAATTTTGCACTGTGCCATGGGCAACTATGTCGCTCATCTCCTACTCTTCTATTTGCAGTACATATTGGGGATTTTTTTGGATGGTTTTGAAGTGGAATGAATTCAGTAAATAACATTAACATTGGGGCAAAAGCTGATACTGCACAAGGTTTTGCATGGGCAAGGCAGCCTGGCTGCAGCTGCCTTCATGTCTGGGCGGGTGGTAGCAGGCAAGGGGACAGAATTTGTGACAAGTGCCAGGTCTCCCATGAGGTCCCATGCTTGTCTCCACCACTCAGGGCTCAGTGCTGTGCACCACTGCACCCAGTCCTGCCAGCACTGGTGTCCGTGCCATGCCAGGCTGCTACACTGGGCACTGCAGGCAGGCAGTCATGTCTTGCCCCTCCCAGGGACTTCTGCCCAACAGCTCCTGGCCCTGCCACATTGGCCCAGCGACTCCATTTCATGTGGCCGTCACAGCAAGAGGTCTGCAGCAGCTTGTCCCCATAGAGGAGGGCCAAGCAACACCTCCCTTCTCCCCATACTCCTCCAAAGCCCCACCAAAACCTTACCTCAACCTCGTGCTGCCTTCCCAAGGTCTGTGCGGGAGCCGAAGAGCAGAGAGTGCATCCTCATCGTGGCAGGAGGATGCAGTCGCTCTGTGCCCCTGCTCAGCCCTTTATCCCCAGAGCCTTGCTTCTTCCTCGCCTGGATGCTCAAGTTCAAGGTAGAAAATGGAAGCCAATCCCTCTGGCTGGTGGCCTCTGCCCCTGGGGGACCCACAAAGCCGATGGGACCTGGCAGTCGGGGCAATGCTCAGGGCAGCATCTGAGGAAGGTGGATCTGGCTTCCCCAGCCACCCACTGACACCAGTTCCAGCCCGGTGACTTTTTCTCTCAGTTTGATCCTCGCCCCTTCCTGTGCCACGGGTCTCACTCAATCTTCCTTCCTGTCAGTGCAGGGCTGCCGCCTATGCAAATCGATGCAAGTTATCTGCTAAGAAACAGCAGCATACAGTAACTGCCACAGCTGAACGGCGACAGTGGGGTTTGTCCTGGTGGGATGCTCAGTGCACAGCCATTTCCCCAGCCACGGCTGCTTTCTCCTAGAAGAGCCACAAAACCAGGCTTACTAACATCCGAATTGCAACGAATTCCCTTGAAGTAAAACCAGGAGCTCACCCAGGCCTGGCAGAGTTGAGAGTTTTTGCTACGTAACCCCCTCACTAGCCAGGAACACTGAGGAGATCCCACAGGAGAGGCTGGTATCACAGCAGCTCTGCCCTTTGCTGGGCCATGCATGGAAACGTTCCCACAAGTACATTCAAGTTGTCTCTTGAAAGAGCAGAGTAAGAGTAGGAATGAGCTCCTCTTCCTCCAAAGCCATTTTTCTGCCAGTGCTGAATGCTTTCTTGAATTATGAGGTTTATCTGTGGAGGGGTAGATCACATCACACCAAGGAGCACTGCATCCACACCTGAGGAGTCAGAGCCACAGCAGCAATGGGACCAGCAGGATCTCCCCTCCCCAGCTCTGCTCAGTCAAGTGGGGCTGATCATTATTTTGCATTTTTGTTCTACAAAAACTTTAATTTGTAAATCCTGTAACAGGTTTTGTTGGCTTTCAGTCAATGAGGAAAACATATGAAAATAGCACATCCTGTTAGGACACCTGCCCTGGCGGGGTCTGTTTGTATCTAGCAGGCAGCTCCAATTAAACTGCATTTAAATTTGTAATCACACATCTTTCCCTTCATCAAGTCTAGCTGAGAGGTTGTCCATGACTGATGGTAGAGATGATGGTGAAGATGATGGTGGGTGATGGAGCTCTCGTGGTGCAGAGCTGGTGGGGGTCAGGGTGGGCTCACGGCCAGACTGGCTGCACACGGTGAACCCTGTTTGGGGAGGAGAGGTGGGGGCAAGCAGGAGTTTGGATTTTCAGCCACCCCTCTGGGCTGTCTCCCAGGGATTGCTCTGGGCACAAGCCTTGCTCCCCACCAGTCCTAGGGCTGCACCTGCTAAGGGCTTAGGTAAGACCCTTCCTCTGGCAAGTGTTAGGTCTGTCGGTAATTTCCTACCTTGTCAGGAGGCTGGTTTCAAAAGGGGATGGCATCTGGGAAGCCCCATCAGCTGTCACCTTCCCGAAAAGCTGTAGCTAAAGATCCCTCACACCAAAAATGACTGTGCAGAAGCCCCAATCAGGGCTGTACCTCCTGCTTTCACAATTATTCATTTATGTTAATTAATGCCTCTGAATTATCTCTTTGCCACGATATATAGCACATTCCTCACGTTATCTTCCAAGCCGTTTACTTGATTCAAACCCAAATACCCAACGTATTCACGAAGTTCAACCTATGGAGATGCCAGCAGGCCGAGTGACCACAGCTGCTGCCAAGGGTCCCCAGCCCCCACCCCCCCGGAGCCCTGAGGTGAAGCAGAACCCGCAGGGGCGGTGGGAAAGGCCGCAGAGCCCCCCCCGGTGAGCCCCCCGAGCAAGGGGGGCTCAGGGCCCGTCCCCCGAGCGCAGCCCCACGCAGAAGTCATTTACCCGGCGACAACGAACCGTCCCGTCTCCTGAGGGGGCAGGGGCCGCCCCCGGGGCCGCGGGTGGAGGGCGGGCTACCTCAGGGCCCGCAGCCCCTCCTGCTGCGGCA
>JAVJGI010000050.1:38022085-38034406 GCA_035590275.1 Ibycter americanus
TCACAGCCAAAACACAGCACAGCACCAACTACTAAGAAGAAAATTAACTCCATCCCAGCTGAAACCACGACAGCTGCGCTGAGCCACGCTGCCCTTCCGCTAGCGCCCTGCTGAAGGGCTGACCCTGCCAGAGCTGGGAAGAGCTTTAGCCCCCCTGTGTGCTCCAGGGCTCTCCCCCAGCTTGGTTGAGACTGTTTAGACCAGTGCAACCAGAACAAGAGGAAAGGCTGTACAGCTGCAGGCAGACAGGTGGGAGAAGCTCTACCTTTGCACGCTGCCTTCAGGGAGGTGTGTGGTGATTCTGGGTGTTTTCACGGGCGCAGGGTGGTGGTAGCGGCTCGTTTTCCCACATCACCCTCGTCTCTAGGCAGTCTGAGCGTACAGCACCACCAGCCCCCGAGGGGCAGTGCCTTCTCTGCAGCCCCTGCAGGTGCCACAGCAGGCCCACAACCAGCACAGCTGCAGGCTCCTAAGCAGACAGAAAACACTGGGGTTTCCCTATGGACCAGGTTCAGGTGAGCCAGCGGCAGAGCAGCACACCTGGAGCACTGCGTTGGCACCACCCCGGCAAAAGGGGTCTGTGCAGTGACTTCCCGCACAGCGTAACACAGATGCTGAGCCCAGTTCCTCCAGTCAGACACCTTTCAGCTGTGGCCTGGCCTCTGGGCTCCTAGAGCTCATTTCAATCACTGCCCCCATGAGCTGAGTAAAACCTGTGCAAGACTGTCACCCTTAGGATTTAAGACTTGCTTAAAAAGCTCCTTCCCCCTCACCACCATATGCTTAAGGTACTGCTCAGATAAGAGCTCTGGGATTTGGCAGTCTCTGCCTGTGCTTGAAGTCAGTCGCAGCACTGGAGAGACGCTCAAGAGATCTCACCCCATCTGCTCCTTGTCCAAGAGAAGACCTTCATTCCTGTTACTGGGGGAGGGAAAGCAGGTGACGGACAACGTTGGAAGAGTAGACAAGGCAGTGAGGCACAGCACATGTTAAATATCTTTATGAAGTCAATCTTATTTACATGGATACAGAATCACTTTACAGAAAGTTTAATCAGGAGGCAACACGTGCTTTATTTCAGCAAATTAAGGGCAAGACTATGACATGTCCTTGTTTAACTGGTCGATTAGTATGTGGCTGATGGTACCTGCATGGTATAACTAACAACAGCGGGCTACAGAACCATGAAAATACTCACTGCAAGAGCTCAACTCCACCTGGAAGGAGTGATCCACTTCACTTGCATTCTCACACATGTAGGAACGACGACTCTTTGACCAATCATTTATGCTACAGGTGGTGTGCTAATGTAATAAAAGACTGTCCCAAACTGGCAAAGGGCTTGGTGATAAACTTGTACCCATTCAAAAGCAACAGCATTTGTGTTGTAACTTCAGTTATTGGTGGCGGTGGGGGGAGCAACCTGAGGCAAAGTGCAGATTCCATCACTGCTCTTTGTGCAGGAAATCAGCAGGACTAAGAAGCCCACAGCTGCTGAGGGAGCCGGGGCAGCTGGGCTCTGAGGAGTCCCAGCCACAGCAAGACTTCCCACACTGAGATGTATGGGACAGCTAGGAGGGCTGTCATGAGACAGGGTTAAAAATCACCAAGCCACCAAGTCTCCTGGGAGAAGATAAGCGGTGGTAAGTTCACCAAGCACATCTAGCATTCAGAAGGGTACCTGAGTGAGCAGCAGCCATCTTGGACTCCCTACAGCACACTGCTCCACTCTATGCTGGAAGGACTATCTTTTTATTTCACATTTCCACTGTTTTGGATTCTAGTATTTTAACTTTAATTTTTATCAAATAAGCTTCTAGCAGCAGTAGGGGCTGTGGAGCAACCTCAAGAGAGCGTTGCATTTCTGCATTTTCCTTCATTACCATTCCCTAGGATGGTGGGTGGGTTTTGTATTGTGATGATCATTGGTGCCTCGGTGGTTTGTAGCCTCTCCAGCTGGGATTCTCACTGTGCTGCTGACTGATGTCCTTCGCTCTCCAGAGCCCACTGCCAGAAAGATTCATCCCCAACTGCAAAGATGATCTGCTGCTGCTGGCTCTTAGTTTCCAGTAGAACGCTTCCCTGCGGTTGAAGCAAGAGAAAAGTTTAGTGCTTCCTGACCGAATCGGCCTCAGTGCCCAGCAGCCCCCGCTCCCTACTTTGCAAGCGCACCTCCCCACCTGACCTGCTGTCACACTTTGTCAGCCATGCAGAACAGACAAGCTCAAAGCCTGTGGTGACAGGCAGCTGAGCTCCTGGAATCCAAGACACCAGTGCCTGCCACAGACGATTTCAAGTCTGCAGCACTCCCTTTGCAACACCAACTAAATGGCACCCTGAGTTGTAACACTGTACTCCTTTGTGTGGTGAGCGCTCTGCTCTGCTTCATGACGACTGATTCCTTCCCGGTGCTGTAAGCCCATGGGAGGGCCGAGTCCAGCCTGAGCGTACTGGCACCGGAGGCTCTGCAGGCACACCTGCGCCTCCCGGCAAGTCCGGGCTTTGCGGTGGCAGCTCAACTACTCAGTCCCAGCTTTGCCAGCTAACAGGAACACCCTTGCTGCTTTGAATTAAGTACAGCTACTGAGTGGACAGGGAAGCAGAGCTGCAGGGGAGGCCAGCAACCTGCCTGAAAATGTACCCAGCATTTTTGCTGCTTTTTGCTGCAGCAACAATGCAATTTAGTCTCTGGCTTTTTGTTCCAGGTCACAGGGGACAGCTAGGGCTTTTCACACCAGTGGCTGGAAGGCCTGAGGCTAAGTGAGAAGCAATGCTGTGCTTTTGCTGCTTCTACCTCCCAAGAAGTGCAAGTTCTGCTTACTGTGGGGGAAAGATGACAATAAAACACAAGAGGCCTCCTACCTCAGATGGGGTGTCAGGAACTAAACATTTTCTTAAGTTTGGAAAGGAATCCCTCCTTGTTCTCCTCAGCCTCAGGCCTATCCCCGCCTGCGTCAGTGCTAGCCGTGGCCCTGCCACCTGGACACAAACAGCAAAGGGCTGCAGTCAGACACATCTCCCACCAGTAGCCTGCACCACTAACAAAGCGAGAGGATTATTTTGGATAGGGAATGGTCAAGCCAAGGCAGCTGGTTTTGCCTGCATCCTCACATACAGGGATGTACCTGGCAGCAGGCCACGGTACTGGACCACTTGTGGTGAACGCACTGGAGAGCCCAGACCCCAGAAGTGGAAAAGATGACTGTAAGCCCAGGTAACACCATTCCCTTCCCCTCTTCCCAGCCCTCCAACTAGTGAGGGCATTCTCATGCTACAAAATCAAGTCAGGGACCCCACAGGCTTTGGAAACAAGCACTTGGAATTAAGAGTCTGCCACTAAAACCAAGTTGTTAACTTGACCACAGCCAGCCATGACTTTACAGGAAAAAAAAGCTGTACTGGTGGTCCCTGGAACAATCTCTCTTCCTGTTTCATGGTCATGTCGTGACCCTTTAGAGCAAAGCCATGCAAAACCATATCGGGAGCCTGCTTCATGTAATTTCAAGCAATGCTCAGACAAGCAGTATCAATGAGAAAATGAACCTAGGCTAGAATGGAAAAGACTACAAGTATTTCAGAACAACTGTCTAGATAAGGAATCTTACTGTCCGCAACGAGCATAATTTCCCTGTATAAACATGTCTTGAGAAGTTGCTGTCCATCCAGAAGTGGCTACAGCAAGGACAAAGGAGACCTCTGCTAATCTGCTTTTTCTACAGCAAAACCGTCAATAACAAGACCCCCAAATCCTCCTTGAGCTTTCCATGGGCACAGAGAGAACAAAGTCCAGTCCTCCCCATCCTCCCACAGCTGACTGCCGAGCTCAGGCTGATGCAATGATATGAAATACTGAGGCCTGTGGCAGAACACGTCTCCATTCAGTCAGGGTATTTCTGCTTCCAAGAGCAACAGCCTGTCTCTATATTGCAAACTACTGTGTTTTTAATCCACCTTGCTGCTGGCAGGTTTGCTTTTTTAAAAATGAGTTTGGAGAGCTTTTTTTTCCCCTTTGGCACATAAATGCCTCAAAAAAGCTGGAATGAAACTTTTGTGCTTAGAGATCTCTCCCCAAGGCTGACCTTTAATGCTTACCCTCAGCAGAAAAGACATAACTTCTGTGTTACGAAAGCACTGTAAGACATAACATTGGTAAGCACTTGGCAGATGCTGCCTTCCAATATCCTGAACTTCAGCCTATATTCCTCAGGTTTTGGCATGGGTAGTAGAAAGGACCCAAGTTCCTGGGATCATTTAGCAGCTTTGAAAAGCTCTGACCTTTGCCTAGCCATACGCAGTCATAAATGCCCTTTTTGGTTTCAAGCATAAAAAGAAATCCAACTGGCTTGAACCAGCTCACTATTCCAATATAAGCAAAGAAAATATTATTATCCAGTAGCAAAAGACAAAGCTCTTGCCTTACTATTTTACCATATGTTTTACCTTTAGCTGATGATGATGCCAGGTACCTCACCCCCTGAAACTTCCTGAAACTTAAAACACATAATTGCTGAATCAAAATTTTTAACCTGAAGCTGAAAGAGGAGCTTTACAAAGCTCCCAGCTGACTTCGCTCCCTCCATCACGCTGGACACTGTGGGCTGACTGGAGCCAACACTCAGCACCAATGAACATTCCTAGCCCAGGTTCCCCATATGCACAGGGTATGGCTCACAGCAGCCTTGACAGCAGTACTCCCTCTTCAACTTTCAAGGAGAAACATCCCCACTGCAGTCAGAAGCACAATGGATTAGCTCACACAGAAAACTTGCCTGAAGCACATTCTCTTTTTCTGCCTCTGCTACTAAGACAAGTTACTTCTGGCACAGGGGCAGAAGCAGGGAGCGGAAGGCATTCACCACCGCAGCAAAACTCACCACAACTTGTCAGGACCCTGGAGTATCAAATACCTGCTCTCTGTTCATGCACAGATTTGCCCGGTAAGTATTTGAGTAAAGCTTTCTGTGAAGAGGCTACCTCCTTGCTTTGTGCTATAACTGCTTAACATCATACAAAAATTATTTCCAAAATAACACACTTGGCAGATTGTGCTGACATGCTGTTTCAAGGTGATCCTGGCTCACCTTCCTCCCCAGGAACCCTCAGGAAGCACTCTGCACTCCCACACCAACTCCATGAGGAAGGAGCATTAATTCCCACTGCTCACCTGATGCTGTATTTGTGACCCCGTTCACCGTGCCATCCACATCTGTCTCGTCCTCAGCGTAGCTCATCATCAAGGCTCTCTGGCGATCCGTCAGCCTCCTGCACATCCAAGACAGAGGTGTTGGTTACAGCTGTCTTTAGGGACACATGTATCTACGGACCTCCTTAACCTTCTCCAGCTGCACACATAAGAGGCAGCTACTGGAAGTACAAGATGAATACACCTGGCATACACCAAGAATCCCTGTGGTGCTCTTAAAATGAGCGATCTATAAAGAATAAGCCCCAGTGAAAGAGGAGAGATATGACCCATTGCATTTCACCAAAGTGCAGTGAAAAACCAAAGTATTTTTAAGTGCTGAGAAGAACTGTGTGGAACTGCAAGACAACACACATCTGGCAGGGAGACCTCAGGAAATGAACTCCCTTGCTGAGTATAGCAATACAAGCTAAAAAGTTTCCTTCACCACAGGAGCCAAGGGTGGCCAAGCAGTCTGAAGAGCAACTGCCAAGTTCAGTTCCTTTGAGCAGGAGGTGTGAGAGCACAGGCACACTGTAAGCCAGAAGACTGAAACTATCTAACCAGGATCCAGACAGAATCTCCGATAGCCAGGCAAATACACAGGTGAAGAACTACTGATGTATTTCCAGGGTTTAGGATTTTCAGTGCTGGGTTGCCAAATAGGTACCATTAAAAAAAAAAAAATTTAAAATCTACCTTACATTAGAATTAAAAGCAGAGTAAGAAATTAGTGATCTTGATAAAGCAGTTCAGAATTTTCACAAAATCCTTCTGAACAACATTTTTTGCAAAAAGCTCAAAATTTCACAGAAATTCGTATTAGCTGTACTTACTGAGGAACTTTTATCTTTATGTGAATGTAGTGGTCTCCGTAGCCATAACTGTTAACCTTGGGAATGCCTTTCCCACTCATTCGAATTCTCTGGTCTGGCTGAATACCAGGGGGTATCTATGAACACAGAGGTGTCACGTTTGTTACTCTAGTTTAACCATTTATACAGTAATTACATTACATGTCTACAAAAATTAATTACTTCTCCAGCAAGCTTCAAAGTAGGATGGGAGACATCTGGTACATTGGTGCACCTGGACACATTCAGAAGCTAAGTCAGTAATGACAGAAAAACTTTTGAAGGAACAAGTAAAGAACCTTGCACAGCCCATAGACCTCGGATGGGATTTGTCCAGAAGTCCAACCAGCCTTCTCTTTTCCCTGTCCCTACACAGTGATAGGAAAGGATGTGTGACCAAGCAGGGCACAAACTGCCCGACACTCAATCCTGAAGAAGTTCGAAACATGATACTGACAGACTTAGGAGATTTGCACTACCTTTGCAGCAAAGAAGTCTCTGCTGTCCCACATTGATTCATGCCCAAGCTCTTCCAAATTAACGGTACTTACCGTGATATTGATTGTCTCGTACAAGCCTTGACACCTTGCCGTGCCTCCCAGAACAGCCTGTGCTATTGAAATAAGGAGGTCCGAATGGATATCTGCTCCGTTTCTTCTGAACACAGAACTTTTCTGAACCTAAAAGGCAGGCAGTCCCAAAAAGACGTGAGCACACCACCACAAAGTTCTCATGGTAAACTGCTTTGAAGATTCTCAGAAGAAAGCATACCAGAATGCTGTAGTCAGACCCTTTACCACCCACAAACTGCAGGGCTAAGAAGTGTAAGTCAATGTTCAGTCTTTTAGAAAAACACTGACCTTGACATAACCATAATTAGCCAGAGGCTTAGGAGGATGCCTGCTTCCTATCTCAGCAACTCCCTCCCCTAATCTTCTTGTTAATTTATCAGTGTCAGTATGATTCTGTGGAGACAGAGAAGACACTGCCTTGTTCTGTACCCTGAACAGGTGAAAGCCAGAATAGAAGAGGAAGGCAAGCACCTTTGCAGCAGCCTCACAAGCTGGAAGAGAATTAAATCCTCCTGTATCACTAAAAAGGCACTGAAAAAAATCTTTTCCTTGACAGAGATGCCTACGATGGGATACCTACAGCAGAAGAGGGCCTCAGCTAAAAAAGTGCAAAGCAGCACTTAACACGTATCTGCAAAAGGCCACTTGACCGGCCAGCCTCTCGCAGGCATGCCTGCAGCCCTCTGCAGCACTCCCACCTGTGTAAGCAGACAGCTCCTTCACATTTCCCAGTCAAACACTCAAGGCATCAAGAACCTGCTCTGCATTTTGATGCACACTACCGTAAGGGCCTTGTCCTGGGACAAGCAGCGCAATTCCTCATGAGCAGGCTTAACATTACACCACTGGTTACAATGCAGATCTCCGGCTATCTCAGAAAGTTCACATGGATCATGTTACCTCAGCTGTTTCAAAGGATCACTCACTCTTCCTCTTCCATCCCCCATTCAGGCAGTCACTTCCCCGGCAGTCGCAAAGGGAACAAGCAACCAACTTAAATAATGAAAACAGCTTATGATACATACCCTGAATGTAATGAAAATTTCTTTCTTCCCCACAGGCATCCGAACTGTCTGCCCATCCTCAACGCCTGCAATCAGAAAAAAAGAAGGAAGGTTACCTTGCGTTATAATCCATGTGTTACCTGTCTACCTACAACTCCTGCCATCCTCAAAAGCCGGCCACCACAGCAGCACCCGCACATGCAGGAGCACGAGGCACAAGACCTACCAGCGGGCAGCACAGTAACGCTCTTCACAGGAGCCCAGGAGCTGCAGCCAAAGGAACGAGGTGTCAGCACATGTTCATACCTCTGAGGCGGTCACTACGCCCCGAGCAGGCTCATTACCTCAATCCCTACAGAATGCTTTAGGGAAATGCATCAGATTAAGGAACACAGCAGCCTCCACAGGGCTACAGGAAAATTACAGGTTGCTCACCCGGGGCAGTCTCAAAGAAGCAAGTCTTCAGCCCCACCACTCATTTTATTCTCTCTGGTGAGGAAGGCCATCAGCACACTTTCCTGAGCCAAGCTAAGGCTTTCAAGATTCCCACCCTCTCCCCAAGCTTCACCGAGGACAAATGAAAGACGCAAGGCAGCAAAACCTTTTGACAGTTTCACTCTTCAAAACCTGCCTAGAAGGATCCATGCAAGAACCAAAACCTCAGCTCAGAAAGGGCAAAGCAAACATTTATATCTGTGGCCAGAAAGTTCCTCTCATTACTAGCCCATTCAACTGCCAAGCCATCAACCTGCTTTGCTCCTAAGATCACTTCTCTGCAGCGAGACTTCCTACATTGCTCTCACACTTGTACCTGGCAGGGACCAGCCATGCTTTAGCTGCCAGTCCCTTGCTGTTGGCCAAGTGGAAGCAAATAACTATAGTTATTTAACAGAGAGCAGCCCACAGGTACACTAACCAGCTGGCACAGGAACCATCACTGTCTTCTTTTGTTTGGTTTGCCCCGTTCCTCGACATACTACGCATGGTGTTGTTATGATGGAACCACGACCGCCGCATCGTCGGCATGTAGATCGCATTACAAAAGGGCCCGTATTTATCGTCTCCTAGTGAGGAGAAAACAGATTGTACAAATATTTAGTACGAAGATGGTACTTTTCACTTCCACAAAACTCTGCCAGTAACTGGCCCAGCACATCCAAGTCCTCCTAATTGCACATGAAACCCGACAGGGACAGTGATACCCTTTAGCAAGGGGTGGAGCAGAAAACTGACTCAGAAATTCAAAGATGATGCTGCTTTTGAGAAGCTGGATCGGATTCAGTTGCCATCGCCCTCTAATTTCCACTGAAAACCATCACTACTATGAGCAAGTGCCTCATGGCAAGGAAGAGGGAAACCAAACGCTTTCCATCTGTAGGCTTCAGTGTGCAAAAACGGACAAAGCTTCTTACAGTGCTATTTCACAAGGAACTACAAACATATGCATTCTGAGGAATCCAAGGACAATTCACTTGCATGAATTATTGCCAATGTCCAGGAAAACATTATGGAGACTAAGCTATGGGCTGAACTGTGAAAGCCACCTGCCAGACGGAAGCGCACAAGGAAGGAGTGGGAAGAGCTTGCAGCCTTCTCTGACCAACTACACCTGTCCTGTGCAGAACGATGTTCTGGTCACAGACTGACTGCCAGTACCCAGTCTGATGCGTGGAAGTCAAAAGCCTGAAGGTTGATCATTACTTACTGTAAGTAATATGCATCTTGTTTCATGATTACCCTCGCTACCCTCACCTTCCTCCCCCCTCCACCCCTCAATTTAAAGTATTCCATTTAATGCCCAAGTGATTTCAGAACTGTTACATTATATAAATACAGTTAAGTAATTTCAGAACTGTTACATCATATAAATACGGTTTGCTGGATGTACCATACCAGATGATCTGGCCCTGAAGGCTACTGCTTTTAGCTGGGCAGAGCACTTCTTTAGTACAAAGAAAATCTTCCTAGTGCCTATTAACATCAAGTCCACATTAACTCGGCTTCACTCAAGATAAGCTGATGACTACAGTGAGAATTTTTCACTGTGGGAGGGACTGACTTGCCCCAACAAGGTCTTAAACAGCACTTACCATGCCAGTGCCACTGCAGTAGTGACAGCGCTGCGCTTTGGTACCGGGTTCGTGTCCTTTACCATTGCATCGCTCACAGGCGTCGTTGATGTTCACCACAATCTCCTTGTTAACACCTTTCGCAGCTTGGGTGAATGTCAGTTCCATGATATACTGTACAGGAAACACGGACATCAATCTACAACTGATGTGCAATGGGGTCTTAAGCAGACTGAAATTGTTTTAGGTCAAATATTAAACAATGCTTAAATACATCCAGGTAATAGAGAGGGAGAAGAAATGGATGGATGCGCAACTCGTTCAGAAGGGTTTGCCTCATTTAAGGAAGCAATAATCTGTCTCATATAAATAAAAAGGGGTACAAAAGGATCGCAGACATTACAGGAACAATGATTACCTCAGTCTGATGAGCAGTTGTGTAGCAGAAATAAGATTTAAAAATACAAAAGAAGGAAGTTTAAAAATATAGAAGTCAAGCGTTTTCTGCTCTCAGGAAAGCCTTTAATATTTCTAAAGGTTTTGTTTAATGGGAATGCAGCAACAGGTGAGGCTGAAGGTTTTCAGTCCCAAAGATAGTATCTGCTCTTCCTCAATATTTACCAAGGGAAGTCATCAACAAAGATGACTGCTCAAAATAGGAAATTCTGCTTATAATAAAAAGGTAATTTTTAGGGAAGCCAGAAGTACCGGATACCAAGCATTCCTGAAGGCAGCACATGAGCCAACGCTGTCAACACTTAAAAGAGCATTTAGCTGCAGTACAAAGGACAAGACATAGGTTTTGTTTTATTATGGGCTCCACTGCAAAGTTAAGCCAATTAAGTTGCAAAATTAAGCCAATTAAGCAGTCAAACCTAACGCTGGAAGGCTTGTTAAAAGTTATTTTGTGGTTTTTAGCATTATAGATCAAAGCAGACATATGTAAATCAACATACAGCAGAGAAGATGCCTCTACAACGATGGAATTGTTTAGCAGCACCAACTGGTGTCAGTAAACACCACATGAAGTAGCTGAAGTCCAGAAAACATTCTGTCTGGAGCTGTGGAGAAAGTATCTACACAGCTTATCAAAAATATGTGACTCTCCCACCCATATAATGGGACAGCCACATGCTGACACTCCCAGAAGCAAATTCAGTGCTTAAACTCGCTCCCAGAGAGATCTGTGCCAGACTAGTGTCCCTCTCCAGCTTTTGAGTTTTCCATTTCTCATTTTCATTTCATTACGCAAAAAATAAATGCACTTCATACCTCCTGTGGCTGGTCAAAGACATTCTGAAAATCACCAAAAGGGGATCCTGAAAACTCTCCGAAGATTTTTCTGAAAAGCTCCTCTGGATCAATCGAGGGACCACTGCTCCAGTACTGCCGCCCAGCGCCAGCACCCGCTGCGCCAGGATCAAAACTAGCCGTGCCATACGCATCGTATTGTTTCCTCTTCACTTCATCACTTAATACCTTTGAGGCAAAAGAACGATGCCATCAGGACACTGTACAGATCCCAAGCAACGGGGCAGCCTGCATCTGCAAAGCAGTGTCTCTCAGGAGAATTCAAGGCTACTGGCGTTACCGCCTCGAGCCCATGTTCCCAAACCTTCTTGTCATCAGGAGGGCTACCCCAGCTCCCAGCAGCATACGAATTATTGAGAAGCTGCTTCTTCCCTGGTATCTCTCAGCTCGCTATCAGGAAAATGACAAGATCTTACTAATTTATAATGAGCAAGAATAACTTACACTATATAGTTGATCATTAATATATTGGGCGAAAGCTGGTGGTAAGGGTGCTGGGGTAATGTGAAAAGCCATGAAAGCAAACACCAGCACAAGAAGACTTCTGAAGAACAGGAAGAAATGGGGCTGGGGGAGCACAGTGGGAGGTACCTCTGTCTCCAACAGCTAGTACCTGCTGACAGGTTTTTCTGTTTGTTTATTTAAGCTAACCAATAATTCTACGGCAGCAACCACTGCATCCATGCCAGTCACTCACTGCGCTAAGAAAGAGCACAAACTGAAAGAACGCAACTTATTCATCTAAACCCAACATATTCAACTAAATCAGCCACTTGGGCTAAGTAATTTCCTGGAGACACCGTTGGGACAGAGCCACTCAAGCCTGAAGTGCAAGACATCAAAAAATAGCCATGGTTTTACAGGAAACACACACAAGAAATGTTTCCCCCCGCCATCTACCCTCTGACCTTTCCTTGTTTTCACCACAGCAAAATCCCGCATGTTACCTCATAGGCTTCTGCCAGCTGAGAGAACTTCTCTTTAGCTTTAGGGTCGTCCTTATTTGTATCAGGGTGATATTTCTTTGCCAACTAAACAACAAAAAGCAATCAGAGACAGGCAGAAGTACTTTATATCTCACACACCAGGAAAAACACCCTAGGCAGAGCTTGGCATTCAGTATCTGTATTTAAGGGAACTCCAGCCTTCATTTTCTGCTGTTGACCCAATATACAGAACTACAGAAGCTGCTCCTGAATCTCTCGGCGACCCCAGGGCCTGCTGGAGAGAGGCCTGAGGCGCAGCACCCAGCCTGCGCTGCTGACCAGCCCCCCAAGGCCCAAACACTGCGGCCTCAAGGGCGGGTGCGCTCCGTGCCCCACGGGAGAG
>JAVJGI010000050.1:38043706-38060330 GCA_035590275.1 Ibycter americanus
CCTCCCCTCTGCGCCAAGCGGGGGCAGAGCGAGCGTATGGCCCGAGCGAGCAGCCTCCCCTCAGCACCAGGCATGGACAGAGCAAGCGTATGGCCTGAGCCAGCAGCCTCCCCTCAGCACCAAGCGCAGGCAGAGCGAGCGTATGGCCTGAGCCAGCAGCCAGGCCTCTGCGCCAAGCGCGGGCAGAGTGAGCGTATGGCCTGAGTGAGCCGCTACCCTCTGTGCCAAGCATGGGCAGAGTGAGCGTATGGCCCGAGGCAGCAGCCTCCTGTCAGCACCAGGCATGGGCAGAGTGAGCGTATGGCCCGAGCCAGCAGCCTCCTGTCAGCACCAGGCATGGGCAGAGCGAGCGTATGGCCCAAGCGAGCAGCCTCCCCTCAGTGCCAAGCATGGGCAGAGTGAGAGTATGGCCTGAGCGAGCAGCCTCCCCTCTGTGCCAAGCATGGGAAGAACGAGCGTATGGCCTGAGCCAGCAGGCGGGCCCCCACACTAAGCACGGGCAGAGCACACATATGGCCTGAACAAGCAGCATCCCCTCAGCACCAGGCGTGCAGACCCAAGCGTGCAGACGCCGCACGCTGCCGGGCGCCCAGGCCGTGCACAGAGGCCGGGTGTGCAGGACCGAGCGTGCCAGCCCAGCTGAGCGTGCAGCCCCAGGCAGCGGGCAGAGCGAGCCGTCGGGCCCCCTGTGTGGAGGGCAGAGGCTGAGTGAGCAGGTGGGCCCAAGATGGAGGTGGAGGCTGGCCGAGCGTGCAGGCTGGGTGTGGAGGCGAAGCGAGCAGTTGGAGCCCATACCAAGCGTGCAGGCTGAGCGCAGAGGCTATCACTCCAAGCCATGGATCTGGGGTGCAGGTCTGCCCCCGAGCTGTGCCGTGTGGCTCCCCAGCCCGGCGCAATACCGTGCCATGCCATGGGGGTCTAGCTGGCACAATGTGCGCTCCCCAAATAGCACCCTGGCAGCAAGGCTGGCACCGGGGCACCTGCCTGCCCCCTCTGTGTCCCAGCCAGCCCTTGCCACAGGGCACCCCGCACCCTGTTTGGCTGTGGGGTACAGGACAGAAGAGGGGCTCCCTCCCCTGCCCATGGGACACTGCGGTGCTGGCAGGATGGTAACCAAGGGTTGGGCTCCAGCTCTGGCTCTATTTTCCCCTTCTCTGGGAGCAGTTTTGAGGGTGTCAAGGTCCTGGTGAGGCTGTGGGTGTCCTGGGGCTGCACCCCTGCCAGCAATGTGGGGCAGGACCTAGAGGACACTGTAAGCCTTCCATAGGGGCGGGCACTGCAGGCAGGAGAGTGATGAGCAGCAAGGAGGGGGGCTGCTCGCTCCAGGGTTCTGCCAAATACGGCCAGACATCCCACTGGCCCCAGGGTCCTTAACCCTCCTCTGTTTTCTTTTTATCTCAACAGGACAAGAATCTGCGGATCTTTGACCCCCGAGCCTGCCCAGCTGCCTCCCAGGTACTGTCCCTCCCGGGTGTGCTGGGTGACATGGTACAGGCAGCCCTGCCCGACCAGGGTGCCTGCTGCCTGCTGTGGGGTGGGCTTTGGAGCCCCAAACTGTCCCAGCCCTAGCACAGCTTGGGAGAGGCCCCAGCGGCAACATGGTGGCAGGGGCTGAGGGCAGGGGAAATGGGGCTGCCTCATCCTCCGCCCCGGTGGGCTTCGGCATTGGAGACCCCTGCCCTGGCCCCAGGTCGGCAAGCTCCCCCGGTGCAGTGGCACGCTGCTGCTGGGGCTGTCTGCCTGCGGGCAGCGATCCAGCGCCCTGCAGGCAGTGATCCCAAGCACCATGGGCATGAGGGCTGCAGTGGGGCTGCAGGCTCCCCGGCTCCGTGCCGCCAAGTGGGAGCTGGGCAAAAGGCTCTCGGAGACGAGGACCTGCAAAGGGTGAGGGCTGGGTGGCTGGATCCGCACAGCTCAGCAAATAACAACGATTAGGAAGTAAGTAGAGGACTTAAGCCTTGACACAGAGTTTAAACAGCCTCTTATTAGAGGTTTCCTGTGGCTTGGGGGCTCTGGCTGCCGGCGGCTGCCGGCCCTCACTGCAGAAGGGACTGGAAGCCTTTGGGAGGGGAGGGATGCAGTGGAGAGCAGGGCGAGATGGCTGCAATGAGCTCTGCCGCTCCTTGTGCCTCTCCTGCCACCGGTGTGCACATGCCCATGGGCTCTGGACGCTGATGGCGTCTGGTGCCTGTGCTCAGGCACAGCGGTAGCCCCGGGCAGTGACTGGAGGGAGCTGGTGCTCTGGTGCTGTGCTGCACTGGGACCCTCCTGCCACCAGTTGCCTCTGCGCGGAACCCAGGTGCTGAGCTCCTGTAAGGTGCTTTCTGCAGGTACGTGTGGTGCCCTGACCCTTCAGGCAGCCTTATAAATACAGCACCACAACATATAAATATAGACCCAGTGGATGCACGTGCAAGCAAGCCAGGGCAAAGTGCTCCCAGCCCTCAAGTGGCCCCAGTGACATTCCCCTGCTCTGGGTGCCACTTGGTGTGGATGGAAGGTACCAGTGTCTGCTCCCAAATTCATCCTGCGCCTATCCACCAGCAGCCCCAGGCGCTGCTCCCCTCCCCGCCTGCCCCCCGCTTCTCCCCCTGCCAGACCTGTCAGCTTGTATAACGGCATTTCGGCGAAGCTGTGAGCGCGATGGGCTCGAGCCAAGTCTCCTGGGGAGGGTGGACTCTGTCTCGCTGAGCTATTAAAAATAACGTGTGAATGATGGTGGCTGTTCAAAGCAGGCAGCTCACTTCCCTCCACTGCCGTCTGATCCAGCCCGGGGCCGGCGTTCGGGGTTTGCCAAGAGAAATATGCACCTTCCCTGCCGCGGCCGAGCGCTGCTGTGCTGTAGCCCTAACCCCAGCCGGCTGAGAATTGATGAAGATGTTTAGTCTTGGAGAAGTACTGTGCTGAAGGGGAAAACTTTAAAATGCCATAAATCCTCTGGAAGTTTGCAGAGGGCTTGCCTAGCCAAGAGGAATAACACTCCTGTGTTCTGTTTTTTCTTTTTTCCCTGGTTGCTGGAGGGCCGGGTTATTTGGAAAGGCTCCCTCTCCCCCGGGCCAGCATAGTTACAAAACCGGGTGATGCTGGGGCCGCCGTGCAGTGCCAGCACCTCGCGAGCTCCTGGCTTTGAAGTTGCCTGGGTTTTCACAGCAGTGAGCAAGGTGAGCAGCGCGATGAGTTTTCCAGCTGGGCTGGCCCCTGCAGCACTGCAGGCTGGGTTTCCTCCGCAGCAGGCAAAGGGCTCAGGCTCAGGCTCGGCACCACCGGTGGCTCACCCAGGTCCCTTTGCAGCACACAGTGCCGAAGCTGGCTTCGACAGAAAGCTGTTTCTCTGGCTAGTTTTCTTAATTTGCCACGCCTGCCTCATTAAACCATTCCTTCTTTTAGAGCAGGAGGAGAAGGATGAAAAGGAGCTAAAATAAGAGCCTCGGCGAGGAGGGGTCACCAGGTGATGCCTGATGCTGCTCTTAGGTCTCACAGATGCAGCACACATGGGGCTGTGGGCTGAGGATGCGTGGCAAGAAGGGCAACTGGCAGGCTGCTCACACTCCATGGCTGTGTCCCTGGTGGGGGCCTGAGCCCCCCATTCCCGGCTATGCCCATGGTGGCTATTTTGAGCACATCCAGCAGTAGGCAGGAGCACGTGACGCAGCAAGAGTGGCACGGCCGGAGTCTGGCTGACCCCACAGGGTGCCCAGTACGTACACAAGGCTGTGATTTCCCTTGGGAGAGCAGTGGCCTCATCCTGCTGGACCCCCAGCCTCTCATTGCTGCATCTGGACTGGAGCAGGGAGCTGCAACTTTAGCAGCCCCTTTGCGAGCATTAGAGCTGTGCTTGCACCCCACTGCTGCTCAGCGTGCCTCCTTGGTGCCCTGAACTGGCAATGGAGATGCTGGGGCCACCCCTTTGCTGCAGTGGGTCCTGCTGTGCCTCCCTGTGCAACTGCACTCCCCCTGCCTGGCTGGGTCTGGGTCTGAGTTCTGCTGTCCTGGAGGGGTCCTGTGGGTCCCATCCTCTGGCTTATCCCCTCCCAAGGCTGCACTGCCCTGGCCGCAGCCTGCCCTCCCCTCCCACGGTGCTGGTGCTCACCCTCCTCGCCTTGACTCTCTCGCTGGAAGCAAGTCACATCCTCTTCCTCGTGGCTTTGGCTCTGCCAGGGCTCAGTGCTTTGCTGCTCCTGCCCTCGCCCACCCTGCGATATGGGGCAAACCCCACAAAACATCCCTCCCACGTCCCCCTGGGATGTGCCTTTGGGGTGCATCGTGCACTAGTATGAGGGGACAGGGGACAGAGTGCTGAGCAGGGGGGTCAGGGCACTGGGAGGGTGCCCATACTCTGGCTGATGTCCCAGGTGGGTCACCAGGACCAGTGCAGGGCAATGGCATGGGTTACTAAGGTGGCATCTCTGCTTGCCCACTCCCCTGGCTCCCCTCTCCTCTGGGTCCTGGCAAGCCCTGGGGTCCTGAGCTTCCCCTCCCCGAGGCTGGCAGGGGCACAGTGCGCTGCCTGCACAGTGGGCCGGGGTCTTACTTGTCCTCTAAAGCAGCGCTCTTCAAAGCGGGGTCCACACGGCAATCCGTGGGGGTGCAGGGAGGAAATATTAGACCTTCAGCTGTACGTGCATATCATGGTATGCATCAATAAATGTACATCTGCTGGGGGTGCATCCTCAAAAATATTTACTCACAGGCGTGTGCAATCAAAAACACTTGGAGACGCTGCTGGAAAGAAGCTGGTGGCTCGTGGGGGCAGAAAGCTGCTACATGGGAGGGACCGTCCTGCGCTGTGCGGGCAGCGTGGCTGCACGTGAGCCTGTGCCCCAGTTTGGTGCAGCAGAGCCGTGTCCGCTGGACACGGCATCACTCCCGGCCAGCAGCATGCGGAGCCGATGGGCCACATCCCGCCCCCGCACGCTGCGCGCTGGTGCGAGAGGCTGTGTGCATCTGGCCAGCACCTGGCTCCCATTACAGGGCCGGGGTGGGTGCCGTCGGCGCTGGGCTGCGGGGCTGCCGCCGAGCACGGCCAGTGTGGGATGGAGAGGAGCTGGCTTCGTTCTCACGAGAAACTTCCTCCGCCGGCGTTTCAGCAGGACCGGGGGCGAGGGAACGGCCACGCGCACCGGGCGAGTGCACGCTCCTGCTCACGTTTTAATGAACTCTGTTTTAGTGGTGGGACCGGAGCTGAGGGCGCCTGGGGACAGCCAGGAGGGTGTCCCCATGGGTTTGTCCCTGCCGTGGGTTTGTCCCCCCGCCTCGTGGGCTATGCTGGGGGCAGAGCTCAGGGCCTGGGAGCACGTGGGGCTCGCAGCCCTCCAAGCACACCCAGCGTGGGGCAGGACTGTGCTGTCCCGCTGAGGCTGGGGGTGCCCCAGCCCTGCCTTGTGGCCCCAGGGATGGGAGAGGGACTCCAGCCCCTCTCCCAAGCCATGGCCACCATCCCATGGGCCACATAGCCACCGCCACAGCAGGAGAGTATGACAGGGAGAGTGTCTCCGTGGGCAGCATGGCCATGGTGGCAGGGCGATGCTGTGGTGAGGGTGAGATCCAAGCTGGGGTGACCCATCCATACCCACAGCTAGGACCTCACAAACCCCAACATGTCACCTCTGCCCAGTATCCGGCTGTCAGCCCAGGGCTGGCTGGGGACCGCTTGCTGGAGGAAGGCGCATCAGGACATAGAGAGACTTTTAGCCTTCTTCCCCCCCACCCCATCGGCGTGGTATCCCACGCTGGGGTCACCCCGGGGGTACCTGACTCCCAGCCTCGGCAGCGGCTTCCTCCGGGCTGGGGGAAGGTCTGCAGCATCCCACATTCCCAAGGAGACCGTGGGAAGCTTTGAAAAAGTTGGCCTGGCTCTGGGCTGCCTATTTATAGCACCGTGCGCTCGGCGCTCTCATGCTTCTGTTCCCCAGCGTAGCTGCACGGGACTGTTTATATTTCCTCTGCTCTGCTTCCCCCTCGGCCGTCCTTCCCAGGAATGCCGCTTGGTATGGCAGACATGGGGAAGTCAAGGAGGATTTGGGATGAGCCAGAAGCATCACAAGGGATGCGGGTGCACAGGGGCACTGGCTCGCCCTCACCTGGGTGCCCTTCCCTCCCGCTGGGGACCTGGCTCAGCAGGGTGCAGGCAGGAGGGTGCGGGTCCCTGCCTCGCTCACCTGGGGCTGGGGCTCCAGCACGGCACTGCAGGAGCCCTCGGCTTGCTGCCCAACCTGGGGCGCCTGGGAGGCTCATACTCAAGAGGGCAAAGGTGTTTTGGGGATTTGGTAATAGCCTAATAGCAGAGCTTGCAGGGCCAGTGGCTGCAAGAGATGTGGGAGAGGAGGGATGGGTGCTGATGGGTGCTGCAGTCTGCCCAGCCCATGTGGCCAGCGAGTCTCCCCTCGCGGGCCCAGGGAGGGAGCCCTGCTCCCAGCCTGACCCCATGCCTGGGCGTCTGTGCCAAGGTGGGAGCCGCCGCAGCCATAGGGCTGTCCCGGTGGGAGCCCGCTCGCCTTCCTGCCCTTGCTGGGCCGGCAGCATCCCCCGGGACATCACACTGGCCTGGTCGAGGGCAGGAGGGGCTGGACGGAGGCCGGGGGCCGTGCTGGCAGTGGGGTGGGAGAGGTAGAGCCTGCACGGCACTGACAGTGCCCCAGCTCCCCGGGGGCACCGCAATGACGCTGCCCTGTCCCTGGGATCAGGAAGGCAGCACGGGCAGGAGGAGGCTCAGCCTCGTCCACCCCACTATAACACAGACACCTTACACCCAGAAGTGGGCAGGGGCCAGTGCTGGCAGCATGGTGGCTACCAGAGCATCACCACCGCCATGTGTGGTGGCTGGGATCCCTGGGGGCAGGTGGCAGCTCCTGGTCTCCCGGAGTTCTGGGCAGAGACCAGGAGCAGGGTTGGCTTGGGAGAGGCTGCTCTGCTCTCCTGACCACCTCTGGAGTAACCGGGATTTGGCAATGGAGGGAGATCACTCACATTCTTGTGCCAGAGCAGGATGCAGTGCCGTGGTTAGCCTCCTCGGCTCCCCAGGGAGCCAGCCGTTCCTCCTGCCCCCTGCAGCCTTGTGGGGTTTGGAGGGGGCGATGGCTTCCCCCATTTGCATGAATCGTCCTTTTGGTACAGGGAGGAGGTGTCTGTCCCCAGAGCCCACCGTAGTGCCCCGGTCTGGGGGGACCCCTCCCTCCTGCCCTGGCACCCACCGACAGAGGAATGGCTCAGCCTGGCTCTGCTGCCTCCCGTGCCCACGCAGGACCCTCTGCTGGGGTTGCTTCCCACAGGGGTAAGATTTCTGTGGTTTGCTAGCCATGCTCATGATCTGCTAGCCACAGGCAGGGCTGAGCTGTCCTGGCCCCTGCCAGCCACAGGGCCTCTGCCAAGGGCAGAGCTGTGACCCCCGCAGCTACCTGCCACCCATCCAGCCCCATGGCTCTGCCCTGGGCTCCCCACCTCCAGCTCGCCCCACCGTGCATCCTGGCTGAGGGTAGTTGCTCCCACGGAGGCAGGGATCACCCAGGGATCACCCCAGCACCGCAGCAGTGTTGGTTTGTGTCGGGCTCTCCCAGGCAGCCAAGGAGGTGAAGGTGGTCGCTCCCTGTGGGCAGCTGTTACCAGCTCACCCAGCCCTGCCGCAGCATCGCTGCCAACAGCTGTGTCCGACATGCTGCCCCCCCCGCAGCCCCCTGCATCCTGCAGCGGAGTGCTCCGGGCTGCACAGGGAGTGGGGCTGGGGACCCCTGTGTGTTCTGGTGCTGTACCCCAGCCTGTGCTGGGAGGGATGTGTTGACATGGGGAGAGGGACAGAGCTGGGAAACCCTCCCCATGCCAATGATCCAGCTCTGAGGAGGGAGCACGAGCTCCCTCCAGCCTGGGCTGCCTAAAACCAGCTGGGCTGGACCCGTGCAATGGGCTGGAGGAGGCTGGGCTGCCTCAGCGCTGGCGTGGCTGGGGAGCTGGGAGGCCTCCTCGGCTCCCCATGTGCCGGCCTGGTGCTGGTGGGCTCTGCTCAGCCTGCTGGGAGGAGTGAGCAGCTCAGGAGGGATGCCTGGCCCTCAGGCTGCTGCTGGTTCCCTGCTCCAGGGACACGGTGGGGTCCCAGCATCACCCCGGGCTGGGTGCCAGG
This sequence comes from Ibycter americanus, assembly GCA_035590275.1. Taxonomy (NCBI): domain Eukaryota; kingdom Metazoa; phylum Chordata; class Aves; order Falconiformes; family Falconidae; genus Ibycter; species Ibycter americanus. The sequence continues at coordinate 38,051,817 of JAVJGI010000050.1, forward strand.
GTCTGTGCCCAGCCCCAGGGACCCACAGCAGCCCCACGGCCGCCCCGGCGGTCCCTGCTGACCGAACCACACCAGTGTCTGCCATCGGTGCCAGGTCACACTGCCCCATCCCTGCCAAGACTCTCAGCACTGGGGGAGAGGACATGGTGTGGGGGGTCCTGAGGGACACCCCCCCCCTAGGACTGACTGCCATCTGGGCCCATACACTCACCTCTGGCAACATCGACACAGCTGGGTGTCTGAGCCACCACCGAAAGCGGAGCAGCCCAGCCCCAGCCCTGGCCTCCCCACATACTTGTTGCCATACGTACTGCTCAGCCAGGATGGAACTAATGTGGAAAACATGGCCCCGCACCGCAGCCAGTACAACGTGGGCTGGGAGCGACAGCGGCATTGCCCTGCCCTCTGCCAGCCGTGCCGCCTGCCCCGGGGGGCTGCTGCTCGCTGCCCCTCTGGGGTGCTGTGCTGGGTGGCCCAGGGGACCAGCAGTGCATGGGAGGCGGCGGAGCCGGCGCCGCTGGCTATCGAATCCCCAGCTGTTGAGTTTTGGATGCCACAGCCGCACGGCTCAGGTGCAGAAGTACACTGTCTTGGCCGATGAGCAGGCTGGCCTCGGCTCCTGGGGTTTCCATCCCTCTTGGCACTGATCATGGGATGTGTTCCCTTCTCCAGGCCCTCCCCCTCCCCGGGAGCCAGCTCCTGTGTTAGTGTGTTGGAGGTGGGGGACGGGCCCCTCCTGCCCCACATCCTGCCCTGCGCTGGGAGCGCCAGGCTCGGCTTGGCCAGCGTTGCCTCTTCCAAATGAGCTGCGCTGGCTGGAGAGTGCCGTGTTTGTGCTGGCAAGGAGACTCGCGTGCTGGAGCCAGGGGGAGGATGAGCTTGGCACCGCGTGCCTTCTCCCGCCCTGGCTGTGGGTCTCTCTGGAGAGCAGGCATCCCTCTGGGTCCGGTGGCCAGGACTGGAAGAGGCTGCTCCCAGTGGGGCTTCTCTGATGGGAGGGTGGGAGATATGGCACCTCTACGGACCCTTGCCAGCCCGCCGCGGTGGCAGAGCCTCGCTGGCAGGCACAGTGCAGTTGTGACCCGGTGGTGCACAGTGCTCACACCAAGGGGGATGCAGCTCATGGAACACAGCTCCTCCAGCACCGGAACAGTGTGGACGTGCCAGCCTGGGCCTGTGGACATGTGGGCACCCTTCTGTGCCCACCCCATCCCTCCTGCCCCCATGCCAAGGCCCCACTGCCCTGCACGGAGGTGCCGGAAGCGCCGCGCTGGGTTTAGCTCTGGCAGAGTTCTCTGCTTTTCCATGCCGGCTCTGAAATCGTTAGCAGTCTTTTATTGGTGCTTTGCAAACAAGAATGAGGGGACGGCGAGCACTGCCTGCGCCATGGGGCAGGCGCTGGCTGCCGGCTCCCACTGGGATATTGGGAACCACAGGACCCATCTGGGGGCCACATGGGAGCCGGCAAGCAGCCACCACCAGCCCCATGGTGACTCTTCCCCTCCCATCCTCGGCAGAGCAGCACCAGGGCTTGTGGGGAGACCGGCCTGGGGATGGTGGGCAGGACGAGGCGGTGGCGTGGGCTGGGGGGTCCCAGCCCCACAGGGAGCCCAGCAGAGAGATGGAGCAGAACTGCAGGGGCTTAGGGCGGTGTGGGGAGCGCAGCTGGGCTCAGTTTGCCATGTGTTTTGGTAGCATCTGGACACACATGGGGCATCCAGCTCCTGCAGCCAGGATTCGGCATGGATTGAGAGCCTGGGGATGCAGCCAGGGAAGTAAGTTCCCCTGTCACTATGGCCATGGCCAAGCCTCTTCCTGTGTCTGCCAGCACGGAGCAGCTTCCTCGCAGCACACTGGCCCCTGAGCCCCGTCACCGGGTGTGGGGAGAGCCCTGGGGGGCCAGGGAGCCATCCCATGCCCCTTCACAATCACGTTACCTGCTGCCACCCTCTGCTCCTCGCTGGGAGCCAGGCCAGCCGCTCCACAATGCAACCGCACCGGCACAGGATCGGGGCTGAGAACTGTCACCGCTTGCAGGCTGTCCCCACTGCACTGTCACCGTGGGCATCTCTCAGCGGAGTCAGGAGCCAGCACTCGGCTCCATGTGCTCGGCCCCAGGGCGGTTCACAGCCACTGCCGGTGAAACGTGCATCCCACGTGTGAAACGTGCATCCCACATGGCATGCCTGGCATGGCCAGCGGCAATACTGACAGCTGTGTCTCCTGTGCCTTGCAGAGTGTCCTGGGACACGAGAACAACAAGGACTCCCGGCTGCTCTGGATGGGCTCCAGCGATTGCCTCATCTCCATCGGGTTCAGCCAGGTACAGTCCTCACCAGGAAGGTGGACCTGGCACTACCGGGATGTCCCTGCCCCACTGCCTGTGGCAGCTGTGCTGGGGCCTAAGGTGCTTTTTGGATGGCCTGTCCCCCATGAAAGCAGGAGGTCCCCTCTGCAAGTGACCTGGCCCTTGCTGGGGACGGAGGGAGGTTGGCTGGTGAAGGAGGTGGTGCTGCAGGGCTGGCGGGGCAGCCCCGGTGCCACCAACATCATGTCTGTGCCCCTGCAGATGCGGGAGCGGGAGGTGAAGCTGTGGGACACACGGCGGTTCAGCGAGGCGATGCTCACCGTGGCACTGGACACCTCACCCGGGTAGGGATGGGGACTCACCGCAAGGCAGGAGGACGGGCGGTGGGGACGTGGGGCGGTGCAGCAGGGACGCCGTGGTCGGCGACCCACATCAAGCGCGGTGGCAGAGCAGGAGGCAGCAGAAAGCTCCTGACACTGGCACTGCTCAGCCGCAGAGCTGGGGACAAGGCTGGGGACGGCATGGTCACATTCCGAGCACTATTTGGGTGCCATGGGGTGGTGGCAGTGCTGGGGATGGTGCAGAGCTGTCCCCAGCGGTCCTGAGGTGGGATGGGTGCTCTGTGGCACTGTGGTGGCTGGTGGCACTGCTGGGGACAGCACAGCAGTGTCCGAGGTGGCTGTAAGCCAGGTGGGTGCGTGCACTGGGGCGGCACAACAAGATGCTACAGGCGAGCGAATCCCTTTGGCGTTGCCCATGTGCTGGAGCAGCTCAGCCCCCACCACCCGCTCACGGTGGGGCTGCGGTGATTCGTGCCATGGTGCTGTGGCAGCTGCCCAGCTAGCCATGGCCAGGCCGGCGGCAGAGCCAGGCTCACCGTGCATCCCTTGGGGAAGTGCAAGAGGAGCTTCTGCAGCCGTAAAGGGTCAGCGCCCCTTGTCAAGGTGCGATGGAGCCGTCTCCTGTCTGCAGGGCACTGCAGAGGTGGGGAGTGCTCTGGTTAGACCCAGCCTGGCCTCTCCCACGCTGCCCTGCAAGCCGGCTTAGTGTCGCGGTGCTGACAAGGCAACAGGAGAGGGAGGAGGAGGCAGGGCCTTCATCCCACCAGGGTGATGGGGGTTTGGGGCAAGGTCCTTGCTGGGCTTTGCTGGAAGCTGCCGGCTCTCCTCAGAGCTGCTGGTGAAGCACAGGGACACCGGGAGCCTCGCTGCGCGCCGGGCAGGCTCTGTGGTGGGCCAGCACGCTGGAGCAGGCTGGGTGGTCGGCAGCCTCTGGGTGCCGATACGAGGCCTCAGGCAAGGAGCTGAGTGAGCCGTGACAGCGGGGCTGGCCCTTGGCCGCCCCTTGGCCGCCCCGCCGACTGCCCCTGCGCCGAGGTGTCGGCTCTGAGCCGGCAGCCAGGGCCGACAGGAGGGGAGAGCATCGGCTGCGGGGACGGTGGGGAGGTGCTGGCACGGTGGCCAGGGGAGCAGCCCCAGGTGGGAGCAGGCAGGGAAGCTGCCAAAGCATCCCTCGCCCTCCTGTGAACTCCCAGGGTGAGCAGCCCTCGGCTCTCCTGCTCGCCAGCCCTGCTGGCACAAGGGCAAAGGCAGCCGCCAGGTTGCCATGTCCAGCCTCAGCCACCAGCCATCATTAGAGTCCAGAGTGAACACTCCCGAGGGAGGCCAGGGCACACAGCACGCTGCAAGGGGACACTTTGGGGGTCCCTTATTGCTGCCAGAGGAGAATCCAGTGGGAATTACCCCAAATCCCACTGCTTCTCGCACCCTGCGTGCATGGGCCTCCCCGCCGGCGCTGGGCCGGGGCGAGCCAGCCCCGCTAAATTGGATGCAGACACCAGGCTGTGCTCAGCCCCCTCTGCGCAGGCTGGAGTTATTTTGGCTGCCGGGTTTATCGGCCGCCAGGAATGTGGCTGGCGGGCGCTGCCTGCACGTCACGCTGGGCCTCTGCCGGCTTGCGGCTGCGTGGCGTGACGATACGGAGAGGGGCTGGGGGCAGGGGGGTGAGCGGGAACCCCCCTGTGCCGGGGAGCCTCCAAGGAGCAGGAGGTGCTTTTTTTAGGCCAGGAACGGCTGCGCTTCCAGCCCCAGCCGCTCCCCACCGTAAATCTCACAGAGATGACAAATGGTGGAGGGGGATTTGGGCTGGCTCCCAGCAGCAGTGCCGAGTGGGGGCTGTGCTCTCCCTGCGGCAAAGCCGCCCCAACCAGGGGCCGGCGGGGTGCGATGCTCGGGAGCCCCGGTGCTGTGGCTAGGGCAGGGGTGCAGCGTTTGGGGGGCACCAGGTCCCCCCTGGAGGCAGTGCCCAAAGAGGGGAGCTGCAGGCTTGGGTCAGGCTTGGTGCGGGGGGCTTGCTGGGTGCTGCTGCTACAGGAACAGCAGTTCGGCACCCCAGGGATGGTGCAGCAGCTGGGGGTGCTCGTCGTGGATCTCCGGTGTGGCCATGGGTGCCCAGCGTGGGGCACTAGGGACCGTGCAGCAGCGCGGCGGTGCAGGCCATGCTGCGCGCCACGTGTGGGGAGCCGGGCACAGCGGCAGCAGCTCATTGAGGCTCTTTGAGGAAGCAATCAGTGGGCGGGCAGGAAACTCATACCATTCATTACTGACGCCGGCCGGCAGGAAGGGGAGCCCCCGTCCCCACCGTGTCCCCACCGCATCCCCACCACGCCCTGCCGCGGGGGCCCATGCCCGCCGAGCCGGCACCATGTGTCCCAGGCACCCTGCAGCACCTCAAAGTGGGGCCATGGCATGCCCCAAGGGGGGCAGGCCCCCAGTGTGCACCGCACCCCATTGGGTGGCTGCACCCCAGCCCAGCATCCATGGAGGGAAAGGACAGAGATGCCATTCACCCCCACATCAGAAAGTGCATTTTGGGGGTCTCCCATCCCAAATCCTGAGCAGGCAAGATCTTTGTGACTACGTAAACCTCATTTTCAAAGCACCCCGGTTGTGTCGGGGCTGTGCTCAGGAGCTGACCCCCGGCCGATGCCCAGACCCCTGAGGGAGTGGGTGGCAGGAGGTGCAGGTGGTCCCGGCCTCTCTGTGCCATGGTCCTCAGCGTGCCGCCTTCGGGTACCTGCCGTTCCCTTTGACTCAGGTTTTGTCTTCCCCCCACCCCCCGGCCCCCTTTAATTAGATCAAGGAGCAGCAGGGCAGGAGCCAGGAAGGGGCCTCAATGGGTTATTGTTGCCCTAAATTGTAACCAGCACCGGCGGGGTTGGGTTACTGGCTCCAACTCGGGGTCAGCGACCAGACCCCACTGCCACGCACCCAGCAGCCAGCGCCGCGCTGCCCGGGGATGGTGCTGTCACCGTGCCGGGGCCAGCGAGAACAGCAGCTCCCTTGTGTCACCACGTCTTACGGTGTCCCAAAAATATCCCCATGGAGGCTGGGGGTGTGCACTCACCAAGCAGGGGAGCGGGCAGCCTCCTGCCCACGCCACGGCTGGCTTGAGGCTGCGGCTGGGTTGGCAGGGCTGAGGGCACTGTGTCTGCAGAGGTCCTGGGGAGCCATGTCCTCTGCAAAGGTCCTGGGGAGCCATGTCCCTGCGGCGTGTGCTGGCGCTGGGCAGGTCCCCACGGGGCAGGACAGTGGCAGGGATGGCCAGGTGCCCTCCACCCTTCACGGTGCAAAGTCCGCCAGAGCTGGGAGGTGCTGAAGCCGGGACCTGCCAGCAGCGGGTAGCCGGCACGGCAGGATGTTTGTGGAGGAGTTTGGGGCTGTTTGGCTCCCCCAGCGCTGGAGCAGGGCCTGGAGGGGCCTGGGTGGTTCCCCAGGGATGCTGCCCAGGGATGCTCAGCTGCCCACTGCCCCTGCCCCAGCCAAACCCTGCAGCTGAGATGGCTCATGGGGGCTGGGCTTCAGCCCCAGCTCTCAAGTGCACCAAGGCACAGGACCCCACCAAGGCACATGTCCCCACTGTCATCCTGCCACCTCTCCCCGGTCACCACCTGTAATGGGACCTTGATGGCCGGTCCTTCTCCCATCCCGCCTGGCACCCCAACGCCAGTGCACAGTTCTTCCCGGGACTTAGCAGCCCTTTCGGGTCATGCTGGGCATTTTGGGGGTCTCTGACAACACCCACCCCAGTGGTCAGGTCTCAGCGGCAGAGCCCTGAGCAGCACAGGCCCATCCCCGTCCCCCTGCAGACCCCTGCCCTCACCCCCTCCTCCCACAGGTGCCCAGGCTGGCGGCTGCTTGCCATCAGCGGGACAGGGCCTTTTCCTGCTGCTCCCACTTGGCTGCCAACCTCAGACACGAGGAGTGGGAGAGGCCACCCCATCAGGTGCCACCTCCCCAGTGGGACCCGTCGCCATAGGGCAAGATGCTCATGGGCAGCCACACGAAGGAGTTAACGCCAGGGCAGCCACCCAGCCCCACCGCCTGCCCCGGTAATTACACCGTGTAAAAATAGCTCTGTGCTGTGCATGGGGCTGCTGGGGTGGGAAGGCAGCGAGCGGCAGCAGCGCCTAAATCGCTCCCAGATGGGCCACAGCCTTGGCCCACCAGCGGCTCTGCAGCCAGCCGGCACTCCCCGGCCCCAGCCTCCCAGCTTTCCAGGAAGCCGGCAGGATTTCTGCCTCTCCACAAGCTCTTCCTGGCAGCCGAGAAGCTTTGCGGCAGCGCGGGGGGCTGCGGGATGGGCACACGCCTGCCTTGCCCCATGGAGCGGGGATGGGGACCCTCGGCTTCCTGCACCGAGGCAGCGCGTCCCCCGGGGGCTCTGCTCCGGCCATGGGGGCCTGGGGGACCCAGGGGACCAGGCTTTGGTTTCTGTGGTGGGGCTGGGGGTGTTTCTCTGAAGGCCAGAGACCTCCAGGCTTGTAGCCATTGCAGTGGGGGCAAGATGGTGCCTGTGCCGGGCAGGGGTGGGCCAGCGCTGGGGCAGCAGGACTTGCCCCAGTGAAGCCGGTGGCTCCTTGTTGCAGCTTCCCGCCGAGCCCCCCCCATCCTGCCGGTGGCTTCTGGCCGGGGCTCTCGGTTACCGGCCCCGCCGGGTTGCATAGCGAGAGGGATATTTTTTTGAGTTCATTTCAGGGGGTTTTGCAATCCTTCCCCAACGCTGATTCAGCGCGGAGGAATTAGCAGCGCCGCACGATGTGCCGCTCGGAGCGGCTCCTGGTGCGCACCAGGGCTGGCGGTGGCCAGAGGGACTTTTGCGCTCGGATTTGGGAAGTGTGGGGGCTGGAAGGGCACTTTTTGGCCACTGCCAAGCTCCTGCAGAGCCACCTGGGTGCAGCCGTGGGTGTCAGGGTGGGGGGGTAGTGTCTGAGCCCAAAAGGATGCCAAGCATTGGCCACAGCATCCCCAAACCCCTCTGGCGAGGCCGAGCCCCGCTGCCCCCCTTGTGCTGCTGCAGCCCCTTCCCCATGCGGCTGCGGTTGGCAGCAGCCCAGCCCCAGCCTGGCCCCCTCCCCGCACCTCCCGGCTGGCGCCCAGCTCCACTGAGCCACCACGAGAACCCTGGCACAGGGCTCCCCGGCTGCGCTGCACCTGCCAAAGCCGAGCCCCCGCTTTGCTCCTGCCGCGCCGGGGCAGCCAGTGTGGCATCACCAACACAGATGAGGTCACTTTGGAGCTGCTAGAAGTCCCCCAGGAGCGATGGGATGTGCTGAGGGGTCATGGGGGTCCTCAGCACCCACCTGGCACGTGGGGGGCCCCCTGCAAACCTCCAGTTAATTGCAAGTGGGGGAAATACCTTCGTTAGGGGAAGGGCACGCCATGAAGCCAAGCAGCAGGAGGGAAAGCGAGGGGCCAGGACGGGGCTTGAGGGCCCTTGCAAGGTCCCTACCGCCGGTCCCCCGCAGCCCCGTGCCGGTGGTGAGGGGACACGCAAGGGCCGACCCCGTGCCCAGCCGGGCTTGGGGGGCTGCAGCAGCCACCGGCCAGAGGCACCCGGCACGAGGCTGCAGCTCCGCCGGGGACTTTTCTTCTCTCCTCCTCGCGGGGCTGGAAAATATACAAAGCTCGCAGTGAAAATATTTACACAGCAGCAATTTTTAGAGGAATTTGGGATGTTAATTTGAAAAATCTGTGGGGAGAGGACCACAATGGGCCCTTTGAGCGGGCAAGCGTGGCCATCGCACCGAGCCGCCCGCGCCGGCGAGGGGCCCCTCCTGCCACTGCGCCGGCCCTAATGGGAGCCAGCCCTGCCGGAAGCCCACCTGGGAGCCGGGTGGGCTGCGCCAGACGGCCCCCGCCGCCGCC
>JAVJGI010000050.1:38103467-38144581 GCA_035590275.1 Ibycter americanus
GCCCCGCCGAGTTTTGGCCTTTTAAGGGCATCTTGGACCATTCTTGTGAATAAATGGGTTTTGGGGCCAGCAATGCACCCCGCCAGCGGTGGGGTGACCTCCACGGGGCCGCGGGTCACGTCTAGGGACAAGGGGGTTGGCAAGGTCCTCTATGGGTATGGCTGGTGGCTGGTGCCCACCCCAGGCTGGGCTGGTGGCCCTGTGGGATGTCAGGGGTTTGGCACCGACATGGGTGACCACCGGCTCGGCTCTTGGTTGTGCTGAGGCTGGCACAGAGGCCGGCACGGCCCCAGCTGTGGCAGACAGCGAGGGAGCAGGCTGGGCAATGCCATGGGGCTGGGCACGGCGCTGGGCACCTTGCCACCAGCACCCTGCTCAGCCCAGCACCGGGGTCCCCTGTCACGGAGGAGGCTCTGGGGCTGGGAGATGCATTGGAGTCTGTAGCCCTGGAGCCAGCTCTGATGGCTGGCTGAGGCCCCCCCCAGAAGACCCCACCCTCAGTGGTTCCTGCTTATCGGCGCGGGGTGTGTGTGTGTGCATATTTCACCCTGGACCTGTAGGTTTGGGAAAAACTATAAGCAGTGGCACAGCTCCTGCCCCTGGTTCTGCTCCGCAGGGACCAGTGGGGTTTGCGCAAGGAGTTTTGCTTTTCTTTTGGTGCCAAGCTGCGCTCTCCGCCCTGGGCTCCTTTGGGGTGCAGAAGGTGGCTTGGGGGGCGTTGTTTTCCCAGTTTTGGGCATTTTCTTCCCATTTAACCCCGCTTTGGTGAGGAGAAGGTGGGGAGAGCCCAGTGGGGAACCAAGGGCTTCACCAATGCGTTGTCAGCAGTGTGGTGTTTGGGGCGCGGGCAGGGTTTGGTGACACCTGGCGCTGCTGCGACCCTGTCACTGCTCCCAGGGGCCAGGGGTGGGAAGTGCCCTGTGCCCGCAGTCGTGCAGCCCCAGCCAAAACAATCCATGGCCCACGTGGCCAGGGCTGGCAAAACTCCCCGGTGTGGCTGGGAGCCCCGGCAGGGCCAGCACCTACTGTGGGACTGGGCGATGGCTCTGGGCAAGGACACTTGCCCGCTGCGCTATCCCAGCTCCTGCCCAGGGGAAGGTCTTCTTCTGCCTGCACTTGCACCTCGGGCAGAGCCCAGCCATCGCTTCCAGGCTGGGTGGCTGTAGTGAGTCCCTGTGGCCACTGGGAGTGGCCCACCAGGACACTGGCGGGGCAGTGCCCAGCCACTGCACTCGGCAGCGTTGGCTGGGGAGCCCTTGCCCCCCGCCAGCCCTCAGGGATTTGAGTGGGAGGGCTGTGCCGTGCCGTGCCGTCACCACCTCCGAGCTGGCTGGGGAGCTGAGGAAAGCCCTCGCACGCTGGCATCCTCCTGCAGCACGTGCAGAGGGCACAACAGGGCTGGCACAGACCTCTCCTGGTGACAGGGAGTGCAGGCCACCACCCCTGGGACTCCTCACCCTACCTCAGCCTGGGAGATGGCACCTCAGGATGGGCTCCATCACTGTGTCCTCAGGGCACCTTGGGGTGTTCCCCATCACCCAGGACATGTCACCCTGGGGTGGGCTCCATCACCTGAAATACATCACTTTGGGGTGGGCTTGACCTCCCAGGACAGAACATCTTGGTGTGGGCTCCACCATCTGGGTTGTGTCACCTCGGGTGGGCTCAGGTTGCAGGACACAGCACCCATGGGGGGTCCCCACCCTGACCATCCCAGGCAAGTGCCCCCCAGGGTACCCAGCTTCCCCGGAGGTGGGGGACTGCTGTGTCGCAGTGACACCCACCTGGGCTCACTCCACCCGCCCCCAGCATCAGCACGGCTGCGGGGACCACTGCCATTGGGTGCAGGGTGGCCACAGTGAGGCAAGGGGCTTGGGGTGCCACAGGCACCCACAGATCTTGGTTGCTTGTACCACCTACATCCCTGTCACACCCCTGGTACCTTGCCTGGAGGAGATCCTGGCCCTGATGGGTGCCCCATCTCTCTCCCATACTGTTGGCTGAGCAAAGCAAGGCAGATGTCAGGCAGGTTGGCTGCGCTGTGACACCTTCTCCCATCAACCATCCCTATCCTGGCGTGTAGGTGACAGCCAGCCAGGCAGGACAGCCGGGACACCTCGCTCATGCACGGCACTGGTGGCACAGGGGCACCAGCGGGTCCCTGTGAGATGGCACTGGGCTGGAAGGGCTGTGCTGTGCCTGGGGACAACGCTCAGTGGGCTGTGCTCTTGCCATGTACCTGCTGCATCCCCACTCATTGCTCTGCCAGCCCCACACAGATACACATCCCCATGCTGGGAGCACGGGCTTGCCAAGGTGTCGAAACCCCAGCCTGGCCGGCGGGTCCAAGGGTGACCAAATTGCTCATAAAATTGCCCGTTTCCCAGATGCTGCAGGAATAACAGCGGGCCCTGCTGCCTTGGCAGGGCTCCACCGGGCTATTTTCAGGCCATGGGGACATCTCCCTTGTAAGCGATAGCCCGAGGAAGCCGTCGAGCTCATGTGCTGGTGGGGGCTGGCGGAGGGGCTGGGGAGTCTCCACCGGGCGCCCCGAGCCAGGCTGGGGTGTTGGCAGCGGCAGCACGGCCCCGGTGCCAGTCGGGTGCGTGGCTCAACCCTGCCCACATCCCCACTCGTGGGGGCGTGCCGTGGAAAAGGGCTCGGAGCTGCGTGGTCCCATCCCTGTGCGACAGCTGAGCTGGGATCCCCTGTCCTGCTGCTGGGGGTCTGGGTGAGACCCCTGGGGCTGGGTACCGCTGCTTGGCACAGCCAGGCAGCATCTCTGCCCGGCCATTCCCATGGATTTCAGCATTTTGTGGGACAATGGATCATCAGGAGTTAAGATTCAGGTTGACAAGTTCAGAGGCTCTCCCTGACCTGCCCAGGTGACCAGGAATCCTTGGGATGAGCAAAGAAGAGGGATGGGGAGTCTTCGCTCAGGAAGGCTCACACTGAGTGCATGAAGAATGTCCCTTGGGGCCCTGGGGAAGCCCTGGGCTGGGCTGGTGAAGCCTCCCATTGCTGGAGGCTCAGGGACAGCACCAGTATGACCCCCTCCTCTCAAGGAAGGGGCTTCTCCAGCCCCAGCCCCACCACAGTGCTTCTCCCCAGGTCCTTAAGCATCCCTCTGGGCTGTGGACCCCACAAGGCACACCACGGGTAGGTGTTCCTTGATGTACAGCGTGACATCTGCCTGTGCCAAAATACATGCCGTTTTCTCGCTGTCTGCTCACTTGCAGACCCAGATCTCCCCTGGCCACGAGTGGTGGCTGCTTCATCTTCCGCCGTCCTGATCTTTGGGTCTTCCGCAAGTCAGGAGTGCAGGTTTTCTTCCAGGTCTTTAGGGTGGGTGCCCTGTGGGGAGCCAGTTGAAAAAACACTCCACAGAAGTGATTCCCTGTTTTCATCTCTATATTTAGAAAGCTCCAAGCCTGGTTTTAATCCCTTTGGAGCATCCTGGTGAGGTTTCTTTACCCTTTCTTAATCAAAATATCATGCAGTTCTAGCCGACTATTTATAGAAATAAAATCCATTTATATTTTTTTTCAACTACACTTAAAATCTCCTCCACAAATGAGGTCAAGTTAGTCTGACAAAGCTGGTTCCTATAGCCCTGCTGGGCTCTGCACTGAATAACTGGAAAATATTTGCTTTTTGCTGGTGCTTTGGGATCATGAAGCCCCTGGGATGGGATGCTGTGGCTGGGCATCCTGGGCTTTGGGGTGCACAAGGGTTTGGAGAGCTAAGCCCACCCTTGGCTGCCCTTGTGCCTGTGTCCTCTGGGCCTCTTGGGCCCTCTCCCAGTCAGTGAAGGTGTTGGCCTGGCCAGCTCCAAACTGGTGCTGGAGCCGAGCTCCCACCCGCCCTGGCTGCCGCTGAAGGGCTGCTGTGTGACACATGGGCAATAAAACACCCGGACTTCATCTGCAGAGCTCAGCAGTGGCACCGGGCTCTGCTGGGATGGTGCAGAGTGGGAAACTGAGGCACGGGAAGAGCAGGGAGGAGATGCTGTCCTCTGCTGCGCTCGGTCCAAGCACCCAGGGGTGGGCGTGCAAGGCTGGGATGCCCAGGCCTGAGCTGGGTGAGGGGCACAGCCCCTGCTTTGGGCTCCCCTGGTCCTGCCCCCCACTTGGGAGGGGTTACTGGTTGCAGAAAGGTCAGGCTTACAGGGCTAATCCGCCTCAGCTTTTTCCAGAAGTCAGGCTGCTGGCTGGCAGCAGCACGGAGCATCGTAATCCCCGGGTGCTGCACCCCTTCCCTGGCAGACCCCCGGGGCTGGCCCTTGCTGAGGGCAGGGCCAAGTGTCTCGGGGCTGTGGCCTGAGCACCAGAGACCTGGTAAACTCGTGTCAGGTCCCCAGCCAGGCTGAGTCCTGGGCTGTCAGGACCCTGGGCTGGAGCAGCACCCGGGGTACGTCCCTGAGCAGAGGCTGTGGGGACCCCACAGAGCCCAGCGAGCAGAGACATCGCCACAAAATGGAGGTGGGTCTCTCAGGAAAGGGGGGTCTGCAGCAGGTCCAGCAGCGCGGCTGGTGTCTTCCAGGAAAATCCCTGGAAGTCCCAGACAGCTCCTTTGGGTGCAGCCATTTTCTGCGAGGTTTTAAAGGCTTCATCAGAGCCTTGCCTTTCCCTGGAAAAGAAGGGACAGACGTTTGGGGTGCAAGCTCCCCCTGACACCCCACTGGCAGCACAAGGGGAGGGCAGGACCTGCGGGAGCCAGTGGATAACTCCCCCGGGGGCTGCTGGAGCCAGGATCCCAGCAGGGGAAGGGGGCGTGCGAAAAGCCATCCCCACAGTGCTGTGCATCGCCGGCCCCACGCTTGGGGCTCCTATTTCTGCTGGAGGGGGAGAGCATCCCTCGCAGGGCCACCTGTGCCCATCTGTCCCTCCCAGCCAGCCCCTACCCCAGCCCCAGTGCCATCCTCAGAGCTCAGAGGCTGTCCCTCCTGGAGAACCCATTTGGGCACCGAAGCATTGCCGTTCCACGTGGCCCCACGCAGGGATGGGGGAAACACCGTGGCAGGGTCACGTTCAGCCTCTGGCAGCCATCCCTAGCCTTTCCACACAGGCTTTTCCCTGGGGCAAACCAGCTGAGGCATCCTGTGGCAGACAGAGCCTCTCGGTGAGCTCTCCATCCCTGCAGCTGTACCCCAGGGTGCTGTCACTGCCGGGGAAAGGGTCCCCAGGGAGCTGAGAGCCCTCCCAGCCCCCGCAGACGGGTGTGAGATTTGGGGTGGGCAGGGGCAGCGCAAGCCGGGCATCCTCCAGGAGAGCAGCTCCTCCAGGGGAGCAGGGCAAGGGCTCTTCTCGGGTGCCGCCCGGCCGCTTGGCACAAGGCAGGGTGCGAACAAGGGGAGCCCCGGTGTCACTTTACATCGTGGCTGTCCCTGCTCCCTCCCGGAGCCCACGGGGACCCGCAGGACGGGCCCCAGGTGCGGACGTCACCCTTGGCTGGCAGCAGGGTGAGGGGCTGGGGCCAGCGGCCGAGGGGCTGGGGCTTTGCCGTCCGCACCCTGCCGAGCTGCTTCTTCTGAGTCCCCCGTACAGTTGCTGGGCCATATTTTTAGCCTCTGGTGGACGCGCGGAGGGTGTTAAGCCCGTAACCTTCAGCCCATTTCGCTGCTCATCGGCCGGCCATCTGCAGATCAGCACAATTCACCCTGTGATGGATTTGGAGACCATGTAGGGGAAACAGAAGGGACAAGGAGGTGGAGAGGGGAGAGGGACTTTGTATGAGACCTTGAAGGGCACAGGAAATAAAGCCCATGACCAGCACACCGGCAGGAACATCCCAGTCTGAGCACCTGGGGAATATTTCCCTTTTCCCGTAAGGGATGGCTCACAGCAGGCACTGGGGTCGCCGCTGTGCCTGGCCATGGTGGGTGACGGCTCCTCTGTCCCCCTGCATTGGGTCAGAGGGGACACACAGACCCTGGACAAAGCCCTTGGGGCATGCAGGGTCTCCTCCACCTGGTTCTGCTCCCCCCCTCCACCGCCTTGACCCTCCCCAGACATCCGCCTGAGGACCCACACTCCCCTCCCAGCCCTCCAGGTCACCGGCTATTTTGGGGTCAAGCTGAGAATATCCCCAACGCCGTCAGCCAAGGGGACCCTCAGGAGACCCAGGCTGCTCTCCAGGCCACCAGGGCCAGGTAGGGGCATGCTGGCCCCCAGCCACCTGGGGCTTTGCCGGTCAGGTGTAGCACATTCCCCTTCAAGCAGCTCCTGGCAGGCTGGGCACCCTGAGGGGTCCCACGGGAAGGTGACCCAAAGGAGATGGGTGCTCTGGGTGGGAGACAGGCCGGTGGGAGCTGCCCACGGCCTCTCTCCCTCAGGCTGGGAGCCCCAAGGCACCCCCGAGCCACGCGCCAGCAAAGGACGGGGCAGGTCAGCGAGGGCAGAGCCGGGGTGACCCACGCATTCGGTTTCAGCAGGGCAAGGGGCCGCGGCGACGGCGGCAGCTCCACCGTGCCAGGCTGCACATGAGAGCCACTGGAAGCCCTGGCAGGCGGAGGTGCAGCCTGTCCCTCCCAGCCGCCTGCCGCTAACAGCACCACCGGCACCGGCATCGATAGAGATGCAACCACCTGCCCGGCATCCCTGGCCATGACAAACTGGCTGGAGCGGTCTGGAGCCGACCTTGGCTCAGCTCCTGCTGCGCTCGGCTACCACGGTCGCCTGTGGCCAAGCCCAGTGAGCTGCGGTGCCGCAGCTTTGCGGAGGCCCTGCCGATGCTCCGCGGCTCCCTGGCACGGATGTGGCACGGGAGCTGGGGAGAGGAGCTGGCTGCCCGTGCCCGCGCTGCCCGCTCGCCTCCCTGCAGCCGGGGTGGAGGTGGCATTTTCCCCTGGTTGGCATCTGCCTGCCAGCTGGAGTACAAAGGAATTATTTTCCTCTGAAACGCTTCCCTGGTATGCAGGCATTAGACGTTTCGGGGGATTATTTAGACTAGCAGCAACTGTTTGTAACGGAGACAGTATAGCTGGTGATCTTTTATTTTTGGCACCCGTTGACTAATGTGAAATTGCAGTTGGAGGCCTCTGGAAAGTCCGGATGGCTGCTCCTGGGCCGCCGAACAGACTCACCATGTTCCCACCAGCCGCACAGTGCGGCAAATGCTTTCCTAGTGAAGGGATGCTCACAATAAATAGCTCCGCGCCCTGCTGCCGGGGTCAGCCCCTGCCCGCGCCCCGTGCCGGGCACCCTTCCTCCCCCTCCACCCTTCCTCCTCCTCCCCCTCGCCCCGCCACCCGCCATGGCCGGTGCGATGCTCTCCTGAGGCAGGGCTGGGGAAGGACCCTTTTAACATGCCAAGTGCCCGCAGCCCCTCGAGCTATGTTTTTTGTTATTCCTTTCTCCCCCTGCCCCATTTTTTAGGGCTGCTTTGCCGCCTTCCTGCAGCGCTTCATGGCGGGTGGCAGCCGTGGCCCCAGGCAGCCATGGCTGGCACAGCCGTAGGGCCCCCCCTTGCATCGGCTTTGCCGCCCCCCCAAACACCTCTTTGCACCCAGCTTCTTGCAACAGGGACAGACAATTGAGCCGGAACTAGAGAAGGTTTAGGAGAGAGTTTAAACCTCTTGGTGACAGCCACAAAGTGTCCCTCAGGGCCCCCTCCGGCGCTGACAGGGGGCCGGCGGGTGCCCCAGTAGCCATGGGCCAGCGCGGGTAAGACTGACTGAGCTGTTCTCATCGTTTAGAGCCGCGCACCCCTGGCACGGACCATGTCGGTGGTGCTGCCGAAAGCCCCTTGCCAGCCGCAGAGCCCAGGCTGGAGGAGAAGGCAGCCGATGGCAGCCCTGAGGAGAACCAAGATGGTGGCCCCGCCAACACCTCCTTGCTCGGTGCCACTGAGAAGGGAACTGGAGAGAAGGAGGAAGAGCCGGTGGGTGGCGTGAGCGGGGACCTGGGGCCAGGGCACGGACAGACGGAGGAGACCACCAAAGAGAAGAGTCAGGAGGGGCCCGGCGAGGCACAGGGCGCAGGGGAGGGCGCCATGTCGGGCACCCCTGAGGCGGCGCACCAGGAAGGGAATCACGGGCCTGGCCCACAAAATGGTGTCCGTGCCCAGGAGAGTGAGGAGCCCAGCACCAAGAAAGGAGCCTCTGAGGAGCAAGGGCAGCCTGGGGAAGAGAAAATGGAGAAGCCAAGACCAGTGTCTGCTCCCAAGGGGGGAGAGGAAGGGGACGAGGAGAGCTCAGAGGAGGAAGATGAGCAGGGGGAGTCTGAGGAAGATGGAGGTGAGGAAGAGTCCGAGGAGGAGGAAGAGTCCAAGGAGGACGGAGAGTCTGAGGAAGATGGTGCCAGGCCAGCGGGGCCAAAGAATGGAGCTGAAGGGAGCGACAAGAAAGCAGCCAGCACTTCCAGCAAAAAGGGCAATGGCAAACCAGCAGCTGCCAGCAAGGGGGAAGCCAGGGACAGCCCTACCAGCTGCCATCACCCACCCTGTGGGGATGCAGCCGAAGACCCCCCAGCAGCATCGGAAGACCCACCAGCAGCAGAAGACCCACCGACAGCAGTGGAACACCACCCACCAGCAGTAGAAGACCCGTCGGCAGCAGTGGAAGACACCCCAGCAACAGAAGACCCCCCAGCAGCAGTGGAAGACCCCCCAGCAGCAGCAGACCTGCCAGCAGCAGGGGAAGACCCCGCAGCAGCAGAAGACCCCCCCGCAGACAAGCCATCACTGGCAGAAACAGAGAGCCCACCCAGCCACAGCACCTACCCCGCTGCCGCCGAGCTCCAGCACGGCCAGATAGGTTGGAGTCTTTTCTTGTCAGTGTGCTGTAGCGGCGAGAGTGACCTACTATCAACCCCCGGCGGAGCTGAGCTTGGCACATTAAACTGCGCCTAGTGCATGGCCCTCTCCTAACGCTTCTGCTTCCCACGCCTGCCCCTAACCGCTGCACGGCTGGGCCGGCTGCGGGCATCGAGGGCACAGGCAGGAGCCTGCGGATGCCTGTGATGCAGGCACTTGCCACAGCGATACCAAAGCTGGCCAACATTTCCCTCGTTGCACTTTAAGCCCATGATTTCTCCTCTGGGCTGTGGACATGGATAAGATTTTTAATGCCCAGGCCCCTTTCAGTACATGCAGACCTCTCAAAGGCTCCTCCTCCTCCCCCAAAGTCCTCTGGACCCCCAGTTTTCTTGGTACAAGGGCAGGATGCTGGCCCGGGCTGGTGGGGCTCTTGTCCACCGGCCCTTGCCTCGTAGAGAAGGTGTGAAGAGGCAATTCAGACCGATGAGTAGCCAAAGCACCAGCTCTGGCTATGTTCAGTCAGTGAAAGGCTAGCTAAGGAAAAGGGACCCCCCCCCCATGATTTCCTGGAAACACTCGTGGACTTTAGACCCAGCTGAGGTTTTTTTCTGCTTTCAACTGTAAAGTCCCAGCTCAAAAAGTTCCCATTTGTACTGAAATGGAAACCCAGTTTGGTCTCTGTGGCTTTACTTGGCAAGTCAAAAGGTCTTCCTCAGCCCAACACTCAGTAGACAGCACAGTCCCAGGGCTCGGCAGTGCCCCACTTGGCCCAGGCACCCCCAGCCCAGCCAGCCAGCACACACCTGTCCCCAGACCTGTCCCCAAACACCCCCTAAAGCCCAACCCAGCTCCTGACAAAGCACCTGGAGCTGCACGGGGCCCTTGGTGTGTCAGCACCTCCAGGGCAAGGACACCTCTGTCTCCCTGGGGACACCGCGTGGGGACACTGGGGTGCCTACCCCAGGTGGCAGCAGCTGCTTCGTGCTCCCTGGGCCTGGCACGGAGCCATGGGGTCCCCAGGGCCACCCCGAGCCACAGCCCCATGCAGAGGGCTCCGGTCTGATGCAGGGGCAGAGGCGGGAGGAGTGGGAGGGAATGACCCTGCTGTCAAAGGCAAGGCAGCCAGGATGGGTCAGGTTGGCTGGTTTCTCAAGAGCCAGCCTCAACCTCGCACATCCTCGTGTCTCTGGCTCGATGTGTAAGGTTTTTTGGGAGCGGACAGAGAGGCAGAGCAGAGTGCTCCTGCAGCGGAGGCTTAGCCCTGGAGGAGCTGCAGCTGCTGGGGGAAGCGCTGGGGCCCCGTCGGGCAGCAGGTGCCGCGCGTGCTCGCACGATGCCCCAGCCCCAGGAGCCCCTTCCAGGCACGTCCTTCGCATTCTCCACGAGCGGCCGGCCCTCGCTCCCCCCAGGGAGATATGGCATGCCCCCCTCGCCAGCCCCTCCTCGGAGCCAAGCAGTTGCCCATGACACTTCCCCCAGCAGCCGCAGCCCTGGCAGCCTCTGCCAAGCCTCCAGGAGCCTTTGCAAAAAAGAAACCACGTGGCGTACCAAAGGTGACAGTGGCTGCTGAGACACACGGCAGGTCTGCAGGCTCAGGGGGTGTGTGCTCCCCCATGCCCTCTCCCTGGCAGTAGCTTGTGTGAGCTCCTGTGTGGATTCTCCGCTCCAGCAGTAACAGGTCTCCTTGCCTTTTTCTTCCAGAAGAGGTTGAAGATACCAGCGAGCCGACCAAGCGTGACCGGTCCCACTTGGAGAGCACTCTCAAGCTGAACGAGGACAAACCTGCCGATGATTTCTCAGGTGAGGCGGCCTGGGTGGCACCGAGCTGTGCAATCCCTGCAGCACAGGCTCCTTACCGTTCTGCTGCACCAAGAGCATGGATGGGATTTTCCTTCCCTAGTGTTTTGGTTTTAACCTTACTTCTTGTAGGTCTAGCAACACCGTATCTTCCATAACAGCCCTTTTGCTGCTCTTGGGTTAACATATTTTAGTTATTTCAAAGACAGCCCCAGGGGCATACAAGAATTAGGAGAGTGGAGAGGCTGGAAGATGCAGATGGCCATCTGCAATCGGCCCAAGGCAGCCATATCCCTGCCCAGAGGACCCGGGGGCAACTTGTAAAAAAGAGTTGGGATTTTTATTCCAATTATTTATTAGGTTTTGCTATTATATGGTTTGCTTCTGCTGGCCCCCTGGGCAGTCTGGACTGGAAAGAAAATTATAAAAGCTGCTATGGAAAAAGTTCCTTCTTTTTCTAGCGAGCAGCTTAGGGGCTGTGCCAGTGGTCCCTGGCACCGTGATGGAGGGCTTTTTGAGATCATGGGTGTTGAGTACTAAATATTAACGAGAGGTGTTCCTTCCATCAGCTGCTGGCATGTGCAAGACTGGCAGCAGATGGGGACAGTGCCCAGCAGGAAACATTAGCAGGGGAGCAGCATCAAAATGTGTGACTGGGATCAGTTTGGCCAAGATTTCAACTGTGAGCCAAGTCTCTTGATCCATGGCTGAGTCACCCTCAAGATCTGCAGGGAATGCCCAGCAGCTTACCCAGGAGGGACTCGATCAGCATGGAGGGGTTTGCCTTTTCACCCATTCACGTGCTTCTGCTCCCACAGGAGTACTGCAGCGGTTGAGGAAGATCTACCACTCCTCCATCAAGCCCCTGGAGCAGTCCTACAGATACAACGAGCTGAGGCAGCACGAGATCACAGGTAATGCCATGGGCACTGGGGTCTCCGACACCATCAGGTCATTGGGATGCAGATAACAGTGCAGAGAGCAGATCATGGAAAGGCTCGGAGAATTTGTCTTCCTTTGCAGCTTCTCAAGAAGGCCATGAACATGCTGGGCTTAGAGGACATGCCCTTGCCCTAGTGAACCCAGTGGCAGGCATTCCTGCATCTGCCTTAGCCCATCTGCTGTCAGGACCATCTGTGTAGGCTGAGCATTGAACCCTGCCTGCTTCGGGTCCTCCACCTGCTCAACATCAATGCCCTGTACCACTGCCAAGCAGAGATCACGGCCCAACGAAACAGGCTTGGCAAGGAAGCTTAGGTCCTCTCAAGGCTGGGGATGAGCTTCCTGGGGGTGGCTGAAGCTGGCATCCTTCCTGCTCAATATGGGACACGGTCATGTGGGCAGGGTATCCCTCAAGCTCGGCAGCCTTCATTCACCCTGGGAGTTAGTTTCCACCTCTTGGCAGTTACAGACACTGGTTCAGGTGAGCAGGTCCCTGTGGCCATGGGCATTGGCTTGGGCTGAGCCCCAGCAGCACATGTGCCCCTCCAGAAGAGGAAAGTACAGCCCTGGCCCCAGGACGCTCAAAACTACAGGAAGCTGTTGTGACCCATATGACACGAGCAGCCTCATTTTCCAAGCACAGGTGGCTCAAGCCCAAGTCCAAGGTGCCTATTCACTGGGCTGACTCTCCTGTGAACCCCTAACTCAAGCCCTGTCCTGAGTCAGGGCCAGATGCCCCCTGTGCCTTGGCTGGGCAGGCAGAGGATGCTGGAGTCCCTGCTGCCTGTGTCCCAGGGCTGCCTGCCCACATCAGCCTCCTGCCAGGGTCCCTCCTTGTCCTGAAGTTCTGCCCCCTTCCCTCCCCAGGTCTCCAGCCTCACACACCCTGGAGCCATGCTCTCCCTCCTGGTGAGGCAGAACTTAGATACACCCTCCACACAAACCTTCCTTTTGCAGCTGGACTCTGCTCTGCCAGTGCACAGGTCCCTCATTCATTTGGGCAAACCCTGGGGACGCATCCCCTTAGAGCAGAACCCCTGTTTTACAGGTACCCTCAATGCAACTCATAAATCTGTGTCAGACATTTTGTAAGTAGGCTTCAACAGCTCCATACCCAGCCAACCCACCTCCAGCTCAGAGCCAGTGGGGAGCAGGGGGGACCCATGGGGCAGGGCTGTAGAGTCCTCATCACCAGCACTGGTCCTGCCCCCTCAAGACACAGAGCACCCTGGACATCATCCACCACCCTCCCACAGGGGTTCTGGAGGGGGCATTTGTGGGTGTCATAAAACACGAGCCTTATCTAGCTGCCTCCCACACCCAGTTCCGTGTTGCTGCCTTTGCAGTGCCTTTGCCCACCTCGCTCCATGCTGCTCGCCAGCAGCTGGGGACCACGATCTGCTTGCCATGTGGGAGCGTAACAGAGGGTCACAGCAACACACAGTGCTGCAGGCAGCATGGCAGGGGTGCCCTACTGACCGTCACCCCACAGCTGCTGCCACCCACCCAGCATGCTGGCCCATCCCTTCCTGTACACAGCCAGCAGAGCACTGCCGCATGCCTAGGAAAGGAGCACCGGGAGCTGGAGGGTTGGCACCCCAGTGTGCATCCCCACAGACTCCCCAGCAGTGGGGCCATGCAGCGAGGGCGGCCTGGCTATGCCTGATCCCAGCTGACTCCATCCTGGAGCTCACAGGTTCAGCAACACCCCAGCCTCTTCTCCAAGCTACTTTGGTCTGCGTCGGTGGCAGTGCAAGCATCTGCTTTTACTGTCAGCTCAACCTGGGACACTTCAGGAGAACAGCTGGGGTTACAGAGGCAGCTGGTGGGCTCCCAGCCCCTAACCCTCACTTTGCCGTTCACTGCCAGAGGACGCAATCCCCAGTCTCAGTTCCCAGCCCACAACCCACTTCCTTGCTCAGGACATCCCACCCTGCCCTCCAGCCATCCCATGCCCAAGCAGTCATCTCCCTGCTCCCTTTTTGGGAGGAAGCAAGTGTTTCTCAGGCCCCTGCTGACTTCTCCTCCAGCTTCTGCGGAAACAACCACTAACCCTTGTGTTTTCCCAGCCCAAGACCCTCTCAAACCCAGCTCCTGAGCAGGAGCCACCACAGACAGCAGGTTCTGGTGTTCCTCACAGCCTCATCTCACAACATTCCAGGGGCGGTTCCACTTCATCATGAGGAACAACCACCCCTCAGGCTGACAGTGCCCCAGGTCAGCTCCCAGCACACCCTGTTGCATCCTACATGGCAGCCTCCCAGCAATGCCAATACAATCCCAGAGCTGGTCACACACAGTCACAGCCTCCCAGCCCTAAGGGAAGGGCACAGGGATGCCACATTGCCTGAAGCCCTTGGCTCAGCCATGAGAGACCCTGGCCATGCTCCCCTCAGAAATATTTCTCCTGCCACTAAACTCCTTGAAGCATCTCTGACACCCTAACCATACTCTGGCACACACAATCCCATTCTGGAAACCTGAAGCTCAGCAGTTTGCCTTTAATACTCACGGATCCAGCTTTTCCCAATCCCTCATTAGCGGTGTAATTAGAGAAACCTGCAAATAAGTTAGTGGGTTGGCCCAGGGAGCCCTCTTGACCTTGCAAAGCAGGTGAGGGCACAGTGGGGCTGAGGGAGCCTTCTCAGCTGCTTCCTCTGCACGGTGCCCCTGTCCTGAGTGGGTTCGTTGCATTGGTGGTGTCCCTGCAAGCTGGGAGATGCCCCCAGCCTCTCCCCATGTGCCCACCCCTGAGGCAGGGGGGAGGCTGCAGGGCTCAGAGCTGCCGGCTCAGCTGGCCAGGAGGAGCGGGACAGCTGGGAGAGTGGCGGGGCAAGCCTGTCATGGAATATGTGTGACCTTTGGAGGTGTAAGCCAATATAGAGGGGTGCCATCGCAAGCACCTTCACCCCTCCATTACGCGGCAGCCCTCCATTTTGTCTCCCTTGCCATGGACTCTGCTTGCACACACAAGCTGGTGTAATCCAAGGAGCCCCCCTGCTCCCCACAGCTCCCACAAACACCCCTGTAGCTGAGCTGTCACCTGTCCTGGGGGAGCTGTGACAGCCTCCATCAACCTAAGACTCTGAACTGTCGGGGTGCATCCCAGAAAACTCCCCCCACACCCTCTGCTTACAGCATGTTTAAGCCTGCCAGGTGCCACCTCCATTTCCCCGCCTGCCACCCTCCCGCGTCTCCGCTCTGCCATCCCACGTGGATGCAGGCACGCTCTGGCTGGGCCCACTGTGTGCTTGGTCACAGCGTGGCCACCATCTAGGGACTGTCCCTAGCTCAGGGGTGAGGGACTCTCCCAGTCCGGTGATGGGAAGCTTGCTGTGAAGTCCTGCCAGTTTGTGGTGCATGCTGGTGACCCTAATTGCTGTATATGTGCCATTTCGCAAGTGTCCCCATATCGGGAATGACCTCCCA
Source organism: Ibycter americanus (assembly GCA_035590275.1). Classification (NCBI taxonomy): domain Eukaryota; kingdom Metazoa; phylum Chordata; class Aves; order Falconiformes; family Falconidae; genus Ibycter; species Ibycter americanus. The sequence continues at coordinate 38,118,393 of JAVJGI010000050.1, forward strand.
GCTGCCCTAGGGCTGGATATCGGTAACCACACCACTGGGGTGGTCAGCACACTTGTTGGGGTTGGTTGCTGTCCTAACCAAGGCTTGTTGGGCTCCATTTGCTCGGTGAATGTTGCTGGGGAAGGCCATAACTCCGCTGAGCGGAGCAGGAGGGCTGGGTGCCATCTCAGATGCGGCAGCTCTCCTGGGGCTGCTCCCCCAAGCCACATCCCCGGAGTGCAGGGCAGACTGGGGTTTGGTGCTTGTCCTGGTAGCTGCGGGTCTCGTTGCTCACAGACTGTAACTCCTTCTCTCCTGCTGGGAATGTGGCCGTCGCTGGCTTTTCCTGCCCACAAGAAGGCCAGGGCCAGTCTTCAGCTCCCTCCTCGGCCTGGGCCAGACCCGGGCAGCTGCGTCCCTCCTTCGACTCACGGTACCTTTTCTCTCTCCCCGTGTCCCCTGCTAACAGCTTATCCCGGACGCACCCTGGGCTCCTCCGCCACAGGTTGGTATTGCTGCCTGCTGCCTGCATGCTGCCAGCGCTGCCTAAGCTCTTTGCTGGCCTCCAGCTTTCCTATTCACCTGTCCCAACAGAGCCACACTTCGCAGGCACCGAGCAGACCCTGGTACTCGCCACCCCATGGCACCCTCCAGGGCTGGTGTCCCCAGCCCTTCCAGAGCTTGGCACGTGTGTCACTGCACCTTGTCCCAGGCCTGACTGTGCATCCCGACAGCTCCCTCCTTCCTGCAACCCGCACCTCGCCCAGGCTTCCACAGCTTTCCCTCTTGGGTTAAGACTCAAGAGGCTGCGTATTCCTCTAGCCGTGGTTCAAAGGCAATTGTGGTGGACCTGCGGGTTGGTCTTTCATGCACGGCATGAACTGGAGGAGCCCAGCAGATAGCCCACCCTGTGGAGGGGAGCTCTTCGCACCCTTCAGCCTCCGACATGCCGAAACTTCCCTGCATCCACCCTTGATCCCCCTCCAGCTGCAGTTTAAGCCGCAGCAGCTGTCCCAGTAGCACAGGCTGGCCCCTGCGCGGCGGCCTCAGCCCCCTCAGGAGCCAGAGCTGACTCCTCTCCCTGCCTGTCCTGCTCGGGGTGTGCTGCCAGGTTCCCCCCCGGGGAGAAGGAGGAGATGGGATACAGGCCAAGAAATGCCAGCCAACACCCAGCTCTTCCCCTGGGTACGGTGCCGGGCCATGGGGACACTGTCCCTGCTGCGACGGGAGGCAGGGTGATCCTATCTTCTGGCCTCGTGTCCTCCCCCATGGCCCCGCTGCCGGCGCCTGCCGAAAGCGGCAGCTCCGCAGCCCAGCCCAGGCGTGGCAGACCCCTGCCCGTGCCTGCAGGGCCCCTGGCTCCCTGTGGTGCCTGAGCACCGGCAGCAGAGAGGGCTGTGGATATATATAGCATATTGCGATAGCTGCCTTATCTGCACCTCTAGCTGCAGGCGCACACACGCGTGCCGCTTGTGTGGGCGCATGTGCCCGGGCAGCGCGGCGTGGAGGCGGGCGCGGGCACTCCGCAGCCACGCGTGGCTCACCCCTCCGTCTGCGGGCACACGTGCCGTGCGGATACTCGTGGCTTTTGAGGCTGCGGGAGCAAGCTGGCTGGCCCTCCAAGGGCTGCCGGGCCCTGCAGCCGTGCCACAGGCAGAGTGGCCAGTGGTGGCTGCGGTACAGGGATGGGGGGCAGCGTGGGCAGTGCCGGGGGAGTCTCCCCAGGTGTTTTATCTTGCCTGGGTGGTTTGAAGACAGAACAAGAACTTCGTGCCCATGGCTCAGTCTGAACCAGGAGAGGAAGGAGTTTTGCCACTAGCATCCTCAGGGCAGACTTGCACCACCAGGGGTGAGCCGACACCAGGCACTTCTCCTGGGCTTGAGGACAAGGGGGGAGAAGACCCGGCCCTGTGTTAATCCCAGCCCCAGAGCAGCAGCGCTCCCACCCAAGGGCAGCCTGGCCTTGCAAGCAACATGGAAAAACCTCCCGGAAAGCCACTGCTTTAGGGAGAAATAACTATTTAGGCATCCAAATTGCTCCTACCCCCAGAGCTGAACAGTCCAAGACAAATGCATGCTCTGCGGACAGAGACGTGACTTTCCTGGCCTTGTTTGCTGGGTGCTGTGCGGATGGCAGCCGGCTCTGCAGCTTAGAGAAGCTGCGTTTGAAGCTGCTGTGTTTTAGGCAGGACCACAGATGAGGGGGTGCAAGGTTTGAGGACCCCCCTGCTTGCAGGCAGGGCCTGATCACGCACCAGCGTGCAACTGCTGCTGCGAATGCCATCAGGATGTGCCTGGCTGGAGCTGGGATGAGATGGAGCTGGGAGTGAGGCAGGCTGGGCTGGGAGTGAGCAGCCACAGGGTGGCTGGAGAGAGCCGCTGTGATGGAGCTGCTGCCATCCCTGCCCTGCAGCCAGCAAGGACTGGCTCTTCCCCTGGCCGGACCATCAAGGTGACCCAAATCGGTGCTGGCAGACATGGCAGGGGGACATAGCAGGGACAGGTGCCAGGCCAGCACCCTCCTGGGTGGGAGATGCTCTCTGCTCTCCCAGACCCTGGGCAGCAGCAAGGAGGACCCATGCATGGCCTCACATCCTTGGAGCTGCTGTCCTACCTGGAGAGCCGCAAGGATCCTGTGCCTGGTGCTGCCCACGAAGCCCATGGGGTGCCAGCACCCCGCTCCCAAAGCAAGGGGTAGAGATGGGCTGTACGAGCTGTCGGTGACCCGGCAGGGGAGCTGCCTGCATCGCTGCCTGCCTCGGCACAGCGGGGCGGAGGTGGGGATGTGAAGCAGAGCCGGGGCGCGCGGGCTGCCTGCATTCACACAGCCACACCTGGCCGGGAACGTGTTACGAAAGAGCACGCCAGGACCCGCCTCAAACCTCTGGCACAACATCACAGGGGATAATAATAATAATGATAATCCGAAACCCAATTAAAGCCAGCAAGCTAACAGAGCAGCAGCGACAGAGTGGCACAGAGGAATGATGAATAACAAAAGTCCGAGGTTTCAACATTTGTTTTTGTCCCGGGTGAGAAGACAACGCTGGATCCCTGTGGCTCGCAGGCAGGGAGCGGGCAGCGGGCAGGGCCATCTCCGTGCTTCGGATGTGGCTGCCCTGCCTTGGGAAGGAGGGTTGAGCTGCATGGATGCTCTGTGCCCCATGGAGAGATGTCCCCAGCCTGTGTCCTTCCCCAGGGGTGACATGGTGGCCCTGCAATGGGCAGATGCAGGCAGGAGGAGGCTGCCATGCTCTGCCCAACTCCTGCACCCGTGGTCGGATGGGTTCCATGTGGAGCTGCCATGCAGTGCCCTCTGGCACGCTTGGGAGTGGGAGCTCAGCACCATGTGGGCTTTGTGGCTCCCCCCGCCTTGGAGATGGATCCCCAGCTGGAAAGCTGCTGGCTCCTGCATGGGCAGCAGCCACGGAGCAGTGGGGTCTCTCAGCCACCGCAGGGAAAATACCTCTGCCTTAGGCGTGGGGCCAAAGAGAGGGTGCTGAGGGCAGCGTGGGTCCCCCAGGGGCATCTCCTCGCCCTGGACCACAGGAGAAGGCTCAGCTCTGGCTGAGGCAGAGCAGCTCCCAGTGCCTCCAGTGGCATCCAGTCCCTCCCCTGGCTGGACTTCTGCTGGTGGCAGTGGGACGGACCCTTTCCCACCTGGAGCACAGGATGGGAACGGGGAAGTTTTCTACCAACAGGAGCTGACTCGTCCAGTTTTCACTTCCATTTCTGGCCTGACTTGGGCTGCAGCCGACTAGCAGGGTGCTGGCTGTCCTGGGCACAGCCTGGGGGCTGGCATGGAGCAGGGGCTCCTCTGGCTCTGCCAGCTGCCTGCCCGGTGGCCTGAGACTGGGGGGGTCGAGCAGTGTGGGCACAGGCTGTTGCAGAGTCCTGCTCGAGCAGGGATTGCTCCCGGGGGCAGTGGCTGTGTGTGTCCAGGGAACTTCGTGCTCCCAGACCGATCGTGCGGCACAGGGACAGGTCCCTGTGGGCCCATCATCAGCCTCCGTGAGCCCTTAGCAAACTCCAGATTTGAAGAGTGCGGGAGGGTGGCTGTAGTTCGTTCTGCGCCTGCCTTCCCCCACGCCTGCGGCAGGGCTGTTTGCCCAGCCTGCGTCCCCGTGCCGGGCTGGAGCCTGGCAGCCAGCTCGCATGTGGGCACGGACCTTCTGCTCAACGGGAGGGCTGGGAGCCACGACCTGGGGCAGATCCCTGCGAGGCTATGGTGGAAAGGCTTGCAGGCAGCTGGCACGAGGCTCGCACCGCGCTTGCCAAGCACCGCGCCGGTGTTGCTCCACAGCAGTTGCCTTTGCACGAGGCGTTCGCCTGGTTGCGGCATGGCCACCTCCTTCGCATGTCCCGTGCTTTGCGGCGGCTGCCTTTAAACAGCAGCCCCCCCGCAGCCAGCCCCAGACTCACTCTGGCTAAACCAGAACCAAACCCAGACAAGATTTAAAAGACCTTCACATCCTCCCGTAGTCTAAGAAGGGCCAAATCTCAGAGGATGTCAGTGAGGCGGGGCGTCCCGCAGAGCACGGTGATGTCCCGCTCCTGCAGACACTGGGGCCCGTCGCTGGGTGATGCCTTGGCTCGTGAATGGCTGGTGGCCCAAAAAGGGTGGCTGTTTCCCCGGCAGCATCACCACGCCGCTCAGATGGGATGCTCATTACAGCCGGGAGTTAATCGCGCGGCGGCGACGGCTATTGTTTCTTCACTTCCTCTTGTTATTTCCCCTCTCCGCAGATGGGGAGATCACTTCCAAGCCAATGGTGCTATTCCTGGGACCGTGGAGCGTTGGCAAATCCTCCATGATAAACTACCTCCTCGGGCTGGATGACACTCCCTACCAGCTCTACACAGGTACCACGCTCACCGCTCCCTCCCTGCTCTGCCAGGGGCGTGCTGCCACCTGCATTTCTGCATCCGTGTGGTCGGCGGCTCCCAGCCCCGTCTCTTCGAACCCCCTTGTTATAGCAGGAGGGTTGTGATCTGGTCCGTGCCGCCTGGCTGCAGTGCCATGTGGAGGGAGAGGTCCCCCTCCATGGCCCAGGGCCTGTCCACCCTCCCCCAGGAGGAGGAGGGTATCTGTCCCCAACAGCATCCCTGTCCCACAGCACAGGGTTCGCCGCCTCCGACCCCGACCTCGAGAGCAGCGGTCACATCACAAGGGCAACTCACGTTTGTCTTCTGCCCTTCCCTCCTCATGTGGAGCCAATTAATTCGCCCTCCCAGGAGAAAAGCCATTCCCCTTCCCTCCTCCCTGCTCCCACAGATGTCATCTCACAGCTGAGGGCAGATGTCTGTGGGCAGCTCTGTGCCGCGATAATGAGGGCTCCCAGGAGGTGGTCCTCCAGGGCAACTGGTGCAGTCAGGTCACTTCCAGAATCACCAGTCCCTGCAGAAAACAGCCCTGCTGGCATTTTCTCAGGAGGTTTGGTAAGAATTTCGTAGCCCCACTGCTTGCCTTCCCCCAGCATCTCTTGGCAAGCGAGTGATGCTCCTGAGCTCCCCAGCTACTCTCAGGCCAGCCCTGTCATGTCCATTGCCCAGCATGGATTTCACAGCTCTGCTGCTCCTCTCGTTGCTGGGCAGGGGCAGAACCCACCACCTCCGAATTCACTGTCATCATGCACGGCCCCAAGCTGAAGACCATCGAGGGCATCGTGATGGCTGCTGACAGCGCCCGCTCCTTCTCACCCCTGGAGAAGTTTGGGCAGAACTTCTTGGAGAAGCTGATAGGGATCGAGGTGCCCCACAAACTGCTGGAGCGAGTCACCTTCGTGGACACTCCGGGCATCATTGAAAACCGCAAGCAGCAAGAACGAGGTAGGGGTTTACTGGTTCATATAAGGGACTCCAGAAAAGATGCAGTAATGATGTGAGATGACAAAGATGGCTGAAGCACAACAGGGACGAGCCCTGGGCTACAAAAGGGGTCTTGCATTGAACGGGATGGTGGTGTTTGTCTGCCCATGGCTGTGGCAGCAGCAGCTGGGACCTGGGGCACATACTCCAGTGTCATCAACTAGAGCAGCCGTTTCTGCTCTTTGGAGGTGTGACAGACAGGTGTTTCAGCAAGGTGTTTCCTGGAAACTCCTCGGGCCATTGACTGTCTGACTCAGCTCAGCATATAACGCCCTGCGTGTCACCCTCGGAGCGAGGTGTTGCCAATGGCTGGTGCTACAGCAGAAGCACCAGTCCATCCCCACAGCAACTGGGATGCCAGGACAGATGAGCCCTTGGTTCCCACTGGGGAAAGCCACGCTGCGGCTGACAGCAGCTCACAGGAGCAGCAGGAATCCGTGGCCAGCAGCAGGGAGAAGGAAGGTTTGGAGGAGAGGCTGAGGGAGACAGGCAGTCGCAGGCCCAGACACACAGGGATGGGTTTTCATGCCAAGAAACTCTGAAGTGTTTTTCGCACATGAGAAACAGGTTCTAGGCTGCATGGGAAGCCTGCTGTGTCCCACACCCTGTCCAACCCAGACAGGGCGTGAGGCACGGCAGGCTCAAGGTTTATCTAGCCCTTGACCTGAAGGCACTCATCCTGTGCTGGCCATTTCTGCTGGATTTCTCTCTTTCCTCTCCTCAAGGTTACCCGTTCAATGACGTGTGCCAGTGGTTCATTGACAGAGCTGATCTCATCTTTGTTGTCTTTGACCCTACGAAGCTGGATGTGGGCTTGGAGCTGGAGATGCTGTTTCGCCAGCTGAAGGGCCGCGAGTCTCAGATCCGAATCATCTTGAACAAAGCCGACAGCCTGGCTACCCAGGAGCTCATGAGAGTCTACGGTGCCTTGTTCTGGAGCCTGGCTCCTCTCATCAACGTCACGGAGCCACCCAGGGTGTACGTCAGCTCCTTCTGGCCCCAGGAGTACCATCCAGATACCCACAAGGACCTGTTCCTCAAAGAAGAGATATCCCTCCTGGAAGATCTCAACCAGGTGATCGAGAACAGGATGGAAAATAAGATTGCCTTCATACGCCAGCACGCCATCCGGGTGCGCATCCACGCCCTTTTGGTCGATCGCTATCTACAGACCTACAAGGACAAAATGACCTTCTTTAGTGATGGAGAACTGGTGTTCAGGGACATTGTGGAAGATCCTGACAAATTCTATATCTTTAAGTCCATTCTGGCAAAGACCAATGTCAGCAAATTTGACCTCCCCAACCGCGAGGCTTACAAGGACTTCTTTGGCATCAACCCCATCACCAGTTTTAAGCTGCTGTCTCAGCAGTGTTCCTACATGGGAGGGTGTTTCCTAGAGAAGATCGAGAAGGCCATCACTCGTGAGCTTCCCGATCTCTTGGGAAGCATTGGCTTGGGGAAGAAGCCCAACATTCTCTCCTGCGATGTCACTGGCTGTGGCGAAACCCCAAAGAATCGCTACAGGAAACCCTAAGGTGTTCTGTAATGTAACCGTCCATGTGTTCCTACCAGTGAATGAGCTTATGTCTTATCTGTCCAAGAAGCCGTGGTTTGTTAACCCTTTGAGTGCCACACTGGCAAAGGCTACTGTACGATGAGGACTTTGAGTCATTGACATCGATGGCAGGGGAAGATGGGTGGGCATAAGAGAATAAAAACTGTGAATTCCTGACATTTTATCTTTGTTCTTTCGAGTAGAAGGCAATGTTTAAGCTGTAAATATGAGCAATGCACGGTGAGCTAGAACTGTAGCTGCTTTTTCACTGGTGCCAAGAGTGCATGAAGAGGAATTTCAGCCTCCGTGTCGCTGAAGCCAGCAGAGAGTGAGAATGAGGGCACAACATGAGAGCACAGGGGAGAGTGGTGACACACTAAGCCGGGGCATCACCGGGAACCCTGGGAAAAGTTCTGGGCAAGAAAAGAGAAGCCAGGTCCCAGCTGTTGTTTTCAAGCACAAACATCCTACAAACCTCTTCAAATACTGATCTTGTTTTTCTTTCCAAGACTTCTAGGTCACCCAGTGAGTTCTCCTTTCATTTCACAGCTGAGTTGAACTTCTGCAGCCCTCACCTGGGTGTTCACCTTAAGAAGGGGCTTTTGCAGGGGCATTTGTAGCTCCAGACAGGTAGTTGTGATGGGATTTGCAAGTCTGTGTCAGAGGAAGAAGTGGGCTAGAAAGGAGCTGCCAGCACTGGCTGAGCTGTGCTGGAGGAGGAGGGCCAGCACCCTAACCCCGACAGTCCCGCAAAGAGCTGTGAGCAGGTTTTCCTCGCCCTGGGCCAGCACAGGGAGGGGGCACTTTGTGCCTGCGTGTGCCATTAACCCCAAAACCCCATGCTGGCAAGTCAAGCCTGCAGGGCAGCAGGGCTCTGAGGGTTAAAGATTTGGCAGTTCAAGTTCAAGACCTTGTTCAAGTCCGTGTGGCTGTTTTCTCAGTCAGACCCCCATGTTTTTGCACTCTGTGGAGGGAGGCAGGAGCGGGAGGTCACCAGCCACATCTTTTTTGCCCATCTGCTGATCTGTTCTCCCTAGGACAATCCAGGCAGGTTTCTGTGGCTTGTTTGCCAAGCTTCCCCCATTTTAGCCACTTGTTGTCTCATCTCCGTGCATTGACGCTCAGTGCTGGGAGGAGGAGTATTGCCTCAGGAGCAGCCGAGCAGGGTGAGGCTCCCCACGGACAGCCAACCTTGCAGTGGAAGCCAGGGCGTTAGGGGTGACCTCGTCACTTGGCCCTCACGGACAGCACGGCTGGCTGCGGAGCCGAGCACAGACCGACCAAGAGGTAGATGTCGCCCTGCATGGGGACTGGCACCTTTGAGTCCACCAAGGACCTGCTGAACATCCTTTCTCCTTCCTCCTGCCAAACAACCACAGCTAGCGCTGCTCTCCGGGAACCTTGGGAGCAGAGGGACTTGCCTTTGAGAGGAACAAGAAGGTGTGAAGGTGCCGGATGAGGCCAGAAAAAGGCAATAGGAATGAAAGAGAAAGCTGGGAATGGAAGGCTCTGTTGTGATGGGAAGGCTGTGAAGGGCAGCGCTCCTCGTCTCCACGTGCCCAACGAGACGTGAGCTAAGGCAGAAAGTCCATGGCAGCTCCATGGCCCCCAGCACTGAGGCCAGGCAGTGCGAAGAAGAGGTCCCCTCGAGTCAAGGTGAGTGTGGGGGGATGCTGCCCCAGGGACTTGCTCCCTGCCTCTGCTTCGAGGTAGGACCCTACATTTGAACTAATGAAGACAAGACCCAAATCTACACCCAAGCACGGGAAGGGGCATGACTCAGGCAGAGGGATTTTGCCCGCAGTGCAGAGGGGACTGGAGGTCCAAGGGAAGGCAAGCAGCGTGTCAGAAAGCGGCAGCCAGAGCACCTCGGAGAGAAGGGGTGTGCTCGTGAGTCAGTGCCGTGAGGTCTCAAACCTGCCCCAGAGCTGCTGCCCGCCTCCGCTGCCGTTCCTTATTGTCTATGATCCCGTTGCTCATCAGCATCCCTCTCCGTCTCACCCACTCCTCCTCGCCTCTCACTCCCCTCCGCTGGGCCAGTCTGCATGGTTTTCTTAAGAGCTAATGGAATAGAAACACCAACAGAAACGGGCTAATATTGTCACTGTGCCTGCCGGCACACTGCGTGTCACTGTCATGGCAGGCAAAGGCCATCAAACGTTTCTATTCGCAAGTGCCATATCGTGCCACCTCTTCCCTTGCTGCCCTGTCCCCGCCAAAGCCCATGGGCTCTGGGGTACCCAGGGAAAGGCCCCCCATCCCAGGAAGGAGCTCTGACTCTCCTTATGGCCTTGAACTTGAAGGCACAGTTGCTCTGCTCTCAGGCCACTCCCATTGTTCCCCCCATCCCTTCTCTGTTTCCTTTTCTTTTCCTTCATCCTCCAGCTCTCGTTGCCTCCTCTCCCCTCCTTCCCTTCCCTTCAGCACCTGCACGCTCTGTGCAAAGCCCTGCTGCCTGTGTCCTGGATGGGGCTCCTCTGTGACAGCCAAAACCTCCACCCCCCCGATATCACGTGTTAGGGATCCCTTCCCGAAGCGATGGCAGCAGTGGTGCGAAGCTGGGGCTGTGTCCTGCTCCCTGTGACACACGCTGACTTGGCTCCGTGCTGGCTCAGGGAGATGCTCCCTCTCCCTCTCCCGTGGATCCCAGTGGCTGTTAGTCCCAAGGACTGCAGTTCCCAGTGCAGCTCTCTCCGAGCTTTCTTAGGAGAGCTCTGGGAATCTGACAGTGGAAATGGGGAGCAGGGAGATCTTTTCATTTTTCCAAGAAACCCCAAGCCCCCCACGTCTGTGGCACTGGGGGTGGGGAGGGACAGGGCATCTCACCCAAGAGCATCGCAGGAGGGAGGGAGCTGGGACACAGGCCCATGTAGATGCCCGTGATTGTGTGCATTGGGTTAAAACTGTCAGCTTGAACATCAGCCTGTTTAATAAAACCCGGTATTTTCCAAACACACTCCCTGGAGATGTTTGTTTTGTTTCTCCTGCCAGTGCTGTGCGAGCGCTGGGGCTGGGGTGGCCGAGGGGGTGCAGCTGCAGGGAGCGAGGCAGGGGGTCCCATCCTCTTCCTCGCACCCCAGCCTCATACCCGTCCATTGCACGGGCCCTGCCAGCCACGCCTGAGCCATTTGGTTGCTTTTTCCAACCTGGCTTCCCGTGCCGTGGGCACAAACCGGCAAAGCAAACCCCGGCTCCTTTGTTTTGTGCTTCAGGGCAGCACCATCCTCCCTGGTGGGACGGATCCTTGCTCCCACCCACACCAGGAGATGCTCTTTAAACCCCCTTTATGTGCGGTCCCCCTCCTCCTCCTCCCCTCGCAGAGGTCCCCTCCGTGCTGAGCGCTCCGAGAGAAAAGCCAGCCCTCCCCTGTGCCCGGGGATCTGGTCCCCCGGGCCCGGCACAAAGCCGGCTCTGATTCACCCGCGGGGGCTCCGGCACAAAGCCCCGGTGAGAAGCAGGAGCTGTGGGGCTGGTGCTGAGCGCTGGCAGCCGCGAGGCTGAGTCAGGGCCGTGGGCCCACGCGTGCCGCGGCAGGCACACCGCCCCGTGACTCAGCCTCGCCAGCGGTGCCGCGCATGGCTCGCCCGCCTGGGCGGCGGGGTGGGCTGGCTGCACGCAGGGATGCTCCGTGCAGCGGCTGCCTCTCCTCCATCCAGCATCCCGCTGGCATCCCGCCTGCCCTGGCCGCTGCCTCCGGGAGAGCCCCGCAGGGACGCCCTGGCTGAGCCCTGCCGGGGCTGGATGCGGCCTCTGGCCTCTCCCTGGTGGCGAAGGCGCAGGCGGCCAGGCAGGAGCCGCGCTGCAAACCGCAGCCTGGGCACCACCCTGCCCCGGGCCCACGGTGGGCAGAAGGGGCTCGGGGGCCACGGCAGAAGGCAGGGGTCAGGGACCAGGTGGGAGGACAGGGGCTCCGGACCCATGGAAGAAGGCAGGGGTTGAGGACCACAGCAGAGCGCAGCGGGGCAGGGGCCATGGAGCAGGACAGGGGGTGGGGGACCCAGCGAGAGGCGGATGGAGGCACCGTCCCACCGGAGGCTGAGGCTCATGCAAACTGCTGATGATAACCCTACTGCCTGGCCTGCCTGGCTGTCTGTCTTTCCAACTATCTGTCTCGCTCGCTAATCAAAGAAGGTTGTTTCAAGAAAGCTGGAAGAAGAGAAGGAATGTCTCACTTTGCCTTGGCTTCCTTTGGAAAGTCTGGAAAAACTGTGGCATCTTGACATGCGTGAAGGTCTGCCTGGCAAGAAGCGCATTTTCCTTCCAAAGCTGCTGTGAAGATGTGAATCATGAGCTGGTAACGCTCCTGGCAGAACGAAAACTGATTCCACTGAGATGTGGTGCTGGCAGTGGCTCTGCTGTATCTCTTGGACGGAAAAGACAAACATTAATCTTAGAGACATCGCTGCGGAAGAGCCGCTGGTGCTGCTGAGAGCCCGGTGCCGGCCGGATCCTGCCTGCGCCCGCAGTGCTCCCACCAAAAGGAGCCCCAAGCAGGTTTCCCAAAGGTCTCCCAAAGCCCGGCAGTGGCATTGCCAATATTCAAACACAAGCCAAAGAGATTACGGTCCGCTTTGGTCACCTTACACAACCTCAACCCCTCAGCGGCATCTCTGCATTTCATGGATGAAAATATCCCATATCCCAGTGGCTTGTTTGCAACGATGTCAATTCGGCTCCTGGGTTTGTACAGGCATCACACTGCACGTTGCAGGGAGGGATGAGAGGGTACCTGAGCAGATCGGGTTTTCCCATCGCGAGCTCGAGGCCAGAGCTCCCCATGGTAATGAGCCAAACTCCGCACCTCCGCAGCCAGAACCAGCCCCTGGCAGAGCACGAGCCTTTGGTAGCAGCAACCACGTCTGGGGAACGCGCCTTTAACATGCCTGGGTGGCATTCAGGGCAAGAGGCAGTGGAGCCAGGGCAGCCCGGCACCCTGGGAAGGTTATTTTCACCCCATGGCGTGTCCAGCAAATGTAACCCCTGCAAAATGGGGGGATGGAGGGCTGGTGGTGGGCGGCTCAACCGAGCAGCTCGCTTGGATGCTGGAAGCGAAAGAGGTAAGAGGGAGGTGGGTGGTGGACCAGGACCTGGGGGGGGGTGTCCCTTGAAGCAGAGGAGGGACCAGAGGGACTGCAGGGTGCCCACCCGCTGCCGCCTCCCGGCCCGGAGCCTGCGCAGCACAGGCGGCAGTCGGTGCTACGCTGGAGCAAATTCCCATGCGGTTACTACATCCATCTGCCCAGCACTCCTGCACGGGTTATCTTGTTTGGCCGCTCCTTTCTAACGCATTCTTTAGCGGTCATTTAATTACAGGATGCAAAAATGAGCTGTTCCAAAATGCCAATATACATATGCAAAATGTGCAATGAGCAATTAGTGCTACTAATGACAGAGGTAGTCACAGGACCAACAACAGGAAAAATATAGCAACGTCCTGGCAGACCTGAGCTCCGGGCGATCTCAGCCGGCCGTGACCTGGAATGATCCCAGCGGCCTTTCAGGGCACAGGGAGAGAAAATGAAACACGGGTGGGTGAGCTGGCGGCGAGCGGCCATTTCCTACCCACGGGAGCGACACGGGGCGGCCAAACCGTATTCCGAGCAAAGGCTGGCAGAGGGGATGGGAAAGGGGTGCCAGTCCCGCTCCCGCTTCAGCTCTGGATCTAAATTCAGCGGCACAGGGCAGCCCCTTGCTTCCTTGTGACTTTTGGTGCCATTTGCCTGGAGATGGGAATTAATGGGGCCGAGCATGCGAACCGAGTGCTCCCAGGGGCGGGGAATGCTGCCGGGTGCTTCCTGGTAGCTGTGATTAATTGTTGTTAATATTAAATTCAGCGTTTTTATGCAGGATGGAGAAGTGCTTAGGCAGAAGCCCAGCTCCTGTCCTACCTGTCATTAAAAAACACCGCAATTAAGCTGTAGTGGAAGGAAATACAAGTAAACGCATCCTCTGTAAGTGGTTTCAGCTTTCCATGGACATCTGTGTCCCACCATTTCCTCTTCGGCTGGCTGAACTGCTTCTGTTTTCCCTCTTCCCATGACCTGTATGTTGCTTTTTCTTCTTAATCCTGCCCACAACTCCCAACAGCAGAGGCTCGAGCAGGGAGGAAAGGAGCCCCAGCTGCCTCTGACCCATTGCAACGGGTGGAAATTTCATGTCAGCTGCAGCTGCAGCCCCAGCCCCGGCCAAATTCAAGGCTGAGCGCTGGGTACGTGCTCACCTACTTGGTCCCTGATGCTCTCTTTGCTCCTCTGAAGCTGGTGCCAGGGCACGGTGCAAGCTGTACCCGCTCGAAGTGAAATGCTAAGGCCCTGCCAGGGAGGCCACTTGTCAGCAAAGCCGGGCACACAAGCACGGTGTCCCCCAGTAAAATCAGGAGCGAAGCAGAGAGGGGCTCCTCAGCCCACCAGGTGCGGGGTGCTCTCCGTACCTGCCATGATGGGAGATCTGGGACCTGGGGAAATGCAGGAGAGGTGCCCAGCTCCCTGCTGGCACTGTGCAGCCAGGCCGCCCCTCCAGCTCGGCCCCATCGGCTCCGTCAGCCAGAGGAGAACAGCACAGCCAGGAGGTGCCGCCGGACCCCGAATCCCCCGGGGACACTGGGAATAGGCAGCGCCATGGCACACCGTGCTTACCAGCACCCCCAGACAAAAGACCTCACCCTGCTTCAACAAATCTTTTTGTCGCATTCAAGCAGAAAACTGAAGAGTTTTCAAAACCATGAAGGAGCATTTAGAAACTCTGGGGGTGCCTGCAGAGACCCCCTGCTCTCCATCGGCAGAAATCCAAACACTTGGTGCTTTCTGCTGGATGATGGGTTGCTACTGCCCCGATACAAAGCGTTTAACATCTTGTTTCCACCTTGCAGCAGATCTGGATGGGATTTTCAGCAGCTGAGACCTGCTGCTCCTGCTTCAGTCAGCAGTGGCTGGCTTCAGCCCAGCGATCCCGGAGAGCCAGCCCGGCTGCCGATCCCGCAGGGCCCGGCACAGCCCCGAGGCGTGGGGCAGAGCCGCGCCGTGCCGACACGCGTGACCATGGGACAGAGCAGGATGGGGAGGGGGTTTATGGCACCCCAGGACAGGGTTTTCCCACAGCGTTGTCTGCCTGGTTTATTCCAGCTGCGGTTCTCCCCTGGCGAAGGATGAGGCAGGATGCCACAGGGTGGGATGTGGGGCTGGTGGCGGTGGGTCAGCCTTTGCCAGGGGACACTGAGAGGAGCCACGTCGGTGGGGGTCGAAGGGGGACACTCCTCTGCCTCTCCCCAGTGACAGGCAGGGCTGCAACACAGCCAGGAGCTGCGGTTAAAATCTAGGGAATGCCAGGAGAGACGGGTGGGAGCGGCAGCAACGCAGAGCCAGGGATGCCGTGGCACAGCAGGTTAGTGACAGTGCGGCCAGTGTCCCCATCCCTTCCACAGCAGGTCCTCACACCCCTGGCATTGCCTGGGGAAAGGCAAAGAAAACAAGGTAAGACTTAGGGCAAGGGAGATGGAGATAAAAATCCTGTGGCAAGGATGATACCGGCACCAGAAATACTACACTGAAAATTTTCTGTGTGATAAAGATCATGTGAAAAGTGTCCTGAGAACTGAAGCTGGCTTTTCAGCGCCACGAAGGATGCTGGCAGAGTCGCACAGGGTCACTTGGAGGGTGAAGATGGATGGGGAGGGAGGGAGGGGCACCAGATGTGCCTGAATTCAGGTAGATCTGGGACTCCGGCAGCCCCCGAGCCTGGACGGCTGCGGACACGGCAGGTGGTGATGGCTGAGCAACGGGTCTGGGATGAAACGCAGGGGATCGCGGGAACGCCCCGGCTTCACTCGGTGCTGGACAGCAAAGAGCGACCGCAACGGTCCCGGTGCCGCAGCGGGGCTCTGGCCACGTCCCCGGGCTCTGCCGACACAGCAGAGAAGGGAAAGGTTCTGCTGGGACCACAGCGCTGACGAACGAGGTTTTTTTTCCCCCATTGCTTGCAAACATCGTCATCTTGTATATAAACACAAAATGCCAAAATGTGAGTCAGCTTAATGGCAGTTTGGCTTCCGCACAGCAACAAGCTGATAAACGGCAGAACTACAGTTTGCAGAGGTGATTTATTCCCGTTCAGGGGTTTCAACAAGTTGCTTCATGGCAGGCAGAATATACTGCCATGTTATAAAAAAAAAAAAAAATAAAAAAATTATAAATACTATAACTATAATTATAAATATTTCAAGTAGTTGCTTCCCGTCAATGAGGGGAAACCTTTCAGTCGCAGCTAGTGGCCAAACATACTTTTTTTAGCTTTGATATACATCAGAGAGCGGAAAGAAATGCAGACAATATCTTCCTATATATCAAGGTGGAGGTTTTTTTAATAGCTGCTAAATAAGTTTCGTGGCCCAGTGCTGTGATCCAGCACAACAAAAGATCCTATTCACACGAGGGAGCAGATCTGAGACCGCCTCAGGAATCTTAATTCCTGAATTTCTGAGCTTTTTTTTTTTTTCCTGACATAAAGAATCTCAGTGAGCCAGTTATGGAGATCTTGCATAACGTCGTTATTTCAGTAACAAATGCTATAGTTTAAACTCCACTCTGTAAACACTCAGGCACTTCTGTGTACAGGTGTAAATAACCCCAGGCAGGTCAGCAAAACTAACAGGGTATATAAAGGTAAGCGCGTGTGAAAAGTATCTGCAGGATTCAGGCCAGTGATTGCAAAACAGTTTAAACTATAATCCTCCATTTTCATTAGTTTCTTGAAAAACCTCTGCTGTGGGCTTGCAAACCTTCCTGTTTTGTTGAGCCAAAGGTGATTTTTCTCCCCAGGCAGTCCAAGCAAAAACCTTCCTGCTGCTTTTCAGTTGTCGGGCTTCAAAAATCACATTTCCCAGTAAGGACATTCAGCCCTTTTAATTTAGAGCTCAACATTGGCATCTACTGTGTAAATAAAGCTAATTAAAAACAGTTATTATTTGCTATACATAAAAACTCCTCCAACACCACAGTCCAGTAGATTTGGCTGGTTTTGCTAAATAAAGCTTTGAGCTCGCCCTACACTGCAGAAACACTAAATACATTTACAGCCTGCTAAGAGGTTTCTTCAGCCCTGCTTGTATCTCCTCACTCTCGGTAAGATTTCAGGCTTTAAAATAGGGAGATCTTTTGGACCACAGTGTTTGCCAGCTCTTTGCCTTGAGATGCTGTGCAGCAGGTGGTGCACGGGCAGCCTGGCCAGCTCGGAACATCCCTGCCGTCTGCTCCGCGCTGCCACAGCACCAGTAGGCACTGGGAGCATCCTTTATTCCTATAAACAGGGCGTTCATTTTTCAGCCTAGTATACAACTTAAATAAGACCTCTGCCTAAAAACTCTGCATGTTCATCATCTTCTAGGATGCTGAGCAGTGCAGAAGTGGTGGGCTCTGGGCAGAGACCACCTGAAGCTCTGTTCTGTTACAGAGAGAGACGTCCACCCACTAAGTCGTCGCTGTTGTGCGTTGCCTTGCTGGGAAAAAATCAAGGCAGCAACTCCATCCGTGTTTCCGTGGTTAGCGAAGCACGCTGTTCGTCTAGGGGAAGAAGGTGGGTTGTGGGCACCTTCGCAGTCTGGCTGAGGTTAGGAAGATGATAATCTCTCCGAGAGCCCTGCCCACATTTCTGGCTTGTAAGAAGTCTGGGGCTGTAGCAAAGTGTTGAACTCAGTGCCTCCTGGTCTAAGCAGCCTGGCTGTGAAGGTAAGACAGGGCAGAATGAAAAATTTGGTTAAAAATCAACACACCTCTATTCAAGACAAACTGCCTCTAAAGGAACATGGCATGTGCCTTGACTTTGAACCAAACGCAACAAGAAAAGGAAGCAAGAGATCCAGATTAAGTGTGAATCCTTCATTGAGATCTTAAATGGTCCAGATAAAAAATCAAGCACGGCAATCATTATTTGGGTTACAATAAAATGGGATTTAACAGATATGTGTTACGACCATGAAAGGGGAATAGAGTATTTTCCCTGCTCTCCATGGAGCCAAAGCTGAGGAAAGAACTGAACTGAGAATGGTAAAAGAGAAGAAATGAGTGGACAGGAAAAAACCACTTAGCACAATAAATCTGCTTCTCAGCCCCCACTTTCCTGGTTTATGGCCAGAGCCTCTTCTCTCTCTACGGCCACACGTCTTTGCCTCCGAAACCACCGCAGGGATTTGCAGGAGGGTGTAACATCCTCCAGTGGTCCTGGCAGAGCAGGCAGCCTGGTTGTGAGCAACAGAGCCCTCAAGGAGGTGCGAGCACAGACACCGGCAGCTGGCCCCGCAGGTTTGCACACACCAGTGCAATGCACCCCTCTGCTGCCGCGCTGCACGCCCCCTCGTTACAGGGCGGAGGGGGGCTTGTTTTTGTCACCTTGCAGAAACATCAGCTGAAGATGGTGGATTTTTATTTTTTTTTTTAAGTATTTTTAGCCATGCTTCAGCTCTGTAGCTTGTTCAGGAGCAGGTTCTCCAGGCACTCAGGAGTTTAATATTAATAACTGAGATGTTTTGACTAGACACATAAGATGCACAATCTGCTTGTTTGTTTGTACTGAAGAAATACTGACAGGCAATTTCAGCTCCTTCTTTTGTTTTCTCAGTGTTCTAGGAAATAATTTACCAAATTAACAGACAATATGTGGGACAGTTTCAGGCATGCAGCGACAAGATGGGGTCACGCATAGCAGCACAGCAGCCAAGTCAGTCTGCAACAAATTCGCTTTCCGAGATCTCCTTCCATACGTGTCATCTGTCTAAATCTACTGAGACATAACCTCTAAGCAGATCTCGCAGGTAAATATCGTGCAGAGCCTCTGAAAGCTGCAGCCTGGAGGAAACCTTTGGTGCAAAATTACGGAAAAGCTCGTGATGGGTCATGGTTTTGCCTGACTGTGTCATTCAGGGTTTAGGATGTGCCGTGAAGCACCAGGGTTATTTGATTTTTGCTTATCAGGTGTGATTGTCAGCACTCCCATCAACCAATTCAAGGAGATTCCTGGTTTATAAAAGGATTCAGGCCCCATTCGTAAACCCTGATTGCATCTAGCCAGTAATTGCTGGACCATGTAAGTTCTCCCTCCTTGATGTGTCATTGCGTTCTACATGCCACTTTATTTTGCCCCCCAACTCCTCTTTTTAACAAATATTTGCTGTGTTTTCAACAACTCAGAACTAAGTGACTTTGCGTTTTATTTCCATAATATACTGCAGTTGTCAGGGCAGCAACACAGGTAAAAACGACTAGGAGCTGCAATAACCATCTCTGCATTAGTGTGTTTAGCAACATTCTCTTCCTGCCGTGTTCCCTGGAAACGGAACCGTAGCAGAAACATTCATTCACCCTCAGTTTTACACAGGATTGTTTGGAAGGTGTTCACTGCTCTTTTTGCACTCACGGTCCATCAATAGCCCTGCAAATGTCCCGCATACTCAGAGAGCATCAAGCACTCCATGGATATTGTTCAAGAGTGTCAAAATGCAAAAATCTTCTTATAATTTTTAAGTGCTTGATTCTGAAGCCTCAAAAATAACATTTTACTGTAGTCTTTCCTTTGTGCGGTGAAAATAAAATCTTTAAGTCATGAATTGTGAAATGCAGCAGCAACTGGTTTAGAATGAAATCAGTTTTTAATCAATATAAATGCTAAATATATCACGTAGCAGTAGAATCAGTGGACTGCATTGGGCCACCCCAATTTCAGTCACCACACTAACAATAACAGGGGTCAAACTGCCCTGTAAATTTTCTTTTTTTTCATCAAAGTCTTAATCCTACCAGCACGGCAAAAAATTGAAATAATGACTGGTTCCTGTGTTTGCAGGCAGAAGTGTATTTTTTCTGATCTTATAGAACACGGGTGCATAGAAACCCTCTTCAATACAAACTAAAAATTGATGTAATACTTTCTCAACACCTTCCACTTCACACTTGTCACATCACTGCTAAATTGCTTGGATATATCTGCTCCGGTTGGAGTAGTGGGGGTCAGCTATATTCCTAGGCAGCACCAGGTGAAATCTCAGGTACAGCTGAGAAGAATGCTGTTACCTAAAAAAAAAAAAAAAAGAAAATCACCAAAAATCCAGTATTACTGAGTTGGGTTATTTTTTTAAATGATTCTGGCACCCAGAGCGCAGAATAACACATTTGTAGCTAAAATACACTGTGACAGCCTGAGCCAGGGAAAGAGAAAGTGAATCTATTCAGGGACGCAGTTGGGAATGCTCAGCTACTCTCAAGGCAAACGCTCAGCTCAGACAGCGACGGCTCCCACCTTATGGGCCCCTTCCAGCTCGGGATATCCTATGGCTCTATGATTCTATATCCATTCCCCGCTCAGCAGCGCTCGGGGTCACCTTCCTAGCGCAGATCAACCGAGACAAGGGATCAAGTCACAAAAATGCCACAGCAATTCCATTCCCCCCAGAAACCTAAATTTACAAAGGGCTTGGTGCACGCATAGCAAATGTTTTACGAAGTTTTATGTTGTGTAATTCCTTGCAGCACTTACAATCCCCTTGCGAGGGTTTTCTGTGTCTTTATTCCAAACCTGCAGCACGTGCACAAGATGACTGCATAAGCCTGTAACTGTGCCGGTAAATTCTCATCTCCACCTCTTTTTGGTTGAATAATCCAAAACACTAAACATAAAACGTGCTGAAATTTGCACCTGCATTGCTGCAAAAATAATAAAAAAAAAATTGTAAAATCCTGTGTTGCAACATTCACACCCATTGCAGAAATGACAATTTTTTCAAATCTCTATCATTTCCTCCACAGTACTGCAGGAAAATCCTGTACCAAGTGTCACCCTAGGAGCAAATTTGCCTGCCAGGTTACATGAATAGATTAGACTAGTTTAGACTAGTTTAGTTCTGAATAGTTAGACTAGTTGAGAATAATTTAGTTCTGAGTGTGCTTTTGTTGCTCTCGTAAAAGAGAACTCTCCCTGTCCATCAGGATCTTCCCACAGAAACTGTGCTTGAAGACGTGTTGCCCAAGTAAAGGTTTTATCTTCTGTTTCTCTCCAGTGTTGGCTTCACAAACCCTGTTTTGCAAGATCACATAAGCTGTGATGTTATACAGGTAGAGGAGCACATACAACATCTTCACAGCTAGAGGGTTGCTGGTTGCACTGAAGCACAGAACAGCACTCAGGCATCCAGCCCTTCTTTTGGAGGAGATGGAGGAAAAGTTTCCAGAGAAAGTGAAATACATCTGGACTTTCCCCAAGGCAAAGGTGGGGTTTTTTCCCTCAGCCCAGTAATGGTTGTGTATCTCATCTGCTCAGGGTTCAAAAGGGGTTACTGGATTCTTGCTTGCCTGTTAGAATGGCCTGCTCTTTATGGGAAGGAAAGGCAGCTCGGGAAATTTTTTGCTTGGACCAGGAAGAGCGCGAGACCAGCCTGCGGCACACCTGAAGGGAAACCCAGGAGCGCTCACGGGAAGGTGGCACACAGCAAGCATCTGCTTGACAGCCCCCTGAAACTTTATTTTTAGTGGGTGTCCTTTTGTAGGATGCTAAAAATTACCGATGCTACATCTGCAAGATCAAAAGCTGAGCAACTCGAGAAGGGGAGAACCAGTGAATTAACACTATGGTTATTTTTCTACTTGTTGGTCTGAGTTGGAGCCACAGAAACTCCTCCTTAATTCATATCACATAGGGACTGTTTTTACATGCCTTTTCACTGCCTTCCACCTACTCACAAAAGTCCTGCTGGCAACTTTACAGTGTCACTTCCCCCTGTTTGACTGCAACTGTTGGTCATTTTCACTGGTTTTTGCTATTTTACGCTGTGCTGGCAAACAGAGTTATAGCACGGCAGTGAGAACAACTTGACTCTGTGAATCCTGGGTGAGCACCACTGTAGCGCCAACCAGTGTTTTACAGCTTCTACCCTGTCTTTTTGCTGTCATTCCCTTAATGGCTCAAGACTTTGCTTTACTCTGGTTGTAGTCTGTCCCTCGTCTCCCTAACCTGAACGTCCTGAGAAGCTGCGAGTAGATGGAGTGGGAGCTTGATGCTGGGCTAGTCTAGGTGACATCAGCGACTGCCACTTGCACAGTCCTCCTGCTGCTGCTTATTTCTTGGTGCTTCCACACCCAGACTGTCCCATTCATAGCAATCTTACCACTCCTATTTCAAGTAAGAAAATGCCTTTTTTCCCCTTTTAAAATTTATTTATTTATTTTAAAGAAGCAGGTTGTCACTCAGGTTCCTCCACAGAGTGCTCGTAGTTACAAAAGCACGTTAGATGTGGCTGTATTTGCAGACAACAGTGGTACTTCATCTCTTTGGAAACGGAGCAAGTTTCTATTTCAGGCTTTGCTGACTCAAGGGTGAGGTACCCAAGCCGATTCAGCAGCTTGGCAAGCCAGGAGAACTTCTGGTTATGAATGGAATGAGCAATAAATTTTAAGTTTGTCTTCATCTTACAGAAATGTATATTTGACTGAAGCCACCTCCTGGTGGCAGACGTTTTGGCAAAGGACTGGTATAATCTGCATTGCTTTCAGCGCAGAAGGCCACTCGAGTGAGGCAACCATAAAGCCTGCAAGTAAAATCCCGGTCCTATGGGAGCCAGTGATTCCCACTCAGCTGGACCAGGTTTTTTCCTCCCTCTTGAGGTCCAAGTCGCATAAAAAGGTCTTCTACTGCTTACTCACGTATTTTATCTGTGCATCTCCTCTGGGATATGAAATCGTGTCAGTAATACGAACATCCTGAACTGCAGTTTCAGAAGGATGAAAATACAGCACACAAAACTAACCTGGCTACCCCACAGGAGTGAGGAGAATGCACCGCTTCCCCAGCTTCCGTGGCTTCATAAGGAAAAGATGTCAAAAGGTAACCCTTGTGCTCTTCTTTTATGGAAAAGGGAAATAAGCGTCATGACACTTTTCTAATTTAAAAACCACGAAGGAGTAACAATCCTCTGAAATATTTTCTAATGTGTACCTGTTAGTCTGTGAACAGCAGTCAGAAAATATGTTGCTTTTTTAAAAAATCCATAACATGAATTTTTTCACCTAGAGGTTACCAGGATTCAAAACAAAGCTCACAATGAATGCTGCACGTGCCAGCAAGGCTGCAGACACAGAAGACTGTCAGAAAGTGGGATCCTGCTATTCATTAAGGTAACAACATAGGGAACGAGGCATCTGGGGTGTGCCCCTTGAGCCTTTCTGTCTGTGGATGGACCAAACAAGTTTTAACACCTTTTCCTCCCATGTTTATGCAGCTTCCAGAGCCAGACAGGATCAGTAGTCTCCACCCATGGCATCCATGATGCCTTTTCTTTCAGGCTGTAAGTTTTCCTTTGACAGCATACAATAAAAGCCACAAACTTCTAAATGGCATTCCTCCTCCCCAGCTACACCAGCTATACTGGCATTAATATACACTGTTGTTTCAGCCAGCAGTTCCCATGTCATATTCTTCTGCCTCGTGAAGGCGGTTTGTGAAGTCTAAAAAAGCATCATGTGGGTTGTCACATTTCAGAACCCCTCTAAATAGTTTCGCACAGCTCCATCAGATAAGCGGCGAAGTACAATATTATGAACATCAAACAAAAGCTAATCATTAGAGCTGACAAAGCTGTGCCTCTGAGAAGGGAAGTAAATTCAGTTCTATAGACTAAATATGTATATTTAGTGGCATGAAGTTAAAAGAAATGTGCAAGTAGGATATGCGTCTGCCCAGCTATTGCTCTGTAAAATATTTCCTCTAACTCGAGTCTCTGAGAAAGAAAACCAGTCACAGTATTTTGGAAGGGCAATCAGAGTTCTCTGCAGGACAATGGCACAACCCAGAACTACCAGACACTAAAAATGAAGCCAGGACTCAACATCAATACCGTGTGGTAGCTCCCAGGTCTTCCAAGATGTGCTAACTGTGGTTGCTAAGAAAGTGACCAAGAGGAAGCATCTTCCTTAACGGATGCTACAAACACTACCCACTCAGATGCTGCCGTAGAGGGACACGCTGACTACATTATATTCCGTGGGGTTACACTCCTCCTGGATAAAAACAAACCAAAGGGCAGGGGGGGAAATAATGGATACAAGTTCAAACCACTTCTCGCCCTCTAAGACAAATTTTACTCACACTTGAAATAAGTAGAAGCATCACTGGCATTTCTTGATTACTGCTCACATGTATTTAATCTGCTCCTTTAATTCAATGGAGAAAAATCTTCACAATATAAGCAAAGTGAAAGAATAGTGCCCGTGACATAACACTCAATCTAAAAAATTCAGTCTTTTGGGAGGCAGCATTAGGTCCTTCCCAGCCAGTACGGAGCTAACACAAGACAGCTGTTCTCCCTGCTGCATACACAGCATACGTCTCCACAGAACATGACAGAGGAAGCCGGGGAATGGCTGGGCTGGTGAGTGTTGGGTGATTTTTTCACCCAAAAGATCAAGAGGAGGAGCAGGGTGGGAGTCTATGGGTAACAAACCTAGTGGGAGCTTCCTCGGGGGAGCAAGGATTCTGAACAATCTCAAAATCACGATCTGAAGCTTACCAAAGGAGGGGTTTGACAAGTCAGATGTCTTCTTCAGTCCCATTCCGCTGTCCTTCGAAACAGTAAACGAAAGCTGGGAAAAAGGAGACTACTTCATTAGCTGAGATCAAAAGCAGTCTCTGACCAGTAGCCAGACAAAATTTGGGATCATGTGGGTCACTCAGTCAAAACTTGTGATGCAGCCAGTACCTTTGATGTGATTCCGTTTCTTCTAAGAACATACAAAGTCCCGCTTTATTGAGCGCAGGGGGAACAAGACACACTTCTCTTGCTTCTCAGCCTGAGCTCTGCTCCTGCTGTTCCTCTGCCTCCTGCGCTCACGTACCTCCGCGCCCAAAGCATCAGTCTCTTCCGTGTGCATGCAGGGAAGATACACACGAGCGGGCTCTCTCCTCCGACTGTGTGTGCACACTCGTGCACGTGAACTCTCTCTGTGCAGCACACACACGCCTGAACCACCTCCTCCCTGCGCGCTCCCTTACGGCTGTATGTACACACACCGCTGCCTAACAGTTTTATTTTGAATGAAGGTACGATCCCGCATCTTCATTTTAGGTGAAAAATGAATTCTACCCAAGCAAGTTTCAGTAATAAACACCAATTTGAAGGCCCTCAACTTTTACTACACTCTAGGCAAACAATGATTTATTTATTTACTGCCCATGCACTCTTATTAATTACCCTGGACCAAAGGAACTGAATGAAATCATGACTTTGTTCATACCAGAGGGAAAACTCACATCTTCAACTGGAGGAAAATGTACCCTGGTGTTCTTTTCAATGACATCCTGATTTACTAAGAAATAATAAGGACTTAAATTATTTCCTGTTTACCTCCCCCCGCCATATTTTAGCTCTTTGTAGTTTCTACAGTTTTTGGAAGGGTGTTAAGGAAATGCAGCTGACCCAGGCTGGCAGTGGAGAAAGGCTGTCATAAGCAATAATAATAATCCAGTGCTATCATAAAGCAAGGCTGAAAAAATTGATGCTGGAATTTCAGTACCTCTTATGTTCAAATCGCCCAGCCCCTACAACAACATAAATCTTACAGGTTTACATAACAAAGTTAAAAACCCACAGGTAGTTTCACCTTAAATTCTTTGCCATAGACGTAAAAAACTTTTTTCCTCTTTCCACCAAGTTTCTACAGTATCTTGAGTCTTGAAACTTGTCGCACTTACTTAATCCTCCAGAGTAAATAAATCCATCATCCTTTATGAAGTCAAAACGTAACGTAAAGTGCATTTAAGATAATCAATCAAAAGGTCGCAAAGAAGTCTTAGTAAACGTATCAATTAATAGGCAAGCCCGGGAGGCCATCCGTCCCTTCTGCCCTGTCAGCTCAGGGATTTCTTCCTCCCTAACGATGCCTATGGAAGAGCGGCACGGCGAGCAGCGCTCCCGATGAAATATTGATCAGATGAGTCATTAGTTGCAATTTAAGAGACTGCTACGTCATAGCACAACCAAAACTATTATCGCTATCGATCGGACTTTTTTATTACAGATTATTTTGGTATCGAATACCTCGGGAAATACAAATGTCTTCTTAGTCGTCTTCTTCTTCATCATAATAATGGTAATAACGATAATAAAAAACAACACATTTTTCAGCATGGTTACAGCGCAGTAAGTGATACCTTTACTAAAGAAATGGAAAAAATTACAGGTTTCAGTTCCAGTAACCGTGTGGCCACGTATTTTCTAGTACTATTTAAAAACAAAACAAAACAAAAAAAAGGAGTATATTTTACCGAACGGTGCCGTCTTCAGCAGAGGGGCTCGCTGCTGCGGAGCGCTGCTGCAGGCTGGGGGGCAGCCCCCGGGGGGGTCCCGGGCAGCCCGGCCGTGCCCGCCCCTCAGGGACCGGGGGGTGGGGGTGGGGGTGGGGGTGGGGGCAGCACCCTGAGCCCGGGGGAGGGGCGGAGGGCGGGAAGAGGCTGAGGGGATCGCGGAGGGACCCTGCGAGGGAGGGAGATAGGGGCCGCCTGGGAGGAAGAGATAATAACGTTGAGGGAGGCGGCAGGCGGGATCGCGTCAGTTATAAACAAGCGAGAGAAAAAAAAAAAAAGGGAGAGGAGGAAAAAGCAGCCCGCGAGTGTCCGGCGGGACGCGGAACGGCTGAATTGTTTGCTGAAGTGCATGTTGTTTGCGCATGGCAAATGTCAGCCGTGCCAGCGGCGGCTCCCCGGCCCCCCCGGGAACAACCAGGGCCCTCAGGGCGGCAGCGGGACCCGCCGGGGG
>JAVJGI010000050.1:38145626-38181255 GCA_035590275.1 Ibycter americanus
CGGGAGGAGACTAGAGGCGCCGCTGCCAGGAGCCCCGGCGGCTTCCCCGGCCCGAGAGACCCAACTCCTGAGCGGGCTCTTCGGGAGGAATTGACAACATGGCTTCCCCGCCGCACCAGCAGCTGCTGCATCACCACAGCACCGAGGTGAGCTGCGACTCCAGCGGGGACAGCAACAGCGTGACGGTGAAAATCAACCCCAAGCAGCACCAGGGCTGCCCCTCCGCCAAGCACTGCAAGTACAGCATCTCCTCCAGCTGCAGCTCGGGGGAGTCGGGGGGCACCCGCCGAGCCGGCGGCGGTGGCCCCGGCGGCCCCGGCCTCCGCCGGCAGAAGAAGCTGCCGCAGCTCTTCGAGAGGGCCTCGTCCAAGTGGTGGAACCCCAAGTTCGACTCCAACAACCTGGAGGAGGCTTGCATGGAGAGATGCTTCCCGCAGACCCAGCGCAGGTTTCGCTATGCCCTCTTCTACATCGGCGTGGCCTGCCTTCTCTGGGGCGTCTACTTTGGCATACACATGAGAGAGAAACAGATTGTTTTCATGGTGCCGGCTTTGTGCTTCCTCTTGGTATGTGTAGCTTTTTTTGTGTTCACTTTCACTAAGACTTACGCCCGCCATTACGTATGGACTTCGCTGATACTCACCCTCCTGGTCTTTGCTTTGACTCTTGCTCCGCAGTTCCAGGCTCTGAAACCTATCTCAGGAAGTGGTGACATGTCCAATCGGACTCCCCCGGCAGATCCCACAGACACTTGTCTTTCTCAAGTAGGCAGTTTTTCTATGTGTATTGAAGTGCTCTTGTTGCTTTACACGGTGATGCACTTACCCTTGTATTTAAGCTTGTTCCTGGGACTGTCGTACTCGGTCCTCTTCGAGACCTTTGGTTATCACTTCCGCGATGAGAACTGTTTTACGCCTCTCGGAGCTGGTGCGGTTTACTGGGAGCTGTTGAGCAAAGCCTTCCTGCACATCTGCATCCACGCCATCGGTATTCATTTATTTATCATGTCCGAAGTCAGATCGAGAAGCACATTCCTGAAAGTGGGGCAATCCATCATGCATGGAAAGGACTTAGAAGTGGAAAAAGCCCTGAAAGAGAGGATGATTCATTCTGTTATGCCAAGAATAATAGCCGATGACTTAATGAAGCAGGGCGATGATGAAAGTGAAAACTCCATCAAACGTCATTCCACCTCAAGCCCCAAAAACAGGAAGAAGAAACCCTCCATACAGAAAACCCCCATAATATTCCGTCCTTTTAAAATGCAGCAGATAGAGCAAGTGAGCATTTTGTTCGCAGACATTGTGGGCTTCACGAAAATGAGCGCCAATAAATCTGCCCATGCTCTGGTGGGACTCCTGAACGACCTCTTTGGACGTTTTGACCGTCTGTGCGAGGACACTAAATGCGAGAAGATAAGCACTTTGGGAGACTGCTACTACTGCGTAGCTGGCTGCCCAGAGCCCCGGGCAGATCACGCTTACTGCTGCATCGAGATGGGCTTGGGTATGATTAAAGCCATTGAGCAGTTTTGCCAAGAGAAAAAAGAAATGGTGAACATGAGAGTCGGTGTTCATACGGGGACAGTCCTCTGTGGCATTTTGGGGATGAGGAGATTCAAGTTCGATGTGTGGTCCAATGATGTCAATTTGGCCAATCTGATGGAGCAGCTCGGGGTGGCTGGAAAAGTCCATATTTCGGAAGCTACTGCAAAATATTTGGATGATCGTTATGAAATGGAGGATGGAAAGGTGATTGAGCGAGTTGGTCAGAGTGTGGTAGCCGACCAGTTAAAAGGTATGTGCTTTTATTTTGTGCTCAGTCTTTTTTTTTTTTTTTTCCCCCTCCCCCTCTTTTATGAGGGACTATATTTTCCCTAGTGCATATTCTGTGCTTGCTGACTTGCAAATTGAACACGTTTTGCATTTTAACTCCACGTGCTGGTGATCACAAACACCATGGGAATTACAGAATAAAAGATGCCACGGAGATAAGCGTGAAAGATCTACTGGGGTACTCCAAATGTACGTAGGCTTCAAAACTCCTTAGCGCTCCTTGTGA
This sequence comes from Ibycter americanus, assembly GCA_035590275.1. NCBI lineage: Eukaryota > Metazoa > Chordata > Aves > Falconiformes > Falconidae > Ibycter > Ibycter americanus. Next base: position 38,147,688 of record JAVJGI010000050.1, read on the forward strand.
GAGTATTGCATTGTAGGGAGGAGAAGGTTAGTGTGTTTGCTGTCTGCGAGAGGTTTTTGTTTTACTGTTGTGTGTCATCCTTTAATTCAGTAAGTAAACTTGTTAATTGACTTCATGTGCCATACATAGAGCATATGTGTTTTGCAAAATTATGTATATCTGTGAAAAGTTTTTTTTGGCATTGGGAGAGTTGGGACTGTGAAGGCATTTGGGAAAAATGACAGCTGGATTCACAGAAAGAAATGAGCACTGTAGATTTGGCAGTTTGATATAGCAAGTTGCTACAGTTCGAAGTTAGGCTGGAAAAAGTTACTCAGGTGGTTCAGTGAGCTGGCAGATGCTCTCGTTTCTGCAGCTCTAAGGATTTGGGGATGAAACTGCAAATTTGCCTTTCGGAAAAGAAAATGAGGGATTCTTTGGTTCCCCTTTATGGCTTGGCTAAGGATCTGGTTTTTGTTTTTCTAGAGTATTCATTTTGAAATGAAGCCTTTGACTGCTTTCTAGCAGCACTTGCAGGCGTGTGCAGGAGGCTTGTACACGCTGAGGGTTTAATTGTCTCTTTAGTAAGAGCTGCGTCGCTTTAGTGCTGTGCCTTTGTCTCATGGAGGTATGGCTGTCTGCAGTGCTTGTAGCCCAAGGTGGGGAGCAGATGGATCAAAACGGGAGTGGAATATGTTGCAAACCCTTTTATGCTCTCTGAGTTTATTTGTTCTGTTCCTAAATGTACCCATTTTTATAAAGTAAGTGTGGAAAACATGGAGTGGAAGAAACTGAAGGAGTCGTAGGACAGCATTGTGATGGAGGAAGAAGGTATTTGTTGCAACAAATACAAAACGAGGCCAGGATGGTTGTGGAAAGGTCAGTGAGTAAGGACGGTGGGGAGAGTATTGCAAAACAGTGGTGGAAGCAGTAACGGCAGGCCGCTCGCCTGTGGCAGGTGCTTATTTTGATGTGACACAAATACTTATTTTTGGTGAGCTAGCTGTCCGCGTGCATATGGCAGTGGGGCTGAAATGAGAGGCTTACGGGGAGGGAGAATATCGACAGTGACATTGGTGGCTGGAAGCCATAGAACTGAAGCAGATGTGTGTCCCTGGGCTTTGGCTTTCTGTTTAGCTTCTAAAAATACAAATTGAGTTAATTTCTTTGAAAACTGTTGACACTGATGTATTTCAGTGGAAGCGTGCTTTCAAGAAAAAAGGATCAGATGTAATCTCTCCACTACTCTTAAGCTGAATCTTGCCGTTCTGGAGAAAATAAATTGAATAGTTGTAGAGAAACAACCCTGCAGCATTTCCCTCTTCCATCTACCTTTACAGCCAGATGCAGTGTGAAGGCTGTATTGTAGCAACAAATGAAATTAAGTATTTTTGCTGAATTTGTGACTGTACTCAATATCATTAATCACAAAATGACATGAACTTACTTGTGGAGACTGATGTTACTGCTTTTAATTATTTTTTATTTATTTGTTTATATTTTCTAGATCACAAGAGCACTCTGTAGAGCAATTACACCCCATGTCAGGAGTGGTTTTTTTCATGGTCTTTCTCAGACTTCTGTGCTGTCCTTGGTTACGTTTATTGTGAGAGGGCATGGGCTGCTGTGTCTCGTCAGTACAGTGGTTCAGGTTTTGCAGCTCTGAATGCCTTTCACAGGTCCTGCTTTAGCCAGGGCGCTACAGATGAACAAACTGAAATGCAGTTTAGGTAAGGTGAAGTATGCTTTGGGGACTGACGTTTTAATGGTCTCTTCTTACTCTGAAACCTAGCTATGAAAGCAGCTGGAGCATGTGGTAAGAATTGCTTTAACGAGGAGTATGGGTTGGGTTGGTCATTTTCCCCTTTCCCTTCTGTATTTTGTTGTGGAACTGTAATTAGCTTCCGTTTCTTATCAATGTCTTACATAGTTATAAAAATAGGAGTCTGTGTGTACTTTTAAACCAAGCAGACCTCTGCCATGACTGCCTTTATCCAAAGGGCTGTGGCACACATGGTCTCCTGTTCCTCCTGTGCCCAGACCCTCAGGGGCGTGTGGTGGGTGCTGCAGAGTTGCCCATTTTTTCCTGTTTCCTCAGTACTTTGTTCTGCAGTCAGATCGCTTGGCTGATAGGTAAATGGCATCAAGGGCAAAAAAAAAAACCCGCAATGATAAAAGCAATCTAACAGCAGTGCCCACAGGCTGGCATCTAGAACCTGCTGCAGGGGAGGGTTTTGTTAAGGAGCAGCTCTGAGATTTAATAGAGTAAACTGAGGTTTCACCTCTTAATTAAGTTGTTCTCTGCCAAGCATCTGCTCAGTTTTGTGAATGGAGGTGCTGTTAGGAAGCTTTGCTCTGCTATTTTCCCTGAGAATTTGTTGATAGTAGTGATAGAGAAGAGGAAGTTTGTTGTGGTTGTTTAATTATGTTATACATCTCACTCTTTTCAAGTATGAAAGTGCTGCGGAGATAACAGACATAAGCTTTGTTTGCCTACCAGTACTTCACTTCTCAGCTTCCTTCCAAGCCTTGGTATCTTAATGATAACCTATTTTTTATGTTGTACGTCTGGTATAATATCTCTTAATTGTCTGGGCTGCCGCAGTAGTCGTAGCTATCTTTCTGTAGGCTAAGTCAACGTGGTGAAGTAAACCCTTTACCGAGCACAATGGGAGGTGCTGAGGACTCGGTGTCCACATTACACACGTTTCAGGACTTCTACCTAAGACTAGTTCTGGACTGGGTCTTTCAACCAAAGTACCTCTGTGGTTGGAGCACATCAGGCATGCTCCTGGAGCGAGTCTCTTGGCTTGGTTCACCCAGAAGGAATCCAGGTACAACTCTACAGTGTGTACCAGAGCAGGGTAAGTAGGAGTGAATTGGGCAAACGGCTTCAAAACCGTGCTTCCCATTCCATTTGAAATACTAGTGTAGATGTACCCTGAGTTGTCCTACTGCTGTTCTCCTTGTTTTTTGGAATAGACAAGGCAAAACTAAGTTTTTCTTTCCCTTTGCTGTTTTGTGGTTCTCTGAAAGCTTAGGATGCAAATATCTTTTCTCCCTCCTTTGCTTCCTTGGCTCCTTATTGCAAGGAGTGGGGCCCTGGTGTGTTCCCTCCTGTTTCTGACTTCTGAATTAAGTAGATGGCGTCTAAAACAAATCAGCAAAGAAAGCAAGACATTGATGACCTTAGAGTGTTTTTGCCTGTTTCTGACTGCTGTTTAAGATTGCTTAGGCTGTCTGTTTTCACTGCACCCGATCCCCTTGGCTGTGGAGGGAGCGTGGCAGAGGAATGTTGCGGTGATTTTTTTGAGGACCACAGATAAACCCTAGACATCAGTTCAATTGCATCTTTCGTAATAATTTTGCCATAGGGTTTGAGGCAATGCACTTTTTCTTGCTGAGCTTCATAGGAAATAGATTTATTGAAGACTATGAGATACTGAGTCACATAACGCACTTTAATGTGTCCCTTCTGAACCCCGGAGTCAGAGATCTCTACTCAGGATATAAAAAGTTCGGCTTACGGAAATATTTTTGGTTTGTTCTGTTCTTGGTGGTTTGGATTTCTCTTTCTTGTTACTGAGGAGGTCACAATATTGCTATTTGCCAGCCAGCAACTCTTCCAGAAATACCAAGGTCACCGGCATCTTTTTTTGAGTGCTCAAAATACGTAAGCATGTTGGGGCAAGAATGCTTTCTCTGTGTTCATAGAGCATAGCACGGTGGAACCATGATTTCATCTGGGGCGTTTGTATGTATGCTGATACTCTAATTAGAGAGTCATTGTTACTGAAGTTCCTGTTAAAAGAATTCCCGAACTTTCTGCAGCAAGACACCTCTGTGTTCAGTTTGCCTCAAGGAGTGGCTTTTCTGCGGAATTTCTGTTTGAAGCCCTTGAAGATACAGATACACTTTTCTTTCTGATTTTTTTGGTGTTTGCTTCATTGTGGAAAAAGCGTAAGCGGATCTTGTGTGGTGTGTCACCTGGCTAACCAAACCGCGTTGCTGCTGGCTTCAGAGGGAGGTCGGCTTTCACAGCACTTACTGCCTGAAAATCCACCAGTTCACCTGTGGCAACTGGTGGCCGTTCCTGATAAAGCGTATCAATGATCTGCAGCTTACTGTGTTGCCTTTCACTGTTCTCCGGGTTTCTTTTAATATCTACTTTACTTTTAAACATTTTTTAAATAAAGCAAATCAGTAATAAAAGTCACTGTTTTGCTTGATATTGAAACCTCTTAACGTAATTTAAGGCAATTATTTCTCCATAAATAGCTTAGCTCTTCACGTGGTGGTAACCTGCGACCCACGGGATGCTTTTCCCTTGGCAGACCATGGGATACAGCTCTGCTTGGTGACTTGATACTCTGCTGCTGCTTCAGGTTTGGCTTACAGGGAACACAGGGAGGGTGTTCCTGCCAGACAAAAGCCTCAGATAAGGTTATGAAGAGAAAAGTCATTGACTTTTTCTTCCCTTCCTCACCTCTGTGGCCAACCAGGGGGAGACTACAATTACACTGTGGCGATGGTGAAGGCTTCCCTGCCTGCTCCGTCTTTCTGTCTTTTCCCAGCCCTGTGCACAGAGGACCTGTAGCTGAAATGTGCTTCTGGAGGTTCATAGGTAGATGAAAGATAAGATGAAAGTTTTCCTTAGCTTTTTGAGCCCAGCCTGCTGGGCATAGTGTAAATCTAGAAGGCTTGTGCTTGTGCCAGCAGGACAGCTCTGCAGAGAGCTCTGCACAGATTCAGTTTTGCTCTGTGGCTTGTCTCAGGGCAGCTTGAGTCTCTAGTGAGTGTTTTGGGGTGAGCGCAGGAGGTTAGGGTGCTCGTCTTGCATCTTGCCAGCTGCACTGCGTGTCTTCCCGTTCAGCCTCTAGTTTCATCATGTTCAATTAATGTAATTCTTTAGATACTGGCTTTTTTTATTTATTGAACTCATTTGTGACAGGCATTGTAATTCTGGATTTCATGTGTTCTGATACTGATCTGGCGGTCAGGCAACATTGGATTGATGAACAAATGTCTTTTTTTTTTTTTCTTTTTTTTTCAAGTGGTAATGAAGTCAGCACGTGTATGTATTTCCACTTTCCCACAAACCAAAATTCTGAGTGCTGGCAGAGGCATAAAATTTTAGTGACTGGTCAGTTTATCAATTTTATATAATCTGACCTATTAACTGTTGTTATTGAGGTAGTGGTTCATGATCTTATTTTCAATTGTGAGACTGAAAATAAAATACCATACACAGGTTGACTTGACTCCTGTGTTTAAAAAATGAAAAGTATTCAGTGACAGATAACGAATTATAATTAGAGGTAATTTGCATGAAGGCATATTGCCAGGAAGAAGTAAATTCTACATTAATTGAACATTTTGACGTGATCTGTAATTTTATCATGTAATAGCAAAAGGAAAAGGAGGTAAACAGTGAATATAGTTGTTCAACCTGGTTCTTGTCTTCACATGGTGAAGATGTTTCATAGCTATAAAGAAAAGAAAGACCCTCGTAAGAAAACCTGGTGATTGTTGAGCTTTCCGAATATCTTACATGATGCAATGACAACTTTTTCTGAAAATAAATCTATGTGTTAGTACTGATCAGCTTTACTACCAGGTAGGTTTTGCAACCTCTGCAGGAAGGTCACCGTTTTCCAAATTTTGAGGAAGATTTGTTGACTTGCTCTTGGTTTTATTTGTGCAAGACCAAGTAGAAAAATATCTCAATTAAAAAATACTCACACTTAAGCTGTTTTTATTATTTAAGGAAACTTGGATGTTGGCTTTTGAGGCTTGGAGTTTTGATAACTTACTTAAGGGCTAATTTTACTGCATACAGTGAAAAAGAATTTATAAGCGTAGTTAGTACCTATGTAAGATTTTCCATTTTGTATGGGAATGAGATTGATTCTAACCATATACTTTCTTTAACAGTATGGGTTCCAGTTTCAATTAATGGTGTGTTCTGATGCTAATTAACAAATAAGTAGACACAGTACTGGCAGTCTGGTTGCAGCTCTGCCTGTTTAAGCCCTATATAAGCATTGGAGAGTGAAGTAGCAGTTTTAATAGACCTTAAGACATTTACATCCTACGAGAGCTGAAGTGAGCATGGCAGGAGTGGAGCTTTATTCTAGAACATGGAAAGGATTGAGCGCTGAAATCCAAGGCCCTGATGTATTGGGGGAACACCATGACTTCTGCTGCATTCTGTCACCATCATCTGCAGAGCTTTTAATTTATGTTTCTCTCTTTGGCTACGCAAAATACAGGTGCTGCAGTGTAAACAGGTACCCTCAAATAACAAATCTGAGCTCTCTTCTTCCTTCTTCCCGTTTACATCAGTAAATCTTCAGAGGTAGGAGAGGGACTATTTAAATGCAAGACAACTTCTTTAAATAAAAGCCTTGACACGGTGGCTTTTTGGGGAAAAAGATTGATGGAAAAGACAAAATAAAGTCAAAGACACGTAATTTATATTCATCTCCTGTCATGAGGAGGATGCATGATTTGAATGGGTTGTTTAAAACTCTTTTTGCAGTTATTTCACAATATGTACTTCACTTTTCCTTCTGGTAGGCAAAGTATATAAGATTTTACATTCACCACTAAGATAAAGTACAATTTCATTGGATTTCAAGTTGCTGTAGATTGTCCTGGAATATTACTATAATTAGTAAATTAAAATTATTTTCTGCCATCTACCGTTTGTGTGTAAGCTGTCTTTCTCTTGATCCTGAATCACAAGCGCACTCCATCCATCCTGGCTTTGTAAGGAGAGACAGCCATTCCTCTTTCCATTACAGCTGACACTTGAAAATTCTCTGCTATTTTTAGATGATTTTCAGTCTCATTTCTGTCCTTTGAAAAGAAAGAAAAAAAAATTCCTAGCCTTTAATTTTTAGCTTCCAGTGGGAGTTGCCATTGCAAAGAAGCCAGCTAGTCAATATAGTCTCATTAACACATTTTAACAGGTTCTGTTATATAAGCTTGCATTATTGTGGTGGTGCTTTCATAGGTTTGTAGGAAATTGTTGGAACTCGATTTAAAGCGAAGCCATGCAGGTTTTGAAAGTATAGCTGCTTGCTCCCAAGTAATAATTTGTGAAAATATGAAGCAGCAGTTGGCAAGGAAGTATAGACTGGCAATTGTACCCACGGTGTGACAGCTTTTTCTTTACCCAAACATCATGCCTGGGCACTGGTACCATCTTAGGCAATAGGGCAGATTTGGCTGGTTGGACTTACCTTGCTGGGCGTTTGTCAGTGTTAGACTGTACCAGAAATATGTGCTGCCCTTCTGAGCCAAATGGTTTTCATCAAATGAATATTATCTTTCAATTTCTTCCCCCTGCCGATGTTTTAACATAGAGCAATAGGCCTACTAGATATAAGGCTTTAGGGACAGATATTTTTCATGGTTCTGAAATTACCTTGTGAAGGACCAAAACATTCTGGATATATTTCTTCAGCTAGCATCCCTCAGACTCAAAACGCCCCTTAAAATTACCTGAAAACTTTTTGTGTTTACGTTTGCTACAGTAACTTCATGTGAGAATTCTTTGCAAACCATATAAATAGCAATGATTATATTGCAAGTCTTTATTTCACTGATGGCACTTACTGTTCCTCTTGTTGCATCTCTAAAGTTGTTTTCTTCAACTTGATTTGATAAATCTAGAAATCAGGTTATTGTCATAAAATAGCGTTACTTGTAAAATCTCCAAAATTGGCACAGTGCAGAGGAACTGGCAGAATAAAGTCCACTAGCTTGCTAATGAGACCTTTCCTGACCTGCTGCTTAAGGTATGCAGAAACACACAAAGGAAAATGTCTTTTGCTATACGTGTAACATCTTGATTATCTACTAGTGAAAGAGCAGTTTGCTTTCCTTTTGCTTTTTTTCCCTGCAGCTGTCAGCTGAAGTTAACTCCAATCCACTTGTATGGATGTCGTCATGGGCTGGAGGTCCAGGAGCTTGTGCTGTCCATGTGTTTCCTTAAACCGGAGGTCCTGCCCTTGCAAGGCGGGAAGAGGGGCCACGCGGAAAGACAGCCAAAAAGCATCCAAATCCAGCTGTCTATAAAAACTTAGTTTCCTTTCAGTCTTGTTAATTTATAGGCCTTAATGGAAAAATTCCTTTCTTCCCTCCTCAAAACAGAGGGAGGAGGACAAAGTGGAAAGCAAAGCCAATTGATAACTGGTACCAATGATACTAAAAACTATTTGTATGTTTTAAGAGCCAAAATGGTGGTAGTTTGGTTGACTGTGCTCAACTGCACAATAAGGAAAAAAAGGAAGAAAAAGACAACAAAAAAATCTATAATTGAAATAAAACGTGCTATGAAACGTTGATTCAGCCCACAAGAAGTGTAGGAAGACTTCTGATATTGGATACTTATTTCTTTACATTATCATTAGATAAATAATGATGTTTGAGTCAGAAATGGGATTGTTTATTTTTTAAATGGGCGGCTTTGATGTTTGACTTAGGTGCATGTGCCTAATATATGGAATAGAAGTTACTATTTTTTTTTCTTTACAGGGTATTACATTAGGTATGTTATTTTGAAAAGACCTCCCTGGGAAGCTTTTGCATAGCTGTTCCCAGTAGTTCTTGGAATCAAGTTCTTGTATTCTTTAACTCTTGTTTAATGGACATATGAAGTCCATCCTGTAAGGTACTAAGTGTCTTTAACCTCTGACCGATTTGGATGAAAATACAACAGATAAATCTTTTGGAAATGCTGAGGGCCTGACGGGACCAGTGTTAAAGACAGGATGTAATGAGGAAATGTTCCTGTAAGGGCGTTATTTGCAAAGAGACCAGGTACAACATTAGCTCCAAATTTCCTTTGTTTAGATAGCGTGGTGCTTAGTAAGAGCTGTCTGGGTTTCTAAGAGCTCTGTGTTTGGACTGCACTAAGAGAAGAAACGGCTTCCAGAAGAAAGATGGAGACTTTGCAGTGTCGCATGCACCCACGGTGAAATTACACCAGCAGATAATCAGACTTTGATCCAAGGCTTTTGTAACCTTTCCCATCTATTCCCAGTTTTGAAAACTTGATTCTTACTTGACAACAGGATGTAAGAACGTAAAAGGATTTTACTTGTTTTGCTCTGAGTACCTGTTTGGGACTGACCTTGCTACTAAGATAGAGTTTATGAGCAAGATTCTATCTTTATGTACATATAAGTTACTGATGAGACAATATGAATAATATTTAATGTTTTACTTGCTGCTTGGCAATGTGGCATCAACTAGAAGCTGACAGGATTCTTAAAAATACCACATCAGGATGAGAAAATGTTATTATTAATTGTTTCATAATCCCAATAAACCATTTCAGGGAAATACACACACCCCATGCCTCACCCGAGGTTCTGGAATCCATAATGATCAGTAACTGAATTTTTCTGCTGAGGATGTTAAAATAACATATACGTCTTTGGTTATGAAACGCTGCTGCTGCTGGAATTTGCTGTGGATACAGAGGTAAACAAAAGATCTGCTAGTCTTCACTGAAGTCACGTTTTCTTACCTGTGTTAGATACTTCAATCTGGTATTCGATGATAGTTTTCCACAAATGAGTCCAAAAATCTTACTTACATGAAGCTGTTGAGTTACTTGCTTTTTATACATACATATATATGTGTGTATATAGCATTTCAGTAACTATGAGCGTCCTTAGGATGCTTATGTGAAAATATTCGGAGTTGTCTTTGCAGCCCGTTATTTCTGAATAATCAGATGCTTGAATTGTGTTTAATCAGCTTGGGAAGCGTGCTTAATTCTTGTAGCATGGATGACTAATGTTCATCAAATGGGCAGCATTTTTTAATCAAAGTTTTGCTTAGCTATCTATATTTAATAGGGAGCATCATAAAACCTACCTGTTGATAACAGAAGGTGGGAGCCACATCTAAGAGAGGTTTTCAGGGGGCACTTGTCTCTAGCTGTGATCGCGTTGGTACGGTGTGGGGTCTGGCCAGCTCTGCAGCACGACATGCAGGAGACCGGCTTGGAGCAGGACGGTGCTTGCTGCGATGGTGGAGGTGTGTTTGGATACGATCTGCATGCTCTTGGTAACTGAGCCGTTGACCTCTTGCTTTGTCTGATGCAGGGAATGGGAATAAAGGAGGTAAAGGATGTAATTTTTTTCAAATGTGCAGACGAGGCTACTGAGAGGAAGGTGCTGGGTCCTGAGCCCCGGTGAAGCACTGGGACGACCATTGTGCTTTGTCGCTTTCCCCTGATAAGAGATAGAGGCAGTTTGGTGATGGCTGTTTGCTCTTCAGGAGCTGGTAATGATTTTCTGTCGGTAATTGGGTACTGAAAGTGAATCAGACCATACGGAAGACATTTTTGATCAGGCACAGTGTTTTCTAAGTGTTATAAAAAAATGTGTGCGTGATGTGGCTATATTTAAAATGTAGTACATCTGTTAAGCATTTAATTCTTTCCAAGATTTCAGGAGGTGACAAAGTTGGAAATTGTCTTAAAATTTACATGAAGATTTTTTTCCCAAGTTAGGATTTGTGCCTGCTAGGGTTCTGCAGTTACCAGTGCTGCTTTGAAGGTAGGGTATTTGATAAGCACGTAAATAAACTGCATTATAGATTATGATTTGACTTACATGAGCCTAATATCGGCCATAGACAAGTGTGCAGCCAATACAGTCATAAATTTGTGTGAGTTGTTCTGCTGGCGCTGTAATGGAGAAGGCTTTGTGGCATTAGATGGTGCTGACAGTGCGTTATTTGTCTAACCTGTCTGGAGCAAAAGATTTATTAATTCTTGCACTGCTTAGTAAGCACAAGAGTTGGACCATGACCCACCAATGTTTGGTGCAGCTTTTTAAACACTAAATCCTCCTAATTCAAATGGCACTCTTTGTTAAAGTTTGCAGTTATAATTGTTTTGTTTCAAAGAAGAGCCAGTTGTTTTTAATAACAGAATTTTAGATTTGTGGAAATAATGTGATTGTGTGTGCGTGTGTGTTGAACGTGATCTTTGGGATGTTATGGTAACACAGCAGTCTGTGCCGGGGAAATACATAATTTGGGAACTGCATATAATGCACATGGAGTATGTTACAGTTTATCTAAATAAGACAACTTTAAATGTAGCAAATGACTTTCACAAATATAAGTAAAGCAAAATGGTGTTCTAAAAGTCCTTGCTGCTGTATTTAGGTGAGTCAGTATAAAATGAACACAAAGTACAAGAGTTGCAGCTATAAACACAGACTTCGGGATCAGAAGGATGACCTGGAGTATTTATAGGAGTTTTTATGGCCCTTTCAATGCATATGTAAAATTACAACTTGGCTGCAATGACTATTAGAAGACAATCTTACAAATTAGCCAGTGAAGTGTAACTGTTATTAGATGGTCATTGAAGCAGTTCATCCTTTGATCTTTATTTATAGAATGAGGCACTTCTCAGACACAAAGCGGTATTGAATTAATTAAGAAGTCTGTGCTGCTACCTGCGCTTCTCAGTTGGTGAGGGGCCGGTGGTGCTGAGCCCCAGCGAGGTGCACACTCGCACGGTGGAGGCAGAAAGCAGTGAGCCGGTAACTTACTCCAGATGTGCTGTCCTGCTGCACGTGGCAGAGGGTGTGCATTATGGAAGTGAGGAAAGAAGGGATGGCAGCTTGAATTTGGTGTCGGGCTGTCATCTAGCAAAACCAGCAAGGATCCCATCCCTGCACTTGAGTTGGTAGTGGCTCTGTTAGAACCTTGTAGGACAAAGAAGTAGTTTTCTTTTTTTGAGCATAATTGGTCCTTCTTTTTCCCCTGATGTGACTTTGCCGTGCCTTGTAAATTGAAGAAAACCCCCTTTCTTTCAAGAAAGCCTATACTAAATGTCTTGATTTATATACATTTGGATACTTTTATACTAATATATAGTTGAACCATAACAGAGGATGAAATATTACTCCCTAACTCTCTCCTTTAATATTACTCTTTCCTTTCCCTTGTCAAGGGATAGGCACAGTACACAAACAGGATACTGTGCCTACCGCATAGGCACAGTACACAAACAGGAAAGACCGCCGGGTATTTGAATGTGCTGGTTTAAAAGTAGACCGGCAGGAGAAATGAACCCAACTCAAAAGAGTTTAGAAGTCAGAACTACAATTTAATTAAACAAAAAAACCCAAACAAACAAACAAACAGATTACAATAGGTACTTAAATGTGTGTTACTTGTACATGGACACTGTGGTAAGAGTGAGCCAAGTGCTTGCTTTGAAAACTCTGGAGTCCCTATCTTGAGTTTCTTGATGAATAAACTCCTCATCTGTAGCTGTGTAGCCCATTCCTGCAAAACAGTTGCCTAGACTTTTGACTGTCTGAATGTATTATTTTTCTGATGTGCCCGTTCAACAATCCGCCAGAGGAGGTAAGTCATCCCCACTCAAACTCCAGTTATAGCTGTTGTCAGGTGTCTTGATGTTTGTGTTCTCTGGTGTTCCTGCTTGCTCTAATAAACCTTCTGGAATAGTTTATTTCAGTTTCCTGTTCTGTGAAGTTTTAACTACTGCTCATGTAAGTTGCTTGGTTTTTTTAATGTGAAACCTACCAGACAAATCCTGAAAATGTGGCAATGAAGCGTTGGCTTACTGTAGCTGAGATTTCTACTGTACGTTCTACTGTGTGGCTCCTAAAAGTAGGTTTAAATCCCTAGCAGTCATGCATGTGTTCACTTCTAAAACATATTTGTGGTAGAATGAGCAACACGACATGCTGGTATGTGCCGAGGTAGGGTAATGAGCTCATTTATTGATCAGAAGCTGTGCCCATGCTTTATTGACAGTGATTCCCAGAATGCTGTACTTGAGGTTTGTCCAGAAATCCAGGTGCTTGCTACTGTAGCAGAGTTAAGCAGACTAAACAGCAAGTGGTTAAAATTAGTATTATTGTTCTGTGGGACACAGGGTGTATTGATGATTCTGTCTTGGACATGATTTATCTGCAAATATTCTTTTTGTGCTGAGATGGGAATATTTTCTTATATTCAGTCACAGTCCCACATTTTCTACCTATAGCGTTTTACTCCCCATGTTGAAGTAAGGGGGAATATAGGAGACAATTGTACTTTCCTTTTTTAGTATGGCAATACAAATAATTTGTAAAATAATTTGAGGTCTTAAAAAGGTAAATCTGTATTAGGACATTAGGGTGAGAAGAGAGAGGGGGACTGTGGAGATACCAGGCATCATCATTTCAAAAACAGGATGAAGAATTGCAGGTTCAGCCCAGCAGCATTTGAAATCTCTTCACCGATATGGCTAGGTGTGGTGTTTGTAAGGAAGAATGTCCACTTCATCTTTTCAGTAAGGTCTCACCGTGCAGCCTGGTGCTTGTTCTGGTTTTCTGTGCTTGGGTTGCAGGTATACATCAGTGGTGTTTGCCCAGTTGCTTCTCTGCATCTTTTTGTTTGGTTTTCAGTTCCTGCACTGGTGGTTGGGGCTAAGTGTGGTGCCTCAAGACCTAGAAAGAAGTTGTCATGAACTATATTTTACAGTACGTTGTTTTTTTCTTTAGTACAAAACAGACAATGATTTATCTTCCTTACTGCAATGTTGCAGTAGCTCTAGAAGAGAGAGGAGTTTAAAGTGACATTTATTTGGGAGGAAGGAAGTGTTTCTTTAGTGGTCTTGAAGTTTTCTGATGCTGCTTAGCATTTGGGGCAGTTCATGGTGTTTCCTGAAACAGAATTTAGCTTTTTAGATGTTGGAGACTGAAAAAGCATACTGCAGCAGCAACAGTATATCCAAGATGGTTTTTGTGCTTCATTTTTAATAAGCCATCCCCAAAGTAATTTCCAAGACTTTTAAAACATGGAGGAGGCTCTATTTGTCCCCTGAGTAGAAGTGATTGATTCAGTAAATGTATCCAGCTAGTGTTTGACTGTTTGGATAGAGACACTGCATAGCATGACGGTTTCTGTGAGTACTGCTTCTGTTGTGAATGGGTCTCCGTGCGTGGAGAAACTGGAGTTTTTGAACTAACGGTATACATTGTACAAAAAAAATTACGTGTTTTTAGTTGCAGTTTAATCAGCCAAGACAGCAGAGACCAAGTGTATATAGTACATGAGAGTCTGAAAGGTAAACACTGATGTGAATGTTTACAGTGCAGTCAGTAGTTGCTGAGGTCCTTCATGTTTGCCTTTAAGATATACTATTATTAGATTTGGAGCTTTAATTGCTTAGTTTTTAAATACGTTGCAGTTTTAAATTTTAAAATACTAATAAAAAAAATCTATTTAACTAAGAAGTTGGGGAAAAACAAATGTTTTAAAAGAACCTGAAGCGAAAGGAAGATTAATGGCTGATTTTTGGTCCAGTGGGAAGGTGATTAGTTCCCATGGTCTTCTAAGCACGGAGATGATGGTGCTTCTCTATTTTGTGAGCTCATATGCTGCAGTCTCTCTGTGGAGATTAGTTTTTCTTTTTGGATGCTCTTTTACATTCTTGACTGCAGATTTTAGGAGCTGCATAGGAGTTGAATTTTCTCAGTGAAGCACAAGCTGCTACCCATGATAACTTGTGTGGTTCTAAAGAAAGATGGTATTTGCTGGTAGATCATTCTGCCTCCCCCCCCAGAAAAACCTGACAGCTGTTTTAAGAAGTTATTTTCAGGCTGGAACGTGAAACTTGGAAAAGAACCAGACTCCTTTATAAACAAACTTAGCAGTCCCCACCCCCCAAAAAAATATGGCTCTGTACTTTTGTTTACAATTTAATGTAGTTGATTATATGTTAATGCTGTAGTTTATTTCCCCCTTTTTATTTACTTTAATGTTCTTTAATACTTGCTTGCTAATAATTCAAAAGCGCAAACAACTGGAGGTAGTGGTGGACTTTTGTGGTGGGAGTTGTAATAGTGTTTCCAATGCAATTTGCTGATGTGAGATAGGAAAGGTAGGATTTACAGATGCTGGTGGTATTGTGGTTCCTAGCCATAGAACTAAAGAGCAAAACTTAATTCTGAGCAGTATCTCACATATTTTGTGCAAGTTTCCAAGGTCCCATAGCACCATGGTAGCTTTTCTCAAAATATTGTGGCTTATTTAGATAAATTTTCAGTGTTTGTTTTCTTTGTTCTGTTGCAACTGAAGATAAGCCACAGGCATTATAGCAGCAAAATATTTTAATGGGATGGAAGCTGTAAAGGGAAAATAGTAATTCCTAAATTTTCTTTTGTATTTTTAGTTACCCGTTAGATTGTATCTTCTGAGAAGTATATTAGAGAGGAATTTTGTGATGGTATTTGGAAAAACTGGGAGGCAGTGGGGAAGTAGAAATCAAAAGGATGTTGGGTGACAGTGCGAGGGAAGAGATTATAAGAAGTTGAAATCTGTAGAAAACTAACCTGAATCACTTTTTGTAGGCTGTTTCTTGTTTAGTCCTTAAATTTCATGAATTTTGTTTCAGTAATAGCAGAAATACAAGCATAAAAGATAGGAACCAAATGGAGGGAGTCCATAAGAGAAGCAACTGAGATGGGTGTCTAGAAAAGAACAAAGAAACTGCGGTTTTAGTCTGGAGTAAAAAGCTGGATGGGAGCGATGGACATGGTCGTCAGCCGTGGTGAGGGGCTGCTGGTGGAGAGGAAAGGAGGCAGAGCAAGAAGCCCTGTACTCAGGTTGCTGAGAAAGCACTCCGAGTGTCGGGCTGGGGAGATCAACACCTTAAGCAGAATTTAAGGAACTATCCGTAGGGACTGCTTTGGATGCTGGCCTTGGGGAGGTGTGTGCTGGACTGCTGAGCAGTCCTTTCAGCCTTACCATTTATTACTTCTCTGAAGGTAACTTACCACCTTCTAGAAAGTATCAGAAAGCTGTGAGGAGTGACGGATTGCTGCTATAACAGCTTAGCCGTGCTGCTGTAAATAAAGATGCAGTATTTCAGCGAGATGGCATTAAAAGAATTTTAATCCTCTTTTTGAATGATTTGGCATAGAGCTGTCACTGATTTCACTGAGGGGGAGGGAGGAGATTGTTTTGGGTTTTTTGTATCGTGAACTGTCTGACTTGTCTGGGACATAGAATAAAAGAGAATCGCTCCACTTGAAGTGAATAAAGATGATCTTTGCTGTCATCAAAAACAACAAGGAGTGATAATGTAATGCTAAAGCTATGTCTTTCCTTTCTGCCGGAGTTTAGTACCCGGCCCAGTAGCGTGTTCCCAGAGGAGCCGGGAGGTGCACACAGATGCAGGTTTGCCCACACAGGTCGCAAGATGGTGACCCAGATGCATGTTGATACTGTAGTAGTCATTTCTGGAATGAAAACATGGTGTTGAACAGATAATTGTACACTTGCCCTACCTCCTAATGACAGCTGCAGAATGGAGCAAGGTGCTTCATAGGGTTCCTTTTTTTATTTTCTTTTTTTAACTTAGTCACTCTCTGCTTCTCATTACTGAAGTTTCTCATATTGGTAGAAGCTCAACATGCAATGATACTAATGTTTATCTTCATATGCACTCATGTAGGTATACAAATAAATGCATTGATTCAGAACTGAAAAAATACATTGCAAACTAATGGTTTGGGGGTTTGTTTTCCTTTAATCTGAAAACCTTTGGATGCTCCAGCCATATAAAATGCCAGGCTAGGAGCTGGATATCTCTTTAGGTTCTAGCTGTGAGCGAAGCAGTGCCGCTGCGACAGGGGCAGCCTGTGTCCCTGGCAGGTAGATGTGGCAGCCCAGGTCAGTGTTGCCTGTGTGTGAGCAAGTCGGGCTGGGCTGTTGTGTCTTTTCTTTCTGTGCTTATCTGTGTTTGCCTTGGCCAGCCGAGTCCAGTTCCACGTTCGTTAGCCAGGACTGGGTTTGCAGTGCTGGTGATCCCTGGTCTGAAGGTGTTTTTGTTGTGGGTACACTTGTATGATAAGTTTTTGTGATTACAAATGTGTTTGTTGTTGGAATTTATTCAGTTCTGGTCTGCCAACCTTGCCATAACATTTCCAGGTCTGTTTAACTGGAAACTTCACTCATGCTGTCTAAATTTGCAAAAACAAACCAGATGTAACTGTTTGGAAAGGTTGTTGTGTGAGCTGTTCTTTCTGTATATTTTCTAAATTTAAATTGCGAACAGGAAGATGAAAGTGAAAAAATAGGTGATCTGGGTGAAAGTATGAGCCACAAATAGTAGAAGATCCATTTCCTTTCTGCTTTGTGTAAACAAGAGCACATGTGTATCATGAAACATGCTCAAATATTTTCTCTTTTTTTTCTTTCTTATCTACTAGTACAATTGTATAGGCTTGCTTACTGATAAGTAGGTATGTATCAAAGTACTTGTATCAAAACTTAAGAAAATTAAACTTGATTTTTTGATTGAGGCAGAGTTGGCAAGTGATGGAAACAGTATGTGTATGTGAGAACATTCTCTGAGGTTGGTGAGCCTAATGCTTTTATTGGTAAAATTTCAGCCTTAATGCCTCTCTCAGCTATGAGGGGAGACATCGTATAATTTAATACCACGTTAGCAGTTCTCTCCTTGCAGTTATCTACAGGGAGACTAAATAAAAATACCTTAGAAAAAACATGTGACTAAGATCAAAATATCCTTAGGGGAGGATCTCTTCAAGCGCTGTTTTTAGGTGCTTAAAACTTGAGACAGTCTCCACCACCACTGCGCCAGCTTGGTTTTGTATGGTGCTTTGGTTAGGGGTTTTTTTGGTGTTTTGTGGTTTGTCTGTCTGTTTGGGTTTTTTAAATCAATTCTGTTTATTTTCATAATCAGGAGAATTGTTGTCCTGAAGTACTATATTTTTAAGGGTCTCAAAAGTTTTAGGGCATTGTGTTATTTATATTAATCAATTTATACCAGGGCTTGTGCCTAAGGATTTCTTTGCATCTGTTTTATCAATTTTTATATCTCTTTAACTTTCTTGCTAAATTGCACAGGGCTGTGTTTAGTACAGAAGGGCTGCCAGTGTGTGTTTGTATCCAGTTTCCTCAATAATTTGTTCTCTCTTTTGAGTTTGAAACTTGAGTCTTTGGTTTTATTCAAGTCTGATGTAACAGTGCCAGATCTAATTATGTAAATTTCCCATTGTAACCTGCTTACAATTTAAATGTTTTCTACAACATTGAAATTTCACAAGTCCTGAACTTGTCCAGGCTATACCTTGCATTTAATTTGCAATTTGAAATTACAGTGGGAGCGGTGTCCCTAACTCACTTTTATCTATCCATCTACAGGTTGTGGAAAGCAAGTTTTAAACTCCTGGGGGGGGGGCGGGGGGAAGAAAAGTATAAATATATTTCACTGGTCTCACTGGGGCTGTTTTACTAGGGAAGAAGCGTGTTGAGTAGTTTGAAGCCCTTGCTTGGTACGACACAGCGTGTTCCAAAGAAATGCCAGGGTGAACTGGTAGCCTGTTTCTCCAGTCTCCCACTTGTGTGGGATCGATGTAATTGGGATAGACCTGAGACTTAGTCCAGTAATCTAAATCATGCCTTTTGACAGAAAGGAAACAGGTTTTTTAACTTCTCCATCCAGTTGCCAAACACAGTTTTTTCAGGATTTCTGGAGTTGGATGTTGTTTGCTGAAGGACAAGAGAATGCCTACCAGGCCGGTGCTGGCAGTGGCCGAGATGTGTTTCTCTGCAGGATTTTCCATTACAGGAGGTTAGGTGTTTCCTGTCAATGTTCTGCAGTTTTCCCATGTCCATAAGCTTGTGCAAATACCTAACCAGCAAGTATACATCCCTACAAACTGACCTCCAGGCTTGGCGTTAATGCTCCTCAGGCTCTGTCCTTCAGTTGCTGCTGCTTGCTTGCACTGTGTTTCCCCCCCCGCCCCCCTTCTTTGCCAGCCCTCCCCCTCTCCTCTTATTAGTGTAACTTTTATTCAAATTAAGTTAAGGAAACACAAGTGAAAATTCATACATTTTAAGAGGCTGGTTGTTCTCTGCTAGCGCAGCGTTTGCTGTTAAGTGCTCCTTGGAGTTTGCCTTCATACAAAATTTCAGCTTTTACTTTGTTTTAGGACAGGGGCAGAAGCAAGTTAAAGGTTTTTAAGTGGGGAAGGTAGTGAGGCTTTGCTGCTTGTAACGTGATGCAGACAGTGTTCACATGGCTGCATGGTTTCTTGGCCTTCCCCCTTCCATGTAAATTAGAATTGCTGAATTTCCAGTTGCCATTTGGAAAACTTGTTTTACCTTCTTTAATAAAATCTTAGAAATGTTTTCCTTCCCCACCTCCAGCTTCTTACTGTTCCCCATGCCCCTCTCCTTCCTTCCAGTCTGTCCTTCCAGGTTTCCATTCTGAGACTGAAGCCCCAAGAAAGGGCTGATTCAAAGCTGGGTGCAACTGAAGGAGTGACATGCTGAAGCAAAGGAAGTAAGTGAAGTAATGGGAGTAAGTAGCTGGAGTAGGCTGGTTGGAAACTTGTGCAGTGGATCTGCTGACAGACAGGCATTCCTCATCAGTCTGCAGCAGATCTGCTACAAGGGTTTCCCACTTCCTCTGGTCTCTCCTTTTCTTCCTTGCAGTTGTCCAGTTAATGTGCCCATCAGGATGGAATTCCCAAAGAAAAAACCAAAAACTTGACTGGAAAGGGTCATAGTCATCCTTTTAATTTTATATAGGCTGTGATCTGGAACATTGTGCAATCTCAGTGTTGATGAATTGGCAGTGAATCTCCAGGCCATTCATTCTTTGAAACCTGCTTTAGCTGTTTTTTCGTAACACGAAAATGTAAAGATTCAAACGGCAGACTAAGTGGCAGAGTAGCTGAGCGCCTTGTTGGTTCCTTTGCAGGAAGGGAGCCTGTCTCTGGTAGACTAGGAAGCACCCATAAAACTAACTACTTGGACTGAAAAAGGTTTAACAGATTTTATGGGATTTACAATAGAGCAAAACAGAAAGTAAACAATACAGTATTTTATCTGGAGCATCCCTTTTGCACTTGAAAAGGGTACTAGGAAGGGAAGAATCAGGATGACTATGAGAAGAGTGATTTGCCCAAGGATAACAGTCCTGTAGGACGAAGCATGGGGTGCTCGCTGCCTTCCCCCTGTGCAGACCAGAGCCACCGACTCTGGAGGCCATGAGAGGAAACAACATTTCTTGTCAAAATACAGCTGCCCAGCCTGTCTGCAATCTGGGGAAGATGTCCAGTAACTCTGCTGGTACAGCTTTTGAAGTATAAACATATACTTACTGTTAACTAGAATCCATCACTTTTCAGAAGCCATAGGGCAGGGGAGTGCCGCGATGCTGCTGACTGATGAATGGTTGCCATGTAGCAATGTAAAGCCTATGTAGCGGCTTAGAGTTAAAACAGTTTGCCTTTCTAAAAAAAGTCTTTTATCAGGAGGAATATAGCAAGCAAACTCATTATTGGCAAAAATCATGCATCTTTGCATCAAATCTTGGATGAAAAGCAGCAAAGATTTTTTCTCATTCAGTTTGTATTATTTTATAGCACTTATTGCTCAGAGAATTTTAAATTTCTATAAGCTCTTTAAATGATGCAAGAAAATGCTCTGTTGGCATATCATGTAAATTGAATGGAAAAGTAAATATTTAAGGCTGGCATATTGAAGTATAAATAGCAGTTACTGTGTGTAATGTTTCAATTGTAAAAATATTTCTAGGGGTCTGTTAGTGTGCACCATTGCTTGTTAAAATGGTAATGTTTTCTAAAAGTTACATTTGTATTTTGGAAAGTATATCTCAAATTGATGACAAATAAATCTTTGACAGCTGTGGTGCCTCAGATTCCTTACACATTTGTCACTTGTCTCCTGAGAAGGTCTGATCTGCTTGTCAGCAAACACAAATTGATGGGCAGCGAAGTTTATCATTCTCAGAGGTTTGTTTGCATACTCCAGGCTGGATTTGGAGCTGTCTAATCCAAAAATGAGGAAAATGGCCGGGCAGTGGGAGCTGGCTTCGTCAAATGGCAATGTTGAGTCAACTTGAAGTTTGGGCTTCTGCCTGGCTGCTGGTGTGTGCAGCACTCCCTGGGGAAGCTTCTTTGGGGGCATGCTTGCGTTGCCCCTTTAGAGATACTATTAATTAACTTTTTTCATCTCAGGCATCTCACCAGGCAAGTGGAGTTTGGTTTTTCTCATTCTCTTTGGAGCTTGAGCTTTAGCACTTGTGTTTTGCAAGAGTAGGGCATTTATCGTACCTTGTATGTGGAAGTACCTTGTCCCTGGCTGTCCCACAGTTAAGTGACTCTCCTCTGGATTTCCTGTTCTTGCAGACTTAAGGGAGATTGTAAGTGTTGTTTTAGCACAGTTCTTGTGTTTAGTAGTAATTATACAAGCTTTACTGTATGCTATCTGTGTCATCAAGACTGGATGGCTTCCACATGGGCACAAAACCAGTGAGATGGAAGCTTTCAGCGTGCTTTGACATTACACAACAGCTGTACTCTACTTAAAGCTAAAGTTTAGCTCAGACTGAGCCAACCTGACATTTGAACTTAATGTTTAACATGTTTTACTTCAGAAATAATACTATAGGGAGGCATCCCTCTATGAAAAAGAGTTACTATGATAACAGGTAACACTCATCTGGAATTCCATTGATAATTCTAGCTAAATCTGCTTTGGAAAGTTTGTATTTGTCATGTAAAACATGTTCTTACTAAAGGTTTTTAAAAGGGGATAGTGTGAGAGATCTTTCCAAATTTCAGTTTTTCCAGCTCTTAAAATACTGAGTATAAAATGCAAAAATTCAGTCTTGGATTGCACTGCAGAATGTGAATACACTGGAGCCTTTCAGAGTATTTTCTTACCTTTCTGAAATGTAGCTTGCATGGACCAGATTAATAATTTGTCCGTGGTATGCACAGTTAGAAATGTTAATTATCATCGTCTCCATAGATGCTGCTGGCTATCTTTGTCAGCTCATGCTTTCTCTTGTTTACTCTATCTTTAATACTGCCTGCTAATACTGAGTCATACTTTGAAGTTGTGGTTTGGAGACTGCTTTCCAGGACCACAAGCTCTCCGCCAGTGAAGCGCTATGTTGCATTACTTTCTCTAGCAGCAGCATCTTTTGGTGGTAACTCCTATTCCCTCCTCCTCCTCTGGAACCACCACCTGCAGTCTTCACGGCAGGGTGGAATTTTTGGTCGCTGTTGAAAATAGCTCAATACACGCTTAGTTTCACATAGCAGTACAGGGACAGCGGCTGGACAACTCCTGTTTGTACCAGGCTGTCCTTGTGATGGGATTGTAATATTTATGGCAAGGGTGGTTTTGTGTCAGCTAGCTGGGTCCAGCAAGAGGAGGATTAAGGGCAACTGCTTCCATTTAAACTAAGTCATCTGCTTGTCACAGCATTAGGAAAGGCAACTGGGAACAACACAAACATGTCACCAAGTAGTTGGGTTATTTGTTGACCGAATTGCATCAGTAATTCTCACTCAGTCAAAAACCAAATGGTTTGTAAAAGCTTTTGTGGTCAAGAAAGAAAAATGTCTCATTTTTTTAAATTTATTGGTGGTTCAGATGTGTACAATGAAACACGGTTATATTTTAGCAATAAATACTTGCTCTACCACTCCCATACCTGTGATCAGGGTGACGGAGTAGCATTTTTATTATTACCAGAACATAAAATAATAATTTACTAGATCAATTCTTTATATATCAGTGTCTAATATAGAATTATATAATGGTGCTAATGAAAATCAAGAGCATTCTTAAGTGCTCTAAAACCAACAAAACCAAAATCTCTATTTCTATGACTCTGGTTTAAATAAACAAGGTAGATGCAACAGAACGATAACGGTCACAGCAGAAATAAATCTGTATTCAGGATATGAATATACGTAAATGTTTTCTTTTAAAATGACATTTTAAAAAGTACTATCTAATGTCCTATCTTATATATTTAAAAGTCTAAAAGCTTTGTTCATAATCATCAAATGTGCTGTGCTGATTGTGCAATACAGATAACTGAGGCTGTTCAGCACTTAACAGCCTGATCTTGCCAACTTTCCTCTAACAGATTTGTTTTCTCCTCCATTTGATCTGCATTTCTTGCAGCCTACTGCTACTTTTCCATCTCGCTAAT
Organism: Ibycter americanus; assembly: GCA_035590275.1. Classification (NCBI taxonomy): domain Eukaryota; kingdom Metazoa; phylum Chordata; class Aves; order Falconiformes; family Falconidae; genus Ibycter; species Ibycter americanus. The sequence goes on from JAVJGI010000050.1 coordinate 38,170,735, forward strand.
TCTATGATTTGTTTATTTGCTCTCTCTGACATACCTGAATCAACATTTGGAAAGCGTGGAAGAGTGAGGTTGCCCTGCAGTCTGCTGTACATCAGGAAGATACCCAGCCACACTGCGCAGTCGATGAGGTCTGGTTGTTGTACTACAGGGCTCACCACCAGCTCTTTTTACTTCCTACTTTTCTCTAATGGTGCTTTTTTTTATTTTCCCCCATCACTTCTACAGGCTCCTCACTGTGCTTTAAACATACTCATGTACTTGGGTGCACATGGCTGTTTGGAAACAAGCTATTCAAGCTCATTTAGATAGCAGTTGTAAGCTGTACATTTATATTCCATTTTATATTTTATTGCCATTTGTAAATCCTATCAGTAATCAAATAAAGATATTCTTCAAGGGGGCTAGATACGGTGCAGTCAGGTCTCTGAAGGTGCTTGCTTTAAGCTTGTTTCCTTTCTGTTGCTAAAAAACCTAGATTTTTCTCACCATAGTACAGACCACCATCCAGCTGTTTGAATGCTAGAGCAATATGTGTAGTAACAATGTAAGTGGCCAATAGATCTTTCCCTAAGCTCAGGGCTCAGAAAGGGCCAGCACACTTCATAAAGTAGGAATCACTGATTTGACTTCCATGAATAGTACATATTTCTGCCTTTAGTAGTGTTAGCTCCAATACATTTGTGTAATTGATAAAGATTCGATACCAACAGGTTTTACAAGGTTGTATGTAGTTAATTCTTATCCCACAATGATATCTTGAGAAAATGCTTAATTTCTTTTGTTGTCTGAGAAATGCTAAGTGCTAATTTACGATGCAGTTGCATTCAGGTTGAATCTTAATTTTATGTGTCATTTAACAACAGATGCTTTGGGGAGTAAAGGCTCCTATAATTAGATCTGGCATATGTTTTCATGATAGGTGAAGTACTTTGCATGCTTCTAGAATAAATATTTTCTGCAGCCCGTGTTTATAATGATGGTAAACAATTGAACGTGTTAGCTCTAAGTCCTGCATGTTTAGTGTAAGCTGTGGCTTTTGGAACATGTACCCTTGTGATTCAAAAATACTGAGTCCTTTCTAATGGCATTTTTTGTTGTTGTTTTAATACTCCAAAAAAGGGAAAGATCAAAGTGCAGTCTGTTCTTTCCTGCCCTTCTAGATATACAAAACAGCTGCAAAGCACAATCAGCTATTGTAGTGATATGTGCCCGAGGTCTATAAATAGATGTAAAGCTTCAAGCTTGAACTGTGCAGCTAGAGAGGCCAGGGGATTTTTGCTTGGGGTTACTAAACATTCCCTCGCTTGTTGTGGTTTAGAACCATAATTTCCTAGGCTGCTATATTCCAATTCAATTTCAATTCAAAATGATTTTGCCATGAAGGCTTTACATGACTTCAGTGTTTGCAGTTTTCTTGTTCCCTGGGTTTTTTTAACCTTTTTTTTTTCTTCCCCCAATGCACAAGAGTTTTGCAAGTTTCTAAAGGAAACCAATTTAAACATAAGAACTAAATTGTTTACCAAAAGAATATTGCTGTGATGTGTGGCCTTAGTGGGAAGTTTATGGAGGTACGTGTGAAGAATGAGAATCGGAATCATGTTTCATTAAACTGTGGTCTGGACTCTCCTTCAGCCTGGAAATGTGTAGTATAATGCTTGATAAGAGCTTCATGTTCTTTTGAACTGGAAAGTAGGCGGCTGCCGCAAGTACGCTCTGCCTCACTGTGCAAAAGAGTAATAAAATCTGTACAGCAGATTCAGAGCTGTTAGAGCTGTTCCCAGATTTTTTTAATTCAATATGCCACATATTTTTTATTCATCATGTTAACTTGTATCGGAAGAGCTGTTGAGAATGTGAGAGCTAGGGACTTGTTAGATGATGAGAGAAAAATTAGTGTATTTGGCAGAAGTAAGGTGTTGGAGATAATTTGGGTTTTGAGTATCCAGGATGTGGTTGAAGCTGCTGCTGGCAGAGGTGAAGGAGACTTGAAACTGCTCATCTCCTTGCCACACTCTCTCTTCCTGAAAAAACTATTGATTCCCATTGCGTTTTAACAACACTAGCACCTAACAATATCAATTGTGCTGTCCTGCTTTAAATTTAAATGAGAGAGTGATAAAAATAACTACTTTGGCATTTAAAATTGGTGCTTTTCAGATGAAACCTTCATGCTTTGAGTCAGGTGAACTGGTTCATCTCTTGAGTCTTTCTTCTCTCAACAAAAGGACTTGAAATTCGGTTTCTCCATGCACATCAGGAGTGACTTAGAAGGCCTTGCCCCATATAGGCATCTCACTGAAGATGTTTCGTGAGGCTTTCAGTGCATAAATACAATTTCAATGTACATGGTCAGCATTTTCCAAAGCCCTGTGAGGTTATGGTGGAAATTCCTCATTCAGAGAACAGAGTGGGAATTTCTAATACACTTGGTTAGTCAGTGTTGTTTCCAAAGAAATAGCTATAAAAATGTTGAAGGAAACGTGTTGGAATCTCAGCTGAAATACAGTTTTATATATATATTCTTTTTTAAAAAAATAATATACAGGCCTATAACGCTTATTGCAGCACCCAAGGTTTCATAGAAGATGCAGGTACGTTTATGGGACTGCTGTTCTGAGCAGTGACGATGGTTACTGAGCGGTGTTTGCCCACGGTTTTAGTCAATCAGACAAAATTCATGATGAATTCAGATCTACCTGAATTGAAAAAATGTGTCTAGTATGACCTTTCTTTGTGAAGATTAGGGCATGAAGAGGAATTTTTAAATCAAATATGAAAAATTTGGGAAACTTCCTCCTGCCTGTGTATTATTCTACTGGATCAAGGAAAATCTAAACAGGTCTTTGAGACAAAACTTTTCCTATAGTTTTTAATGTGGCAGCCATTTGGCTTCACGGAACAACCTAGGTTGTTCAGGGACCTCTGAAGGTGTTTTGTCCAAACTCATGCTCAAAAGAGGTTTAATTAGAGGTGGTTGTTACGAATTTCCTCAGCTGTAACTTGCCCTCATTGTGTCTTGTCCTGTCTCCGCACCTCTGACAAGAGCCTGGCTCTGTCTTCTCTCTACCCTCCCATTAGATAGTTGCAGTCTTCTCTCAAAGCTGCCAAACCCCAGCTCTGTCCTTGCACGTCATGTGCTTTAGTCCCCTGATCATGGTGGTGGCCCTCCCTGGCATCACTGCACTGTGTCAGGTGTCTCTCTGGTCTGGGGCACCCAAAAATAAACATGGTTCTCCAAATGCCATCTCAGCTGCTCACTGGTATGCTCTCATTACTGAGGTCTCACTGCATGGTCTACCAGTCTATTGACTGATCCCAGCAGGACACTGTGACCTGCCCCTCCCTCCCCAGTTTGAACTCAAGGGTATCATAGAGCTGTTGTCTTGCTCAAAATGACATCTGCAAATGGAGGGGTTCGTGCTCTTTGTAGAGAGGAGGCAGAGCAAACCTGTGTACCAGCACTAGACGACAGGTAACTCTGAGATCTGAGAGATCTCTGGTATTTTACCTCTTCAGCTTCAAGAAAACAGAACATTTCTAAAGCACAGCTTTAAAGGATGGGGAGGGGGAAGCGCCAAACCTGGCTTTCAAAACCTTGCTTTCATGTTGAGGCAGTTAGGAGCAGAAGAGGACTCCTTTCTCCGTAACGACTGCGACTCATCCGTGGAGGCAAACATAATAGAAGAGGCTGAGAGAGGAAAGATTAGTCGCCTGCCCCCTTTTCTGCAAATGGCGTGGAGAATTTTAGCTTTTTTGCAAGGACTTAGACTCTTCCTTAGTATATGTTTTGGTGAAACCTGGTTCATCACGTAGGAGAGATTCCAGGATGCAGTTGGGGTACTTCATCACAAAACCTCTTGCATTTGATGCAGTCGGTGGCTCTTTGCAGTGGCAGGGTGGGCTGAGCTTCCTCAGCAAAGTAGGGAGCTTTCACGCCTCTTGGTTGTGAAGCATGTCCTGATGTCTGTCAAACCTGTTGGTGGTTCTGAGCTGGTCCACGCCTGTCTCCAGGGAGGAAGCTGACCAGAAGTTCCCTTTGAACTGCCAGGCTTAGAGCCTGATTCTGACTCCTCTCTTGTGGGACCTGCCTTGTGTTCTCTCTTGAGTGTGCGTAAGACTTGGAAGTTCTGCTTTGTGCTTAGTTTAATACACATCCATGGTGTTAACCTCCTTTTTTCAGGAAGAATATTCCAAAATGTAATTACAAGATTGACTCCTCTGTAGAATGAGAGAAACAGAGACGATAAAAACGTGCAGATACAGAGATGCGCAGATCCATCTTGGTTAGGAGGGAGGGAGCATCTTTTGTTTTCAGTTTCCGAAGAGTGCAGCAAGGGGGTTCCTCTCGGAGGCACTGCTGCGAGCACAGCATGAGCTGTGCCTGTGTTCCTCAGCTGCGTCCAGCCGTGCAGTGCCCGAGGAGGTGGTGGCCATCCAGAGGGTCTGAGCCGCAGCAGCAGCACCGCGGGCGCTGGCGAGAGCTGCGGCAGTGTGAGGAGTTGTGCTGGGGGCATGGTTGGGGGGTGCCGCTCTCGCTACGCGTTCTGTCACAGATAATAAAGACAACCAAGGGCCTTTGGGGAGGTCAGTGGATGCTTTGTTTTGGACCAGAAGGAGATGATGTCCTCCTTGAGTTTCTTTTCCCAGATCAGAGCATATAAACTGAAGCATTTTAGAAGGGTTGGTTTCTCAGGGCAGGTTCTGTATTGCATGCTCCTCTCTTTTGAGGTCAGCGTCTTTGCCCAGCATTTTTAGTGTGTTGGGCACAAATGGACTTAGCTTTACTTCAGTACCTCGTGTTTTTATTTATTTGTTTTCGAGAGCAGTAGCTATTCAGTGTCTTTCTGAAATACTCTTTTTTTTCCGGTGAGATCTTACTTGATTTCTGGTGTTACTATGGGCCCCTCAGCTGAACTCCTGAAATCTCCTTGTTAATCTTGAACAAAGCGTAGCTGTTGCGATAGTCCTCGCAACAGTTCCCTGTTTGAGTTGGCAAATCTTTTCCTGAACTTCCTGTACCCTCCAGTAGATAAAGTGGCAATCTAAAAGCAACACAGGCTTCACACCTAAAGAGCAGATTCAGGCTTCACTGAGCACAGCTCTTTTTTTATAAATTCTTTTAAATTATTTTTTTAACCCTCCAGGCTTCTGTGCCTGCTGGTTTGCCTCTGAGAAAAAGTGCAGCAACCCTGGATGTGTGCTTCACACAGCTCCAGCTGAAAAGACAAATGCTTTGCTTGTGCTTGGGTGCTAATGGGAGAGCAGAGTTAAAATAATGTTTTCCTCTAAAGTAAACATCTTTTATGCTTCTGACATAAAAGATGAAAAGCACACCTCCTTTTGAAACCAGAGCTTGCTGCTTAAGGTTGTGGCAGCTTCATAAATTAATTTTTTTTAAAATAAAACCTGTATATGCTTCATATGAAAAATTCTTTTCAAGAAACACTATATGATTTCCATATTCTATATATTACTCTTATTCTACAAACAGGACACCCAGCTGTTGTGTAATACCTTTGGTAGATGGCTATGACTCAGTGGAGCCCTCCAGTAACTATTAGAAAAGTATTTCCTTTCTCAGTTGTAAGTTTATATGCTCCCGTTCCAGTTTCCCAAGTGAACTCTTGCATGAAATTCCAGTGGCCTGGATCAATGAGAAATTAAAATGTCCTTTCTTGGACTAGGCAGCTAATTGGAAAAAAAGACATTGAATTATGGGTTTAGTGCAAAATGTTTGCTTTAGGTTGGATTTTGTGCTCTGCAGGAGGATAATGGTGTTCATTTTGAAGTTTGATTTTCCTAAGAGACAGGAATGGAGCTTTCCAGCCTAGCGAAGTGTCTCAAGTGGAACAAATACTGCTGGCTGGCTGTGTAACCTGTTGGGCCTTTTTCTGTTAAGCAGAGAGCTGCAGCTGTGCACTGGGAGATCAGCAAAGCCTTCTTTGAAAATTATTAACTGTATAATGCAATTAATTTTGGCTTGCCCATTTTGATACAACTTCTGATTATTATTTTTTTTCCTGCAGAAGAAATGAGCATTCCACAAGCTCTAGTGGAACACTTGTACTAACAATGTATATTTGCATGCTCGTATATATTGTAATATACTTACAATTCTGATTTCCTGGTGTTTCTAAGATACCCTATGATGATGCTTTCTAAAGGGGAAGAGTCTCTCACTTCTACATGATATACCCACAGCATCAACATAGAATCATAGAATCATTTAGGTTGGAAAAGACCTTAAAATTGTTTTTAATAAGTAAAGTTTTATTAAAACAAGTTAACAAAGCTTTTTAGATTTAATCATTTGGTATCTTTATTTTGACATAAAATTCTTCTATAATTTCTGTATTTGCTGCTTAAGGAAGGAGAGTGTGCAAGAGCAACAGGAAGAGTGAAGTGCAGTCAGGCGGCCACCCAGGAGGAGGGCAAAATGCTCATAAAGAGCAGAGATGTCACTGTATACAAAAATTCTGTGAGAACTGAGATGTAGACTTGTGTGACACAAGTTTTGATGTTAGTGACAGGGAATGTATGTACAGAATAACCTGTGAACTCACCTATAAGTCGTGCGCTCTGTTTAAAACAGATATAATTTCATGATACCAGTACCTTTAATTTCATTATGTTGGTGGTTTTATTTCAGTTTCCTTGAAGGAAGACACTGCAAATTGAAGGGCGCTTTTAACATTGTCAGTTTTACTGCTTTGAAACTTCCTTTGCATCTCTTCGAGTTTTGCAGCTGCCTTGCTATACTCTACATATGCTGTTGCTTCTAAACCAGCAAGACGTCATACTGGTTATGTTGGAGTCATACTCAGCAGCTGGTTGTAAAACGCTCCCTTTACATAAAATATTATATACAAGTGTGAGGGTAACAGAAAGCATATTCAGTTTCTCATTCAAGCAAGCTCATAGTGTTTCTTAGATATTTTTGAAAAAAGAATTTCTTGTTATCAGATTAAAAAAAAAAGCCACTTTTTAAGATGAATAAGCTAAAACCACTGTGATTCATCATGTTTCTCAGAAACCTTGATCCCTAACCTCAGGGGAAGAGTAATCCCACAAAATACTTCATTCTTCATTGAGGAATTTTGTTTTTGAATGCTTGGATCTTCAAATAAATCATGAAAAACTTCATTAGGCAAGTGATTCGGTAGACGTACAAAGAAATTGGACCATGGAGGTACCCCTTCCAACTGTAACAGAGTTCTGACAGCAAATGGCAATAGCAGCACAGAAGCAAATACAGGGTCAGGGAAACATTTAGCCTGTTTTGGATTTCTTTCAGTTTTGCTAAGTATAGCCAAGAGCCCTTTTTTTAGGGTTTGGAGGGAGAAGGGGGTTTCTGTGCTTTCACTTCATTTTTATTTTTTAGTTTGTTTCTTGAGCTTTTTTTCTGCAGGTATGGTTGCAATTAAATAATGTCGTTTTCACAAGAATCTTCTTCTGGAGACCTGAAATGTGATCTTTACTTTTCCCAGTGTCCTTTACACTTTACTTCAAAGCGATTAAGAATAACGCCACATCTAAATGAGAAGGGATTTCAGTTATGCAGGTATGGCACACCACCAGCCCAAAGCCCCAGAAATCAAGCTGGGGGGACCGATACCCTAATTTCCATAGATACCTGGGTGGGCCTGTTTATATAGGTACCTGCTGTCTTGTCGTGTGCTTTAACCCCCTTTGCGGAGAGGCTGGGAAAAGAGAACAGACCTTCATGTTATGTGTGCTGGTGTCATGGTTTTATACTCTGCTTGAAGATGCCCGGGCACTACAAGGTGGAGGGTGATACAGGAGTTTGCATGGACTAAAGTAAGTTTTCATAACAGAAGCTTCCTGTCATTAAACCAGTTATGTGGTATCATTTAACTGTAAAGCAAGCTTCCATAAGAAGGACTTTTTCCCCATTTCTTTCCAAAATGTGAAGTATTTGGCATATCCTGAAACTACTGTCTCTTACATCAGTTTATGAACAGATTACTCAGGGTAGTTAGCTATCTAGCGTGCAAGCATAACAGAAACTTTATTTATATTGTATTTTGCATAGATGTGAGATGCCTGTTCCTGAAGCTAGGAGACTGGCTGAATCAGTTCACCAGTATATTAACTAGAGAAGGTAGTGGGCCAGTGTCTTCTGGTTTTGGTTTTGTGAGAGGAGATGAGTTTCCGTAGTGAACTATCTATTTATACCAGCTCAGAGCCCACTGATTTTCACCCCGGTTGTTTTTGCATTCCGGACACATTCCTGTACTCCCCAGTAATAACGTTTAGCCTGAGGGAAGTTTGAAATGTAATCAGCTAGTTATTAGCATGAAGTCTGAGAATGTTTTTGCAAAGGATGAAGAAATCAAATATGGGACATGAGCTGACGGAGAAGCTGGTTGTTGGGGGCTTGCTTTGGTATGAAGCAGGCTGCCAGGTTTGGTCCAAATGCAGAGGATAGTAATAGATTAGTGGAATATTCAAACCTTAGAAGAACAGAAATGCTAATTTTACCCACATCTGTTTTATGTCACTTGAAAGACTTCTACTTCCTTTCAGCCAGTGGTGGTAGTATCTCCTTTGGTCTGAAAACCTAGGGCAAAGACTTGTTGATAATACTATGGGGATGAACTCATTTCAAACACAGTAACAAATCAAAGGAACCTGTCAATGGACTTGCAGTTGGAGAATGTTTATTTAACTGTATGTCAATTAATGTAATTCGCATTAGGTAAATTTAGTGACATGACATGATGATGATGAAACCAGTGACAAATCTCAGTATTCATTCAATTAGGTAGTTTACCATTTGGATACGTGAAAGAATTCATTACCTATATTCTATATTTTATGGGAATGTTTCATCTAAGTTACAATTAATCTATTATGTTATATTATTTGGTGAAAGTAGAAGTTGCCAAACTGGGTAGTGATACAGCATTTGAAGTGAATACACAGGACCAGAGGTTGGTGTCTCCTGAGCCGGGTGTTTGGCTCCTGTATGCTAGGAGCTTTGAGTGATGGGCTGAAGACCCTTGACAGCTACTTGTGTGACAGTTTGTTCTCTGTCCTTGTAGTTGGGGTATGTGTGTCATAACCCTTCTTGCCCATCATGTTGTTTTCTAGTAATAAGAGATGCAGCATACTCCAGTGGACAGTGATATAATGGGAGAGGGCAGCAGAAGATATCCTAGAAGATCCCTTGTAACGGTGGTTTTCAACCTGTTCTGCTTTGCAGACTCCTGTGAGTATGGGTGCTTTGACACGCTTAGAGACTCAAAGCCAGCTCTCAGCAGGCTCAATTTCCTTGGTTTTTGTTCACAAATCCACAGTAACTATTCCATAAATTCACAGAGTCTAAGGATCACAGGCTGAAAACAGTTGAATCAGCTGTTAGATAAGGCTCTTCCAGTGAAGAGGTTGGCTGTGTCTTTCTCATCAGTGTAACTAGCATGGTGCCCATTGCGCGGGGTGACAGGTGCCATCCTGCAACCAGCCATCACAGGAGCCATCGTGTCCGTGATGGTCTGCTCCATGTGTAGCAACACATGGTCTCCATGGTGGGTTTAGTGCTGTGTCCTAGGTAAAAGGGATCCATGTGGTGGATCAGACCTGACGTCCAGGACTGTGGCTGCGTGAAGAGGAAGGGGGTGGTTAATGTGCCGTGTCAGGACTAGAGGTAGTCTGCATGTTATACACAGAGGGAATGGAAGGAATTTCAGAAACGTTTTGACTGTGTGAATAAACATAGTTCTGGAAATATTTCCTTTCTAACTTTGTTTTGCAACTTTCAAATTCTTTTTATTTTGGGGAGGAATTGTTTGTTTATATATTTTACTTAAGGAGGGGATATAAACTGAAAAGATGATACTCTGCTTGGGGGACACACAACACTCAGTAGCTGTTCCCAGCAGTGGCTCTCAAATTAATCTTTCTTTTGTGCTAGAAACACTGCAAATACTCTGTGGTGGAAGCCTGCGAATTAAAAATACAGCTGTATAGTGATGCATACTTACGTGGTGGCTGCACTTAGGAATTTCTCCTTCACCACCTTACCAGTGTTTATACTACTTCTGTATATTGTTATTCTGAAGTGCCTCCTGCAGCAGTTTTATTTGCATTAGTTTTATTTTTCAGTACTGAATTAGTAACCATTTAAAACTGTCAACCACATGTAAACAAGCGGTGCATGAGTTATGAATAACAACGTACCTGGAATTACAGCTGCCTATTTGTATTGCACAAGGCACAGTGTTGGGGGAATTGTGAAATGAGTGAATTCAGTAGTGCAACATCATTTCTATTTATCTAGTTTCTTGTAGCCCATTTGAATAAATATCTTGATGTTCATATGATTCCTGCAGCCGGCGATCCTGGTAGGGGGATTGCTGGATTGCCATGTTGCTGAAATATGCTGGCTCTGCTCCAGTCCGTCTACCGTGTGATGAGCAACATTTTTTGCAGGCTTTGTGGAAGTTGTGCTTGCTCACTAGGTAGCTCTCAAGCTCAGACCAGAAAGCGACAGAGCTTGGA
>JAVJGI010000050.1:38189233-38232822 GCA_035590275.1 Ibycter americanus
GAAATTGCAGTTAATAATTTATTTTACAGAGCAAGTCAGAATCTAATGAAATTGTATAGCAGCATATTTTATTGTATGAGGAAACCTAACTGTAGGTCTCTGTTTCCCTTCCGTGGAGTGGCAGTGGCTGAATACCGGTATTTTCTCTCCCAGATTTTTGGCAAAGTGCAAAGATGATGTCTTTAAAAGGCGTGGAGAAAACTTTTTATTGTATTTCTAAAAAGAGAAAGCAAAGCTGATGGATTGCAGAGAAGCATAACCCAAAAGTGAGTTACCACCCATCAGTTCAGAAAGACAGGAGCTAAAGCCAGCCCTGAACTGCAAAGCTTTTTTTTTTTTTTAATGACCTTGCTATACCACTACCAGTTTTTTGTATCAGAGTTATATAAAACGAGATATTAAATTATTGAAAGATAATAGCTAACATTGTTCATCACGGCAGATTGCAGCAGGTGATTAAAATCACTTTCTAGCTAGAAAGTAATTCTTGCCCTCACGTGGGAGTGACAGTCACTGCAGTTCTCATGATGAAACGATTTTCATGCGAATTCCAGTTTTGTGAGGTAAGATACTGCAAAAGTATAGGGTTGTGAAAATAGAACTTAATTACTTTTGTAAATCTATACTTAATTATTTGGAAAGAGATATGATTAAATGATTAAAGTGTGTAGACTCTTAAGGGAAATGATGGAAAGATAAACAGTGAAGGAGAAGCACTAATACAAAGCTATTTGGTAAAAGGGGCATAATCAGTACAATTTGGATTTCATTACATCAATACAAGGAATATTGTTAGTTTTCCAGAACAGAGGGCTGTATACCGGGAAGCAGTTATTCTGAAAAGGAAGGTCGCCTGTTAGTTAAATGCTGTTTCCCTCTACTGCAACTAAGAAGGGGAAGCGATTCAGGGAGGGAGGAACAGGGATATGTGATAAGACTGGGATTATGTTTTTATTAAATGAATCAGTAAGACCACGACTGAAATAATGCCATCAGGTTTTGGTGTCTCTTAGTGCTGAAAGGGTTTTGAAAGCATTTGAAGTTCATTAGATGGACACGAGAAGTATGACATGTTCAGTTTGCTAGAGAGACAGTAATTTTCCTGTCTGCTATCAATAGCGGGCTAAAAAGTTTCAATTCCATACAGGTGAAGCATCAAAAATTGAAACTGGAATCTTATTTTACCAAGAAATTGCTTATCAGTATTTGTATTAATCCCCCATCTCTTGAGATCTTCTGTAGGAGAAGACATCCCATCTTTAAAAGATGCATGCAGGGATGCCCTCTACTAATGTAAAAATGGGGTTAGATTGGCATAACTGCAACTTCTGCCTGAAGTCATGAGGATAAACGAGCTGAAAGAAAGGAAATAAATAAATAAAGGACTTGAAGGGCCAGATCATCTTTTCTCTCCCTTTCTCCAATCCTCCCCAGTAAGTGACTTCCCACTAATTACTGGAGACGGTTTTTCCCTGCAGGCAGAGCTCCAGCGGAGGACGCAGAGGCGGTGCAGGCTGGCTGCCGGGGGGCTGCCGGGGGGCTGGCAGGGCGCAGGCAGGGGGGCAGCGCTTGGGCAGGGTGCCCCCCGCCTCTGCTGCACCCGCCTTACTGACCTTCCCACTCGCTCTGCCACGGCCGGGTTTTCTCACGCTACCAAACCCGGGTTGGAGACTGGGATGTTTATACACAGCCTTATTTATACTTTTGTTTATTTTTGTGCGTACAGAAAATAATTTGTGTGGGAGTGCATGCATATGATTTTTTTTATTATTATTATTACTATTATGAGTATTTTTGAGTGTTTGGAATGCTTTTCTGTTTTCATAAGTTCAGAGAAATGCCACTGATAAAAAGAAAAGCTAACTGAAGAAAGGAACCAAGTACAGAAATTTCCTAATGTTTCTAAAACTCAGTGGTGAAAGGACTAATAAACTCACTGTAGTTCCACGAAGATCTTGTCTGTTAAATATCTTGTCAAAAATACACTTTGCAAACACTGCCATGTCAATATTCAAAATGGTTGAATTCAAGAAGTGAGTGTTTTGGCTCAGCGTGCAAGAGCTGTTATAACGCTTAGAGATTTTCAGAACTTGAAGACAAGTGAAGGAAGTGGCTTGTGTTTCTCAAAGATAAACGATGTAGCTCATTTTTTTGCCAGGGCAGAAAATACTGTATATGTTAAATTGGTACGTTGCGGGGAGGGTTGTTGTAGCCAGTTCCCTCTCTTTGCTTCCAAGAGCCATCTCTGGAAAAAGCAGAAATGCGCTGCAGGATAAAGCCTGCCAGAGTGCAGATTGGCTATCAGGTAGTTTGAGGTTGTGTTATTTTTCAGCATTTATTTTGAATAAATGTGGGGGAAGGAAGTGAGTGTAAGATTGAGAATGGCAGGAGAGGAATAAAGGGTGAGCTTTACCTTTATAAATAGCAGTATAAGCATCTCGTAGCACTTCCCTCATTGCCGTGTCTTGAGTTACATCGTTGCACAGCAACACACACCGAAAATTGTACCTTGTTTGCTGGTTTTCACGTAAGGTAGCAGCTCCTCCATTGTTGGCTGATTCATTTGATACTGTTGCATTACTTAAATGATTTAAACGTGCTGCACGGTGGTGTGAATGCTTTTGACTTCGTACACCGTTTGTATGGAAAGTGACAGTGTTGATTATACTAATTCACTGGAGATGTAGAAGGAGAAAGAATGCTGTTCTTGTATAATACATTTTAGTTACATCGATACACTTCTACTGAATTAATGACCTCTTTTTTTTATACCAAAATATTTCAGACTGAACGTAGGAGTTGCTTTGTGAAGTGTCAAGAGAGTTGCAAGGAATACTAAAGCAAATTGAATTTTCCTGTCGTAAGAAGGATTTAATAACAAAGTATTAGGTAGACAATGTTCTGTACAAGTTCTATAAAGATGAGAGATTTTTACACCTCCTAATTTCCAAAAACTTTCCACAAATAACCTTATTAGCTCTCCTGAGACTCTGACCTTGCATTCAGCGCTAGGAGTAGCCCTGCTGACTGTTTACTAAACGTGTGCTGTGATCTGCAGGGTACTGGCTTTTCTTTGTCCAATTTCAAACTACCCATTTCAAGTAACACTTCTTGTTAGCGGATGTAGCAGGGCTGGGGAGCGTGAGAACGTTAATCAAGAGATTTGTACCGTTCTTGGTGCCAATGACCAGGCATTTTAGCTAACTGAAAACCCTGCAGCTCAAGCCTGTGGGACAAAGCAGGTGCGAGCGGCTGTCGATGTGACAGCGGTGGTGGGCTGGTGGGTTTGCTACGGGGGGGAAGGACGAGGGCTGGAGTGGGGTGGAGAAGCTGCATCCCGGTGCAGTTTCAGGTTGGGGCGACGGTGGTTCTGCTTTCACAAACACATTTTCAATTACTGATGTACCGAGGCCTTTTCCCTTTTTCCTCAGTGTGGAGCTCAAACGGGAGATAATTTTACTGTATGCAACAGACTGGCAAAATAACTATGCTGCACAGCACAGTAAGATATAAAAAGTGCCTTTTCAAAAATACAAAAAACCAAAGAAAATGTTTGTTTAGGAAAAAAATAGAGTAATAGGAGTGGTAATATAATCCTGTTGCTTTAAGGTAGCTTTTAAAAATAGGAGCAGTGAGCTTAATGTTCCAGCTTTTACCACAGTAAACATATAATTGTAAGCTGATTGTGGTGAATTCCTTAAATGATAGCCCTCATCAATATAAGTTTTAAAGAACCAGCCCTACATCTGGAAGCCAGCAGCAGCTCAGGATTTTATTAAGCAGCACTGCCAAATAAAATCCAAGTGCTACTATAAACGATATAAAAATAAAGATTGGCTATAGCATAACATTTCAAATACGCGAGCGAGCACTCTGGTTTGGAGCACTGTGTGAGAGCACTGTAGCTTTCCCAGCAGCTTTTGAGCCCAAGGTTGAAATGGTTGATACGGATGCGGATTTCTGCGTTGGTCATAGAAGTGTTTCGGAGCTTAAGTTACTGGTAGAATAAACAGAGAAACTGCAAAATTGCTATTAGTATGTCTAACTTATTTTTATTGGAAGTACTGGCTGTGTTGCATATTATAGACACACAAAAAAAGGTTTATAGCATATGATTTTCTGTCTGTAAAGAAGGTTATAAGCCAATGACCAATTCCATAAGGAACAGAAACCTGCCCTCTTCCAAAGGCTGCAACTTGACATACTTCTTTCCAGCATTCGTCCTATGGACGGAGGCAGAGGAGTGCAGTCGGTGGCTGTGACAGTCATGTGTCTGGCTGCAACTGGTGACAAGTATCAGAAAAAGGGAGGGGGGTGATGCACAGCTGACCCAGATAGAAAGCCAGCAGCCACCCCGTGAGTCTCAGGCAGCGAGAGGTCAGCTGCAGAATCTCATGGAACAACAGTCTCTGGTACCACAAAATAACAAGGGCTTTCCAGTTCTGTGAGCTGACCTCCACGCTTTTTGGAGCACATCAGTGCCCTTCCTTGCTGAGTGGAGATTTCCCATACAGTGGCAATAAAACTAACTCATTTGAATTCAGAAAGCAGTGTGATTAGTAGCTCCTTCTTAGTCTTTGTGCCTAGAAATAACCCAGAATGTTATAACGCAAAGTTTCAAGGAAGTAAAATAAGCAATATTCTAAACAGAATTCAGATATTTTATGTTTTGAACAGGTTTTTGATACAGCTCAGCTTGATACAACATGGTATTTACCAGCCTGGCCTTTAGTGTTGGATCTGCTTTCCAATTATGCTTCAATTCATACAACAGTTGCAGAGGGCGTGTGTGGGTGTACATGCAAGAGAGAGAGATTGATTTTGTTCTTTAAAAATGTGAAGTCTGCTCTAACTATGAAAACCCATCAGAATTTCTAGCACTTAAAACACCATTTCCTTTCTCAATGTGCTACCAGCATTAAGCAATCTTCACGACATCTCTCTGGCAAGTGGAGGAATACATGCTGATTTTTCAGAAGTAGAATATTAACACACGTGTCACTGAAAAACAGGCTGCAAATCCTTTCCAGAAGTAAAGAGTTAACGTGAGAGCTCAAATTACAACTTGGAAGCGAGTACAGAAGGTCTTGGTTCTATTTTTCAGAAATGCATGAGTGAAAATGGAATAAAGAAAGTACATGTCAGTCCTGGCTGTTGCTGTGTATTAGAGTAGCCTCTTGTGTTTGGGACAGCAGATGCCGGACAATCCTAATTGCCACCACTTTACACAGAGCATCTTCATATTCCTGGTGATTGTTCCCAGCCGCTTTTTTGGTGTGCTGTATTCCCGAGCCTTGATAGTGCTTTGATAGTTGCTGTATTTCATATCTGAGAAGTCCAAGGGAGTGTTATTTTTGTCTTTCTGTAGTTCTCACTGTTCTTTTTTCTGTAGGTTTGAAGACCTATCTGATCTCTGGTCAGAAGGTGAAGGAGCCCCACTGTAGCTGTTCGCAAGCATTGCTTCCTGGCTTGGAGTCCGGGGATGGAGCCAGGATACAGGGAGCATCATCAGTCGAGAATGCTGGTGACTTGACAAAGACTCTCAAACATGCAGAAAAACCTAAGGTGAGCTCTTCTTTCAAAGCCAAGCAGCACAAACTGTGCAAACCAGAGAGAGGTGTGTGGATGGGGAAACCTTACAGGTTTGTTTATGCACTGCTTTATATGTTTGTATATATATTTATGTATACATGTATATATACATATAGTGACAACATGTAGTTTGAGGGATGAAAAAACTTACAGAGTGAAGTGCCTCACCAGTTGACAAGCAAACTCTAAAGTAAGGTGAATGGTTTTTATAGGTGGTTTCAAATAAATTATTTTTTATATTTCAGGACTGAGAGGTCAATGCTGCTTTTTCAATGGTCTTTATTTTATCGGGGAATAAAGCTGCTTTATGTAGCTGCTGTAAATTCTGTGATTTCCTGCTTTTGCTGCAGCCTGCTTCTGCCGTTCCTCTGCTGTGCAGGTCATGTACCTGTAAACCTTTTCATATGAGTGTGTAACAGACATCGTCCCAAAAAGATAACAAGATTGTTTATGTGGTGGGAGAAAATGCTCCAGTAGGCGATGAGATTGTGTTTTATCTGCTTGCTTTGGAAACGTGTATCTAGAACTGAGGGCAATGATTTGTATGGATTCAGCTTAGAGAAATGGTGACATTTTGTTATGTTCACACCTCTCACAAGATCTCTTGACAAGGAAATCTGTGAAACAATGTGTATTGCTTTAAAGCTTTGCTGTTACTCTCCATCTTCCAGCTCAGAACAGATTTCCCAAACAACAGATGTCTATTCTCTATTTTCACTTCTGCTAAGAGTGCCTCGTCCGGGGTTGCCTGAGCTGGGCAAAAATGTCCGAGCGACAGGTGGTCATCTGCAGGCCACTGTCCTTAGACTTCAGTGTGTTTAGTCCTGAGAGGATCTCTTCAACATAGGTTTGAGAATGAGCTGACAAAGTTGATGGGGGGTGACTCCCGTGCTGCTCCATTTTTGCTGCTTGTGTGTTGTGGGGATTAGGAGAGCGTGAGGAGGGCACCTTCACCCTGCCTCTGTGCCTGGTGTGAAGTTTTGGAGTAAAAACACTGGATCACAAATGAGATCAGCTGGAAGGCTGGCCCAAAAATATGGTCCAAAGTTAAGTGAGCTCCTTAGAGAGCAAGCCAGGACTGTTTAGCTACAGAAGGCAGCTGTAGCCATCTTTATCCCTCCCCAAAATATGCACTGTGTGTGGTTTGACTGCATCCAAGTTGCTGGTGATACTTTTCAATTCCTTCTCCTGTGTAAGAAAGAATATATTTGGTGTCCCTCAGGCACCAGCTTTCCAGCTCTCTCTTGTTTTTCAAGGATGGTACTAGCAAATAAGGCAGGAAAATACATCTCAGAGCAGTCAGTGGGTATCTGCACAAATAAGCCTGTCTGTGCTGCCCCGTGTGTGGCCATGCAGAGGTACAGACGTGACAGTGAGGGGTAGAAACTCCTTTATTTCAAGTTGTGAAGGAAGAAGAACGTACTAAGTGGAGCAATATTGCTGAGCTGCCTGTCCGTGGTGCAGAAGGGAGAGAGGAGGGATTAAACAAGGCAGTAAAGCTAAGGGTGCTGTTTCGAGAGAAAGTGAGGACACCTTCTTAATGTCAGACAGCAAAGTAAGCTGCAGCTGGAGGACCATGAAACTACAGCAAAGTACAGGACTGACCTGACTGCAGCTAGAATTTGATAAAATTTGTTATGTATTAACTTGTGGTGGTCCTTGTTAAAATGATCCAAGTCCAAAATGAAATCTGTTGTTAAGGGTCAGCCATGGTATGTGTTTTCTAAAACATGGGGTGTTCTACTGTTACTCTGCAGAAGGGTAGACACACTGTTCCTAAACAGCTAGTATGCGATGTGGAGGCATGCTGCTAGCTCACGATGATTTGTTTACTGCCTAGTCCCTGATTTTCTGCTCTGGGACCATCTTGGGCGGGTGTTAATTGCTGTTTAAATGCTGAACGATGGTCTGTACAGTGCAAAAGCACAAACATGGCTATCTGAATAAGTGAAGGAAAAGCTAAAAGCAGCTGCTTCAGAAGACTATCTAGGACAAGTGCCAGCTCAGTTTCAGCCTTCCTGGATACCCTATCTACCGTCGTGCTGAAGCTACTGCATCGAGTTTAGGGTTATAGGTATCTGGTTCTATTTATCACCATGAGCACTGCAGGTCTGGTCAGTGATTTCCTAAGTGGCTTCACAATTCTTTGAAAATAATGTGCCTGTCTTGCCTGAAACACTCATGCTGGAGTGAATTTTGAATGACCCCAAACTCAGCTTTCTGTGTGGTCTGATAAGCATCCATATAATGCATGCCACAAACCATGTCAGAATGCATATAGTATAGTGATGAAGCAATCGTGTGAATGCTGAGCACTTACTTAAAAACGTGTTCTGCTACTGTAGTTGGCAGCATAGGAGTGCAAAGCATACTTGCTTCTCACAGCTTGGCTAGGTACAGGTATTCCAGACTCCACAGCACACTCTGGGGTGTAGATGTGCACCAGCCTTTTCTCTGCTGGGTAGCCTGTTACTGGAGTGATTGTGGACAGAGAAGGCTGGGTCAAGCTTTCAAGGAATGTTTCAAGTCGCCAGCCATGCTAGAGTAGGTCTTACAGTGTTTAAAATATATAAATGTATGCATATTAAAAAATCCCCATAAAGAACAACTGTGCAATTTAATCAGAAATCATGCACAAATTTGAAAAGGAGTGAGTTTCTTTTTTACATTTTTTTATGGTTTGTTTTTCTTTTGTTGTTTTGTGGGGGTTTTTTAAAGCCTGGATCTTGCTGGTAGGGTCTGGAGATAATAATTTGCAAAAGAATCATGACTTATATGCCAACTGTTTTAAATACAAAGCTGTAAACAGTGTCAGTGTGGGAGGAGATGACTCCATCTCTGCAAAAGAGACTAAGTAGGAGGGGCAAAATTACAGGCAAGTGGAATTTTTTTTGTTTTAAAGGGAATAAGTGGCCATATTGGATGCAAAGGATGACTTTCACATTTTGGGCTTGAACAGATGTTCTAGTGGACAAGATCTGTTAAGGAAGGTCAGGAAGGAGAATGCAACAGTAATTGATCCATGAAAGGAATTGTATTTCCTCCTCTCCTCCAGCGTATCTGTTGTTAATTTAATTGCAAACCTTGTTGCAGGTTGGATATCAATAAAATGTGTGTACGTAATTAAAATGGTGAAGATAGAGGCTAAAAACTATAAGTAAATCTATAATAGCAGCTGATATTTTGAATGAAAACACTGTAACCTGCTTAAGTGGTTTTGGTATCAGTTTATTTTTCCTGTAATATTTTACAAAATCCCTTACTTGACAGGGAATCATAAGCTGTTGTAAAAATGTTTTAATCATCTCCTGGTATGAAAACAGAAAGTACTTCTGCTTGTCTTGGTGTTTGCTGAAAGTGCATTAATGTATTATTCATCACGATGAGGTCACGTACACACTGAGCTTCTGTGAGTGTCTGCAATAGAGAATGAAGTTAATGATGTTGATTTAACTTGTGGAGTAAGTCAGATGGACTTCTGCTGCTTCTCAAAAGGTCGGACTTCTGAGTTTTTTGTCTAAACAGGGAGTATTTTCTTTATTTTGTGTTAGAGGTATTTATTTGTTTTTTATTACCATCAACTGACTTTTGCCATGGATAAATCTACTAATGCACGCCCTAGGAGCATAGACGGCTCATTAGCCCATTGTCATATTAGTTTTTAAAGCTGTCTAATGTTGCCTTCCACAAAGTGGCCAAGGCATTCATGATAGATGAGTAGATGTCCTAGATTATTTTTAAACAAGACCATTTGAGAGCGAACTTCATAGTTTCTTCAAGTGTGCTGGTATTTGTTCAGACTGTGCAGGTTCAGAACTGGATGTAACTTGCTTATCTGATGCCAGATTAGGAAACTCACAGTAAGTTCAGTGCCTGAACCTGGACCATGCTCCTGAGGAACAGCAGATATGATGGTGTGCTGGCTGCTAAGAAGGCTCGGAGTCTTCATGAAGGCCTTTGAGAGGCATTGTTGAGTGATGAGGTGGATATGCAGTCACAGGAAGAGTGGGTTAGGAGAAATGTCATGCTGTAACAACCTGAAAATTAAACATGCCACATCGTTCAATTTCAGGTGTGATGCCGGAGATGGAAAAGGGACTTTGGGTGAAAAGTCAGTTCTGAAAAGACTTACATGCTGGTCTCTGAAATTGGGAGTGAACCTGGAGGCAGAAGTTGTTGTGGTTTTGGACCAGGACAATGATAGACTGCAGAGGCTTGAATGAGTCCTTCCTGAGTCCAAAATGAACAGATAAAATGGACATGGAGTAGTGAGTTTGGGACAGAAGGCTCAAGTTGCTAGCTGGAAAATTTATCGAGGTGTTTAGTGCATCACCTACCACCATTTAGTACATAGTGTGCCTAATTTAGTATGCTGTTGCCCATTACTACTATCTCTGTACCCATTAGTAGACTTCTGGCAAGTCTGATAACAGTAGACCATCTCCAGAGCAGGGGATTTGCCAGCAGGGATCAGACACAGGGTCCCTCTGATGCAGGATCCTGCCTGTACGTTGCCAGGACTGGAGCAAAGTACGAAGAACTTGCAAGATATGGATACGGGGTTAATTTCCCCTAAGAGGATCACATTTTAACTCTAAGGGGTTAGGTTGTTTTAAAATCTGAAGTGTGACATTTTAGGTTGCTTCCAAAATGCATAACCTCCAACTATTACCAGTCCTGATATTTTTGCTTTCCTTGTTTCCTCTGACATTTGCTGGGTGTTTGGCTTCAACAATGCATGATAGCCTGAGTTCCACGCTACTGTCTTAGAGCACTATATGAAAAAGTATTTATTTTAATTAGTTTCAGATTTTTTGCTTTTCATTTTGCAGTAATGTTTGTAATCCATCATGGTGTTTTGTGCTTTTTTTGAATTTTGCTGCATTTTGTGCTATGTCTTCACTCATAATGCCATTCAGATGCTTTTGCAGGCAAATTTTTAAACAAAAAAATTGCGCTTCTCTTACTGAAGAGTATTCCATTCTTCCTGGGGAGGCCCTTTGCTAGTATGCAGTGATTACAGTGTATCTGTGATCTTACACTCAGTAAGCTTTCCTGAGTTAGATTTAGCTTCAGTGAACAGAAAATCTGATTTATTTTTGAAATGGTGCATTCTGTTCCAGTCAAATTTTGCTCCCTGCTTCCCATTCTGTAGCTTTGTTTATCTTTTAACCATGCTGCAAGTATACAAGTGGACCGAATTATAAATTGCATAATACTGCAAGGACACCAGAACATTCCTGGCTAAATTTTTTTTGTCTCATTGCAGCCTTGCCCTTCATGTAGTACCACCCTTGCTCCCCACTGCGATGTCAGCATAGACGAAGGAGCTATCCAAAATGGTTGTCAGGATGAGCATAAAAACAGTGTGAAGGTAATTTAAGTATTTATCCCTTCCCTTCTTTGCCCTTATTTCTCTGCTTTAGTTAGCTTTCTCATTTTTGCTTGCTATTCCTTTATTCAAGCTTTTAAGCAGCAGAACTGATTTTGATTTTGAGTGGTTGTATTCTAAAATGTAGTTGAGTCTCCCCCTCAAATTTTCAAAATTATTAGTGATTTTATGGGCCCAGTTTGGTACTGAGAGGGACCTAAAATTTGGACTCTTTAAATTATGCTGAGTCTACCCAAAGAAAGAGGCACAAACAACACTACCATGCTCTCCGTCCCTTACACTGCCTAGCCACAAGTTACACCTGTGTCTTGCCAATGTCTTCTGCATCATAGCTCTAAGACACAGTCATTCCTGTTCACACACACAGCTGAAATTCACAGCCTTTAAGTCAGTTTGCATCCTTTTTCTGACCAACAAATACAGCATCTTACATATTCAGCATGCTGCTGCCAAGAGGGCTTTCCTTGCCTGTTGCTTAGATATTCTTACTGAAGCCACCTACTTCCTCTACAACACCAGAAGTTGCCAATTTGTCATCTTGTTCGTGGCCTTCGTAGCCTCTCTGCTCTGCCTGTCACCTCTCACTCCTTCCTGGATATTAATCTCCTGCTTAAACACAGACTGGATACCAGTGCTCATCACCTGATTGTTATATTTTCAAATAAGTTGGGGAGAATCACTTTATAAACATGCTCACAGATAGCCATCATGTTCTTCACATCTGTCTTTACAGCTCTTCTCGCATATAGAGCTAGCTGAAAACCTTGCCAGCACTTACTCTACTGATGAGCTACTACACTGATCTGTGTTTGTCCCTCTACTGTCTGTCTGTATTTGACTTGTTGTCTCTTATGCTTAAATTGTAAGCTCAGAAGCAGGGACTGCCTTTCTGGACTGTTAACACAGTAGACCATGCTCTGTGCCAGGGTTCCTAGGAGATAGCCTAAGAGAAAAATAAAATAGAAATCCCTACAGCCCTGAGGGACATAGAGCAGAGTGGCCAGCAGGTACTGGTCTCAAAACAGCATGAGATCTTCAAGTCAGAAAACATTGTGGGAGATCTGCCCAGGCTGCCAAGATGGTACACATGGGATGCTTCTTCCCCAGGCTGCCTCTGCCTACATGCCAGGGATCTCCAGGAACCGACTGCAAACAGAGATTTTCCGTTGGTGCCAGCTTTCTAGTGTCATATGATGTCTTCATCAGAATTATCCTTTTAGGTTTCTTCATACTACAGCTATATTAGCTTCATGTGTGTCAATTAGCAAGTCATCTAACCTGGCTTAGAAGAGGTCTGTACAGTGCTGAACAAAATGTCTGTAATTTCACTTATGTGAAGAAATGTGTTAGTGGAGACCAAATCAAATGTCCTTCTTTGATTTGGCTCAGTTATTGCCAAGTCCAAAATTGGAGCAGTTAAGTGGCTATCCAGTAAGTCTGGGATGCCTGTTTAATTGGAAGCTTAAAGAACAACTACATCCACAAAGTTGCAGTGGCATTTGATTTCCAAGTCTTCTTTGCAGTCTCAGCTTTCTTGGGAAGAAGAGCCCAGTCTCTGGGGTCTGTTCCCTTCCCATGCCAGGTTGCTGCGCCTGGCCCTGCAGCACTCGTGTCCCCTGTCTTTAAGGAATGTTGTTAACCATGTCCTTGGACCTTTGTGGTTCCCAACAGCCTCTGGAGCCTCCCCATCTCTTGATAAGAGGAAACTGTTGCATTGTGCATCAAACCTCTGGGTGCTCGAAAAAACCTGTACAGCCTGTTGCATCAGGAACCACAGTAACATTGGAGCTAACAACATTTAATAAATAGGGATTTTCTCCTTACACACAAGCAGTTTCATGCTCTAATCCCCTCCTGTTAAGATTAAGAGTGGAGACAGCACAGGAAAACCTTGAGCTGACTAAAGGGAAGAATTTTCTTAGGGATTTGAGCCTTTGCCAAGGAGCTAAAGAGAAAAGGCCAAGAGAAGTCCATGCTGACCTCTGAACAAGCAGAAATTTTTGCTGCATTTTTCAGATGAACTTGAAGAATAGTCAGGGAAAGAAGACAGTGCACAGGAGTCCGTATCTTTTATTTGAGCTGCTCGTAGCAAAAATTGTGTTCGATTGGTTACTGCTTTTCAAGTGACGACACCTGCGGCAGGGGTGAGAAAAGGAGAAAGATTCTTTGCTGGAAAAAAAACAAAAGGTGATAACTATGACCTTTTTTTTTTTTTTTTTAGGCCTCCAGTTCTTACGGGAAGTGCTCTGAGCAAATATAATCTTTAGCACAAATTTAAAAAAGCCCACAAAACAAATAATGAAGATCCTTCACTTCTAGCACCTTGTTGGATTTGGTTTGCCTGTAGTAGTACCCTTCATCTCAAACGCAGAGAGGTTACGCTGGCACTGCAGTACGTCTTGTGCTCTGTAGCCATGTTCCCCCTGGGTAGGCTAGGTAACCCGTTGCAGGAGGGCTTGCTCTGGAGCTGCTGAATATTTTCCCTTAGAAAAAAAACTTTATATGAGAAGTTTTTGTGCCTCTGGCTTACCAGGAGAGCGCCCTTCTGTCATATGCAAGCACTTCTCCAGTCCGAGGAGTTTTGGTCGGCTTTTGCCGAGATATGTGTTGCTGAAGCCACCTTTCTCTTCTGTTGATTGTAGACTTTAGCAAAACATTGGCAGCACACCAAGGTAACTACTAAATTTCCTATTCTACTTTGTCAGCTGCTGTCACTGTGCTGTGAACACCTGCAAGCTGCCAAAACAACTGTTGCAAGTGGTAGAAGGGACTAGACTGGGAATCCTTTCATCTTCTGGCTCCCAGCACGTGGCTCTAGAGGCTCGCGCCTCCATCGGGGCAGCCCGCAGGGTGGGGATGCTGCGTCCCTCCCAGGTGGGAGGAAGGGGAAGCACAGCCCACCTCCCTCCTGCTTTTCCTGTAGCTCCAGGGAACCGTTCCAGCACACCTTGTTATGACTTTAGCTCTTGAGGTCTTGGCAGCCAAGCCTGAGTGCTTTCTGACTCTTCCCTGCACAAGGTGACGTTCTCCTGCTGCTCCATTAGTCTTGTACCTTCACTGGTTGTGTCTGCACCTTCCATTCTACCTGCCTATATTCATGTGCCTTGTTTGCTTTATAGGATAGATACGCGAGGAGGTTGAATTAATTTTGCATGGGCAGCCAGAAACCAGATATTTCTTAACTTTAACTAAGTTGATTTTACAATCTAAGTCACATATTTCAGTGCTTGGTTGGGGTGGTGATATTTATGGTATTTATTTATGGTCACTGTGGTGGCATCCAAGAATAGTCTTCTGGAGGAGCTTGTCACTGCTGTGCTGACTGCTGTACAGGCAGAAATGAAGAAACTTCTGTCATGAGTGGGTTTCAGGATGAGGATAAATGATATGTGATAAATGATAAGATACGGAGGGGGGAAGATGAACATTCAGATATGCTAAGTTTGATATATGTGTGCATTTGAAAATGATCCTGACTAACTGCAGTTCATTTTCATTCTAACCATGCTTAGTTGTCTAATTTTTTTTTGGAATTGCTTCAGTGCATATTGGTCTAGGTCAAACAAAATGTAAAAGAAGGAACTTCAGGTTCCATGAAAATAGAATAATTTGTTGTTAAAAGTAATTTGTGTTCTCAAGTGAATGAAAGCAGAATTGATAATACTGTGTACCTAAGCTGTGCTGCAGGCTGGTGTCAAACTTTAAAAATGCAGCATTAATTAGTACAAAGGCAACAGAAAAGCAGAAAGAAGTAGTACATCTTAGTCAGTGAAGAAAACATAGTTTAATTTGCAGCATAATTTTTTTGGTAGGATGGTGAGATGTGCAAAAGGGCTGTTCCCACAGGTGGGAGAAAGGAGGAAGCTCTGTCTGGGGAAGCAGCAAGGCTGTAGCGGTCAGTGGAAAGATCAGTGAGGGCTGGCAGAGTAAGTTGTCTCATGACCTGTGGAAAGATAGCACAGTTTAAGTAGGTATTTAAAAAGCTTTTTTGAAGAATCTTGACCTTAAGATGAGTGAATGAAATTTGGGCTTGTGGTTGGTCTTCATTGCATGTGTTAAAACATACTTTGTTTTCTGCTCCTTGGAAACTTGGTACATAAAAAGCAAAAAGACAACACCTAAGTAGGCAGGCACTTACAGAAGATATGAATGGCTTCAAGGCAGATGGAGTTAGATCTTTGACATGATCAGGTAAAAGCTCAGTATGTTGAGGGAAGAACTTCTTTCAGCTTTTGCTCCATGAAATCCCTTCTACTTTCTCAGCCACTTATGTTCCCCATGTATGTTTTGCTTTCTGTCATTCAGGCTCCAGGAGGACACAGTCCAAAGACTCAAAATGGACTTTTGAGTCCTCCACAGGAAGAAAAGCTCAGCAACAGTCAAACCTCACTTTACGAAATGTTGCAAGAGAAAGGAAGATGGGGCGGAGTGAGTCTGGATCAATCAGCTCTCCTTCCTTTGAGGTTCAAAAACATCAGAGAAAAGACAGATGCTCACTTTGTGGATGTGATTAAAGAAGACAGGTAAGGAAAATCAAATTGGACAATGTAAAATTGTATACAGGCGAGAAGGCAGTAACAGGGGTCCCATATCTTTAATCTTTATTTGTGTGCCTTTTGTCTCATGTCAGTAATTACTGTTATCATATAACATGTCATATGTTTTCTGATCTTAGTCTATATTCTGCTTAAAGTACAGTAGGAATGTGATGTCAGAAGCATTCTGCTCAGGAATATGTAAAGCCAGGTTTTTCATCATTTCCATGGTGTACAATCATTCTTCAGTTGAGTCTTTGAAAAGGAAAAATTCTCTTTAAATGACTTCTGATGAAGTTGAACTCTTACCTTTATGTTCAAAAGTCCTTTTAATGTGCATACTATGTACCTTGCTCTGCAATTAGAAGTGTTAACATAAAATCTGAACCACAAAGCTCACATTTTTCTATAGCGAAAGAACAAAGTCTGATAACGTTGTGTGACTAATACCTAGAAATCATACTGGGCTTGGAAGCAGAATTAATAGGAGTGAATTCTCATGGGCCTACTACCTACCTACAGCATTTTGTAAAGTTAGCTTCATTCTCTGTTTCAAACAAAAAGAACTTATTTTGGGCAGAGGAAAATATGTTCTCCAAAATTCAGTAGTGTGTGGGTTTTGTAAACACACAACCATATCTCCCTTATTATGGCAGTAACTTGACTGGAGCAATTAAACAATAACTTGAGTTTGTTATTATTTATGGCTATTCTTATTTTTGCTTCACTGCTTCCACTCAAATTAATGGTATTTTATCTAAATATCCTTGAAACTGTTTGCTCGTATAGACTCCAGGCTGCTTGGAACCGGGACACTGTTGTCTTTACTGAAAACATGACTAAAGCAGGGAGAAGTGAGAGGGAGGGACAGCAGTCCCTCTCCAGTCCCTTCTCTAGATTTTTTCAGATTACTTTACTCCTGTGGCCAAGTTCAGTTAAAATTTAAGTTCCCTCTGTGTGTCATTAGTGGCTGAGAATAGGTGTTTAGCTGATGTTTTCAAATATTAGAAGACAGATGGATTGGGAGAGTCCAGATGTTGGCAGAAATCAGCAAGAACAAATTGGATTTTTGTTTAAAATGTAACTAGCATCCTGCAAATTTTAAGTTACATAAGTACTTTAATTTATGCCGTTTGTCTGCTGAAGGTACCTGGCTCAAGCTCATGTGTTCCTCCTCCACTTACAAAATGGATAATTCTTTCTGATTTGGAAAAAGGAAAAAGTAGGACTGTGATTTGACATCAGTCAAAGCCTAGCTTTTTTTTTGGTCTCAATTAAATATCATGGTTACCATATTAAGTGGGCCATTTCTTGTTGCCAAGGCAACTTCTCTGCTGAGTTCAGTTCATGTAAACATAACTTTCCAAAAATAATTTTCTGATTAATTAGTTCTATACAAAATGGTTTAAGCCTACCATTCTACATTAATCCTTTATAACATTTGTTAATGTGAAGTTATATGTAATAAGTAATTTTAAAAACGGTCTTGATCCCCTACTGTAAAACATAGTATGTTGTTGGTCTCAGCAAATCTAGTATCTGGGAGGATGTTTGAACGGGAAATTTGAGTTTTCCCAGGGAGGGGGGTGAAGTCCGAACTTTCCCTTGGTCATCTTAGAGGAAGCTCCATTCGCAATAGTCATACTGGAGTGTTGCTGCAAACGCAGCCGCGAAGTGTGAGCTTCCTCTAGCATCGGGCAGTGATTCCCACTGTGTCGCACGATGCTGGTGTTCTGATCTGTGATATAAATTCCTATTAACAGAAAGTACCTAACCCAGATAGGGTGGTAAGGTGCGTAAATTGATCACACAGGCTTCCTGTACAGCTGGGAAGAGTTAGACATCCTAGGGAGGATGCCAGAGCCTGTATGCTGCATTAGGAAGCTGCCTAGGGCTAGCTAGGAGGAAATGCTGGACACTGGTGATATTTTTCTTTTCCCAACCTCTTTCTAGGGTTTAGGTGTGTGGCTGAGGGTTTCATGAGCAGCCATTGGTCTCTTTGCTTGCTGAGATTTCACCTTGGAGCTGATAAACCTCAGCACAGTTCCAGTTATCTTTAATAATAATAAAGCCAGTGTTAGTGCAGTATGTTTGGATTAATATATTATGCAAGAATCCTTTTCATAGAGTCATACAATCATGGAACAGTTTGGGTTGGAAGGGACCTGGAAGATCATCTAGTTCCAAGTTACTAGTTTGCATCTTCTTACGACTTGATTATATATATTTGGCAAACAGTGTATAGTTTGAGCTTTGAGTCTGGCTTGCCTGCAACCACTATAAAAATTACATGCTTTGTTCATTGTAATCTGCATGTCACTGTGTATTTTAGAAGAAAACTACAGTGTAAGAGTACAAAACGTTTAAACTTAATTTCACTGGGGATACCCTCAATGGATTCTCGCTTTTTAGATTTTTGTTTCCAAGAAAAATTACATAATCCTTAGGTTATAAACCTTTTGAAGTATAAGAAACGAGTACTCAGGTGCTAATCAGGACAGTACTTACAAACGATCTCTTTAGAGTTACAGAGCAGAGTCCCAGGGAAATACGAAGCTGGCCTCAGAAGCTAGGTTCTGTGCAGCCCTTCATCCCCTCCTTGGGTCAGTTTCCTGTTTAAATACTTTAAAAATTTGTTTCTTTCATCTCCCACTTCCCAGTCTTGCTTGATTCAGGGAAAACAGAAATCACTTGTGCTGGGGAGGCACATGCCTCCTGGGAAGCAGATTATGTACTTGACTGTGTTTAGTCAACTAAACTGGGATCTTCCTCTTTGAGACAGACAACTGTTGAGATGGAGCTGGACTGGCATGGTATGGCTGGCTCACATCAGAAATGCTGCCTTCACCCTTGTTTCATCGTGTTATGCTTCTGTTCTGTGCAGCACTGGCAAACTGCATTGTTCTTCCAACATCCTTAGGACATCACAGCTCCAGCACAACATCACCATACTCTGCTGAGCTTCCCTGGAGGAAGAAAGTGAAGTCGACAATATTTTTTTTCCCTAAAGAAAAAAAGTTTGCAAAATTCGTATTTTTCATTCTCAGAAACATCTAAGAGAGGTGAAGGAGGGAAGACAAGGAATGAATGAGAGAAAGGAGGCTCAAGTGAATCTGTCCTGTCATTCCTTCAGAGTATCCTGATGTTTTTAATATATTGGCCAAGGCCAGAATGTTTAAAGGTTATAAAGTATCTGCCATATTCATGATTAAAGTCTTTTGTCTTCTTGAGCTTCAGTCTAGGAATGTGTGTTTGGTTAGTTTTGCACCTCAAGAAAAAAAATGCTTCCCACATGTCATCTTGTGCTGGGGAGCTCATACTTCCAGAACACTTCTTTTCCAAGTGTTCATAAAAAATAAACAGAAAAAAACCAAAAGCAAACCCCCAGAAAAAAAGAGTTCCATCACAGAGTAGCTCAGTAGGATCTTTCAGCTTCTTCATCTGCTTAGAATTTGATCTCATGTGCATCTCTGGTTTTTGCTTAGAGTTGCCAGCTTGAAAATAGCCCACTAATTGCCGCTCTGGTGCTACAATTTTCAAGGTGGGAATAACACTTGGGAAGAAGCTGCTCCATTTCAGATTCTACAGCAATTTTTAAACAGTTCACTGTAAACAACAAGTGGAATCAGTTGCTTGACAATGAAAGGTTTATAGCAAGAGCCTGTGTTTTGAAGTCACAGATGAGGACTGCACAGAAGAGAGGGTGATGGGCTACCCCCGCAATAAATGGCATAAGCAGGTGTGACCTTACTCTGCAACCATGGGGCACAAAAGCACTCGTGCTCTGTAAGTCGAGTCCTTTCAGCTCTTTGACACCTACTCGAGAAAGAAAAGGTTTGCAGATCAAGTGCCATAGCTGTTGTTAGAAAACTTCTTTCATAAACCTCTTACAACTAATGTAAAACTCAAAAAATGTTCTGTTTTTGCTCCAGAGGATGGGGAATAGAAACACCTTTTTAATGGTTGAGGCCTCTTTTATAGTTTGGGTTTTTTCTGCACCTGACACTGGAAGAGGGTGAAGGAGTGCATACCCTCTGGCAGATGCTGCCTCCTGGTTCATTAGTCCTAGTGAGCTAGTTTCGTTATTTGTCCGTGCCTTTGTTTCCAATTCTGGTGATTTCAAATCTTCTGTTGCAGAAGTAAATTTAAGCTCTCTGTCTCCTCAGGTCCCATTTCCCTGCAGCCCAGATCATTAAGCCAATGTTCCCAGTTGTGTCTTTGAAATAACAAGAAAGTGCTGTTTTCTAAAATGGACACCTCATTGGGGTTTTTTCCTAGCAATTTGTCACCTTTGTCATCCTTGGCTTGTTTCAAACTATTGAATTCTACCCAAGACACAAATATCCCACAGCCACACGTCTCCTAAGGTTGTGCCTCTATAGCAGCAATTAACCTTTACTATTTGCTGGCTTATATTACCGTTATCTGTAGTCATCTGCAGTTACAGCTGTTAAATTTCTGGAAGGACTTGTTAGTCTCTTCCTGAAAGTATGAAAGTTTGCTCTGTCATTTTTCTGTAACATATTTCCTTTGACTGAGCAACTGATGTGGTTAAGGGGGTACCTCAGTGACTGAGAGCGACGGAAAGCTACAGGAACTTCAAAGCCAAGCACCAGCGTCCCTAGAAACAGAAACCACAGAATGGGGGGCTCTGAAAGAGTTGCAGCGGAATAAACTGATGTTGATACCATCTTTTCTCTTTAGCCTCATGAAAGACTACTTCTTTAAACCGCCTATTAACAAGCTGAGCCTGAACTTCTTGGATCAGGATTTGGAGATGACCTACAGGACGAGCTATCAGGAAGAGGTGTGTTTCTCCTGGCATTGGTTTCCTTCTGTAATCTGTATAAGCAACTGTCTGTTGTTGTTTTTAACACATTTCATTGCAGTTGGTGACAAGGGTCATGAAATGTCAAATGTGGTTTACTTCTTGGTGTTGCTGCCTCTGAAAACAGTCTCCTTCCAGTTTACCTGTCTTATACCATGCCCTGAGTCTAGTCCAGCGTTTGGGCTGGAAATACCTTTTCACAGTCCACCAAGACACACTACTTACTTCTCACTTGCCTTTTCTCTGTTTTCAGGTTAATGTTTTAAGGCTTTAGGTAGGCCAGAGAACCTTGCTGAGATGAAAGTAAAGTACCAAATGCTACTTGCCTTCTCATCAAATATCCTAAATTTGAGAATGGTAACTTTGAATTTGGTTCTTGTTCATGTCAGAGCCTCATGGTTATCCCTGCAAAACCCAAACCTGCTCTGAACTCAAATGTCCTAAGTTCCCTAAGTGTGCTGCATTCAGGAATAGGCAGTTCAAAACACTGCGTAATTGTAAGGAACAGTGAGTAAATTATAAGGAACTTGGTGCTTTCTTCAGGATTCTGCACTGAGTGTAAACAGTCCTTAATTCCCTTGGGGGCTAATAATATTGTAGGCTTTCCATGCCAGTAGATACTCCTGCCTGGTTGGTATGAGCTAGCAAAATGTTTTAAGTTTACATATAGCATCATTAGGTGTCAGTACCAACTGAGGCTGCATTTCCACGAGTAGCTGAAAAGTTGCTGCCAAAAGAGAGCGATTGCTCTACCCTCCTTGTCCCTACTCCTTCCTGCTCCTTCTGATGCCTCTGGTGCTTATCAGGCTTCCCTGCTGTGAGCCAGTTCATTTTACTAGCCTAGTATAAAATATTCCTGTTTTGTTTTTCTGTTGGGGGCTTTTTCTTTTTCTGTCTGGGTCTGTTTTCTGCTGTATCGAACCAGCAGCTCACAGAGAGGTTGGCAGGCACCAAAGCCAGTGCAGGATAAGTGTCTGGCAGCAGGAAGGGGAATGGGCTGTTCCCTTCCAGTAGCACTGAGCTATTAGTTTGGGTCATCTGTCTGACAGAATTGCATTGTGATAAATGTAGGTGTTGATTTCTTTTCTTCCCCGTGTGTCCTACATCTGCGGGCAGGTAGGTTTTGTGCTGCTGCTGCTTGTTGCTTTCTGTTCATGGGCTGCTTTCTGTTCTGGGCAGCATTGCCACTCTGTCCTTAGCAATATCCCCATTCGCTTGTTTTCCACTGTTTACAAATGAGACCTAACTTAATTTTTTTAAACAAAGGGAAGCATAGTTGTGTTGCAGTTCAGTTTGTTCAGGAGCTCCATACTCATCCTGCAGCACAGTGTTCTGGTGGTATCTCTGAATAAAACTCATGCAGCAGCAACAGGGACAAACTTCCCATGGGGTACAGCCTGCAAAATTTGCACAAACTATACAGAAAATAATAAATCAGGTTCTTTCCAATAGAGAGATTGGAAAGAGAAGCAAAGCAGTGATAGTCAAGAATATACAGATTGAGCAATTAATGTGAATATGTAGGAAATTTATAGAAGGAGCAGGAATGTGGTCTATGCATTTGGTTAGTGGCAAGCTATTGATTTGAAAATTACTGTGTAAACCTCCCTGGAAATCAGAATCTTCACTCGCTAATAGTAACTCTGCAGTGCTGGGGTGAAAACCTGTTAAAGCCTTCATATGAGCATAGTACTGGTCCAAAACAACAGCAACAACAAAAAAATCTTCACTTGGAGAGTGAAATGATTTGTCAGCACTGCTGGTTCTTTAATTGCCTTGCAGTAAACTGTTGCTGAAAGTAACTTCCAACACCACTGAATTCACCTCTAATTACACAGTGCCAGCTGCATGCTCGGTGTGTGATTGTTCTCTGTAAGCGGCTCCACTTCCCAAGAGCTTGCTCAGCCTGTTCTTGTTTGGAAATTAAGGCACTACTTCACACTATTAGGGCATCTCTAGTGCTGTCACTTTAGGATATAATGCTGCTTTTCTTAATTCAATTTATGTGACTTTCTGCATGGACTAACAGGATTCTGCTACAGTTCAAATTAAAAGGTAATTTTGGCACTGAAATGATGCTGGCTGAATTTATTAGGTTGCAGAGAGGTACAAATGAGGAACAAATTCATTTCCCAATATTGCTTAGCACAGATAGTGTTCAGAGGAGCAAAAGAAATTTCCAGATTAAACCAGAGTGCTCAAACTGGGCTACTTTGTGGTGATATTGATAACGTATTTTATGTTTTTCTTTGGAACTTGCTTTCTGTGGTCCCTTGGGCAGATATAAACACTCATAAGACTGGGCTCATCTGAGTAAGCCAGGATGTGGAGCTCATGATCTAGTTTTCAGCTGGACTGGCCGAAGTAGCACACAGCACAGCTGCACGAGCGCTGGGGCCAGGACAAGATGGGATGGGAATGTGTGGTAAGGGGTTATGGTGGAACAGAACTTGGTGTCCTGGGCTCTGATCAATTCAGATTACACAGCGTCCTGATTGTTGCTGGTCTGAAGGGGAGATGTGAACTCTGCCACAGGCAAGTAACTGTTTCTGTGGAGTGGTGTTTGGAGGGTTTTCTTAAAGAACCATCAGAGCTAAAAGGCTTGTTGTAAAATCTATTATTATTTTAAATGGATATCGTTGAAGAAAACTTCTTATACCTTTATCTGCTAGTAATTATGGGGTTTATGTTTCTTTGCATAGAATAGGCAATTTTCATATGGTTATTTCTGTATCATAATATTCTGTAAAAATCACCCCAGACCCAGGGCCTGTGCTGCCAGTGTTTTTTTTCAACACAGACTTGTTCCCAGGGCGCTGTGGTAGCCATTGAACTACCTCTTCTGTTACCTCTTTCGAAACAGTACTTATGTTGGATTAATGAAGTGGCAGAAAGATCTGTATTCCTTTATTTGTTTTTGTGAGCTGCTATTTATGGTACAGTTGAATTCAGCAAAACAGCATTTCTTCATTTTCATCCCTTCCCTCAATCCCTGTATTCCACACAGGTTATGAAGAATGCTCCAGTGAAGACATTTGCCAGCGCTACCTTCAGCTCGCTCCTGGATGTGTTCCTCTCCACCACAGTCTTCCTCATACTCTCGGTCACATGTTTCCTGAAACACGGGATGGTCGCATCCCCTCCACCACCTGCAGCGGTCGTGGTGTTCATCATTGCCATCCTGCTAGAGGTGCTGTCCCTTGTCATCTCAATTAGGTAAATAAAGCATAAGAAAGTCTTGAAATAGCAGTGAGAAGTGAAATGGTGGCTGGCTTGGGAACATTTTGTTTGACAGCATCCCAGGAACTCACTTGGATGGTCTGTAATATTTGGAGAGCAGTGTTAGTGAAGCCAAGAATGCTTGCAGCAGATCTTGTGCAAAGAGAGGTCTAGCTGCAGAAATTGTAGGAGAGAAAGGTGACTCTGGTAGAGGCCACTTAAGGAAACAGAATCTGCACTCCATGCCTGCCCCTGCTTAGTTTTGCATTGCATGGGATGCCACACGCAACTGTATATCTTCTCTCCACACAGGGCCATCCGAGCAAGGGAAAACAAACAGAAAACTTCTCTCTGTCCTTCAGAAAAAAAACCCAAAACGCCAGCTTTTAAATTCATAGACAAAAGTACACTATTCTGGTGTTAAAACGGAAATAATTGATCCGAAATGCAAAGAGCAGTCCTTTCTGCAAAAAAACCCCACCACCCTAAAATTGCAAAAGTCATGTTGCATCTGTTCAAAATTAGTTTTCTTAACGATCTCTATTTCAGGTCTCATGGGTTTAATATTCAAATAGTTTGTGTTTTCTGTTTGACACATAATTGGAATTCAGCATTTCCCCTGAGTCCTGGGCTGTGTGACAGTCAGCTGCTGCTTGAGAACGGAAGGAGCCCTAGTTTGTCTCTGCAGAAAGGGCGGCTTTGCCAGACTGTGCCCAGCACGCCAGCCTGCACACTGGCTCTTCGCAGCCAGCAGCAAACAGTCTCCAACCCCTGAACTCTTAAATGTGTCCCTGCAACCCCTGCACCTCAACCTCTCTTGTGCCCTCAGAGACGAGGCTTGGCTGCAAGTACCTGGTATTTAGCAGTGCCTCCTCATTCCTGGTTTGTAGCCAGTCACCCAGAGGATGTGTGTTCTAGGCTTCCAGGGTGCTTGTGGGCCTTCCCCCAGCATTTGTGACAAATCTGCGAGCGATTCCAGTATGGTTCCTGTGTCATGTGGGGTTTCCCGCAGGCATGTCGGAGTTCCTAACACGTTCTAGTGTAGAAGGCTGCAGTTGTACATGCATTTGGTAAAGCTCATGCTCCCCTGGGTGTGTTGTCTGATTTGTACAGATACCACATGTAACCTGTTATTAACCCAGATGATAGACCTAATAGTAAGTTGTTTGTTTGTCTATACTTGTGAGAGCAGGTTTATTCTGCCCTTCTTATCACCCGCTTTCATGGCATTTCCTTCTGACACAAGAGCATGCTATAAGGGTGGGGGAACATGTGTCCTCACTTGCAGTTCTACACATCTGTCAGGTATGCGTAAGTTAAAATGCTTTTATAATTATAAGTTAGAAGCAGTTCAGCTGTTGTTTCAAGAGAAGTAAGGGATTGCAGTTTGCACTTTTACTTTGCCTTTTCAGGGTCAAGGTTAAAAGTACCAAATTAGTGCTTCAGTCACTGAAGCAAGCTTGTAACTCAGTGTGCATGTAAACGTATGCAAGCGTATTTCCGTGAAGGCTGGCATTTAGGAATAGAGAGAGGTCATTTATGAACAGTGGAAATGCTTTCAAGGATAGTATTTCTTAGGTGTATTTGATTGTTGCAATTTGAATAGTATTGTTGGTTTGGTGTTTTTAGAAAATCTAGAAATCCGGGAAGAGTTAAGACCTGTACTGGAAGATGGTTGAGTTGGTAGGGCTGTCATTCTGGTGCTTCCTGAACTGGATTAACTGTTGCTCTGTCCTCTCTCTTGCACCAGAAATGCATTTTCCCCTTTGCAGAACAGTTTCTGTACTTTTGGGGGCAGGGAGGGGGGGAGGTTTTTTTAATCAGTTTAATGTGCCCAGGCAGCTCTTTCATTGCACCAGGCAGGTGAGTGGGAAAGCAGCAGTGAGCAGGTAGCCTGGGTGTGGTGGCCCATGGCATTGCATCCCTCTGAACAACTCCACCACCACTTTGCAGAAGAGCTAGTTTCTTGCTATCCAGATATGTTTGGGGAAAATTTGGGTTCATTCACCTTGCAGGTGAATTTTTACTCCCCTTTAGTATTTTTCAATTCACTGTTATTCCCACTTGTTTTTCCAATGCTACTTTGTGTTCGCCTTTTCTTATTTTGTACATTTATAAAAATTATTGCTATAATCTTAGAAATTTTTATAGGTATGTACATAAGGTTTTATTTCACTCCTGTTCTATAAGTGGTGGTTTATGGGTTTCTGAAGGAGAAGGAATGCTTGAGTGTGCTATCTATGTAGTCAAGAATTTGCAAAGTGGTTTTGTCTTTCTGAGCTGTGTAGGGCTGTATAGAGGTTTAGCTTCATTGCAGCACTATGTTGCTGAGAGCCCATGCTCTCTGGTAGTGAGCCTGGGCTATTACCAAGGTGAGTTTAAGTGGTTTTACAATGTTTTCTTAACACCTTTTGGTTTTGCCACTGGCATTTCTAATATTTTCGTGAGACTGTTGGCTCAAAGCCCAAATTTTACTTTCTAACCTGGCCTGGATGCATCGTTTAAAGTCAGTGAGATTTAAAAAGCAAGTGTTTCAGGATGACTCCTAAGCCTTAGAAGTATGGATTTGTTTAATATTAATCATTCTTTTGTGCTCAATTCTGAGTTGAAAACAGGTTGAGAAGCATCTCTCACTGTGGAGAAACCTGTAGCCAGCTATCAAAACTCACACAGTCCCACCTGGCTTAGTAATTACAGATTTTCAGTAAACACTGTATTGACAGCATGCAGGACCGTCTTTATCCTAACAGGCACTCAGAGGAGGTTGGGCACGCAGGGAATACTGCAGTTCCTGCAGGGCTACTATGGGTGCAGTTGATCAGTGGCTGCTAGCACTTGCTGCACTCACTGAAGTCAAGCTGACCATTAATCTCAAGATCCTGCAAATTCTCCTGGTTAGTTTGGGAAACAGGAATCGCTGGATGGGGTAAGAGGCTGCTGTCCTTCCCTTCGCTCTCCGTCAAACTGGCAGTTGAGGAGTAAGGACACAGGAATCGAGTCACCAGGTACCCCTTGCTACTGGAGCCCTGGTCTTGCAAGTGCGAGGTGGGTTGCTCCTTTCTTTTGGCGGGTGGGAATTGTCTGCAAATCACTCTACTCCACAGTTACAAGCAATTGGTTCTCAGAAACTTGCTACCATGGGCTTACATTCACAATCTTTCCTCTACTAATGAGATATAATTTGTGTTTGACTTAACTGATCATCCATCTAAGGGAACACTTTAGTAAATCTCTTGAAGTACAAACCAGGATCATCTCAGATATGCGTAGATCCTACCCAGAGTACCTTCTTGAAAATAGCCTCATATTATACACCCAAAAAGAGCAGTCTTTTTAGATGAAAAATCTCAGAGGCTTTCTGATAGGTTTTCAGTATTAAATGTAATGGCAATGGTGTATTTGGGGGGGGCGGCTTTTGTAGGAAAAGGTATCTGTTTTCACTTGAAGGTTTTTTTTAATTTTGAATTTACAATATGTATTTACTTTATAGTAAATACATAAGATATGCTTTGGGGCCACTCTGGTCTCCACAACCTGAGGCACACACTTCTGTACAGTTCCCTTCAGCAGAAAGAAGAAAATTGTCTTTTTCCTCTTCAGATCCTCATCAAAGCGAGGACTGCTCGCTCCAACCATTCGTTATGCACAGAAACAGTGCAGAACTTCCTGTGCAGAAATGTCATCCCAAATGACAATCACAGAATACCACCGAGATATCTTAAGGGAGGAGATTGGACTACAATGCTGGGCACAATCCCAGAATTTCAGGAAAAGGGATTATTTTAGGACCAGAAAATTCTTGCCTAAGTTTGTCATTGTATTTTCATTATCGTGATGCGAAACACCCTGTCTTTAAATCAGTCTAACTTGTAATTGAATCCAGGACTCAGCCTAGGAAGTACTCGCTACAGCTCTTGTGGCTAAGACCTTTAGTCCAGCTGCAGGAGTGGGAAGGGAGAGCACTATCACTGCCTGTATGATGAGAAAGAAGTTAAAACTGTTAAGTTCTAGAAGAGCAGAAGTCCTCATGGAGCAAAGCTTACAAGGGAGAAGGATGTTTTGATTCCTTTGAAGTGTCTGATAATAAATTATTGGAGCATCTATAGATGAGGATCCCACTGTTAGCACAAGTGCCACTCTCAAATTACTTGTACAAAGCTGCACGCTAAACATGGTACTTCATTTGTAAGCATGTGGAAAATGTCATCTCCTGTGCTGTAAATGTAGTGCAAAGAATGTCCTGCCCACTTGAAATGTGACTACTTTGACTTTCATGAGTTCAGTTGAAGTGTAAGAGGTCCTAAAGTTCTGCTATTTTATAAAAATACCTTGGGAAATGTCATTGAACATACAGCAGAGTGTGAGATTTCACTTCGGATTCTTAGGAGTGCTTCTGCAGGAATATAGGTAAAAGGCATCTGCCTGCTATTTTAGCTGTAAATACAGGATTTTTGACATCTTGTTCTTTTCTCAAGTAAAACTTGTTATAAATAAATTTGTTTAAAAAGAATGTGTTGCTTTTGATAGAAGGCTTCACTGAAGGATGCTGGGTGAAGAGCTGAGGCCAGAATAGGGAATATTTCAACCCTGCTCAAAAGAGTGAGTGGTGGGAGCACTTGATCAGTTGATTCATTAATTGAGACGGACCTTTCTAGAGAGCAAAAAAAATACCTTCTGGATGAAAAAAGCAAGTACAATCAAAACAGTAAAATGGGAAACTGCTGTTGTCTGACTAAGCAGAACTGCCCTTTGCCCAGTACCTTGCCTTCACAGGCTTGCTGAAGTAACACCCACGGTCTGTCTACAGCTGAGACCAGTTGGATCTTCTTAAATTCCTAATGACCGGGAACTAAAATTGTTTTCTGCAACTAGAGCTTAATGAACCAGTTCTGTTAACAACATGACTGATACAGACTATTGATGCAAGGGAAAACAATGTCTTCTGTTTGCCTTTACTTATTTCTAACATCTGTGGCTTTGGTATTTAATATCCCACCAAATTGCCTCTATGCCAAACGCTTTTGATTTGAACTATGGGAATTGATTTTAAACTGCCAGTAAATACAGAAATGATGGTAACATTCTCCATTACCTATTAATCATTTATGTCAAAGTTACTAATTTGAACTCCAGCTTGTGTAAACATCTTGGATGCTTTAGCATTTAAGGCCTGCTGAGCTACCCACTGACACTGCATTATTTACTGATACTGCCCTGTAGCCATTAAATCTGTCTGCAGCTCTCATTGCTGTCTGGATTTAATGCACTTCTTACTTCCTGCGATGGGAAGGTCGTGCTGTATTCACAGGCTTGCACTGTTCTGTGAAGAATGAGATTTCAATCATTTTAATTCCAGAGTGCGGAGCATTGTGATAAATGCTGGACCGGAGGGGGGGGGGGGGAATAAAATCAATGCAAGAAGGTAAACATCATCATGAGAAATGTGGCGTTGCCCTGGAATTTGCACTAGCTTTTTTGAAACACACAGCTGCCTAAATAAAGAAGTGTCCTCATCGCAGGATTAACTGGTTGGGTTCGCTGATGGATTTGTTGCTATAGTTCCCGCAAGAATTTGTCCTGGCATGGAGGTTTGGGGGGAAAAAAATAATTTTAAAAAGCTTTCTGCACCGTGGAGTCCCTGTTGTGTGGGTTGGGGTGAGAGACATGAGCTGCACTGGGTATCTGCCACAGTTGGCGTGCCACAGAGCTGGTTTCTGTGCCAGCCTACATGGGAGCGATGGGGAAGATCACACGGAGCGTGGGCAGAGTGCGGCTGCTCTCCCTTCGGAGAGCCTGGCTGCTCCTGGCTCCGCACCCTGCTGCAGCCCGGTTCGCTTTCCTTGCTCACCGTTCAGCCGTGTAAATGCTCGGCCTCGTCCGTAGGCTTTGGGAGGATCGGACTTTATTTTTAGAGGCATGAACTTGGGTGGCATTTTCAGAAGTACTCAATCCTGGGCTGACTTGGCTGCCGCTGAAGGCAGGCGTAGTTCTGCCGTCGATGTTAGAGGCAGCGGAGTTAGGACAGTATATAATGCTTGAGAAAACCCAATTCTTATTCTAGGGAGATTTAAAAAAAAAAAAAAAAAAAATCTCATTGTAAACCATTTTTTCTGTGCTTTGTTGGAAATTCATTTTTATGATGGAATATAGCTATAATTTTTGGTGTAAATGGAAGGCCACCGAAGTAGGAACTAGCAAATCTGTGAGCACCCTCTCGTGGGGCCCTGATGCATTACAGCATCTTCTATCCTGCTACCCCAAATTTCTCTTTCTATGCATTTAAGTACCGTTTCCAGATTTTAATATATTAAATTACAGAAGAGCTTTTGAAGCTTTAAAAATAGGCTTGAGGTTGCAAAATTCACAGACCTCTAGGCCAGAGAATTAAAATATCGGTCATAAACAATACATATTTAAAGGTGTGGAATAAGTGTCAGTTTCACATAAAGAACTTTTAAATTTATCCCGGTTTGTATCTGGCTTTTATCCAGGATAATACTGTGTATTTTAGACAACAGTGTGAAAAAATCATGGATAGCTTTTCTCTTTTAAAAGACACGGGTAATACAGAATAATTTGTGTAACTTTGGAGATTGTGACTTTCATATTTAGTGTATGTTGTGTTTATAGTTTGTTGATTTATTTTTTTTTTTAGCTGCGAACATCTCTGTCCAAAAGAAGTAGTAGTTACATAGCGCTCGGGCTCTGCTGTAGCCCGCTGTTACACTAGCAGAATTACCTGCCCAGACTGATCTGATAATTACATATATCCACATGTATTGGCTTTGAATGAAGCTAACTCTACTATGTTAGCTTTTGGTGTCTTCATAAAAATAATTATAAACTTGAACAGCAGTGGTAATTTTTCTAGAGTGACTAATGTTTTTGAGCTTTAAGAAGGAAGTTATCGCAAGGATTTGTTTCTGTAGATAATAGTTTTCTGCGCAATGTCCTCGAGCATTAAGCATCCTTTTACCTTTCCTTATTCGTTTTTAACAATTAAAAATGCTCTCATTTAAGAACTATCTCTGTTAAGCTGCTCTCCGGAGCTCTTCAGTTGGCTCCTGCAGCACTTCACAGGTTTGGGCCATCATTTTATCAGCAGCTTGAGGCAAGAACCGTTCCTTCCCGCATGCCTTGTGCGGAGCCAACTGGGTTGCTATGATAGATACCGACAGGCAGGCGAGCGGAGGAGCGTGTCAGCTGCCAGCTGGCCTCCGAGGTGCTCATCGCAACTGCTTCTCCGGCTCTGCTGCCTGCCGAGGGTGCCAGCTCTCAGCCCACACTCCTCTTCCCCTTCCCTAATGAGAGAGAGCGGAGTCTGATTGCAGACAGGAACTGGGAACTTCTGTCAGGGTGGTTGCAACTGGGAGGACTGGTTTCGATTGCAGGATAATGTTAAGACGGCATGGGTTTGCACGGCCTCTGGGTGACTGAACTGTTAGCGGGGTGTACAGCCCTGCTTTTAAAACATTTCTGGTGTTATTTTAAGTATTTTTAAGTTGTACGAGCTTTCCCTCTCCCCACCTGCTTTTAAGGCTGAATATCTTACGAAAGGAGAGACGCCTTTCCTACGCTTACCTTCCAAGTAAGTGAAGTTTGGGTTTCAGTTTGTTTACTCAAAGCCCACCATCGCACTTGCTCTCCCTCCCTTTGCTGGCACCCCTTGCTGGAGCAACCAACCAGTCGTCTTTAGCAAAGGTGGATTATTTCCTGAAATTACCAACAGCTGCTCTGGCGTGTAATGCGCGGTGATGGCTCATGTGGTCTAAGTGAAGGATTTGAATTATATTATTACAGGTAAATTAGATGTATGAAGTGATGCACTGAAATTAATGCCTCTGTCTGTGATTTCATTTGTTCCAGAATGGCGTTCTTTCTGGAGGAGGTGATGACTTGCACCAAGCGTCTCCTGAAGGTGATATCTGGCTGGCTGCCTCGACATTTTTTCGGTGCAATCCTGGTTTCTCTCCCAGCTCTTGCAGTTTTTTCACACTTCACCTCTGATTTTGAAACAAATATACATGTAAGTTGTCGAACTATGTTTCATAATCTGACGTTTTGGATCTAACAAAGCTTGTTGCTTGCCTGCCGTCTTCCTTCACCTCCCTCGTGCTTTACATCTATTTGGTACAGATCCGTTAGAGAATAGAGCTTTTGTGTATGATGAAATGTCTAGTTTGTTATGTAAATACAGTCACTTGCTTATTTGAAAACTCACACAAAAGAGGAGAGGGATACCTATAAATGCCTGCCTACGTACATATCGGTTTTTTTCTTAGACCAAACGGTTCTGCAGGTGTTTATTCTAGATAACACAAGGAATATATCTCAGGCTTTTCATTGCATTCATCCTGGTTTTGATTTAGAGTTTGTAGTCGGAGGTGCTGTGTACACTTAAAAACTTTGTATGCACACCAGTGAATCTTAACAGCGAGAACGGTATTAGCAGTGGATGTTTTTTCTTTGCAGAGTTAGATGGAGAAACTCAAAAGGAGAGAACTCTCAGTACATAGGAATGATTACCGTGCAGGGGCTGCAGGAATGGTTAAAGGAACACAATAGCTGTCTTCCGAAATGAACAGAAAGAAATTGGGGTATTTAGCTGAGCCACAGAAAGGTCCACAGGGGATTTGGTGTCTCCTTGAATAAAAACATTCAGAAGGGGGGAACAGGGGGTTAAATATTGAGTAGGGGAAAGAGCAGTTTAATTTAAAGGCTAACTGTAGCATAAAATCAATGTTGAAGAACTGTGAATAAAATGGAACTGGAGATGGAAGTTTGTTTCTCTGCAAGTTTCTCTCAGGTAGCACAGTGTATGATCCTTCCTTTCCAGGATCTTCAGGGAATTCTGTTTCACAAATCTCTTGCTATTTCAGGGCCCTGGGTGTAGGTAATGACTATATGCTCTTCATTCTTCCAATCACAGTTTATTATTGGGTGTTGGGAAGTGTTCGTTTCATGGGAACATGGACCAGGTGTTTTTTGGTCCTTCCTGATTTAAAGATATGTTCCATGGTTCTCAGTCACAGAAGACTGTATTTGATATTCTTTCACATCACGTGTTTAAAATCATTCTGCAGCTTTTACCATTTGTGAACCTTAGTTAACTATTTTTAAGCTATTAATTTTTAATATTTTTTTTTTCAGTTTAATGATGGTGTTTCTCCCTCATGAGTACCATTAAACTAATTGTAGGAATGTTTTCCTCACACTGACGGGAGCTGGAAACCTTCAAACCTCTCAAACCTGTCCATTGATTTTTGTATCATCTCATTCATCACCGTCCCTGATCATTTCTCCAAACATTTAAAAGTAATGTTGGAA
Source organism: Ibycter americanus (assembly GCA_035590275.1). Taxonomy (NCBI): domain Eukaryota; kingdom Metazoa; phylum Chordata; class Aves; order Falconiformes; family Falconidae; genus Ibycter; species Ibycter americanus. Next base: position 38,222,127 of record JAVJGI010000050.1, read on the forward strand.
GAACAGTTTTATTAGCGTATTCTCGATACCTGTTCAGATCACGTTGTTAGTCTAAATGCTTCAGGTGGCAGCAGTAAGATGGTGGTGTTTGTCACCCAACTAAGAATGAACTTTGCTTTCTTTCCTCTTGCAGGTCCTCCAGAGTCGTGGGGTTGTTGGCTCACTCTCCAAGAGATGTCCCAACTCGTCTTGTGCTCAGTGTTTCAACAATCATGGAGCTCTAGGAAATGGAGTCAATCTATAGAGGGTCAGGTAAGTGTCATATTTTACTATGACATGGTTTTGCAAAGTTTTTTTTTATTCATAGCATTTTATACCCTCCCTGGATATAAAATAATTAAAATAAAAATTAACAAAAACAGCAATGAAAAAAAAAAACTTTCCAAAGCCATGCGTACATAGTAAAACACAGCACTTACTGACCCTCTATAGGCTGGCTTCATGCTGGGGCATCACTTGGAGTGAGAACCAGTGCTCTGCCACTTTAGGAGACCTGAAATGGGGGAAAAAAAGTAAGTTTAAATTATGGGTTTTTTATGGACACTTCTGAAATTCCTTTTATCCGTTTTTGAGTCAGTTAAAAAAAACAACAACTGTGCTTGTGGTTTAAAAATGGTAAATTATGTAAGGTTTTTGCCCATACACTGTGTCTACTTCTGAATCACATGCTTATTTGTTATGCTACAGTATTGCTAATCTGCAGTCTCTGCACTTCAGCTGTAAAGGAAATTTTAAGTGAGAGAGAAAGGGAGAGAATGATCATTTGATACTGTAAAATGCGGTATGTAGCTAGAACAGAACTCCACAATGCGGTTGTGGAGTCTCTGTTTTAGCTTGGATGGTCATGAATATTCTTCATAAAACCAAAATTTGCGCATCAGCTTCAGAGTTTTGGCCACTGTAAGGTTGTATCTCAGGGAAATGAAGACATTCTGGGCAATACACCTGTCCTGCACTTCCTATTTTTTTATCCAGTAAAGATGTGGAAAGGGAAGGGTTGTTTGAGATAGGGCATTTGGAACAGCAAATCTGAAATTGTCCTTTCAAATTGGCACAGGCGTTCATGTTACCAAGCATCGGTTGACAATGACCGATACCTGCCTTGTGTTATCAAAACAGATATTTTTTTTTATTTGAATTCACCTGTTGCTGACCAGATGTTCTCTAAGAAGTGTTTTTAAAAGTAGACAGTTGGGTGGTGTTTCTGAGGATGAATGCATTCTACATTTTCAATGCAGTGGAATTTTGATACTTGGTTTGAAACAGGCAGCTAACAGCTAACCCCAGCAACTGAGAGAAGGTTACCATGAATGTTTACATCTTTTTCTTTCTTTTTTTTCTTTTTTCTTTTTTTTCTTTTTTTTCTTTTTTTCCTTTCTCTTCTTTTGTTAATTTTTTTTTTTTCTTAATAAGAAGAGACACTGAGCTTTTTGCAAAGGTAAGTTGAAGGTATTGACAGTCACTGAAATAATGGTTGTGTAATGCACAAATACAAAACTCCATCTAGGGAAAATTGTGACAAACTACCTGTGCTAAAAGTTTTCTTGCTCTTTGAAGGGAAGACCTCTATTTTCAAGTCCTGTCTCCTGATACGGACACTGTGAGGGATTACTTACTGTGCATATAATACAGACAAAATTAGATCCTTCTCTTTCATATCACACAGTCTTTAATTTACGCTGGCATTTATGTGCAGAACGGCTCCAGTCAGCAAGAAGACACTAACTCGCGCTCTCTCTCTTTGTTGCAGTACACCATGTTTATGTGTTGTGCAATTCTGATCACCATTGTGCAGTATTGTAACTTCTGCCAGCTTAGCTCCTGGATGAGATCTCTGTTGGCAACTGTAGTAGGAGCAGTGCTTCTCATCCTGCTCTACATCTCCTTGTGTCCAGACAGGTGAGCATCACACCGTAGCACTCACAGGCTGTGTTTTAGGTGAACAAGTTTGGTTTTCTCCACCAGTGAAGTGAGGGTCTAATGCGTGGGATTTTAGTATCTGCCATGACTTTCTCCAGCATCTCGAACTTAATAATTCCATTTGGAAGAGTTCTGCGGGGTTTTTTGGAAGGATTTCAGGATGATATCTGAGGGGCTCTTTCCTGTAATCTGCTTTGAAATGACACTGTCCTCAACTGATGTGTTTCTCGGGCACACTTACTCTTATCAGACCCATAGAATTGCCTTTCACCATTTGTTTGAAAATCAATTTTATTAAGAAATTTCTGAGGCATTTGGTGCTGCCAGAGAGCCCAGTTGTTCCCTCACACCCTTCTGAATTTATTTTTGCCCTTAGGAACCATGTATCTTTCTTCCACCTCCTTCCTCAAGAAGCCTTCCACTGTGGAAGGCAAGTGCTTAGATTTAATAGGATTCTAATACCCTGTTTCCTTTCTCACTTTCCTGCCTTTTCAGAGGATGCTGCAAGACAGTAACCAGAGGAATCAAATTAATGCAGTTTCTGTGCAATAACCTTAAGGCTTTTCAGTTTTTCCTCTGATTTCCCCCCTAGGAGAACTTGTTTGCGGTGTTCTCCTATTTTCTTGCCAAGAGAGTCAAGGGAGTCCTTCCAGCCATCCACTCCTGTTGTCAAAATTTTATAATCAACTTGCACTTCTGAGTGGCTTAAGAAATGCCATAGCCTTTGGCACTCTTGCCGTAGTGTGGACTTTGCAAGGACTTCTTATGCTAGATTATTCTGGTTCCTCTCCCTTCTTCAGAGGCCTGCCAAATCATATGGTGAAAAACCTGAAAAAAAAACCAAACGAACCAAAAAGAGTTTATAGATACATGTTTTGTGTGAGTATTTAGGTTTTAGTCCACCCTTCAAGTATCTTCAGTGGTCTCTTTTAATCTTGATCTAATTTATATGAAAAATGACAGGGAGAATAAAAGTCACCCCTTAATATGTGTTCGCATCTGTAGTTTGGAAGTGGCTGTAAGGATTGTAGGAAGAAAGTCTTTCCTTGGAAAAAAAAAAAAACAAAAACAACTTGGAACTGGAGTCAGTTGACAAATGGTTTCTAGATCATACTAGACTAAAGAAAAATCCCTTTCTTGCCTGTCTGCAGAGCACTCGGGCAAGGGGTATATGACAGTTCTTCCTAGCGTCAGTGGAGGGAAGTGATGGTTAGCCTCTGGATGCCTCCCCTTTCTCATCTTTGATTTGTCCCTTTGGTTTTAGTTGCCCAGCTCACCTAACACCGTCTCTCCTCCAGCACACCACGTGACCCGCTCCCAGTAAGAAAGCTGACCTTCCACCCGTTGACTTTTGCCTTTGTAACACTGATGCTTTCCCTGTCCAACCACCAGCTTCACCGAGAAGTTGGCCCCAGGTTGGGTTTTTCACAGAAGTTAGTGAAGAGCAAACCCTCGATGCTGTTTCTTGACTCCCCTGGCTACTCTTCCATAATTCCCACCAAGGAGGGGTTCTTGGCGGCTCACTGAGCTCCATGCGTGCTGGTGAGTCTGCCTGGAGCTAGGGCGGCATAACTAGATGCTGGTTCATGGCAGAGCCTTTTCAAATAGGGTAATATAATAGATTTGTAGTAGCAAAAGTCTGCGTAGAAAGGCAGGCAGTCAAGCCAAAGCATGGAAAAGGTATCGTAGCGGTTGACATTCCCTGAGCAATTGTGTGACCAGACCTCTGTGCGTCCATGGCAAAGGCGTTTTGTCGCAGGAGAAAATCAGGTTTGGTGCCATAATTGTATGGCACCTAATTCCTTATTCAAAAACAAAATTCTAGAACAAATTGTATGTGTGATTAGTAAATTAGCTTGTGCATAAGCTCTTCATTAAGACTTTGTGCAGAAAACCAGACACAAAACTAGGGATTTTCCCTGCATTTCAACTTTATTAAGGGAGTGGGAAAGGCTGTTTCCGAGCAGAGGTGTGGAGACCTTGCTATTGTATCGGTTCATAGCATCAGCTTTGCTGACTACTAAAGGGGTGGTATGAATGTTAAAGAAATGTTATCTTAAGAAATTTTGCTAATGATAGCGTATTTCACCTGTGGTTTGGATAGCAGTGACCATTAATGGACAAAGTTCAAAAATCACGGAATATGTTGTTGTGTCATCTTTTTAAAATAAATATTTAAAGTAATAGAGCTGTTCAACTGCATCACAGTTATAAAGTTATCACAGTATAAAAGTGATTTATAGAATTGATCATGAACAAAAATAATACAGGTTGAATTAGTGAGACCCATAGCTTTTGTTTGTTAAAAATAACTTTTTTGTTCCTCTCTTATCATTAGTCTGGATAATATTTTTTATCACAGTGATAATTGCAGCTTTGTATGCATCACAGGCAGATCCATTCTGCAGATTTCTTTACTTCTTTTTCCAAAAGTAACTAATCCTGAGAGTTGTAATACTTGATTGTGGTAGAGAAATTGCAATGCAGGTAAACACAAAAATTGCTTGAACTACTTATTATTTTCTGTAATGGCATTTTTAAGAAATAGGCTCTATATTTGTTTGTGGGTTTTTTGGGTTGGGAGGGGTGTTGGGGTTTTTTGTAGTTTGGTTGGTTGGGTTTTTTTTTAATCTTTGTATTGTGTGATCAGATAAGTTGAAGGCATAACTGGGTTTTAGAGTTCTGAAATTGCTTTTCCATATTTCCAAGGTAAGATTGGATTGTTTAACAATTACTTGTTGCAGGCAACATCTTGACTGCATTATCAACAGTTACCCTTTAGAGGTGTTTGCATCTCTGTCTGACTGGTTGCTTCTTCCAAGCAAAAAGTGCAGATAAGTCACGTTCAAACAAAGTTTGTCTGAAGCTGATCAAGCGTGCAATGCAATTATTGGTCCTGCAGTCTACATAATAGAAAAGTTTAAAATGCCAGCTGAAATTCTGACAGGATGCTTTGTTTATTGCTTTAACTTTCCTTCTGAAATCAATGCTTTTTTGTTTCAGCTCCATGGAAACTTTTCATCTAGATTTGGCACAGAACTTTAGGTAAGCTTTATATAAAATTACCATCTCTATGTTTAGAGATAGAAGCATTTCCAGTCAATTATATGTAGCAAAACTTTGCATCCACAGTAACACACTTGGGAATTCAACAAATTGGTTCAGCAAGTTGTGTTTAAGCTCCTCGTGTACGTAATTTCCTTTACAGAGGACTTGGGTATGACCAAAAATCATCAGAGAGCTGATGCTGCAGCCACTGAGTCATGTAACGCTATTTTCTTTTTAAATTTGATTTCTAGGAAATAGAACGCTGGAGGAGCTATATAAAATAGCATCTATTTTTCTAGTAGTAGCAGTTTTTAAAGCATTATCTGTACATCATGAGCTATTTATTTGATTTCCTTGGTTGATTTGCACCATTCAGGAATGTTCTGAGTTGGATGCTATCCACAGCTGGCCAGGTGAGAATTTCCTGTGGTAGAGGAGCTTCAGCTGAAAAAACTGGCTGTGCAGCCAGCTGCCTTCACCGGGATGGAGACATGCTGGCGATGACAGCCTGGGCGCTGTCTGCCACCCTGAGCTCCCTTCAGCAGAATAGCAAGTCATATCATTGAGAGCAAATGAAATTTTAGCCCCCAGACTTTTAATCAACCACACAAAAATCTTTTCCTGGGTTATTATTAGTAGCCCCTTATAAATAAACATGTTAAAGATTCACTCTGATTATTTCAGTGTTGAATTTCTCATGATTTTATTGCAAGTTTTGCAATACCATTTTTAAAGTGATTTTATCAGTCTTTGGTATTAGAAAAGTATGTGTTTACTGGTTACAGATCTGGGGGCAATAATGAGGCAGTGTCGCACTTGGTTGAACTAGTGATCCCAGGAATATGTGACTCAGTAATTCATCTAAACAAATGGTTATTCAGGAGCATGTTGCTTTTACTGGGAGTATGTATCAAAACAAAATTACAAACTACTTTTCAAAAAACGTCATCTGCATGAATGCTGTAGTAGTTTAGAAAAACATGTGGTTTTTAAGCACAGAGAGATGGTAACTCTGCTTTCATGTTAGGTATTTATTCACCAAGAAGTTAGCACTTACCACGGTGCTGGGGTTTTTTTGGGTTAGGTTGTTTTGTGGTTTGTTGTTTGGGTTTTTTTTTACATGGGTTTTCCTTTTTGTGTGGCTTTGATTCATGAAAGGTAACTTCATTTTCATAACAGAAATCTGGTTCACTAAATCCAGGATGGAAAATTAAAGCCAAAAGAATAGAGGTGGCTTGATTTTTTTGTAAACTAGAGCACTGAAGGGAATTTGCTGAAAAGGCAGTGTACGGATTACTAAAGCATGGTGATCACTGGAAGTAATGTCTTAGGATTAGCCTGAGTATGGATCCTTACTGATTTATTAGTTTGTGAAATCACCAAGTCTCTTGTGCTGCTCAGAATGACAAATGCCTTGCCCAGTGCTGACAACAGCTTAGCAGGCTCCTGACCAGCTGCTAATCACTAATAAATAATTCATTCTGCCTTAAATAATTGACAGCCCAGCCTTCCACTCAGAGACTGTTTCTACATCATCATTTATTAGAAATCTGTCAAAAAATTAGCTATCAAGCACTGTTTGCATACAAACATTTTTCTTCCATAAATTTATCATATAACTTTTGACTCATGACAAGTGAAGGTAAGAGTGGGTAAGAAACCAAACCATGCAGAAGTTGTTATTGTAGACAGGCGTGGAGCACACTCTGCCCGCTTTGCAAATCCTAGCTTGCGATTTAAATGCTAAATAAGGCAGTGACCGAAATACCGAGCTCATAAAACATTTCTAAACTTCATTTTTAACTTTTTATTATGAGATGTACTAGATTTGTGTATGTCACTCCTTCAGCTGGGGAAAAAAATGCATGGATATTGTGCATGAGTTAATGCTGCATAGCGCTGCCCTTTCTGCATGTCGGCAGCGGTTCTGTCAGGTTAGTTGGTCACTGTCCCAGTTTTAATGCTGGAATTGGATCAGTCCAGCATCATCTTTGTTAACGGTCCAGGCTCCCCTGATCTGAAGCTGCCCAAACTTGTAAATTAACACAGTTCTTCTAAGTGTTAGAAGTTAAAAGGGAGAACTACGAGTTAATCCTATTCTGTTTCTACCATTAATTTGCAACAGAATTTGGCTTCTCTTTTCAGGGCTCTCTTAAGGTACATTATTGTGTGCTACATTGCTAGAGTTCTGTGCAAACAGAATTTCCCCTTTTTCCTGGTGATAGACTAACAAAAAGTTGAAGCTTCCTTACCCTAACAAACTTTTTGGCTGTTTCTTTCTCACTTAAATAAATAAGGTTCCTTGCTTACCCCAATCAGTGCAAAAGCTTTTCCTGTCTTCTAAGAGGGCCAGACAAACTTACTTGTTTTGCATGCCTTTAATGAGGTTATTTCCTTTTGTTGATCAAGAATTGAGGTAGTTATTAATGTTGCCTGAGAAGAGAGATACTAGTAATGGTAATGAAGTCTTAGCACAGAGTTCATCTCTGGACTATGCTCAGTAAGTCAAAATACGGCATTTGCCTTGTTTTCCAGACAGACCAGTTCTTCAGCCGGAAAGAGAGATGACCATGAACTTTGTCTTTTAAGCAGGAAATATTTCTCATTTTCGTTCGTGTCTTATCTCAAAGCAGGTAGGGTGTATCATCTTCCAGTCTGACTGCTCGAGGAGGAGCAGTGGTAGGCCACTTGAGGTGGAATGCTAAAGTCACTTGGTGGCGGAGGGGGTTTGTGTGTACCCACTGTATGTTCTTCATCGAAAGCTGCAGTTTGATTCCCCTTTTCCACACTGTTCCACCATTGCATTCTTAAAGATTTAGGCATGCATCCTCTTTAAATATAGCAAGATATCCAAATCCAAGCATAGGTTACTGGCTCAGAAGCGAAATGGCTTTCCAGAAATCTTTATAAGTGGAAAGCCATTATCTTTATGATTTGTGATCAAGCCAAAGGAGATTCTATCTCTGGAGCTCTCACTTGTTCCATATTCAACACACAGCCTGGATTAAGATGCCAAGTTAATAGTTAGGCGTCTGTGCCAGGAAGCACTTCACCAGTTTGAGTTAAAGGAACATTGTCAGCTTAAGATTTCAATTTGAATGATTTTTAAAATGAGTTTTCTGCTGCAGCACCTCATAAAAAGTAGACCTTAAGAAGATATGGGTGTGTGTGATCCTTTCTGTTATGGGGAGGGGAGGCATTCTTCTTTTCATTCTAAAGGGTAGCTTCAGGTCATCTGCTAACTGACTGTCTAAGATGATTTATGGTCCTGTAGGTCCTCTAACCTGGTCGCTGCTACATCCAGAAATTTGATTTCCAAATGAGTAAGATGTAATTGCTCCCTCCTTCAGGCTGGCATCATGGCTTTTTATACTAATGCCTGTAGCAGTCACATCGTGATCAAAAATTCCTGCTCTGGAAAAGATACTGCACCTTCTTTTTTGAGATACTAACCCATTACCTTATTAATGAAATCAGGTCAGCTTGCAAGTGAGTCACTCATTTCACATGCAGATCTCTAAGGTTGTACGCCCACGTGGGAAACAAGGTCAGGCCAGCACTTGAGGAGATGATTGAGAGCTCGCAGATGCCAGTACTTCAGGGGTGGTGAATGGGAGGCAGCAGTTTCTTCTTAAAAGGCATATCTTGCGTTCAGCATGAGCCATTTTCTGTCATGTAAAATTTGTGGTACTTGCCTCATTCACTTAAGAGGAATTAAAGTACTTTGAGGAGTATTTTGTACCATAAACTGTAAATAAAAAGCCTTTAATGACTTAAATAAATCCCTGTGGCAGGGATGTTTGATGTTAGAGCAGATTATCTGGATCAAACTCATACTCTCAAAGGAGTAACATGTCGTTGCTCAGATCTTCTAGCAGATCTCTTCCCATAAGATACGGAAAATAATGAACTGTTCTGAAGAGAACCTGAATCGTACTCCTTAACCGAAAGTCATTCCTCATCTTCTCCAGCCTTATTTGTTTTCTAAGATCTTTTCTCTTACTTATCCTCCCCCCATTTTGTTTTATAAGCCCATCAAACTGGGAGGATATTTTGCCACCTGCAGAACAGGTAGCAAGGATTGTATTTCAGGGTTGTTACCATGCTAGTCATTAGTAACTTGGCCTTTGTCCTAGCCTCTGACTTGTCTTTCTGGGGAGAAAATGCATAGATTCATAACAGAGGTTCTGTTGAGAAAAGTAGTTGTAAGGGCAAAAAGAAGGAGTCTTAGTACAGCAATGCACCGGCAATTACAGGAACCTGATTGTAGGAACCTATTCCGTGAGTTGGGAGCAATCTCCTCCTTTCACTCCTCCCTCGTGTTGTTTTTTTTTTATATCAAACCAATAAAATGAATATACCTTCACTTCTCCTCGGAGAAGTATATTTATGGCTGAAAACAAAAGGAGTAATTTCCAACATAATGTGTGGTCTTATCTTTAATCTGAAATTCAACCTGTAAGCTCTCTATTATAAATATTTTACTTATGGGAAACTTTTTCTCCTATAGGCTTACTATGATATAAGCTAATAAGAGACAAACAAAGGCCATAGCATGTACAAATGTTTTCAGAGATTGTGCACATTCATCTGTTTCGCAACTGTGCTTTGGTTTTGCTTCATCATCCTTTTCTGTCAATCAGATATTTGAGGATGAACATTTAGAAAAAGAAGCGGAGCCCGTAATATAGCTCAGTTGCTAAAATGTCTGATTTGATTTCAGAAGTGGAAGCATATCCCCTATGGAGGTAAAGAAACAGGCTGAACTTAGGAACGTTTTCACATGTTACAGAAACAAATTAGCCTTCTCTTCTTGAGCTGTTGGTACAGTTGCACTTTGAGTTTTAATCTCCTACCTTCATGAGAGAAATACAGACAAGATGCTAAGATAGGGGTTGCCTTTCTTTTTTGCAAGGAGAAGGGTTGATGTGATGCTTTCCCTTATCAAACTATCTCTTAACTTGATACACTTCAGTATTATCAAATCTTCAGCTTTGCCATGGTTTTATAGAAAAAATTGCAGTTAAGCGACTCCAGAAATCACTGCGTGTCAGTTTGTCTGGGTTCAGACTTAGTTTTTAGGATTGCTTAGGTGGTGTCTTCTCAGATTAAATTTGTGTCTTTCCATCTCTTCAGAAAGTTGAGATCATAGCCTGCAGATGTCTCCTTGTTAAGGGCGGTTTGGCACTGGAAGCGTGCTCCATCGGTGCTTTGTAATCTGCACAGGCAGTAGACAAATTGTCAAAAGGATTTGAAATACTACTCTCAATCTATGTGAGGCATTTTTTTTTTCCTTTTTTTTTTTATCTTGGCACTTTGAGAAACTTTCTCTCTCCACCTAAAAAGATTCAGTGGTTTTAGCGTCCAAAAGATGCCAGCCCAGAGCTCCATATCCTTCACTTTCATGCAGTTCTCCATGAAGTGTCTTGCACAGGGTTACACTCTTCCAAAACCTTCACGTGTAACGTTAAAGGCACGCTGCAGAGCTCACCGGTCTGCGAGGAGGAGACAAGGGAAAGGCATTAGGAGTATAAAGCAGGTGTTTCTGAATACTGGAGGTAATACAAAAAGAGATAAATTCCACAAAATTTACACACGCCCCCTGTGCTGGTTTAACCCCGGCCGGCAACCAAGCACCACGCAGCCACTCTCTCACTCCCCTCACCCAGAGGGATGGGGAGGAGGATCGGAAAAGAATGTAAAAGTCAAGGGTTGAGATAAGAACAAT
>JAVJGI010000050.1:38232922-38266488 GCA_035590275.1 Ibycter americanus
AGCCAAAACACAGCACAGCACCAACTACTAAGAAGAAAATTAACTCCATCCCAGCTGAAACCACGACACCCCCCCAAGCAGACATAGATGTGCACACATATATCCACACACAGAGGCATTATTAAGCATTTTTATATACATATTTACACGTAGTGCATTTAGTTACATACTTAGATATAATGATAACTGTTTCCTTGGTGAAGTCCTTAAATTAGGACTATTATAAAGGCTGGGCAATTTCTGTGTTGCTGAAGCTGATGAAATCCCATTAAGGAGGTACTCAGCGAGTTTAAGAATGAAATTAATTCCCTAGCATGCTTCACAGCAGATAAATTTATCAAAGCAGATTTTATAATTTGATGTATAAGGTACACTTCCTACACTTCTTTTTGCAGCAAAGGATATCTAACTGTGGAGCAGAAATGGCAGTACCCTAACTCTGTGGTTTTTAAACGCACCTTTCGTGTTCTCCCCTTTCTTCTGCTTCCAGCTCCAGAAGGAGTCCGTGCAACAACAGCTCGGTGCCAAACGACGCGAAGAGGCCAGCAGACCTGATCGGTCAGGAAGTGATTCTGGTTTCCTTCCTTCTGCTTCTCCTGGTGTGGTTTCTGAACCGAGAGTTTGAGGTTAGTTACCGTCTCCACTACCATGGAGATGTGGAGGCTGATCTTCATCGCACCAAAATTCAGAGCATGAGGGATCAGGCTGACTGGTTGCTGAGGAATATTATTCCCTACCACGTGGCTGAGCAGCTGAAGGTTTCCCAGAGCTATTCCAAAAACCACGACAGCGGCGGAGTGATCTTTGCAAGTATCGTGAACTTCAGCGAGTTCTATGAAGAGAACTATGAAGGAGGCAAAGAGTGCTACAGAGTCCTGAATGAATTGATCGGGGATTTTGATGAGCTGCTGAGCAAACCACATTACAGCAGCATTGAGAAAATCAAAACGATCGGGGCAACCTACATGGCCGCTTCAGGACTGAACACCTCGCAGTGTCAGGACAACAACCATCCCCATGGACATCTGCAGACCCTTTTTGAATTTGCCAAAGAAATGATGCGAGTGGTGGATGACTTCAACAACAACATGCTGTGGTTTAATTTTAAACTTCGGATTGGCTTTAACCATGGCCCCCTGACTGCTGGGGTCATCGGCACCACCAAGTTGTTGTACGACATTTGGGGTGACACTGTGAACATTGCTAGCAGAATGGACACCACTGGCGTCGAGTGTCGCATACAGGTGAGTGAGGAGAGCTACCGCATCCTAAACAAGATGGGGTATGACTTTGACTATAGGGGGACAGTCAATGTGAAGGGGAAGGGTCAGATGAAGACCTACCTTTACCCAAAGTGCATGGACAATGGGATCGTGCCACATCACCAGTTGTCTATATCTCCAGACATTCGGGTTCAAGTGGATGGCAGCATTGGGCGATCTCCGACAGATGAGATTGCCAACCTGGTGCCTTCTGTACAGAATTCTGATAAGATAGCCCATGGCACAGATAACTCGGAAACCGAGGACATCCTTCCTTCCGCCAAGAAGCTCCAGAAAGATGCGGTGAAAGCAGAGGAGAGGTGCAGGTTTGGCAAAGCTGTGGAGAAGACTGACTGTGAGGAAGCGGGAACTGAGGAGGTCAATGAACTGACAAAGCTAAATATCTCTAAGAGTGTATGATGCACTGTCAGAGTTGCATGAAGTGCTCTGTCAATAGAAACACAAAGACATTTGCAATTGGCAGTTTTCTTTTTCAAGAGAGACCTTCTCAACACCTGGGTTGTACGTTTGTTTTTCATTTCAGCGCCTGGTGCTGTGTGGATCACAGCTCCTCAGGGCTTGTTTTCATCCATCTCTCTCCTCTATGCCCCAAATCACATCCCAAGCTCCCCAGCTCCCTGTGCAACCATCTTGCAGCTGAGTAGAGGATATTAAGTGCCTTCAGATATACTCCATTGGACTCCCTGTCAAGGTACAGAGGCCCCAAGTGAAATCATAGCTTTGGGTATTTATCTAATTTTAAGAAAAGAAAAGCTGTGGTTATATCATTTTTATTGTTGTTTCTCACAAAACACTTTTTTTGGCTAATGCAACTCCTTGGGTTTTTTATATCTCTCTGAACAATGTTTTACTGTTATCAGACCTTTTGTATGTAAACACACAGACAAATGTGCATGTATCTACCATATGAGACTGACATAAAGTGCCAGTAACGTATCACAAGAGAATGTCTTGGCGAGGGGGTGACACGATTTGACTTTGTGTTGGGCTGGAGGAGTTCTGCAGTGGCTCAACATTTAGTTAGAGTAGGCTGAACAACTGCTGTAGTTTTATTCTCCTTTACCAATGCTTTCTTCAACCTTAATGTGCCATTGTGTGCTTTGGATACACTTCTTTTCCATATAGCCAATGAGTTACTGATATGTGGGAATGGAGTAAGGGTTCGGACATCACCAGCTCTCAGGACAGGTTTCCAGAAGCAGACGAGCGACCACGAGAGTGTTACAATTCAGGTCTTACGAGTCTAAAGCAGTTTCATGTTACTCCGAACGCTAGCTGAATTTGCGAAGGTAGGTGAGGTTGGTATCTCTAAGCTGGTCTGATTTGAGAGAGAGATTGAGAGAGAGAGAGAGAAAAGCGAAATAAATGTTTTGGGAATGCCTTTATTTATTTATTTATTTTATTCCTGTTTTTATTTTGTTTGGGGGTTTTTGTGTGCGTGTGCGGAAGGGATCAGGAGAGACGAATTGTTGATTGTTTTAATAAGAGTAATAAGAAGGTGTTTCAGCCTCTTTGAACTACCAACCACTGTGAGGATGTTACCTAGGCAATATTTGTTTCAAAGCTGGTGAAACTTCCGAAGCCACCAAACGCAGTTGAGTATCCCAGCTTCCCTCTGTACTGAATCAATGGTGCTGCACAATATTTTTCAGGATTTTTCCCCCCTACACTGTGCTTTTGCAGCAGGGAATAGAACAGCATGCTCCCTGTGTGGCACTGAAAGCAGCAACAGGGAAAATAGTCCTTTCTAGTGAGCTGAGAAGCACAATAATTTCCCGGTCCTGCAGATGACTCTGCAGGTCCCTGGGACCGGAGCCCTGCCGGGAGAGCAGGAACCTGCTTGCACAGAGGGAACCGCAGGACAGGGGCCTTAGGCTATACCAGTTTGCCCTCTGCATGCTTCCATCTCCTCCTTCACTTACATTTGATGCCCTGCTTTGGATAATACTAATTATTCAACTATTCCAGTTCAGCTAACACTTTGTGACACCAAATAAAGTGAAAGAATTTTTATGCCCAAAAGAAGTTCGTTAGCCAGGGGAGAGCTGGTGAAATGCAATGCTGTGCTGTCCGCGTATTGGTGTGGGTTTGAATTCTTTCTTTCCGCCTGAACTTAAGTCAGAATATATTGATACTTCTTTTTAGTCCCTATGTGATTTTTGGAGTTTGAGTAACAAATACATACGTTGTGAAGTTCCTATTCAACTGTTCGAGATCCGTCTGCACTCTACGGTCAGCGTGGAGCCCTTGAAGCCTTTGTCAAGTGCAAATCTGTGAGATTTCTGGATCTCGGTTAGTTAAACAAGACTCTGCACTCTGTTCTCACAAAAGCTGCTGTTTATTCATGTCTAAATTGTGTTTGATAGGAAAGCTATTCAAAATCAATCTTACTTGCTCGATCTGCCAGCACACAAAAAACCCAGGGGATACTCATCCCTGTACCCTTCTGCCACAGATGCTGTAGCCTGTTTGGGGGCTGTTCCTGGCTAGCAACAATATAAGGTTTTTATTAGCGCACAGTTTGACAGCAGTGTTCCTTCTCCGTAGATTAAAACTAGCCCCCTTCCGCCCCCCTCCCCGTAGTGGGTTGCACTTCCAACTTTCAGGTAGTATAATTCTGCAAATACCTCTTGCATCTGAAGAATGTATTCTTGAAACCATTTGTAGGGTTCTCGTTTCAGTTAAGTGTGTGTCAGTATTACTTTCCTTACAATAGAGGAGTTAACGTGGTCCAGAATTGTTTACATGCCTTCTAGTGTTATATCAGTGTCTCAAAGTCGTTCAAACCTTTCTCCCTCTCACTTCTTTCTCCCGATGTTATAGACGACTCTACCCAGCATTTCTGTCTCATTGATCAGCTGTTTGCAATGGCAGAGTTACAGTCAAGACGCGCCGGCTTCTCTCTCGCGTGAGACGCTGCACAATAACTAAACCTCCACCAGCAACAGCCCTGCATCCAGTGAGAGGTTTGCACCCTGTGGTTCAACCTGGAAGGAGAAGGTGCTGGAGTAGGGCCCCGGACCCAGCGCGCCTTCCTTCTCATTATTCAAGCAATGCACTGCAGAATACAAAAGCCTCATCCTCCAGCCTATAAAGTAAATAACGCTCCCATGCTGTCGCGGTACGGTGCTGTGGGAGCACTGTTGGTTTTATGATAACATTAGAATACCAAAAAAAAAAAATACCAGGGCCTCTTTTTTGCTGGCACTAAGCAAATAAAATGACTGAGGACAGAAGTGTTAGTGGACTCTGAAATCAAGGGCTGTTGTCTGCTCTGGGAATTGCCGGCGATGTTACTCTGCCTTAACTCTGAAGCTGGGAAAAAGAGTCATAAACAGTTGAGTAACTAGTGGTACCCCTGTTTGCTTATTGCCACCGGGACAGCAGCAAGCGTTCAGCAGCTGGGACTGCAGGTCTTCTTTTGGAGGTTTTAAATCTTCTCTTTAACGCAGCGTAGTAACGAAATCAAGAAGCTAAGCTCTCAGCGTATGCTCTGGAGAGCGAGATTTTCCCAGGCACAAGGAGGAAGGAGATACCTGTTTTCTGTGGTAAAACAGTGGGAGCTCAACCTTTACACCTCCTTCCCTTTACGCCTTTGAAAAGATGTCCCAATACTTGCAAAAATTACTCTGGAGGCGTTTTTAATGGCGTTGTGCGGTTCTGCATTCCTCTCTGCAGCCGTGACACGTGTGCGCTTGTGGGAGGCCATGATCAAAGTTCATTTCATCGAAATACCTTTTGTGCTTGTTCTGTTAGTGCCAGCACAATTGGAACACGGTGTAAGAGTTGAGGAGTTGGCCAGGTACCTGGAAGTGTATTCTGCAAGAATAGTCAGTGCGTTTCTGCGCTTCCTATTTTTAGGGTGTTTTAATGGTGAGGATTTAAAAATCATCTGGGGGGTGGGGAGGGTGGGAAGACTGCTGAATATTTTTGCTAGTCCCATGTTGCCTTCTGCCACAGTTCACTTGCAAGAGCTGCTGTAGGGCATAGAGTAATGAGGAATATGCTGAATATTTTCTGCAGTGTGGTCTTAATCTTCTGTGAACACACACAAATGCTTATTTTTCTCCCAGCAACTTCTGTGAGACAGATTTCTCATTCAGAAACAAGTTACATGACATTCCTATTGATTTACTGCTGGCGTTTATGATTTTGAGAAGAACAGATTTGCCTGTTGTGTCCCAGGATTTGGGGCCATTTGCTGGAGGTGACGCGAGTGCTGCAAGCAGCGTGGGACGGTGCCGCTGCCCGACTGCAGCTCCTGCTGTGTCCTAATACAAAGCGCAGGAGGGTTTCAACGTGACAAAATGAGGGGGGGGAGAGGATGGACTCCCGAGGGCTTTACAAAAAAATAAGTATTTGCATACTCTTACTTCAGGGCTAAAACACAGAAAGGAGGTGCCCGGAGCAAAAATGAAAGGAGCTATAAACCAAGCACCGTACCCATGCTAGCTTTTAGCTAAAGAAGAGCTTATTCTTGAGTAAAGAGCCAAGCTTTTAGGGTGTCTAGCATGTTAAAATTGGGAAGTCTAACCTGTTTCTAAAACTTTAATTCTGAATACAACAAAAAACATGTTGCAAGGGAGCAGTTAATAACTTCATGTCTTTATTTTGCAACTTCACAAGAGGCTGAGAGCACCTGAGGTTGGGTATAATGCAATCAGCTAATTAACTGTGCACCTTGGGTTGGGTTCTTCTGCCAAATTTAAAGACTGTGTCTGTTTTCTCCCTTCTTCCCTGCTGTGGTGGTGGTTGCTCGGTCTGGATGGGACACGCGGGTGGTTCTTGCCTCCTTGTTCCTCACCTTTGTGAAACTGTGTCTTCCACGTTGCACGGCGGCGTCTGAACTCTGCTGCTGCTGGGTCATGGCTTCAGATGCGGCTTTCATTGCTGTTTGCCTCTCTTATTTCCTAATCCAAAGGGGAAGAGCCCGTTTGCTTTGCTTTCTTGGTCCGTTTGTCCGGTCACGGCTGCAACTTTCTCCCTGTGGTGGTGTTCAGTTGCTTGACAGAAAATACAGGAGAGCAGCAGGCACATCCCAACAGTTAAACTATGAATTCTGTGAAATAACACATTTTTCATCACACCAGAAGTGGGAAAAAAAGTTTTATTACCCTGAGTTTTAGCAAGTGTGCAAAAGCAGAAGAGGGTAAGAAATAAAATCCAGTGTTTGCTGTCAGCATTGGGATTCGCTGAGGCAGCATTCCTTTAAGTCCTGTTTTAGTTAAATATTACAAAACTGCTAAAAATGCAGTAGTTATTTATCGATGTGACTTTCCCAATTGCTGAAAATGTCACAGGGGTGGTGTGACTGTAAATGCAGAACGATTTTCATGTGGAAAGAGACAGTCAAGGTAGAGGTGCGGGCATCCCCCAGTGCCGCAGTGCTTCCATCTCGATGCCCAGGCAGCTGTGAAAACCCGCGTGGGGTCTCGGAGTAATCCTGAGACTTGGCTAGCTGTGCGTGGAACATCAATTTCGGCAGGAAAGTCATTCATTCCAATGTTTTTTTCCTTTTGAGTTCTCTGTACAGGCTGTAACAGTCCTTGTTTTGATTTCTAGGGGAGCAACGTTTCAGGGGGAAAAACTGGCATTGCTGCTTGCTATCGCTGAGGCTGTCCTCTGCAGGCAGTGCCGGCAGGACTCCGCAAGGTCCTGTAAAAACGTTGGAAATTGTAAGAGTAACACACAAATTCCTGCAGACACTGTAGCCGTCCAGGATCTAGTTTAGGCGCTTTAGTGGTCTGAAGATTTTTTTCAGTCGAGCTGTGGAACCATAGACCGTTTTCTGCTAAAATGTACCAAAAAAGTGCAGGAAACGGGTGAGCTGGAAGAGCGCGGTGTGCAGAACCGCAGCACGAGCGGTGTGGGATGCAGCGTAAGGATGGGGTTTGGCTGGCGCTGCAGGCGCACACGGCGTGGGGGATGCTCTGTACAATAACATGTGCTTCCAGGTCCAAAATCGGTGAGAAAAGAAGGTGAATGTGAAACAAGGCTGATCTTTAATTTCCAGGTGTGGTGTCTTTGCTGGGCTGCTGTGGGGGAAGGTTTCTCGGTGTGGAGCAGAGCCCTGGCTTCCCAGCAGGCTGAGCAGTGCAGGTTTTCTGTGGTGGCATCAGGAAGCCTGGAAGTTTTTAGATCTGCTTTAATGCCACCCTCTGAACTCTGTCCAGAGTGATGAGAAGGAGTTTCGTCACTGAGAATAGGGCACCAGGAGCTTATTGTTTTTGTCTTATTAGAGTTCATTTGAAATCAAACATCAGACTCTGAAGAGGTTCAAGTAGAAAATAAAATAGGGGTGAAAAATATTGTGTCTTAACAGCAGCTCAGTTAGAGTGGTGCCATGGGGAGGAGTTTTTGAAGTGCTTTATATAGACACCGGGTAAAGCTCCGGTAGAAAAAACCATAACGCAAGTGTTTTGTATAAAACCTTTTTCAAGTCTTTATCAGCAAACTAAACCTGTCTTCAGCCCAGATACGTGGCAGGCTGTACGGCGCGTACAGAGGTAATCGCTCCTTACCTTCAAGATCAACATTAGCTTTTGAGAAAGAAGGTTTGTTTGGAAAGAATAGATCGGTAAAGATATTTAAAGCTTTTTTCCCTGGTCCCTTATTGTAGCTGCTAAACATTTGCTCGCCTAACCAAGCCTCCTAGCCCAAGGCTGGAGAGGAGCAGGAGGCAGGCACCCTGTGTTTTCATGCACGCTGCCCCAGATACAATAGTTTTAACATCCTTTTTAGCAGCTGTTCCACATGCATGTCTCCAAGTTGGAAATTGCTGTCGAGGAAGTAGTAGTTCATGTATTACGCTTCTGGAGAGGCCCCGAGGCTGCTGTCAGCTTCTTGCGTCTTAGCCTTTACGTGGCTTGTTCTGTTCTCTCCCTGTTTGCTGGCTCACTGCAACAACACGTATTTTAATGTCCAGAAGTTGCAGCGTTCACTGAATCTGAAGAACTGCAGAGAAGGTCGTGGCTGGGAACAGTTACTAAAATTTTAAGTTTCAGCTCTAACCAGTGGTGCTCTAACCAATTTGTCATCTGGTGATGAGCAGCAGTGTGCAGGGCGAGTCAGAGCCGAGCATCCCAGCGGGTGGCCGCCGCCGGCGCTGCTGCTTGCACATCCCCGATTTGAGCATCGATTCTCAAATCCTCCTTTGGATGAGTCAAAACAAAGTGACTTTTTTGAGTTTTTCCTTCTTTTCCTCCCTTAGTCACTGATATTTGCTTGTTTCTGACTTAATGCATTGGCTGAATATTGGTTTGCACTTGAAAGACTGTTTGTGTCGATGCCTTGTTGAAAGATTTAAGCTCAGGGCAGGAAAAAATGCAGGTGTGGTACATCTGCGGGTGCACCCAGAGGGAAAACGCCTCTTTAGCACCTTTGAAACTTTGCCTTTATTTGAGTGAGACCAGGGCTTCGTTTGTGGTTTATTTCTGATATTAGCTGTATAGCTCCCATCTTGCTGTTGCCCCTAGACATTGTCCGGAGGAGGGGCTTTGCCCTGGTGCAGTGCTCTGTTCTGCATCGCTGCCTGAACCAGGATTTGGCCAGTGTGCAGGTACCGGCACTGTCCCGCTGGCACCATCAGGTGTTTCTCTTCATGTGCAGCAGTTCAGGAGTCACAGTTGCCAGAGTAACCCTCTCCCCGATTTATTTCTTCTAGTTTTCAGAGACCATGTTGAGAGAGACTTATAAATACAGAAAGAGAGATATATATGCCGAGAGAGAGGCTTGTTATACCCTACTGCGAGTACAGCTTTAAACTTCCAAAGTAATAAACTCTTTCAAAGCCAAGAGCCTTAACAACTCCAAACATCTGCTGAGAGACAAAACATGGCTTCAAGTTTGTGCTGAGTGTTTGGGAATTTTTACTGCTCGATGGCAGGTGCCTCCTGTTTGCGAGGAGGTGGCAGCAGCAGCCAAAGATGAAAAGGACCTTGGCCACCCTCACCGAATTACCCAGGAACAGGTAGACAGGCTCCCCCCTTGTGCTCTCAGGAAAGTCACCGCGCTCCCCCAGAGCTGGTGTGATGGCTTTATATATTGCATTGCTTGGAAAAGCTCCTTCTTCCCATGAAACAGTATTTTAAACTTGGTATAAAACATCATCTTTGCTGGTGGCAGGGGCTGGATTCCTCCTTTCCCGCCCGCAGGGTCTTTTGGTCCTGTGGGACTGGGATGGAGAAGGCAGGGATGAAGATGACTGGCAAGCTGGGTGAGTCGGGAAGGAGCTGGATGTGCCCCTGGAGCCGAGGAGCTGCCGTGTCAGTCCCACAGCAGTGCCTGGGCACCGGCGGGCTTCGGCAGCCGTGGGCTGGTGAGCCGCCCCCCCAGCTGGGGAGGTGGCCGAGGTCTGGGGGGCTTTGCTCTGGGGACAGTGTCCCGCTGCCCTGCTCGGTGGAGCTGGCCCATGGTAAGCCCCGCGGCCGCAGCTGCCTGGCTGAATACGTCTTCCCTGCCGGCCTGTCGGTTTCGTTTCATGTTTTCACGTGAGCAAATTTCAGCTGGTTATTGAACCCGTGCCCTGGAAACCGAGGCGCTGCTGTCTGACCGCGGGGGGGGGCTGGGATTGGGATTGGGATTGGGGTTGGGATTGGGTCTCTCCAGCCTGAGTTCCTACAGTGTTGCGCCTACACATGTCCCGGTGTAAGCAGCCGCTGGGCGCCCAGGGCTGCGGCACCCGATTACAAACACACTGCGAGAAACTTATTTTTTGACGTGAGAAACTCGAGTCAGGGTCGGCTTTGGTTCCCGAGCAGCTGTCGGCTGAGCGGCGGCGCGAGCCCGGGAGCCGGAGCGGGCTCCCAACCATCCCATGCTTTCGTTAAAAGCTGCCTCGACAGTATTACCCAAGACTTCAGCACTGCCTGTCCTTGCATAAGCACATATGGAGATGGTATAGAAAGCGTTAATTGAGAACACGATCGAAACGTTAGTGAATTACGAATTGAAACATTGAGAACAGTTTCCAGTCAGAAAGAAAGAAAAGAAGAAAAAGCAAAAAGGCAAACTGAGATATTTTGAAGTCTCCAGGTTAGCTGGAAATTGTTTCTTCGTGCCGTCTCTGTTTTCTTCCCCTTCCCACCCCAGCGAAGCCCGCGCTCCCCTCCCTGCTCCCCTCCCTTCTTGCCAAGAGAGACCCGGTCTGTTTACACACACCGCTGGGGGAAGCTGGCAGCTTCTGCTGGGGGCTTTGCGGGGGGACGGGGCTTCCTCGCAGCGGCTTCACTGTAAATATTCTGCCTATGCTTCGTTGACAAAACCGAAATGGAAAAAAGTTGTATCTGTGAAATATTAAGCTATATATGTATATAGATAAAATGCGTATTATCTCTGACTCGCTACTACGGCTCTGTAATCAATTGTATATTAAACTGTTTTACTGTATGGCAGATCATTTCACGCTATCTTAGATGTAGAAAAGCTGAGAAAGTAATTCACAATACACTATGTCAACTTAAAATTGGTTCGCTTTTTTATTTTTGCTCCAGCACGACTTCAAACGCAACCCTGTGCCATTTGCGCATTGTCTTGAAGAATAATAGTTTGGAACAGAAGCTTTTTCAGCCCTTTGTTTTGGATCTGGCTCTTTACAATGTTTCTTTGATAAATCGCGAAACCACCGAGTTAATTTTTGATTAGGTGCATATTTGGGAGGCATTTTGAATGCGGAAGGAATTTGTCCCATAGACCCGCTGCACTCTCATGTGTCGGCTGGCGGTAAATGATCTTCATGTTCCCAAGGCCAGCTGAGAAGATGACTCCTTCCTAATTTTTCCTCATTTTAATACTGCTCTAAAGCTTTGGGAAGGCGGCTGGGCCGGCTGGCAGCACCTCTGGAGCCGTTGTGTTGTCACTGCTGGCTGTGGCGGGAGGTCTCGGCAGAGAGCTTTTCCACACAGGGAGCTTGCTTTGGCCAAAACCAGGGATGAATTTTAAATAGTTATTTTTTCTTTAGCAGACAACATTGATGGTTTATTCTGGAATACCAGTGCTTTATTCAGATACTCTTAATCCACTTGGGAAGTGGAGGAAGGCATTGTTATTCTGGAGTCCACAGAAAAAGAAATGGCTGAGCAGGAGCGGCTGCCTGAGGAGAGGCGCCGTCATGCTTTCAGAATCTAAATCTGTCCGGCCGAAAGAGCTGCAGGTGTGGGACTGCTGCAGGGGGCTCAGCAGCAAGCCCCGTGTCTGTCTGTCTGTCTGTCTCTCACACACACACCCCGCCTCCCTCAGGGTCTCTCTTCAGCATCCCACTGTATGTTCCTGGGGTTTCACTGGGGGGAAAACCCAAAACCCTGTTGGAGCCCTGACCCCTTGCGAAGTCAGGTTTTGACCTGGAGGATTTTAAGGTTTCCTCTGGATCCATGCCCCGGCGCTCTGCTCCTTCTGCCCACTGATGGCCGGAGACCGGCCGCCGGCGTGTCCTGCAGCACCGGCCCCTTCTCTTCCCACGTGCCGACGCCGGGGCCGTGCGGCCGTCAGCTTTTGGATGAGTCCAGCCAGACATCTGAGCTCCCCTTTCCCCGGCGCTCCCTGCAGCTGCAGCAGACCAAGAGCTTTGTCCTCCTGCAGTCGCGGAGAGGTGGAGTCTGGTTTCCCCAAGGCTGCCGATTTATTGGTTTCCCTGTATTTTAAATACTTTTTTTCCCTCCCCAAAGACAAGGTAAGTATCAGAGCACGTGTAACACACGTGCGGTGTGACTGGCTCTGCAGCCAGCAGCTGCACTGTGTTCCTCGATGCCAACCCAAGGTTTTTAATGCCAAAAGCTGTGTGTAAGCCATGCTCCAGTGTCCTGGGTGTTCGCCTTCTGTTGTAGGCGAAAACTGTTCCAATGTTATCCAGTCGGGTTCCTATTGTAGATCGTAGTGACTGTCAACTGCCAAGGGATATTTTTTAATAAATCTTATCAAGGCATTTCAAATAAATGCAGTCTTCCTGTTTTCCTTTTCAGTTCCATGTTGTCTTCTCCCCAGGTAACCCCACGGTAAAAATTTCTTCTCTCTCAGTGCTTTGGTTCGTGGCCAGGAGCACATCGTGCACCGACGTCGGGTGTGTTGCCAGATGCACCCTCTGTTGGTTTAGTTTGCGCGGGGACGTTGGGTACAAGAGAAGCCTGAAGACCCTTCAGGGCCACGTCTCACAGCGGTTCCCAAAAGGCCCGGCTGTGTCTGGCCATAGGCAGCCTCGCGGCCACTCGGTGTCCTCGGCCGCGGGGGACAGCGGGGGACAGCGGGGTGGACACAAAGGCTGTGGCATCTCCTGCTGCAGGCGCTGCCGGGGGTCCAGCACCTCCGGCACTGCGGGAGCTCTGCGGGAGCCGCTGGTTTCTGCCTTCTTGGTGTTTCGGGATTGCCCTGGGTGCTGGACGGTAAGCACTAACTCGCCCCGGGTTATCGCTGCGGGGTGTGGGTGCCAGGCGGGCGCGCTGCCTGGCTGGGCGGCTCTCGGGGCGCTGCTTTCGGGGAGCCCTCTGGGGTGATCCAGAGATGCAAATGCCCGCCTGGCCCCGGGGCGCGTAGCACCCAGAGCCGTTTCGCCCTCCTGAGCCGTGGGTGGCTGGGAACTGCTCGGCTCGTGCCCTCCCTGGTTACCAGAGGTGATTTTTCAGCTTCTCTCCGGGAGATGAGGAGCTGAGGGTGACCGCTGGCCCGGGCTCGGCGGGTGCGGGGAGACCCGGGCACCCTCTGGCTCCGGTGTGGTGGCAGCCGGGTGTGGAGCAGATCTGCCAGCTCCTGCCCCAGCTTCCCTGGGGTATCCTTGGGGGGTTCCCTGGGGATCCCCAAGCTCCGGCCGCTCCCCTGGCTTCCTGGGGTGGCTCTGCTCCAGGGGACACCCACCCACCTCGCGCTGCTGTGCCATCACCGAGGCTTCACCGAAGGACCCTGCTGATGTTGGTGACCCTGGACATGTGGCCCGTGGACAGGGCGGCGCGGGAGCTCAAACCTTCCCGCACCGGCAGCTGGCGTTCGATTTCACTCAGAAAGCTTTTCCTCTGTCTCTGGGGCCAAATCTTTCTTGGAAACAATCTTTCCATTCCCCCCCTGCTCTCCGTGGTTTCCTAACGCTCCGGTCCAGCCAAAGCCCCCAGGCAATTTGGATTCAGTTCCCGTGGCCGCTGAGGGACCCGTTGGTGGCATCGGTGCGGCGCGGCTCTGCCACCGCACTTGGGGACACGGGGACCTGCCAGGACTGCGCTCGGCCAGGCCACAGCCGGCTTTTGTTCTCACTTGTTAATCAGTGTTTTGCTTTTGGTAACTAAATTTTTGTTGCTTTCTGGTGTCGAGTGGCAATTCTCATTTCACAGCTTTGCGGAGTTTATGGGAATTTAAGAGCTAGATGCAAATGAACTTCATTAACATGCTTAATTATCTTATAAACCTCATATCCATCTGTCCTGCATATGCTTTGTACTCGACACTTTAAGACGAGCGACCATGGTAGGCTTGGCACGAGGTGCCTGCGAGCAGGAGCCTTTGGGGAGAGCCCGGCTCTGCCCGCGGAGGGACCGGGCTTTAACGCCGGGGCACGTGCTGGAGGTGAAATGTCATTTTTTGAAGGCTGTGTTCGAGCTGGGAGACTGGAAACGAACCGGTAAAACACATGGCAGGAGGACACAATCCTAGGAATGATTTGCTAAAAGCAAAAAACCAGCGTGGAAACCCTTCGGATGTGTCCAAAGGGGAGAAACGCAGGTGAGAGGCTCCGGGCCAGCAGCTCCGTGATGGGTGAGAGGTCGAGGCTGGGAGGGCAGAGCCGAAGCCAGGAGCTTCGCCCAAGGGGATTCGCTATAGAAGAGCTTTGGGCAGGTCCCCAGGAAAAACCTGACCACGTGGCACCACGCTGAAGGACCCGTCCCACGCTTGGGCGTCTCCAGATGAGGGGTTTTAAGCCAGAGGGTGGATGGGTTTGCCGTCAGGGTCACCACGGGGCTTGGTACCGGCACTCAGGTCAGGCTCCCTCTGGCACCCGAGGGCTATGGGCAATGCAGGAGAGCCATGGGGTCCAGCAGAGCACCCATGGGTGCCCCACTGGGACATCAGCCTGGCACACATGATGATGCTGGGGTGCCAGGTGCTGACACCAATTACTCGCAGCAGTCTCCAGCCCCTGGACCAGGGCAGGGGGGATGCCTGAAGCGTGAGAGCCTGGGTGTGTTACGTGGTTCCTGGCAGAAAGCTGGGCATGGTTCACATGGTTTCAAAGACTCTGGGGTGGCAGCGCCCGTAACTGCAGCGAGAGGCAGCGCGAGGGGGACAGGTTTGCTGCAGTGAGGGGCTGCGCCCCACCGAGCTCCGCTGCTGAGCAGATCCCTGCGTTTCTGCCGGTGCCCGGAGCAAAGCTGGAGGCAGAGACGAGACCATTCTGAGAGCCCGGTGGGATCTTCTCCAAGCTGAACCTCTGGGTCTGGCTGCCTGTTTCACCAGTCAATGCTCCAGCCTGGATTTGGGAACATGGAGCACCTGAGCCTTCCCCGATGGCCGGCTCCTCTCCTGTGTGGGGAAGGATTAAACCCCAAACCCTGCCTGTTGGCAGCCCAAGAGCCTGAACTGGCATCCCTTGGTGGGACACGATGCGTTTTGCAATGGGGAAGCCACGCTGCAGTCACTGCACAGGGTGCCACGAGCAGAATTGCAGGGAATGCTTTTGTCCTTGTTTAATTTTATTCAAAAATATCAGAAACGAGCCTTTACTTCCAGGTTGTTTTGTGGATCCATAGATCTGCTGGGTAAGAGACAGTGCAAATCCCAGACTTGTGCCAGAGCTCCCAAAGCATTTGTGGGCAGTAACGGGGGTTGAGCACAAATCTTTAGCTCTTTTATCCAACAGCGTTGTGCCAGGGCTGCCTCTGTCACAGCACCCGCGGGTAACCCACTGGGGTGCTGCCATGTGCACCTCACTCGCCTCGTGTCCCAGGAAAAGCCGTGATGTTGCTTTGCACAAAATCTCTGCATTTTGACCGTATGTTTGTAAAGAAGCTGAAGCAGAATGCGAATTTTTCCTGGCCTGGGAGGAAGCGAGGACCCGGCGTGCAGCAGCCCTGGCGTGGCACAGCCCTGGGGACGAGCATCCTGCCACCACAGTGGTGAGGCTGCGTGTCCGGCGAGCAGGGAACGGGGAGTGCAAGGCATAGCAAAGCGCTGACGGAGGATCTTCTTCCCTTCTCTTGCTCTTGCCAGCTCAGATCATGGCAAAGACACCTTGTTCCCGCAGGGGCTCAGATAACACCCCAGCCCGGGCACCCCTCTGCCTTCCTCCTTCTTTGCATCCAGCCTCCCTGGTCCAAGGCCAACATCCCTATCGAGTTACCAGCCACCCCAGCCTCCCCATTTCCCTCCAGCGCAGCCAGACGTGAAGTGTAAGAGTAAGGATATTGAAAACTTCAGAGCAGGAGCTCTGAATCATTTTAAATATAGTAAAAATAGAGATGCGGCTGCAGGGCGAGCGATGCTGCTGGGTGCCGCAGTGTGACCGTGGGCACGGGGACCCGGTCGCAGCCAAAGGGCCCTCGCGGGCCGTGGCGAGGAGGCGGAAAGCCGGTGCTCCAGCCCTTCCACTGCCACGGGGAGAGGGATGGCTTCGGTGGGGCGCTGGCAGCCGGCGCAGACCTGCGGGTGGGCTTAGCTCTGCATGGGGAGCTGCCAGCAAAGCCTGAAACATCCCCACCGCATCCAGCCCCCTCCAGCTCTGGGATCTGGGGGGGCTGCGAGCCCAAACCCTCTGCAGTTCTCAGCTGTGGGCAGTGGGGAGAGAAAATGTGGTTTGGGTGGGGGGTTGTTGGGTTTGGAGGTGGGTTGGTGGGTTTTGGGGGGCAGGTTGGTGGGTTTGGAGGCAGGTGCCCTGCAGTGTTTGGGGGGGGCGCTCAGGATGTGCCTGGTGAGTGGGGGCCCCAAGGGCCCCACGGTTTGATGGCACCGTGGGTGATGTACAAACCTTTACCGATAGCATTTGTGATTATAACTCCGTGCCAGCCAGGCTCTGAATCCCTCCTGCTGGAAAAAGGGGATAAGATTTACCTTTTCTTTTTCAATCCATAGACAATACAAGTGAGCAGTGCCCCCCTCATGTTGCTCCAGCCCCCTGGCGCACCATGCTCGCCGTGTGGTGCTGAGTGACGCCGCAGGACCCGGAGCTGCACCCGTGGGTGCCTGTGAGATCCGGCTGGGCAGAACAGCTCTGATGGGGGCAGCTCCTGCCGGTTCGGCACCTTGTCTGCCAGGAGCTCCCCCAAACTCTGCCCGGTGAAATCCTCCCATCTCCAGCGAGAGCGGCACAGGGAGCCCGTGGAGAAGGGAGCAGCCAGGGGGGCAGAGGAGCTGGTGCAATGCCAGGGTGCAGCCTGGAGCCAGAGAGCCCCCTGAGGTGGTTTTTAGCCCTGGCGGTGCCCAGTTTGCTGGTGTCGGGGCCCGGCGGGGGCTGGCACCGCTGTGCTGATGCTGAGTGCACCCATGGGGGCATCGGGAAAAGGGAGCCGGGGCAGCGATGGGCTGAGTTTCCAGCTGACATCTTGCAGCGTGCATCACTCCGCTTCCAGGCTGGGTCCTCAGACGCCTCCTTCACTGCTGGCCCGTTCCGCACGTCGTGTGCTGCCTTCCTTCCTCCCGTGGGTGCATTTTTTGGGTGCCCCTCTGCTATCTGCACGTGGCGGAAGGCGGCTTCTTGCTTTTATACCTGCTGCGTGAAGGTGTAAATGCCTTAAGGACCCTTGTTGCTAAAGGTGCAAAGATGGAAGATGCCAGGAAAGACCCTGCAAAGCGAAGCGACTGTGACACATGGAAACCTGCAGCTCTCCCCTTCACCCCTGCAGGCAGCTGGGGACAGGGTGGCTCTGGGGACAGGGGGACAGAAGTGGGCAGGGGAAGGCACAGGGCCCGGCATGTCCCGGCCTTTATCTCCCCCTAGTGCCACCCGCTCGGCTCGTTTGCTCCGGTCCTGCACGGTGCGCAGTGCCCAGTGGTGCGGCACACAGCAGCCGTGGGGCCTGGGGGGCCGGCTGTGGGGCAGCGATGTCCTGGAGCAGCTCAGGGAACCAGGCATGGCGTGGGGTGCAGCGTCGTGGGGGGGCAGGACCCACATTGGCATCAGGAGCCATCGATGACCTGAGTAACCCCAAAACCTGGTGGAGCAAACACCAAGCAGGGTGGCGGCATCCGACAGCAATGAGGAGGCGTTTGGCATCCTGGGAGCGTTACCACTGGGGGGGTGATGGAGAGCGAGGCGATGAAGGCACTTGGTGACATTTCCGAGGCTGAAATGAGGTTGTTTCAGTGGCAGCTGGATGTTGTGACCTGTGCAGGCCTGAGGTTAATGGTTCATCACAGCTGCAGGGATCCCCAGGGCAGCAGGAGAGGCTTGTCCCCAGCCTGCGAGGCCCTGGGGGGCTGCCAGGCCAAGCCCTGCTGCGTCTCTGCCCCACGCTCGGGGCAGCCCCGGCCCCACTGGAGCTGGGGATCGGCCCTGGCCGCTGTGGGACCTCTGGGGACAAGGACCTTGCTCGGTCCTGAACCCATCTTGTCCCTGGGCCACGCATGCATCAATGTCCAGCCTCAGCGGGAGCCGCGGGGTCACAACCAGCCCCTCGGGGCTCCCCGGGTGGCTCTGCCCTGCTGCTGCCAACGTGCAGGTTTGTCCTCTGCCATTAGCTCCCAACTTTCCATCTCCTGCAGTTTGAATGGGGATGAAAAAGGAGGAAGAGGCTTTTCCTTGGAGTCTGGCTCAACCATCAGCCCAGCGCGGTAAGGTGAGTGGTTAAATGGTTAAAATTGTTAATGGGAAATGGTTGAAAAGGCGCCTCTGGCACCACGAAAGGTCTTTGTACAGCTTCAGGTACTGGCTAGCGGGGGCTACCCACATGTTTGCCCCCCCGGGGAGCCTGGTGGCCCTTCGCACCCTGCTGCAGGCGGTGGGCTGCGCTCTGCCTCGGCTCACCGGACACCCGCCAGGACTCAGCATTTTGGGGTTGTCCCTGGGCCGGGGACAGATCTTGCCCAGATTTAGTGCATTTCTGTTGCCCTCTGGGGTGTTAGATGTGGTTTAGCCCTTCTGCTCAGTTGTGGCCAGGAGTGAGACCCACACATGGGGCTGGGGGCTCAAGGCAGGCTGGGCAGCATGGGCCATGCCGGTGGGGCTGGGGGCCGTGGTTCATAGGGCCATACGGAGGCATGGGGCCTTGGGCTACGGGGCTGTGGGGTGCAGGACATGGGGTCACACTCTGTGGGGCCATATGGGGCAGGGTATGGGGCTATGCAGCGTGGGGCGATGCTCTGTGGTGAGTGTGGGGCACACAGGCAGCCTCTGCTCTAGGGGGGAGCATGGGTGATGCTGGCCCCACATCACCGTGTCCCCGATGCCAGGACCTGCCCAAGTTGGGGGGCCACACAGGGGCTGTGCACGTGCCTGGCCACAAAACACCCATGCCCTGCAACGTCCCCCGGTGCCCCCCGCTCCTCCCCTCCAGGTACTGATCCCCGGGCTGTTCCCAGCAGGAATCAGCCCACAGAAGGAATTTGCTGCGCTCTTCTGGCTTTAGAAACATTTCAAATTGAAGGATTCCACTTTTTCCAACAGCATAGAAGGGAGACATGCACCCAAAGGGTTAATTGCAATGAAACCCCATTTGGTTTTAGCAGCCCCCCCCCACCCCGGGCAGGAGGCTCTGGCAGCCCTGCACCCGGGTATTTATAGCACGGTGAACTTTGAGCGTGTCCAGCAAGTGGGCAAAACCCCAGCCGGAGACATGGGGACGGCCCCGGCGGAGCTGGAGGCTGTCGGGGGTCCCGGCCCCAGGGCTGCGGCAAAGCGAGCGAGACCGTCCGCCACCACGTCTCAGCCCCTGTGCACCCCGCTCCAGAGCTGGGTGCCCCATGGCCAGGCAGCACCGGGGCACCCAGGGACCCCAGGCTGTGGGACCCCCCATGAATGTGCCTGGGGGGCTGAGGACATATGGTTAAGCCTCCTGCAGCCATGGTGTTGAAACAGCATCTTCCCGAGATGGTGTTCCCGGTTTTGGGAGCAGCATTTGCCGTCAGCAGGACACAGGCATCTTCCCTTTTCCATGACAAACAACAGGCAGAGGCTCCCACGTCCTCACGCTGCCCTGAGCCAGACCCCTCCCCACCTGACGACCTGCCAGCCAGCTCACCACTCCCTGGAGTGAAGCAGAGCAACATCACCTCCAGCTTCCTAACTCTGAAACTGGGCAAAGGAGGCAGGAGGACTAAGGGTGGCAGGGGCTGGGAAGCCTTTGTGTGTGTGCAAAGCCTTGAAAAAAACCCTAAAAACAAACAAAAAAAGAGGATTTGCTGATCTTTTAACAGGTGGCATCTGTACCTGTGGGTGGATGGGCCCCACATTCGACGCAATGGTCCTGGCGGTCAGTTTGTCCGTGTTGATGTGGTTCGTGGTAGATGGGGAGAGGCTGGAGGGTGTGCTGGGCTCCCAGACAGCCATGGCCACTCTAGGGCCACAGGGAGCCTTGTGCCATGCGTTGCCGTTGCCTAGAGCTGCCGAGCCCTGCTCCCCGCCAGGGCCCTCATCTTCAGCCCGAGGTTACCCTGCTGCTGGGGTCACCCCCAATCTGCCCACAGCCATCTGATGGTCCATCAGTGCACTGGTCTACGTGGACATCAGTGGTCTGTGCAGGAGGCTGGTCTTGTTAAAAACAAAGGGAAGGAGGGAAGAAAGGTCTCAAAGCGACGCTGCCTGGTGCGTGCTTGAATAGCTGCTTCCAAAAGGGCATTGATCTGAGATGGGATCAGATCTGGCAAAGGCAGATCAAGCAGCATCTTCTTGCCATGGATGGAGATGGTACGTGGGCTGGGAGCCAGCCGCAGGCACGAACCAGCTGAGGAGGAGCTTTATGAGTCCAAAACAGCCTTCTTTCAAGGGCAGGAGTGCTGAAGGCGAGCAGCAGCATCCCTGAGGGTGGGCTGAGCCGCTGGTCGCTGTGCAGGATCCCCCCGCCACCCTTCAGAGCTGCCGGCACCACAGAGCACCTGGGTGCTGCGCGTCGGGGTCTCTGGAAAGCCCCAGCCCTGCTGGGCAGTGTTTCTTGAGCAGCAGCATTGCCAAGGTTGCCACTTGGCCAGGGCATTATTTCTAGGAATGATTGAGACTGAAGCAGAGAGGGAAGCAGAAAGCCCTGGTGTGGCATACCTGCATCCGTGGCGGGTGTCTGCTTTGCCTGCTCCGTGCCGCTGAGATCCCCTTGACTCAAAATTGATCTGTTTCTTGGCACAGAAGGGCTAGAAGAAGTGGAGATGGGCAAACAAGGTTGATTTGAAAAATGGAGTAGCTTCCACCCAAGGAACAACTAAACAGGACGGGATGCTTCATCCAGGGCAGGAGATGACAAGGGAAAGAAGGTGGAAGGCAGGAAAAGCGAAGTTTTCCCCAGGTCAGACAGATCTGGGTGGATCCTCATGAGGACGATGGGAGATGCATCGCTGATGCAAAGGTTATCTTCAACTTCAACCGCTTCTCCGGGGGCTGGGTGTAGGACTTGCAGACCTGGTTACTGGGAACCTATCAAGACCCCATAGTTGGGTTTTCCCCCTCAAAAGCCACTGAAATGTTTTGGCTGAAATTTGCTTTTTTTCTTTTGAGTTTTCACTGCGATTCCGGCCCCAGAAGAAAGCATTTCATCTGCCGTAGGGGTGATGTTTGGCAGCATTGTAAGCAAATGAAAATTGGGTCTTATGAAAGGGTTTTGTCTGGAAATCTTCATCACGGAGGGCTGGTCTTGTTTATAATTAAAATATATACAGTTTTATACAATTACACATCTTGGCCAGCTCTGAGGGCAGTTGCTCAAGATTGCCTCTTTTTTCCTGAAAGTGCTGGCAATTTATTTGGGAAATTGTGGGAAAAGTTTTTTTACACCCTCAGGAGAATATAATGCGTTGCTGTTGCCCTCTGAGATGTTTTCTGGTCCTACCCACCCCAGGAACATCGACAGACCTTTGCATCACCAGGTGCAGGAGCAAGCACTGAAATGTCAGGGAAGAAAGGTTTCAGCCTTACAGATTTCCGCAGAAAATAGAGGCTAAAAGCATGACTTCAAAATAATTGAGCAAGGATACTGTTCATTACATAAGGTTGTTGGGGGGGAAAAATAGGCTGATTTACATTTTTATAGGAAATAAAAGGAGTTTTGTGGGTGACATAGCACCTTCCACTGAGAATGTCAGCGTGAGATAAGTGGGCTTCAAATAAAAGAGTAAACATTTTCCCACGGGGACTGAATTCATACCAGAGAGCTTAGTCTGGGAGGAAAGCATTTTTAAAAGAATATTTTTGTTGCCATAAAAAAAATATGTCTTATTAGCACAATATGTGCTTATTGCCAGGATGCTAGTTCCTACCTTTGCCTGCAAATACGTGCTGGTTCATCAGAGTTTTTGCGGAGCTTTGGGTAGCAGGAAAACCAAACTCGGTCTGTTTTGTGGATGCGGTGTTTTTCAGGGCAGGAATTTCAGGGCAGGAGGAGAGTTCGATGTGCTTTTTGGGAACAGAGGGATTTTTCAGCGGCCATCAGAGCAGGCTGTAGTTTAGCGATACTTTAATTTCATTCACAACGAGTAGCCTGGTGGGGGTTTTATTCTGGTTTCAGGTTGGTGGCCCTTTGAGATTTGCTATGCCATGCTTCAGATCCGCTGCTGTCTGGCATAACAATTCAGGTTGCTCAAAAGCGATGATTAGCATAAATGAACGAGTGGGTGAAATGTTCATTATATTGCCTACTGTCATGTTTGTGTACCAGATTTTGTTACCATCTGTCATTTCTGTTTTCTTGTTGTTGCCAAAAGTTGTCATTCTGAATGGAGGGTGGAGACATATTTTCAAAAGCTAACACAAGATAATTTTAGGTACTTTAAGGCTCATATGTTCTGTGCTGGGTGTCAGCAGCCCTCATGTACATCAGCCTCGCGAGTCTTTGATAAATTCTGGGCAGTGATTTAGTTAAAGGAGTTTTTAAAGTCATTGGTTGCAGTCACGCAAATGCATGACATTCTCAGCTCTTGTCATTTGAAAAAAGTATCTGGTCCTTGCAATTGCAAAGAAAAGCTTGAACATCAAAGATATGTTTTCCCTAATGTTGAAAAAAGCCCAGAGAATGTAGAGGAGGGGGTATAGAGTGACCTGGGACTGTTAAAAACCAAGCTCCTGGCTAGAGATCTGACCAAGGAAAGCAACAGCTCCGCTATAACAGACTGCAACGTCCCCAGATTATTTCCAGAGATGTAAATGTCCCGGGGACGAGAAGCTGGACAAATTCAACCTTGAAATAAGCTGCAGCTCTCTCGCAGCGACAGTAACTGCATACTGCGACAATTTGCAAGGGGAGCGGTGCACTCACCAGGGCTTGCAGCCTTTAAAGCAAAATTAGCTCATTTTCAACCACACGTTTTTAATTCAGCTTCTAGGAGGAATGGCTCAGCCTGCAAGCAGGGAGTTGGTAGGTGAAGCCACGAGGATTTCTTGCCTTGCCCCGGTGCTGTAAGATCACCCGGTCCAAGAGCTCGGTGCCCTGTGCCAGCTGGGAAGGGAGAGGGCTCCGGGGTGCCTGGATCATCCCCCTTCCTTTGGGCTGGAGCAGTAAGCTCAGCCCACAGCAGCTCTGCTCTCCTGAGGGCTGTGGGGTTTTAATCCAACCCGAGTTATGGGGCTCAGTGTTCACATGAAATGCAATGTCCTGCAGCATCCAAAAATACAGAAAATGTCTAATCGTTTCAGTTAAACTCCAGGAAAATACAAAGCCAGACAGTTTCGGGATGGTTTTTTGATGGTTTGGGCACAGCCAGCCAATGATCCAAATTCACAACCGAAGCTGTAAAGTTATCCCGGTGTTGTGGTGGGAACTTGCACTGGAGTGGGAGTGCAGAGGGTCACTGCTTGCTCAAGGAGAGGTGGGGAAGGAGGAGATGGGGCTGCCTTTGCTCTGGAAGAGGTGGAGATAATTCTGCGCATCTCTGATTGAAGGCTGGGGGGAAACAAGGGCCATGTCACAACAGCAACCACTTACAGACCAAAGGAGAAGGATGAGAATGAGACTTCTTTCCAGGAACTCTCCAAAAAGCCCGAGGTGTCTGGCAGGAAGGATTTGAACTCCACATCCAGAGCCCCAGGCTGCCCACCTCCTGCTGAACCGTGCCACGATGTTTCTTGGCTTCAGCAGGACGAGAAGCCACCAAGGGAGCAGCCCCAGGAGATCCCTCAAAAAAGCCCAGAAATGGGTGTCCAGAGAAGTCTACACCAGCTGCTGGAGCCACAGGAGGGTAAACGATGCGTCATGTTGTGAGCGAGTCAAATCCACATCCAGGTCCCCCTGTTTGCTGGATGTCTCCTAGAAGTTTCTAAGCAACCCTGTGGTGGTGGGCTTGCATCCTTAGTGGTGGGCTTGCATCCTTAGTGGTGCCAGCCACCCAGCCTTGGCTGCCATGGGCTCACATGGCCCCTTCCTTATAATTGCAGGAGGAGGCAGGACCAGGGGTGAAAAAAGGGGTTTGAGAGTACGATGTGCAGCTGGTGTCGGCGCTGTCAGCCAAGGCTCAACCCAAGTGCCATTGCACATGTCAAGGGGTCAGTCTGGGCTGGTCACCACCGTAGCTGGAAGTCTCACATCACTTTTCTTCCCGACTGCTTTGCTCTCCCCACACGTGGGCTGGGGTCACAGGACCGCGCTTGCTCCGACGACTGGGCTCATGCTGGCTCTGGTACGTTTTGTGAGGTGTTAAGTTAAAAACTTTTCCTGGCACAGTCTCCATCCATGCAAAATCCCGTGTTTTACCAAGTCTTGGGCTGCTTTTGTAATACGGCTTTGAGATAACAGCTCTGTCCTGTTTTAACACTTCAGTAATGTGAATCGGCTTTCCTAGCTTGGTTGTCCCCTATTTGCTCTCTCCCAGAGGCTAATTTTACAAAGCTCGTGAGCAAATTCCACCCGAGCATTCCAGGATGCTGTGGGCATCGCTGAAAGCCGTTGTGAAAACGTTGGGTCTGGGTTTTATTTCACAGGTATATTTCAGAGCGCTCAAATTCAAACCAGACTGGGTAAATTGCCCTAAATGAGCACCAAGTGCCTCCTGGTATAGAAGAGCCTGGAAGGCAGGTGAGAAGCCTTCAGATAAGCAGGGAGATGTGGGCTTGGGCCATGGGGAGTGGAGCTGACTTGGCAGAGGGGCCAAACTGGTTTCTTACAGGCCGATTTAATAGATGTGACCGTACACTGGATATGGTGGAGCTGGGGGACTGAGATGAGGTGCAGTAGTTTGTCAAGCACCGCTCCAGGATGACGATGATGGGATCTCCAGGCTGAGCGATTTGGAGCTGATCTGGCTCCACTCCCTTGCTAAGCACAAGGCTGGGATAAGCTTTAATGGCTGATGTGGGGTAGGAAGAAAGGCAGGAAAAAGGGGAGTTTCTCTTCTTAACACCTAATCTGCTGTTGACTTAAGTAAACAGAAAACCGAGCGACCTGGGAGGATCTAAGACCTAAGCAGCGAGCGTATGTGCGTGGCTGCGCACATCGACAGCCGACCTGTCGGGTTCAGCACCGTCAGAAGCACCCAGCGTGCCTAAGGTGGGTAAGTTGGTTTGTAAAGTTAATCCTGTTACAATTAGAGACAGTGTTGTAACAGCAAAGTCGTGGAGTCACAAATCTGAGGGTGAGATGCCGCCAAGACCTTACGGTGTGTCGAGTGTTGCAAGAATGGGACGGGAGTAACACGCGTAACGAAAATAATCCAGCCTCACGCTTAAAGGAATGGGGCAATAACCTGAGAGAGCTGGGGAAGGTTTCTCTGCCCAGCCAACAGACTTGTTGCCTTGAGGAGCTTCAGGTGAGAAGAGTACCATGTCCAATCCAGGACACAAAGTCCAAACAAATTAAAATGCCTCTGCACTAATGTGTGGTGATGTGCCTGTACGTTAAAAGTGCTTCCTGACCTTTACAGGGATTGTTTTATACCTTGGAGCATGACATTTTATTACTCTTGCCTTCTACATAATTTATCATAGAAAAATATTATTTTGGCTATAAAATTATTCGCCTTCATTTTAAGCTCAGCAATAGTATTTAACTTTCTGATCTTTTTTGAAACTAATTTCCCCAGGCAAATTACATACTGTGCCAAGAGATTCCTTCGGCTTTAAATTTTCCTGCCATTAATGTCACAGAATGGGACATCACAGCTGAGAGGGTGATAATTTTTTTTATAACCTTGAAAGCAACAGGGTAGAGCACCTTGTCGGAGTTTCTCTCACACAGGTTTTCCAGTGAAAATTATCCCAGTTTTTCCCGTGGTGGTTATCACCACCACAACAGTCTGCTTTGCTGCCCTGCTCTGATCCCCTTAACCTGAGCTAGGAGCCATAATGACAACAATTATTTTGATTTTTGCCTGAGCCGGTTATTTAGGCACTGTGCAAACACACGGTGAAAGGCGACTTCTACTGGAAAAGGTTTTACAGCTAAAGCCCTCGTGCTGTGCTTGGGAGAGACTCTGGATTGAATCAACAGAAAGGGTTTGGGTTTGGCTCTGCCACACTACGCTGCGCAGCCCGGAGCTGCTGGGTGTGATTCAGGCAGCCAACGCAAGTCGATAGGAAGGAAGGAGATGCATCCGAGTGGGAAGCACGAGGGTCAGACCTGACCTGAGGAGCTCTCTGAGAGAACCGCAGGGCTAGAGGAATAGTGGAGCCTTTGATCTGGTTGTTGCCATAACAAGAAAAAATAAGGAATTTGGTGTGAATCAAACTGATGTGAAAAATTCAGCAAGGGGAAGGTTGGTGAAATGATATATTTTGGTCACTTTGTCCTTTCTTACTCCTTTTATTTTCCCAGTTTCAAAGCTAAAAGCTGATTCTAAAGCTTTGCTCATACAGCATGGAAATTAAATGTTTTCTTTATCAATTAATAGATCAGAAGGTTTCAGTGCTTTCCAAATTCCAAAAGCTGAAACCTCAGGGGTTTTCTGAATACTCACTGAATACCTGAACACGCAGGAGTTATCCACCTGCAGAAAAGTGTGGTTTTCCACAAACATGTTATTTACTGGAAAGAGGAGGGGGAAAAAGCCATGATCATCCAACTCTACCAGTATCCCAGAAAATGCTGAGAAGATGACCAGCATTCAGCCTCATTTCTCGTAGAAAATGCAGTTCTTAACTCCAGACCAGAGGGAGGTGTTTCCTTTGCTTGATATCTGCCACTGTAGTGCTTCCCTGATGTCCAGCCCTACACCACAGCCTGCCTGGTTTGGCACCAGGTCTCCTGAACCTCAACTCCTGAGCTGGAGGGCCCTCAAGAGACCACCCTGTCCACCCACCCACCCCAAGGCTGAGCCTGGAGCTAGATCTTTCCTGATAGCTGCCTGGCCAACATGGTGATGGGGACCAGACACCCATGGCACAGCTTGGTGGGATGCTCTTCAAGCAATGTGGGGCTGGGCCATAACAGGTCCCACTTTGAACCAGCCAGCCTTGAGCTCCAAGCGCCGAGCTCCCATGGAAGTTGCTCTTTTTTTGTCCAAAACAAAGGAAGAACCTTTGTGGTGGAGGAAGAGCAAGGCTGGAGGAATAAACAGGCAGTTAATGTATTCACCTTGTCAACCCAGCTCAATGGGCTCCCTGCCCTGATGAATATTGAAGAATTTTACACAAACTGGAACTGGTTCAGCAGGACAGTTTTGCAGAGACCCAGCCCAGAAAGGCTTCCTGGTCGCTACTGGGCGGCCCTTTCCTCCGTGGGAGGAGAGCACAGTCCACAACCTTCCTCAAAGGCTTGAGGGGGATGAGGACCCCTGTTCCTCTTCAGGGGGAGTTGTGGGGTATACTGGGGGGCTTCCCAAGAGGGAGTCATTGTGGGGGACCTGCAGGCCAGTGGGGTGGAGTGATGGCCACCTGCAAAGCTGCTGGGCTTTGAGTGCTGCAGAGGTCGCATGTGCCCTAAGCTAGAGGGGTTTGCATGTGTCCAGCCACAGAACCGTGGCCACCAGGCGTTTCCATCACTGGTACTGCCAGCAAATGCAAAATGTAGGTGCCTCAGGGGAAAGGGGGGGGCTGGGCAGAGTCTGCTGGGGTGATGACTAGGTGCTCCAGGCAGCAGTAGGGCAGGGAAGTCCTGCAGAGGAGCCGACCATTTCCCTCTGAAGAGCTCAGCTTTGGGCCAGCGCCTGGGGTCTGCAGAGGCACCGTGCTGTTGTGCATTCGCCTTTGGA
This sequence comes from Ibycter americanus, assembly GCA_035590275.1. Classification (NCBI taxonomy): domain Eukaryota; kingdom Metazoa; phylum Chordata; class Aves; order Falconiformes; family Falconidae; genus Ibycter; species Ibycter americanus. The sequence goes on from JAVJGI010000050.1 coordinate 38,260,426, forward strand.
GCCAGTCTCCGAGCGGGCCTGTTGGATGCGTGATGGCATGTGACAATGCCCGAGCCAGGACACGGCAGCCACCTCTGAGGCTTTACCGTTCTCTGAGAACTTGGGCAGCATTGACTCTTGGAGCCTAATGCAGAAGGTGAGGGACCTGTCTGCCACCTAAACCCAAAACATTTCACAGAGTTGGCTTTTAACCCAGGCGATAGAGAGAGGCTGCCACTGCAGAAGAGCTTGGGCTTGCACTTTGGGTGGCTCTGGAAGTTCAATAGAGTCTCTGATGAAGAACAATATTTTTTTAACAGGTGTGAGGAGTTGAATCCAACACAAAAAGCTTACAGGTTGGTAGGAAGCCAGGATTAACACTTGACAAGGTAAGGAGAATTTTCCAGGAACGAAGCTCCTATAGATAACCAAATGTTTCGCACTAGAGCCACGACTGACACCAAGAGATCTTTTAAAGATGAGGACTGAGGCAGAGGGACAGGCAAGGCTCAGTGGAGCAGGAGCAATGGCAGAGCCGTACTGTTGTGGCTGCCTCCACCTGCCAGGACAATGGCAAAGCAGGGGGAAAACGTAATTGGTGTCTCCGTGGCCTGGCTTTGCAAAGGTTCAGCGGAATTTTGCATGCAGGTGACTTAGCAGGATGATGGTGAGACTATGAGCTCAGGCGGAGTTTTCATGGGAACATCAGGTTTTGCTGCAGCAAAGAATAAGGACTGTCAACCAGAACGCAAGGAGGGCATTTCCAAATGTCATCTTAGACACTTAGGTGGGAGTCACTGCATTGCTGCGAGCACTGATACCAATGGGAAAAAAAAAAAGCAAGCTATATGTAGAGAGAGAAAACCAGCTAAACTATGAGATTTATAGTAATGAATTTACTTCCACACAAAAAAGTATACAGTCTATCCAAGTAGATGAATAAATGCTTGGATCGCATTTGACCAAAAGCGGCAACACTTAGTGTGGTAAAATGTGCTGAGCCCTTGACCTCATCTCTCGATGCTCTCATGGAAAGAGCAGAGGACAGAAATGGGTGAGGAGGAATCTGAAGACACCATTCAAGGGACAGGGAATCACCCGATCCCCCATCTTGGGGCAGAGGTTCAGAGATGCTAACATGTCACTGCTCCGAGAGGCACTGAGTGAACAGGAGAAGGAATGGACGGAGGCACGAGCTCTGGTGGGAAGGACAAGGTCTTTCTCTGAGATACGGGTTCAGGCAAGAGGTGGATTCCGTGATGAACTTGGCAGACAGGAGCGTGAGCAGTGCTCGCCGCCAGAGCTCACAGCGCAGCATGTCAGCTTGGGCCGCCATTCATTTGGGATTAAGCTAATGCCAAACGGTGACACACAGCACCTGAAGGGCTTGCAAATGCTCCCTCCTACTGACTGTGTAAGGGGAAGGCTGAACCCTGGACAGCAGGACAAGGCAGAGAGCAGGGAGGTGGAACACACGGCAGTCCTCCCACCTCGAATGGCCAGAGCGTATCTATGGGCACCCTGCATTTCTGTGTGCTCAGGGAAGGGATCTTTCACCGTAAACTGCAGCGGAGGGGGAAGCTTCATGTCTTTATGTTGGCCAGGGTTGACTGAAACCACCCATAAACCACTAATTGCAACTGCTAAAAGGGAGCTGGCAGATGTGAAACTTGCCCAGATTACCCAGATTACTATTTTATGGATAGAAATATGATTTTCCAACTGACTGCGAGGCTGGGTGAGAGCTGGTGTCAGACGACAAAACCGTAATGTAGCAGAGCCCAAAGACAGACATTTTTTGTAGCAGTTTGACTTTAAGCAATAAAGCAAATGCACTGTTGTCTCTCAGACAAAGTGCAAACCATGATTTGCAGAGCAACAACCCAGGATAGGAGTGTAAAGACAGATTTATACAGATTTTTCTTAATAGTTTGTCAGGCATGGCAAGATTACAGGCCAACTCCAGCAAAAGGGCTTCACATTTGGGACATAAGAAAAAAGGACCCCTCAGAGTGACAGATTTGATTAGGGTGATGACAGAAGACTATGTGCTTTTCCTGAACTGTTATTCTCACTTCTGTGTGATAGTCTTACTTGTTACATGGATGATTCCTCTACACCAGAGTTATACTAGTAGGCAGGATGGGCTCGACAGACGATGGGCAGAATTTTGAGCAGTTTACTGTAATGTCCATGTCTGCGTCCAGTCCCCACTAGACTATTCAACAAGTAGGTAGGAAATGGCTTTAAAACAATGAGTAAGTATTGAAAAGGAAAGCAGAATCAGATCTGGCCAGTGCTTGACAGCATTAAATGACAGGATGGCACCTACAGGACATGGCTATCCACCTGCAGATACTTTGTTTTGCACAAAATGCAGCAAGGAGACCACTTGGGATGTTAGTCAGGCTTCATAGCCCAAGGGGCTAAGGGTCTGCAGAAGCGCACAGACATACAGCTAAACACAACACAGCGCTATGATTGCGGTCCCAGGGGTTACCGCCACTTCCTGAACACGAGAATTCACACATACAATGAAAATCAGAAGCCAGAAACAACAGTAATTTCACATAAAGTTGCTCCACAATCCCATGAGTGCAGGGTGTGCGTAACCAGACAGACGTGCTTGGAGGAAGAATAGGCAGCACCTTCTGTGGCTGCCAGGAGGAGAGGAGGTAACGGGTGCTGGGCTTGTCTTTTTGCCTGGGACAGCTTCATTTGGCACCACACGGGGATGGTAAGGCAAGCAGGTGCTGGGACGTCGCGTTACCAGGAAAAACAGGCTCTCTGATTCCCAGCGAGAACTGCTCTGACGATGCCGCGGTGACTACAAGTTACAGGGCAGAGCTCCTCAGAAGTTATTCAAACATTGTTAATTGTTTGGCTGCAAGGTTTTGAGGTCACAAGCTATAGAAATGATACTTCCATGTTTTGGCCGGGGAAGGAAGGTAGGATCTCGGGAACTGTATCTTTAAGCAGCTTAGTTCTGGAGACAGGAAGTCTGGCAATGGGCTGCAGCAGTGCAGATTTTATTATGCAATTTCTCTTGGAACTAGTCCCTGAATAAAGGAGTTATCCATTAAGCACCTGCTTCACCCTGCCTTCTGAGCACAGCCGATAAAGTCCTCAGGAATCCATGCAAGGGCTTAAGCATCAGCTGGGCGAGCTGGGAGCCGTACACAGGGGTCCAGACTGACAATCGTGGCTGCAAGTTTGCAGTAGTAGAGCTCATTTCCTTGCTATATAGTGTCTTTCAAAGAGTTTCCTTTCTTCTCATAAAATCGTCCTACTGCTTTTGAGCTTGTTCTGTGTTTGGCGTTACCAGTGGATGAGGCCATCTGACTCCCACAATACCGATACCAAAGAGCTATGGTTCCCCGAGCACTGCAGTACTATTAAGCCCTGTGGGTATTCAGTCATAGCCCTGTTTCCAGAGGCAGTGGATAACAGTCAGTCTTCTTTTCCCACCTGCCATTAACACAACGCTGTTGTAATCCCATGGCAGGAGGCGGCTGGGGTCATCCTAAAGGGACATCATGGCACAGCGAAGCCGCAGGACACAGCAGCAACAGGATCCTCCTCCGCTGCCCCTACTGCCCAGGCCATAGGGTTCCCCCCCGCCCCCGCCCCCGATTTCACTGATGTGGCAAGCCTGGCACTTGCTGTAAGGATAGAGGAGCTCTCGCAGCTAATGGGAGAAGAATCACGGCCTCCATGAGTCCTCCCGCCTGCTCCCCATTCCCTACATCGAGTACGTAGCATTGCCCTGGCCAGCACGCTGACACACCAGCTCCAGTTACGGTGATGGTGGTGTCGCAGCCTCTCGCTCGGTGGCTGTAGGGTCAGAGCTGTGGTACCGGTGTAGCATCAGCGTATTGTCTAGCACCAGGCGGCACGAACACCTTCCTGGAGCAAGGTGGTAGCTGTGGGACTGCTCAGGTTCTGTCCCCAGTGGTAGATCTCCGTCCTGACTTCATGCCAGAGTTATTGCAGCAGCAGAGAAAGGGGTCTTAAGGGGAGCAAAACGCTATGGGGGTCTCCTGGTGTCAGCCACTTCAGCAAATCCTTCGTTGTCAAGACCACAGGGACCTAATGAGCAAGGCAAGTGCAAAAAGTGATCCAAGCTGCAGTTCAAAATGCACTGTCCGAAGTTGTTAAAAGTTGAAGCAGCAGATAGCAAAGGGCACTGCTGTCCTTGGTTGTGCCTGACAGCCAACCTGACCTGATTTCCGTCCCCCCCCACCTCCAAGAGCAAAACATTTTACCTCCACCTAAACTGGGGCAAATGCCTTATATTACAGTAAAACGCTGCTGGACAAGAGCCGTTGCTCTCATCGCTGGAGCTGCTGTGAGACACCGAACCCTGTCCCATGCTGAGCCATCCTAAACCAGACGGGAACTCGCTGCTTTTGAAGGCAATTAAAGCAGGCATAAGCAGAGAGCGCATAACGAATGAGTAATGTAGTGATAGAAGCAGAAGCCTGTAAGAGACCTCCAGTGTGATTACAGCCAGACCTCAGCAAGGACAGGCACCATGTAAATAAATACAGAATTTGCAAGTAAATGTAATGAAATGCATGTAAATGTAGAAGTAAATGTAATGAATTCGAGGTTTGCAGTAAACAAAAGGCAGACTTGCTCTTTGCTAAAGAAGATGTCATTCTGGATCTCCTTTAAACCATTAAAATATCATCGGTTAAGCCATCTCGGCTTATGGACTTCATCAACACGTCCTCAGGTTGTCTCAGTGCCCTTCTCCAGCCTGTCCCCCAGACGTGGCTGCTCTTCGGGGACATACCAACATGTAGGCGATGAAAACAGCCCCAAGCAACCAGTTCGGGTACGAGGAGCCCTGCTGCCACATTGGCACATCACGTCAACCAGGGCTTATACGACCTGCTTCTCAGGTTGGGAACCAGTATGGAAATCCATGAAAGTATATGAGTTCCAGTCCTATAAACCTGTTTCAGGCTGGGGAAGTCTGTCTAGACAGAGCACGAGGTATTTGTAGAGCAAAGCTGGATTCGGCCCCAGTGCCTGAGAGATTTGGTGGGCTCCGATCGGAGACCTCTCCTCATGTGCGGCTGCGCCGGCTGCTGCAGTGGGGCAAGCCCCACCGTGGAGGCTGGCGCAGCCACACATGAGGATTAAAAAGCAGGGAAAAGCCGAGCTCATGGTGTGCAGAAAGCAGGGGGTGAAGCCCATCAGCCCCTCAGGGTCTGTGTGGGTGCAGGTGTGAGGAGGCTGCTGCACAGGTTTCAGGCAGGCAGGAGGAGGCAGAGGGCAAGGGGGAGCACTGAGGGAAGGCTGGGCAGGCAGGCGCTGGGGGATACAAGCACCGTCACCCCTGGCTGCATGGTGCCCCCTGAACTCCAGGCTTGCGGGAGGGCGAGGGACTGGCACGGCCACCCTGGGCTGCTGTTGGGCACTGTTGTGTCTCAGTAATGAGGGTCTGGGGGAGCTGGGGGCGGTGAGGGGAGACTGTGGGAGCTGCGAGGTGGATGTTGAGAGGTGACATCTGCGGTGGGACTGAGAGGGGAGACTGCGGAGGGTGACCGAGAGGAGACTGACAGGGGACACTGTGGGAGACTGCAGCGCTGACTGTGAGGAGACTGAGAGGGGACACTGGGCGGGACTGAGGGGAGGATAATGCGGGGAGCAACTGTGAGAGGACTGAAGGGAGACCGAGAGGGGACACTGTGGGGAGCGACTGTCAGGGGACCGAGGGGATGCGGTGGGGGTGCAGCCGAGGCGGGAACCCTGACAGGAGCAAGCAGACGAGACTGAGGACCGCTGAGGAGGGGACTGAGGAGGGACACACTGCGCGAACGGACAACCGAGGGGGCCCTCCGAGAGGGCGAGCGCGCAGGGCCCGCCGGGCCAGCCCCGGGCCGCCCGCCCGCTATCCGCTCCGCGGAGCAAGTGAGGACGATCTCGCCTCTTTCCGGCGCCGATCGCGCCTTTCCGGCGTTGGCGGGGGCGGGGGGCGTGTCCCGTGCGCGGTGACGCAAGGCGCAGGCCCCGCCCCGTCCCCGCCCCCATGGTCTCTGGAAAAGAGAAGAGAAAAAAAAACTTTTTTTTTTA